>OZ026841.1:28990398-29615855 GCA_964023205.1 Lutraria lutraria | reverse complement strand
AGTAAATGAAACATTTCTTACAGGTACACGGCATGGTCCTTATCTCGTCCGATTGTTGACTTTTATACCCGGAACAATATTCTTGAATACGCCTTATGTTTCTGGTTCATTTTATAACATCGGTAAATTTGTTGGAAAACTCCATCAAGCACTGAAGGTACGACCACAAGTTTGTTTATTTATTTAAGTCAACAGTGAAAGTCATATGAGGCAGACAGTTCATCTAACCATCTGTGCTGGGAAGAACCAGTACTAGACTCCCATCCTCCGTAAGCAACTTCAACAGTACGACATCACCGTCTTGGGGACCAATTCTGGGAGAGGACTAACTCATTATAAAGATAGATTACCTGTGGACCGTTTTTTCTCTTTTTTCTTCAGTGTTTAAATTTGACCATGAATACAACCTCAAAAATCAGATCTTCTCTGCTCGAAAAGATGATCATCATTAGGAAAATAATAATGTTTTATATTCGTGTTGAAAACTGTACGGTACAACCTGTTCAGAGCGGCGTTCTCATAAACAACTTTCCTTCATCAACGCCATGATTTTCCCATTTCACGATTTAACTATTGGTGCAACAACCTCTCAACAACAACATAATTTTGCTACTCCCGAAATGTGTTGCTTTGGAGAGGTTGTACTGTATATTGTATCACGTGCTATTGGGCGAATACTTCTTAAAGTAGATCAGGAATGACTAAACTTTCTCTTGTTTCAGTGTTTTCATCATAGCTTTTATGACGGTCGTACGTATTTATGGAGTATGACGGAGCTATCAGCAATACATGATTTTATGTATGTAGTAAAAAACAAAAATGACTTGAGTCTGGTACTGGAAGTTGTAGCAGCCTATGAGAAACACGTGGTCCCAAGATATCAACATTTTACCAAGGGTTGAGTTATGTTTTATTGTTTTTCTTGCCTTACATCTGGTTATCCCAGATTTTCAGTAATATATTGACTAACGTTCAGTTAGTTAACCTAACTCGTCCTCTAGGACTCTGCATCAGTCCAAGCCTGGTACTCCACATGTAACTGTGAACTTTTCTACATGAATATCTAGAATCAGCGATGGACAGTGTTGTGTTTGTGTATTGTAAATAAAAAATCAAGTACGTAAATTATAACTAGGTAATAAGAACACAACACGTGTTTCGTACAAGATGTTAATTTATTCTTACTCCTTTTAAAACTAGATGTAATACATGAATCATGAGCATGCGCAGACTAATACAGTTTAACCATAAGAGAGAACGAAATAGACAGGACTGATTAATGTGCCTTCAACGAAAACATCACAGAAAACTTGGGCACGTGTGGCATCGACTTCCGATATTTCACTGATGCCATTTCAACATGTCCAGAATCCAGAGTAAACACCGTCGCTCTGCGTCCTTGTTTCTCAACATTGCGTTAGGGCGTCCCTGCCGCGTCATGTGACGCCGTAGGAACGTATTAATTAAGGACGCGAATCCGATGTGACGGGATATTAAAAAAGCGTTTTTACTTTTCTGTTCTAAAAATAACAATATACACAACCTAGCTTCCAGCCCACTGCTCTCCTTTTGGTCGCGTAACTGCACTGTTTTATGGATGGTGTCATTTAATGCTCTATATAGCTTATGATTGTTTTCATTCAGGCGTGATACATGGAGATCTAAATGACCAGAACATTATCATGATGGAAAGTCCAAACCAAAGTGAAGTACCTGCTGACCAGCGTGTTCATGACGTCACTGGATTGCTGGATTTCTCTGACGTCATAAACTCCTATCATGTAATGGACATTGCAATATGTATTGCATATGTGTGCGTCGAATGTCCTGATGAGCAACAAGTTGATGCTGGCGGTCACGTACTAGCTGGATTTCTTAATGTTTCGGAACTTAATAAACACGAATTCCAGTCGCTTAAAACACTCGTCTGTGCTAGATTATGCCAATCGCTTGTTTATGGCGCGCACTCCTTTATTCAGCAACCAGAAAATACGTATTTATTGGCAACATCAAAACGAGGCTGGCCATTGCTACGTAAATTGTGGGGTATTGACGAAGACATTTTGTTGTCAAGATGGCGCGAAATTATGCAGGGATATGAACAATGAAGTTTGATGGTGTTACGCGTGTTTTCGTATTCCGAGTAAATTTGAAAACTAGGACATTGTCCATGTCATTTAAAGCCCCATGAGCTTTTTGCAATAAAAAATATATGTAAAAAACAAACATTTGCTGATATTATCCCAAGATAATTATTACCGACGAAACAAGCCATTTTTCTTCTAAAAACACTCATGTCGCTGTGTATTTGCTTTTATATAGAGCGCGTGAAGTCACTTCATGCCGTGTGCATAATATGACTGCGGGAAAACACAGCTGTTCTACAAATAGTATATAATAATTTTTTTCAATGATATTGAAAGAAATACGATAGTGGTTTGGGAAACGTTTTTTCTTGCTATGAAGTATGCACGGTAGGAAAACACACCGGATTCCGCTGTAATAGAATAAACAGAAACTGTTAGGACCGATAAATGTATATGCTTATGGGACTTTAAATAATTCTAGGGTGATATCTGTAAGAAGGAAGATCGTACATGACTTAAAGCACATATAAACATTGATAATTTGGGTACTCACTATAAGAGTTGATTCATTTCAAGATTTCTTTAAAGTTCCATTAGTTGTGCACCTGATAACACTTCGTCCTTTTTTTAAATCTGTATTTAATACAAACACTCATTTGTCCATGGTTGATCCAGTAGTTATCCAATACGGCTGTGAGTTCTAATTAATCCCATCCGAGACCAAATTTTACACGTGAGGAAACTTATCCAGCTAGCTTTATTTTTCACGGAATTATTTGAAGTTGTTTTCATTTGTTTTATATTATGTAAATGCAATGTACAGCGCCATTGAATATGTATTTCTCATAGAAATAGGCTTTAAATCAAACGTCGGTTATTCAACCAAGATGTATACGTACGCTCGAGGTGTTCCTCTGTCGAATTTAAAAAAAAGTTGCCAACAGTTGGTGAGACATTTAACACCAGTAAACAACAACAATAAATAGGTTGTTTTAATAATATGTTGTGACATTGTCATAAAACGATAATTTATACAATGTTGATGTTGTCTTTGAAACTTTTTATAAAATGTTGCTGTTGTTTTTGAAACTTTTTATACAATGTTGCTGTTGTCTTTGAAATTTTTTATACAATGTTGATGTTGTCTTTGAAACTTTTTATACAATGTTGCTGTTGTCTTTGAAACTTTTTATACAATGTTGCTGTTGTCTTAGAAACTTTTTATATAATGTTGCTGTTGTCTTTGAAACTTTTTATACAATGTTGCTGTTGTCTTTGAAACTTTTTATACAATGTTGCTGTTGTCTTAGAAACTTTTTATACAATGTTGCTGTTGTCTTTGAAACTTTTTATACAATGTTGCTATTGTCTTTGAAACTTCGATCGAAACTTTTTATACAATGTTGCTGTTGTCTTTGAAACTTCGATCGAAACTTTTTATACAATGTTGCTGTTGTCTTTGAAACTTCGATCGAAACTTTTTATACAATGTTGCTGTTGTCTTTGAAACTTCGATCGAAACTTTTAATACAATGTTGCTGTTGTCTTTGAAACTTCGATCGAAACTTTTTATACAATGTTGCTGTTGTCTTTGAAACTTCGATCGAAACTTTTTATACAATGTTGCTGTTGTCTTTGAAACTTTTTATACAATGTTGCTGTTGTCTTTGAAACTTTTTATACAATGTTGATGTTGTCGTAATTGCTGTTACTACAATACATGTAACAATTTCTTAAATAAACCATGTACTTAAATCCTTGTGTATTTGTTTTGGCAAACAAACACAATCTGATCCGCCTCTCCCAGAAATGGTCTCCAAGATGGTGATGTAGAACGTACTGTAACTGTATGCATGTTCTTGAGTGTGTTTACTTGTGGTCTTTTCAGACCCGCCTCCGTGGTCAAGTGGTTATTGTTGCTGATTTCAAATCACTGTAACCTCTGACTGATAGAGGGTCGTTGGTTCGAGCCCAGCTACCGACCATGTTTCTTTATGTGAGAAAGAAGACAGTTGCGTACGGAGGACGGGTGTCTAGTACTGGTTCTTCCAAGAAACGATCATTAGGTGAACAGTCCGCCTCATATGGCTCTGACTGTTGAAAAGGGGCGTATAACACAAACAAACAAACAAACAAAAGCTAACCAACAACACTCCCAGCACTTTGAATACGTGGAGGGAAAAGATGGGCGACAAGACGACGACGGAGTGGTTGGATGACTGAGTGTAAACCAATTATGGAAGGATCGAATTTAGAGGTAAATAAATTACGAATCCTACATACCGCCTTATTAAAACCATTGAGTTTAACACTGGAAAGTAGCGTAAACGTTAACTGAGCCTTGTACTTATATAATGCTCTTTGGTTTAATTCATTTTACATCGATTGTAGAACAAGTTCTTACAACTTATATTAACTACTCTCGATGAGTGCTTCGTGGATTTTGACCAGTACTCGCACCCAAAGGAGGGATCGTGAAGGTTCCGGTCACATTCTGCCGCTGACGGGATTCGAACCCGCAACCTCCGGGTTAGGAGTCCAACGCTCTTCCCCTACACCACTGCTCCTCCCACTGCTTAGTGCTACTATTTAAGGCAAATTTGGTAGCTACCTACTTCAGATTCCAAAAATGTAAAGATAATTCTATAATTCTCAAAGGTTGAGATGTCGATAGGTCAACAATTATTTATATTGCTCATATAATTATACAGTACAAATCCAATTTGTAATTTGAACAATAAAAACGGAGATTAAATTAAGGCAATAACTGCTTAGTTGGACAAATTTCAGTATACAAAGATAAATGGTGTCCCATGGCACTCGACACATATCTTACTGCTACTTACAATGCACTTAAATAATTAATGTAAACACGTAATGAACTAAGACTGTAGCACCTGTGTACGTCATATATCTATTTATATATATTTGAATTAATTATTTATTTTGGCTAACAGACAACGGAGTAGGTAAAGGTATTGTATAAATGGGAATCTGGGGCTATTCCTTGACCCAATTTCCTAGTTGTTTTGAATTTACGTTATACAACATGACCTTTGGTTAATGACAATGTATCCAACTAGGTCAATGGCTCGTTACTTCAACGCCAACTATGAGTCTGCTAGTACTATTTAAATGGCCACTTGTTTGTGAGTGCAGCTATAACGGTGGGACTCGGGTCAAGGCACTATAATTGTAGATATGCCAATTATTGAATGCACGCTACGGAACTGGCCTAGAATTCAGCAAACGTGTACAGAAGTTCAGTCACTTTCCTTATAACTGTTTTTTGGTATTCATGAACTCTTTGCTTGGCACATTTGTGGTGGCTTTTGAAATGACAATTTACACTGAATTCATGGACCCAACACATTGATGAACAAAAGTTAGATATACCTGATCCTTAGAAATTGCGACATTCTAATATAAATTATAATCGATTATTTACTGCCAACGTACACTATTTAGAAATGTTGGGACCCGGGTCAGTTGTATTTGACCCATCATACAGGAAGGTAATTTTACTAACTAATTATCTCCCTTTTCTATGATTTTATTGCATTCATAATTTCATATTGACAAATTCCAGAATTATGCAATTCAGAAAAAGCTTGTGGTGGAAAATTTATACATGATGAATTCTACATATAATGAAAATAAACAAGAGTTTATTGGTTAGAAATGAATGATTGAAGAGGGTCTGCAATCTTAAATCAAGACTGATAACAGAACAAAAAATCACTTCGTCTTTTCACTTTATTTTTTCCTCAATCAATGTCTTCATTTCTGTGCAGCAAGATCATATACATAAGTTGACAAAAATAAATTATAAATTATGCACCGTTGCCCTAGTAAAAAACAAGAAAATAAATGCTATTTAATAGAGTATGTATGATTATACCTCGTTATTTTACATAACAGCTTATATGAAAGCCTACATATTCTTATATGGCAAACCAGTAAGATCCTAGGACAATAATATACTTATATCAACATGTAAAATTAATGGTACCACTTCTTAACAAAAGAACATATTTATAAATAAGGGCAAATACTTTCATTCGAAGTCTACCACTTGGCAAGTTAATTTCTTAGGTAAGGCCACAATAGTGATCAGTCCCATACTTGGTTTTTAAAGTGGTAGCAACAGTTTTATAATCAGACTACTGACTCTTGACATGTAGTTGATAATGTAACAAAATCAAAGTACTGAAAATATTCATGGAAACTGAACTTACATAGACTTGCACTGCAACATGGAACAGGAACAATTTTAACAATTACATGACGGATGTAGAAACATGTAGTCCTTAGGGGCACATAAAAATAATTCTTTGTTAAAGCAATATTCCCATTTAAGAAACCATGACAAATAAGCAGGGTTTAACTTGTTCCAATCCTTTCAAAAGTACATATGGTAGTTTGATACAGTTATACATGTACATTATTTCAACTGAGGCCAAGTACTATAATTGTTGATTTCTACATTAACCTACCAAGTCAATCAATGTAAAAAACTTACAATGCAATTAGTAGACCAAAAACCTAAACGGAGATCATTAACAAGTTTTTAACAAGTTTAATGTCATAAAATTACTGTGTACAGATTACAATGTCCACTTTTGACTTGGAAAAAATCAATCATCTTATGACTGGAAAAAATCAATTAACTCAATGACACATAAATTTAATTCATCAGAAATTTGCCAACCACTCAAACAGACAGAAATTCGATCCCTAGTGCCTAAAATTGTAGGATAAATACTATAAGGCATTTAATAACCACTTCACTGGATGAAAAGACAGTATTTTAACATAATTTATACTTAATTTCATTGTGATGGCAAAATAACCTAGCCAATGTAATAAATATATACACATTTCACAAATCACAATTAAATCAGTTTAAGTCATATTTGGTGACAAAATCATGCTCAGTCATACTTATGACTTTCTGAAAAATCTGTTACCTAGACAACCGTCAAAAATTAGATTATGATGCATCTTAACATCTGATGTATTTTGGTGCAAATTCAAAATAAGTATATGCGTTCAAATTCATTTTGTCACAAACAGCTGAAATCTTGATTCAAAAAAATATATTTTAGAATATGTATACAAAGTTGTTTATTAAGATTTTAATGCAATATTTTAAATCAGACTTCAGCTAGATAGCATACTTGAAAACTGCTGACTTAGCAGAAAATCAGCTGATTTAAGGGAGACAAATTAAACTATTTCAAGCTTTAGAGTTCTCTCCCTTGGAACGTTTTGAATATTTTTTCAACAGGTATGGTTCACAGACATTTCCTACAGCCAAAGATCGCGGCAAGGATAATCACCCTTGACAATAAATGTAGTTTTATTTAGTAGTCGTCAAGGTTAAATTCATCAAACCCATCAAGACCAGGATCCAGGATTTGGAAGTCCACTTGATATCGTAATATTCCTAAAATAAAATAAATATACTTTATTAATAAAACACATCAACTGTAATAGAACACACAAAAAACATCATGAAAGAAATGCAACAATCCTGTGAATTTGATTTCTTTAACTGTTAAACCTGTGTTACAGTTAACAAAAAGCTACGGTGTAAACATACTTAGTATTAATTCATTGAAAGGTAAGACAATCTCTTTTAATACATCAATTGAGTTAAGACAATTCTTATTCACAAGTTAAACAGACAGGATTTTGTTTTTGTTTATATCAGGTTTTACGCCCCTTTTCAACAGTCAGAGTCATATGAGACAGACAGTTCACCTAATAATCGCTCCTGGGATGAACCAGTACTAGACTCCTCTGTAAGTAACTGCCTACTTTCTTATACAAAAAGTCACGGTTGGTATGGCTCGAACCCACGCCCTTTAATCAGTGAGAGGTTACAGTCATTTGAAGTCAGCAACCTTAACCACTCCACCATGGAGGCAGGTCCTAAACAGACAGGTAGGACCCATTAAGGGAAGTGAATTATATATATATATATATATATATAGCTTCTTTATGACCTTAACTTATAACCAATTCCCTAATGGTACAACCGTCACATAGGCAAATATGTCGTGATTTGTGCAGACGAGCATACCCGTCACATTAGCAGAGAAAGGGTTAAATATCGAGTCAACATTAAAGTTAAAATAAATGAAAACTTTAAGTACGAGAGAGTAGACCTACCTCCAATTCCACCAAAACCTTTCACAAATTGTGCACCTTCTTGTGATCTATCAGTGACAATCTCTAAGGTAGCTCCAAAATTCTTATAATTATTAGCAAACCATTCTAATAATGGCATTTGCTCTTGTAATTCTAATTCTACACCAGTCTGCAACAAAAATGAACGTAATTTACAACAGGAATTGAAATAATTTACAACAGGAATTGAAATAAAAAGTAATGATTTTCGTTAGATAGCCTTCCAAGTTTAAACTTGCAATGCTGTGTTATTATTCTGTTTGACAAACTAAACAACCTGTCTTTTAACGAAGTTGTAAAACAGATGCAAGATTTAAAAAATATCATCCGATATGTTTCAAAGCAACTTTTTGAAAGCCTGAGGGGTTTAATTACTTCATAATTATCATTTTTTACTACAGTAAGTTAATGAAAACTAAAATTACACTCAGTAAATGTACCATTAATAACTCTTAATTACAATATAAACACAATACGTTCGCATATAAACATTATATTTATTATACATACATCTTTGTCTAAAAAGTGAGTCTTGTCCTTCTCTTGTTCTGGTGTTAGGAAAAGGATGTTTTCAGCTGAAAAATAAAACAAATGGAATGGTCAGATCATTCATTTAGACTAGAGTGCCGTGAGCGGTCCCAACTCTGATTTGTTCACTACCTCTGTGAGATCTATTCACCTATGACATTTCATGTTGCTACCACTTATAGTTTCTGAGTTATGAGCTACATTAAAGTATTTGCACAATTTACACACTGAGTCAGAAAACCCAGTGATTGATTACAATAGCTGGACTTTTTCTTTGAAAACAGACAATCTAATAAAAACAAAACCTTAACTTTTAAAAGTTGCAAAACAGTTATTTCTTATTTATCTGACATGGTAAACGAAATATACATTAATGAGATTCACATCTGAAAATAACATCAGCTATGAATAATTCAGAGGAGTTGGCAAACCCAACATTTTGAATCCTACAAGTACTAACAACAGTGATTTGTGGCCTTGACCACAGGAACTTAAAATCTTCAACTACCGCTTTCATATAGACTGTACACATTTCTTGACAATATCTGTTTTACATATATGTTGAACCTTGTGATTACAAATTTCTGATCAGACAACCTGAGAATTTTCTTTTTTGTTTAATTGTACAGTTAATCAAACCCATTTTCCTGGATCTCCAGAAGTTACTGCCAACATCTCGAAATGAATAATCAGCAACATGTGGAAAACAAAATGCTTTACACAGGAGATAATCACAGGGAACATATTATTATACACTTAGGATTTGATCTTGTTAACCAGAGATTTCTGGATTCAGGTTTTTTTTTCAGTATTTTGGGAACAGGATCCATACCCTTAGGAATCAGTGTTTTGTTAAAAATTGGGAAAATATCAAGTCAAGTGAAAAATCTCCTTATTTCTAACATCTTTTTATTTATTTCTATTTGAAGTTTCAATAGGGAATTTTTGTCTGTGAATTTGGAAGAAAGTTACTATTTTCAATTGGGAATATTAGCTATGAAATTAGCTAAACCTCCCTACTCGGACTACATACAGAGTGGGCAGACTTTCACAGACCAAAGGACCTCCCTGTTAGAGGAATTCGCCTCCTTTTTCATAGAATAGCGATACTACTTACTATCTGATTGATGATTTTTGAGCACATATCTGGTGATATCTAGATTTTCCCATACAATAAGAATATCTACAGCCCCCATCTCCAAGGCCTTCAGTGTATCATCCACACCAAAACAGAATCGACCTGTGTCTTGTGAGATTTCATCAAAGTAGCGACCTGAAATGAAAGTGAATAATTAACAGTTCCTATGACAAATCAATTCAGAATTGATTAAATTCCTAATTCAAACTAAATAGCCATCTACCAGTCAGCAACAGATTGCTTACAGTATATCATAGAATAAACAGCACTTGTTAAAAGGGATTTACTTTTTAACTTATAATTGGGCACTATATTACACAAAATGACCCCTAAATCATCACAAACAAGTGTCTCTGATAATTAAATAAGAGATTTCACAAATTCATGTTGACAAATTAAATCCAATTGAATAACTCAGTTCTAATGCTATTTATTTGGGTTAACTGCTGTATCTTAAACCATCTTTCAGTTATATACGGCGACCGATTCACCTAACACGTTTTCTACCATATTCTAACCAGTACTAACTTGCTCTTCAACTAGGAACTTCAACTGTCGTGACCGTGAGTCAAACCTGGATCACCAGGTTAGCAGGGCCTTTTTTCCAAAAATTGGGAAGGGGCCTTAGCCATTAATTTTGGGAAATTCAAGCACGATATTTGGCCAAATTTTGAGAAGGTTAGACAACCGAGTTAGAATAGCATTGTATTTTTGTGAATTTCTTGCCTAAAACTGGGGAAAAAAACATCCTTTTTGCAACTGGGAAGTCACCGAATTTCGGAAAGGCCCTGGTTAATAGAAATCATGTGCACTAATCACTGGACCATGGCCGTGGCTGCTTAATACTGCAGTACAGCTGAAGATCACAGAAATATATTTACCTATCAATTTCTTCTCCTGGATAAATTTAACATTAGATAATGCATCAGCAGCTAATTCTATAGCTTGATTAAACCCGTTTTCACCTCCATATGATACATCCACTATTTTTATCACTTTTTGTTGTAATCTCTGAAAGATAAAACATGCATGCAATCTATGAGTACACAAAACCTACCAAAAATGTTTGTGCGCTGAATGCAATTATTGTTAATTTTGTGGTTATCCAAGGAGATCCATTTACCAATGATGCCAGGCAAGTGTCTTAAGTGGCTAACTGCGTCTAACCAAAAATTAAACTAAACAAAAATTCTTAAAACATTCTGATTTTGTGAGATAAGGATGATGCATGCTGGCATACTGGCTTCTTAAGTTTGGTGATTTTTTCCCAAAGTTTTATCACTACCCGGGTAAATTTAGCGCAAAAAAAATCAAAATGGGAATATATACATAAAGTATGTAATAACATTTATTTCTATGGAATATGCGACTATATAGTTGTTTAATCATAAATATAAATATTACTACACTGTAATTGGTGAGAAAACTGTTGTATTTCTCTTTTTTTGCATGATCATGTGGAAATCACTTCTTGTTAGGGGGAAATTCTGGCCATTTTAGGGGGAAAATGAAGGAAATTTTACTAGGGGAACTGCCCATATTCAGCAGTAAATATAGCAAAAAGATCACTGAAGTTAAAATCAATCAAAATCTCATGTTTGACATCAAAGACTAAAATAAGGACTGATACGCTTTGAGTGCATTGAAAATAATAATCCCAGTGGTGCTTTATTAAAAATTTGGGTAAATATGTGTGAGACTACCATTTTGCAATGTTTAAATGATCCATTAATAATCTCTGTTCATGATGGGAATATGACCGAGCATCGACTATAAAATTAGCCAAACAAAAAACTCCTGCCTATTGGTATCAAAGTTGAGAGTATGAAAAATTTTAAGTTTGAAATTTTCAAATCAGGTCACGAAAACGTAAACACCAATATTGAATTTCAAGCAATCTATCCAAAAATGTAGTTTAATTCATAGATCATGTGTCAAAATGACAAAAGTGCTCTGATTTAGTAGCAGTTTCAAAGCAACTCTGTAAGTAACCCTTTTTTAAAAACTATTAGCGTTTATACATAGATAAATAACTAAATGTAAAAGTTGACTGCAAAGCAACACTTTTTTAAGCCTGGTTTGAAGAAAGAATAATTGAAAACTTACAAGATCAAACATATCTGACTGACTAAGTTCTGTTTTGAAATCTGCAGAACCAGCTAACACAAGACCAGAAACATTGACTTTATCATTGGAGATGAACATAGTAACAGCCACTTCAGCCACTTTGCGTACATAGTTGTGTCTCTTCTCCATTCTTAATCGAGCAAAACGCAACGCTGACTGTCCTCCTCTACCTGTGAAAATAAACATACACACCTTCATTATTCATAACCATAACCAGAAGAAAAAATATTTATCCTTCTCAATCATCAACCAACTTCACGAGTACAGAAAAACAGGTGAATCATGATGTCTTTATTTCCAACTTTTTATAAAAAAGCAATAACATCTACATGTCTAGCTAAATGCTGCATGAAAATGTATATCTCAAACTTTCTGCTTATATAGCAAGATATAATTGGTCAAATAATTACTTATAAAAACAGAAAATTGGTCCATTGAACAAAGGCAAGTATTGTATGAAATTGTGGCCTTTATTCCTTTCAAGGTTCAGGCTTAAATTAAAATCAAGTTTGTTTGCCCTTTACCGACCGACCCGAAAAAATCATGCCTACTCAAAAGATTTAATTGCTAAATTTGGGAGAATTTTATTTTTATACTTGGGAAAATATGCATGTACTCACTGCTTTTGATAAACATTGAAAGTAGGTATCATTTGAAGTAATAAGGGAAAACAATAATGTGTCTTAAGGTACTGAGTACATGTTTATGGTTGATTAAAAGCACACAATAAATGGTTGTATGGTAGCAGAATACATAAAATGAATAGATAGAAGTGTAAAGGTCAAATTCAGAAATAAAATAAAAAATATTTTTCCTACCTACCGACCCTCTTCTAAAATTCAGGGTCGGTAAAGGGCAAACATTCATTCTATATTGGTGCAAAAGAGCTAAATGTCTGACCTTAGTTCACATTTATGGTAGCCTGTATTTACAAATTACAAGTGACAGTTAAACCCTGTGTTCATTGGAAATATAATGCAACTTTTTAAAGCCTACATAGGTTGAAACTCAAATATCTACACCAAATGTCAGACCTGTGAACAAAGGCCACCCTTGGGAAAGACAATATGGGGTCTATATTGACAGACAGCCTTTATTCAGAGGTCATTTCGTTCCTTATAATCAATGACGTTTTTTTAAATATTGACCTTTATTTAATTCCATAGGGTGGCCGTTATTCGGAGGTGGTTACAAACACAGGTCTGACTGAACCAGATCAAGCTACCTACCGTGTTTCTTTGGCAAGTCGACAGTAAATTTATGAAGAACTTCTCGTGAGTTACCAGATACTGTACCAAATAATGCACCATTACCATCCATTACAATAAATCCAAATTTGTTGTCATCTGCTAACAATGCTGTTAATGCCTGAAATGCAGAATTGAAGTATTATTAAACAAGAAGCTTCATGGTTTTGTAGGTTTTTGCATGTTAAACACCAAAATCACACTGATTTAGACATCTTTATAAGATACATAACCCATCAAATATTTCTGAGGTACTAAGTTTAATGTTCCTAAGCTAGCTACTGACCAAATCCCAATGTTTAATTCACTGAAATAATTCCAAAAGTCCAGAGCATTGAGTTCTCCATATTATCAAGATATCAATGTATTGACTGCAACATATTTCATACAAGAAGACGAGTCGATTTAGTCTAATAACATTAACATGCCAGTGACTAAATATAATTCTCAAATTGGGAGTACCAGAAATTAGGAAGTAACAATTCTTTGTTTTTAATTTAATCTTTGATAATTAAATATATATGCTAAGCTTCAATCAAGTAAGTGAAGTATCTGACCAATCAGTCAGCGGTATCATAACAGAAGAAACTAAATAAACGAGAAGTTTGTATTCCATTGCCACCCACTACTTACCTCTGTGTGGAATTTGTTATCACATAGATAAAGAGATGTGTTGATAGGCCTAAATGGCTCAAAATCTATATTCACTTTCTTTTCCTTGCCTTCGTCAGTTACAATAGTACCACAGTATATTACTAACCCATTTGGGGGCACTGTAGAATAGAAAACCATGTAAATTATGAACGAAGGACGATAATATCTGACAACATAAAAATCAAACTCTATGATTTTTTAATCTGACCATATCATCCATGCTTTGATGATCATTTCTTTGCATCTACTCATATAACATTCTAGAAGACTTCAAGTGATATATAAGAAGTTAAGTGAAAGCCACTAGCTTATTTTTCTATATTATTGATTTAATACCAGTGCAAGAACATCTCTGATGGACAAATGCATATCTTTGCACTGTATAATCAAGTCTTATTGATGCAAAAAAAATAAGAGAAACAATTCATTCATGTAGTAATGTTAATGACATTCATAATATGACAAATAAAACTACCTTTGTTATAAAGTTTCAACCTTTGCTGTACAGATGTGATAGCTCCAAGTACGGAGAGTCTGTTAACACGACTTTTGATATTTGATGCTGTTCCAAATTCATCAGCTAACATCTTAGATACACGAGGAATCTGATCCTTTGGTGGAATGATGAGAGAAATCATGCTGGTACCATTTCTACAAAATATTAATAAAAATCAGCTGTGTTTTTAAACTTATAGCCACGTAACTATAACAATCATTCCAGGGCTCTCCTTTGACTCTTGAAATGGCGTTTTGACTCTTGAAATTTGAAAAATAAGGTTTTTGACTCTTGAGAATTGGAACCAAAGGGTCAAATTTACTATTACTAAAAGTAGAAAATTATGTTGACTCTTTACATTTCTATCGGCTAAGGGTCATTTTGACCCCCAACTTTTGAAGTCTATGGAGCGCCCTGCATTCATTGTAATGCCAGTGGATACTGATCCTGGGGCTGTTGTTTTGAGTGCTCCGACCAAGAATTTTAGCACTGGGTAGGTAGGCAGGGATTTTATTTTTTTCACTATATAGATGTAATAGTAAAAAAAAAAATGCACCCAAAAAAAACATTTTATTTATTTGCTAGGATTTTCTTGAGTATGTAGGAGCACTCCAAACAAACTTATTTCTATTTTAAGCCTGGTCTTGTGCCAAGAATTTCTAAGTTAAACTTAAAGGTCAAATACATAACTTGGTTCTTATTGAGATTATTTTATGAATTGCTCAATACATTTCACTGGTTTCATTTGTCTTGATTGCGGGTTTCAGTTGGGACTAACCTGAATTTCATTAATCAAAGTGGTGCCCTTCATACTTAATACAATGTATAACATAGTTCTAAAGATAGAGCGCCTTTTTATTGCAGGACTGTATAACAGCCACCTCAAAGAATGGTTTTCTCCTTATCTCTTAGATGTTTTATTCCTACTATGAGTATATTTCCATTTTTATAGGGCAGGTATTTTTAAATATAAGAGCGAATCATTATATTCATGTAATTGTTGTATATCTTTAAGTGACCAAATTTAATGCAGGAAATTTGCACGGCTTGTACACCAGGACTCATATATATGGATTACTGCAGCATCATTTATTCATTAGTGCTGTTGAAAAGCATGTCCGTTTTTTAGGTTCCTAGCCATACGTGCCTGATTTAATGTTTTATCCTGTCAAGATTGGGCTATTTACATCTAGCTACTGAGATTAGAAAGGTTAAAACAGATTTTTTTAGTTTAAGGTAATCCCAGTTTTCAGGATAAAACTTTTTTAAGCACTGGACATTCAGTCTAGTGAAAATGCAAACTTTACTGGACCAAATGAACTTTTAGACTATGGTGGACCAAATAGAGTACAAACAAGTTTCTTACGATTTGGCTAAAAAACTATTTTTCTAGAGTGATTAAAATATTTCATTTTTTTGTTGTGAAACATGGTAAAAACTAAAATTATCACTGAAAAATTTATTGGACCTTCGGACCACTGACCTTTTCAAATTTACTGGACTGATGGGCCTAGCCCTTTTGGTGGACTCGGTCAAAAGTCTGGTGCTAAATCCGAAGACTGTAATCCATTTATTAAATTTCTCAAAAATAAATTTTTTATGTTAAATATTGACTGATATGATACACAAGTAAGGTATTTTCTGTTAACTTCTCATTCAAATTGTTTTACTTTTTTATCTGTCATCACGCTAACCCACTAGCTCAGGGCTAGTAAATTTCTATTCAGGCTAGTGTAATTTTCAAATTTTGTATTCGGGCTGGTGGTAAATTGTCTATTTTCAATAGTCCACTAATACTAAGTAATAGTTCGGACTGGTGCTTAAAAAATAGTTCAAAATCAAACACTGAATAGATGGCATTAATTCTGATCTTAATTATAAGCTTTCATTTGGTATACTACATTTTAGGCTTCATCAAATTTTAATGAAGGGCGTACTGTAAGACAGCAGACATATTTCCTCTGCCTTTCTGTCACAAATATGATCATTCCTATGAGTGTGTTTACAAATTGATTTTGAGTCAACTGATACTCATACATTCTGTTTAAGAATGTGTTTGGTATTAAATTCCGTTTTCTGAGAGCACTAAAATGTTATCAGAATTAATACACGTGTCACAATTAGACATCATGTTCACACACCAAAATTTTACTTCAGTGCATCAGGTGCATGTCACAGAGAAAATCCTACCGGCCCCGTGAATAAGTAACACTCGGCTATAAACGACAAGATATCTACACACTAACCCACGAGCCGCTTCCAAACTTTTGATGAGTTTCTTTATTTTCCATATTTCGACATTTCGATCAGCATTTGTTTCGCCTTCTACGCCGTTTGAAGCCATTTTCTAACTAGAGTTCGTCACCTTCCTTTCTTGGTCCGTATGGCGGGAAGCTTTTCCCTTTTTTCTGAAATAAATCGTAATCCTCCGATCTATCAGTCACTTTGATTCGATCAGTCAGTTCGTCTATTTCACAATACACTCGTTTATAAACAAATAGAAGCAGTTGTACGTGAGTTTTCAACTATTGTGCAACTTCCTATCGTAGTTTCGGCCATGTGAGACATGTCATGACGTCATAAGGGAAGTGCGGACCTATGTATTTTTGGATTTCAATTCCAGTCGAAGAAAAATCTAAATAACCAACCATTGTCGAGGAAATTGTAATAAAGTTTTCGTTGAAAACAATTCGTTGAATAATATTCGATATGATATTGTAATGCATAATATTTTAATAAATGATATCAATGCATTTATTCATTTCATTTAAGCACTTCCGGTATGCGTCAGGTGGAACATTTATTGAATGAAACTATTTATTATTGTTAAAATATACATAATCTGCTTATTCTAGATAAATTTTACGATTACACTTGTTAAAAAACATAATGCATTGAATTAAGGGCTGAATTGTATTTGTTGTCACTTAGTTATTCTCGCGTTACAAGGTAATTACTTCAATGTATACTGCAAAGTGAAAGTAGGATTTTCTAATGGTAGGCCATTTTGTGCATAAAATTAATTACACTTTTTAGAAGACTAAAGCGATAACATTGTAATACTAAGTCGAGATGTTTATAAATTTGTATAATCCAGGACGTTGTCTACAGAAAATCTGTCTGCGATAGTCTTACAGCACACTTAAAATTATTATTTCCATATATAAATACAGTCTTATATCAAAGTATTGAAAGTACTGTCGGACTTGATTTTTACCATACTAGACAAGAGAGAAATGAGTACCCACATCGTTCGAGCCCATACAAATATTTTTAACATTTAAAATAACGGACCAATTTTTCATTCATATTGTAATGCAGGTCATATGCATATAGGTAAATAACATAAGCTAGGGCTTTACTATAGTCCCTTTGCTAAAATTTTAAAATGAAAAAAGCCTGATATTGGAAAGTTCAATGATTAGCACATTAATTGAGGACAATTTAATTGCATTAAAAACTCTTTATTGTACAAAACTAGTAAACAACACTTCAGTAACAGTAAATACAAACATTGATTCTTCTGGTTTTAACACAACAGAACATCGTCGCATTGAACACATTCAAGGTCACTCAAATCAAAAAGGTCCTGACACAGTAGAGTAAGACCTATATGACCTATAGTTAACCCGATGTTGCATGAAATTCAGACGTGATTATGTAATTCTAAATAATCTGGCGTAAAAGGAACTCTTAAACAGTAAATTTTAAAAGCACGTATCCAGTAATTTAGGTTCGTATTTAGCGACTCGAATTATTATTCTTAAGCCGCAGTTTTAACATTCAACCTTCGATAAATGAAACTCCCCACATCGGTTACGCTTTGCTACTAGCCACTGCGGGTAGTGAGTCTACAAATAGCGATTCCGTCATCAAAATAACACTAGTTGGTGTGAATATCACGGAATACGATTAAATGAGAATTCGCTTTGTAATATTAAGAAATGGTAGAAAGGCACAAAACACACACATCGATGGTAGATTGTTGCAAATGCATGAATACGTCCGTGGAGATTTTTCTGAACTATCGAACGAAAACCGAAAGTAGAACTACTTTTACGGCAAGATATTTTATTGGACAGTGAATACGCGGTTTTAATTCTACGCATTTGAAAATCTCATGTATCTACCGACAAGCACTTATTTAGATACATGACTCTTTCCATGTAGTTACAATAGAATGATTTGAAATGTATTTAGATCTGACACACTTAATTGGGGAAAGATTCCAGATACTTCTATATAAACATACCATAACATAGTTGCGTACTATTTTCTTTATGTGGCATTCTTTTAACCAAGCTGTTATGGAGTCCAGCAACAAATATAAGTCAACGATTACAAAGGACTTGATTTTGATAAAAATCAAGTCCAAAAATGATCATGTTTGCTGACCACTGTATTAGATTCAGGGCCTTTTTTCCCAAAAATTTGGAAGGGGCCTTAGCCTTTCATTTTGGGAAATTCAAGCGCGATATTTCGCCAAATGTTGAGAAGTTTAGACTACTGAGTTTGAATTAATTACATTGTATTTTGGGAATTTCTAGCCTAAAATTGGGAAAAAAACCAGCCTTTTTGCAATTGGGAAGTCACCGAATTTCAGCCACTGTTATAGAAGGGAAAAAGTCCTGAGATTAGTTAACATTGTGATTTTAAACATACTTAGAAAATAGGCATCCTTGTGCTTGTTGACAGCAACACTAACTAAGCCCACATTTTCTATCATCAACAGTACTGGTTGGAGTGGATACTTCTTGTTAATTATCAATTTTGTAATGCAAGACCACAGGAATCAGAAATTTTATCAACCATGACAAATATCGATACTATCTGACCAGCACTCTGACATCTATAGAAAGAGTAAGACTTGTAGCATCATGTAACATGATACTCCATGTACATGGAGTATCATGTTACATGATGCTACAAGCATGTGTGTACAGCCCCTTTATAATAGAGAGTTTCCAGGGCACTAGACCATTCCGATCATGGACACTGCTTTAACAACTAACAGATATTTTACATGATCTTTAGAATAAATGTAGTTAGAACACATAGTCGTTCTTGTGAATATATACCCATGACATAACAAGACTGAGCTTTTAGAAACCTTTGACTTGTTATACAGACAACATAATAGCTGATCTTAAGTATGTAATATTACTAGCCCTACTAATTCGGCTTTTCGTTTGAGTAATTTTCATGAACAAATTCGGAAGGGCCACCCTCTCACAAACAGTCTAATTAGTTGGACTAGTAATATTATGTGACTTAATTGGTTTATGTGACTTAATTTTGTCACTGATGGCATATTTCATTCTCATTATACCCCCAGATATGAAATATATGGGGGCTATATTGGATTCACGCTTGACGGTTGGTCGGTTGGCCGGTCGGTCGGTCGGTCGGTCCGTGCGTCTGTAGACACAATTTGTCCGGAGAATTTCTCAGCAATTACTTACAGGATTTCAATAAAACTTCACAGAAGTGATCAGTAGTAAGCCTAGTTGTGCTAGCTTAAAGCATTTTTCGTTCGGATGAATCTTCACTGAGTTATACCCCTTTGTTGTTTTTATTCAGTATATACAATAGGCAAATTTTGTCCGGAGAATTTCTCAGCAATTACTCACAGGATCTCAATGAAACTTCACAGAAGTGATCAATAGTAAGCCTAGTTGTGCATGCTTAAAGCAATTTTCGTTCGGATTAATTATCACTGAGTTATACCCCTTTGTTGTTTTTATACAGTATATACAATAGGCAAATTTTGTCTGGACAATTTCTCAGCAACTACTCACAGGATCTCAATGAAACTTCACAGAAGTGATCAGTAGTAAGCCTAGTTGTGCATGCTTAAATAATTTTTCGTTCGGATTAATTTTCACTGAGTTATAGCCCTTTGTTGTTTTTATACAGTATATATATACAATAGGCAAATTTTGTCCGGACAATTTCTCAGCAACTACTCACAGGATTTCAACGAAACTTCACAGAAGTAATAAGTAGTAAGCCTAGTTGTGCATGCTTAAATCATTTTTCATTTGGATTGATTTTCACTGAGTAATAGCCCTTTATTTTTTTCTACAATATATACAATAGGCAAATTTTGTCCTGACTATTTCTCATTGACTACTGCCAGGAATTCAATAAAACTTCTCAGAAGTGATGAGTAGTTAGCCTAGTTGTGCATGCATTAAGCTTGTCTTGGTTGGTTAAATTTTCACTGAGTTATGGCCCTTTGTTGTTTTTTATACAGTGTATATACATGTCAGTAACTACTCATAGGAATTCAATGAAACTTCACAGAAGTTATAAAAAGTAAGCCTAGTTGTGCATGCAATAACCAGGTTTTGTTTGGATTAATTTTCACTGAGTTATGGCCCTTTGTTTTATACAATTAGGTAAATTTTGTCCGTACCATTTCTCAGCAACTACATGCAGGAATTCATTGAAACTTCTTAGAAGTGATAAGTAGTTTGCCAAGTTGTGCATGTCCACAATAGGTTTTGTCCAATCAAATTTTAATGAGTTATGGTCCTTTGTTATTTTTATATAATGTATATTTAGAAACTGGTCAGGATATATCTAAGCAACAATTTGCAGGTATTAAAAAAGTGAAAATGCATTATATTTCCCTCTGTAAAATGTAACAATAACTGTGTCAAGGCCGCATCTGGGGGTATTCATCACCTTTAGTGTTAGTTCTAGTTCTGTTTAATCCATCTTTTGTCAGCTTTAATTAATTTGTTATTTTATCTCTATTTCATATTCTATTTCAGAATCACTGTGATTATGTCAAATATATCTCTTTTGGTACTGTCTGGTTTACCTGCAGCTGGAAAAACCTTGTTGACTACAAAGTTACAGCAGCATGTAAAGAAAGGTTGTGTTTTTACTTACAGTGATTTGTTGTACATGTGATGATGTGTTGTTAATTCTTGGAATGTTTAAGTTGCAACTCTTGGTACTTTTCTATCTCATGAAAAATGAAATGAATAGTAATTGTGGGAGAAATGCCCTTTTACTTTTAATTACCACAATTTAAAATGATTTTCATTCGATGAGTTTGAACATGTTCTGCCATTTTTCAGACGATGCTGAGTCTCTACCTTTGTTTGTTGTTGTTGAGTATGACCAACTTATGCCACATGATGTGGAAAAACTTCTAATTGAATCTGAAGATAGTCAGGTAACTACTGTAGTCATGAAGTGTTCTTTATAAATGCATTCCACTGGTAAAAAACCCTTTTGTCTCTGGTTGTTCAAATTTCAGCACATCGACGCTTGACAGACACTTGCCTTTCTATGAGCACATTAACTCTTTGAGTGATAAACTTATGTTTTCAAGCACATTTGTTTCATAATAAAACTTATTCTTAGCAGTGGGATAGGAGGGCCAAGGCTGCATAATACAACATAATTTTATGTTATTTGGTATTTTTTGTTATTTTATTTCATGACCCCCTATTTTCTAAAATGACCCCCTTGGTGAAAGTATGTGGGCCAAGAGGGCCCTTTCCTGGCACAGGCTAGATTGAACACTGCAGTGGTACAATTGTAATAAGAGGAAAATAATGTACTTGATGCGGGGCTCTAGCCCGCAACCATCTACTTGCAAGTCAGATGCTCTACCAACTGAGCTTATCAGGCTGGATAATATAACAGCCAATCTATATATACAAATACTGTATATACCATACTGCTACACAATAATGACTTCTTACTTGTTTTTTATTTGGAAACAAACTGAATTTATTGACTGATAGAGTACCAATTGATTAATAAAATTCATGCAAGATAATTATTTCAGTATGGGGAATGTATCCAAATGATTGAGTGAACAAAATCATGCATGGTCCATGACTGGAATCCTGTATAGAGTCGCGTGTATTTGAAGTATGGCAATACAGTCCTTTTCGTCTGTTGGGTTGCTTGGGATTTTCAAATTTCTTGAATTATTTTTCTTTCAGTCTGCCTGGAAAACCTACAGAGAAAGTATTTTACTTTGTGTGGATGGTGTTTTATCTGCTCTCCAGAATAGCGCAACAAATAATAAAAACTTTGAACTTTCACCCTGCCCTGTTGAAAGTGTACCACAGGAGTTGTGGACAAATGTTAAGGACTTGATTAAAACAAACTTGTGTGATATTCATGGAGATACTAAAATATGTTTTGTTATTGATGATAACATGTACTACAGTAGTATGAGATATAAATATTATCAACTGGCAAGAAAATGTAAGTATTTGAACATACTTGGTACATTTCAATGAACAGTCATACCTGTGTTAGCAGCCACCTTTGAATTAATGCCACCCTGTAAATAAAGGCCATTCTGTTAAAAAAACATCATTAATTATTAAATTTAGAACAAAACAACCTCTGAATAAAGGTCACCTGTCAATAAAGGACACATTTTCTCTTTCTGATTGGTGACCTTTTGAAGCAGGTTTGACCTTAACTATTAGTGATCTATATTGCTTTGCAAAACAAAGAAATGTATGTATGACCTAACAAATCTATCCTGAGTGTTAGGAAATAACAGTTTGATTATCATAAATGTATTCAGTATGATGAACAACATATCTGTCTATTCACATGCATCGCGCATGCCAAACATATTTTCAGGCTGAATCACACTCAAATGCTGAAGTATCCTTGAAACACACAAATTAAAAATCTGCCAAAAAAAGTATTTTTTTATATTTTTGATTTACAGACTTTGGAATATTGTTAGCCCTGTAACAAGCTACCAGGAATCTCCTTTAAAAGTCTCTAAGTACCAATTTTTCAGGAGCTCCATGAGGCCTCTGACTCCCTTACACATGCAGGACTTTGTTCTGGAACAACAAGTGGTAATTCAGCCCCAAGCTTCAAAAACTCACAAACCTGGAACTTTCTGACTCTTGATAGCTATATTATAGATTACATTAATTATTATTGTGATATACATGTACATGTAGAACTTTGGTTTTTAAAATGTGATTTGTAATAAGTTGTATGGACTTAAGTTTTTATTTGAATAATATCAACACACTTTTGATGTATTTAATATTGCATGAATGCATCGTCTAGACCATTACTTTTCATAGACAACTTAATTATATCTGAAATATTGATAGGTACACACATAGGCTGTTATTTAAATTATTGACCTTTTCCTTTTTCAGATACAGTTGGATTTTGCCAAGTTCATATTCAGACAGAAGTAGGAAAAGCTGTACAGCTTAATTCTCAAAGACATTGTAAAGTTAATGAGGATGTAATTGTTGCTATGGCAATGAAAATGGAAGTTCCTGATAAGTTAAAAAATCCATGGGAAGAGTATAATTTAATTTTTACCAGGGACAAGACAGATATGTAAGTTTATTTTCACAGTCTTCAGATTGGACATGTCATTTTTTTTCAGTTACATACAGTGGCCGATTCAACTAACAAATTTTCCTGGAGAGCAGTCTAGCCAGTGCTAACTTACCCTACCACAAGAAACAGGCAACTTCTCCACATTTGGAGGAAAATCGATACAGTTGTCAAATCTTCATGAAAGGGTATGACCTCCCGCGACTGGGAATCAAACCCTGACCGCCGGGTTACAAAGCCACTGCGCTAACTACTTCATCATGAATGCAGCTTCCTGCTTAGCTAAATCTATCATTATTTGAGAATGCAAATGCCAACTTGCATAATCACATGGAACTTATATTTAGTTGCAAGTGAATTGAACTAAGGGCATTTAAAAATGAATCTATTTTAAGTGTTCTCTAAGTCTCCATGTATACAAGGCCAGAATCTTGATGGATATATTCAAGTAGAAAATGTGTCTATTACCTTATATACCTCTGCCTGCGTTTTCCATTTCAGTGATGATATTTTAGATCTTATTCAAACTTCATGTAAAAACCCTGTACAACCAGTCGAGGAGGAAGATACGGAACAGAAGGATCTGTGTAGACTGGTTTGTTCTGAAAGTTTTCTGCACCAGTCTGATCAAATATTGAGAAAATTGGTATCACAAGAAATGGGCCGGGCTAAAGGTATACCATGAATCTTTTTTTTTTACAAACCAGGGGACACAACTCCAGTTTGACATGAATGAAAACTTGCTAACTGAATGTAGCTCTGTACATTTTTATGCTTATTGAAAAGATAAATTAAAACTTTCTTATAGTACTTATGTACTGTGTAAATGGATTTTCTACAAACTGAAAATAATTGTAGCAGAGCTTATGATTGTTTTTAAAGAAATTTTTACCAGTTACTTACATTTCAAATTTTATTTTTGTGAACATTGTTGTTTTTTTCGTAACAGAAAGAGAAAGTAAAACCTTTGGAATAATTCATTTATATGTATTCAAATGTTTTGTAGACAATTATAATCTTTTTCATTTTTAATTCCTTGATAATTTGTGTCAATCTTTTTGAAACTTGTGTAATTTCTAACTTTTTCATTTGTAAAATTTTTCTTGTTCTCCACATCCGTAACGACTATGATTATTTCAATCACTTTTTTGTTATCCTTAAAAAATTCCACAATACCTCATAACATTTTAACTTTTTCAGATCAACTGTCTTCAAAAGCAGAGTTGAAATCTTTTGCAAGTTTGGTTCAAATCTGCAGAAAACAGCTGTATAATAAACTCAAATCTGGATCAATAAGTGCATCTAGGGACATTGTTGCCTTGGTGACTGACTCTTCAAAGGATACATCTAGTGACATGTTTAAACTTTTACAAAATTTGTTTAAAATTGAATTAAAAGAAATAAACAGATAACACTGTGTGTATTTGTTGATTATTTCATGATTTGCTGTCATTTTAAACACTTCATGATACCAAGGATTTTTATACATACATGGATTCACTACTGCTAAAAATAGCTCAAACAATATCGAGAGAGATCCCACAATGCATTGTTATACTCGGCAATATCCGACAGCTGAAATCAGGTGTTCACAAACTTAAATATTCTGGTTGGGATGCAACACATTTCTTAAAGATATACACTTAAAATCCACAACTGTAAGCATATATGCATTGAAAAAGGCATCAATCGAGCATTTTAACTTCCAACATGGTGGACATGTAGGAGTATCCTTTCGTCCCAGGGATTATATATAAACATTCGGAATATCACGGATATTTTCGCTATTGTAAACAGGAGCATGAAATCCCGTTGATTCAAGTGTCACTACCGCAGGATTTGATTACTTCTGACTGTCAATATGGAAGTTGCGAATCCATGTATGCATATAAGTCCTTGATGATACTACATACATGTTTTACCAAATCTTACTAACTGTTGCCTCTCCTCAGACTCCACAACCCGTTTTGAAAAAAAAAATTGTGGGCAAGAATTCTTCAGAATTAAAAAGTACAATTAATGTTCCCCCAGTTTATTTGGAGAATTTCGAGCCATGTTGTATGGTTCCATAGCTGTGCTTGTTTAGCAGTTACAGTATGACAATAATAGTTAAGGTACTACCTATGAGGTTGTAAGTATGCCAAATCTTATTCACATGTCTTATTTGGAAGTTCTCAGTGGTATGCAGAAAGCGAGGTGAAAGGTAAATACTGATAGGAAAACGGGGAGGTTTGTTTAGTACATCTGATGTCTCATACTTATGTACCTTCTAATTCAAGATGCTGCTAATCTTCGCCTGAGGTTGTACTGACTGACTTACTGGACTGGCTAGTTCTGTTTACAGGATGCAGTCTTGAGCGCAATATGTATAACAATTGTAAATTTGTTCATTGCACTTGAAATAACAATAATAACGCTTGTCTGTTCACTGCCTCAGTGAGATCTATCCACCTATGAAGTTGCATGTTGCTACCTCTAATAGTGTCTGAGTTATGAGCTACATTAAAGTTTTTGCGCAGATGCTGACGCAGACAATAGCTTGACTTTCCATGAAAACAGACAAGCTAAAAAAAAACCTCAACAATTACAACAATTTATAATATGGAGCATTTTTTACAAGCTTGATAATAAAATCACCTAATTTTAGGTCTGACGTTTAAGTCCATAAGGATTGCTAACAAGCTTTCACTGTTAAGTGTATAATCATAATCATGCATGCACAAATATTCTGCAAGCACATCCTTATGAAGGTCTAAAAAGACAAAAGCAACACTAGACGTTTACATATTTGTTTTTATTCATTAATTACAATACAGAATAATACACAAAGGGAATGTTGTGTGTATGGATGCAGGTACTAATGAAATTGTTCCAATATTCTTTTAACACATTGAATTAAAAATCACACAAAAACAAATGGTATCACAATATCAAAGGCACTTCTACAGTGAGCGACCTAAGCTATTAGGAATTTGAAATTAGTTATTAGATGGTGCATGTATAAACACTTAATGACAATTATGTGGACATATATAGGGCAATGTTTATGCCAGTTGTTGAATAGTAGAAGAATCCTTTCAACTTTATCAATCAAATATTGCACCAAATTCATCAGTTTATACACAGTGCATGTGGTTTTCAGTAAATAACTGTAAAGATGAACAAATAGTTAAATACATGTATGTGATACAGGCTACTTACAAACATAGATCCCATGAATGAACAGACCATCTCTTTATAACTGATGAAAACATCTTAAAATTATAATAAATACAGTCAAACCTGTAAACAAAGGCCACACTTGGGAAGGATATAATGTGGCTTTTATTGACAGATGGTCTTTATTTGGAGGTCATTTTGTTCTAAATAATCAATGAGGGTTTTTAAAAAAATGGCTTTAGTTAAAAGGGTGACCTTTCTTCCAAGGTGACTGCTAACACAAGTTTGACTGTGTATCACCAATACCTGCTTTTTGCATGTGATACATGTGGTGTGGTTAGGCCATAATATAAATCTAAAACAAAGTGCATAATGTGAAAAAAACAACACAAAGTATCATTAACCACTAGTGAAGATAGAATTACAAATACAAGTTACATTAAACTTAACAGTAACATTAAACACGGTAAGAAAAGGAGTATGTACAAAGTCCTGACCAAAAGTTGATAACCTATTCACAATTCTTCATTATGCTAATTGGTTTAATATGTTTTACTTTAGAAAGTTGAGAAATGGTATTGAATCTAATTCCATGGCATGTTTTCTTTATATATTATGTAAATATGTAGGAAAGATAAGAAAATTGATTGTTTCATACTAAGACAGGGCCAATGGTCAGCCTGAAAAAACTTAACAAATGATTTGTTTGTTTGTTTATTTGAGTTTTTCGCCCCTTTTCAACATGCAGAGTCATATGAGGTGGACAGTTAACCTAACCATGCATTGCTCCTGGAAAGAACCAGTACTAGACTCCCATCTTCCATAAGCCTACTTTCTCACATAAAGAGACATGGTCAGTAGCATGGCTTGAACCCATGACCCACTACAAGTGAGAGGTTACAGTGATTTGAAGTCAACAACCTTACCACTCGACCATGAAGGAGGGTTTAACAAGTAATTAATAGAATAACAAAGAACAACAAAACATACAAAAAAATAACTAGTCAGTTTTAACATATACAATGTAATCACAGAGTAGATTTTATAAAGTAGAGAAATAAATTTATCTATAAAAGAGATAATTACAAATTCAGGATTGAAATGGTATATAGATATACAAAATATACAAATTTGTACAGAAAAATGAGATGTAAATTCATATAAAAAGAAGTCATTAACGGGATAATGATGGTGAAAAAGTAAGAAAAGAGAAAATATCACTTTCAATTTGTATACATAAGATATGTCATAAATAATAAATATTTTTTATTTTGTTTTTACAATTTTGAAATTTGATACAAAACATTATCTTACTAGCCAGTATTTAGCCTAAATACATTGTGTATTTAAATATTTTGCAATGAATATTTGTTAAATAAAACATGGAAAAAAATACATTATCATTTTCAGCAAAATCACACAAACATTTACTCAATATATATCATAAATATTGCATCAAGGTCATGGTCACTGATTATTATACAGTCAGTAATATCCAAAAACATGTTCAAAAGATCAAATTGTAACAAGAAATCCTTAAGAATCATTTAGAAACAAGAAGTGTTTGTGAAAGACGGATGCCCCTTAATGGCCAACTAGCTGGTAAGATGTTGATGTTGACTGAACTTAAAATCAGTAAGGTCATCTACATGCGATGACCAAGTCTGAAGACCTTAGGCTAAACTGTACATGTCATTAGTCGGACAAGGTTTTGAGTTGAAAGTCGATCGATGCAATTTCTGGGGTTATTACCTGGACTAGGTATGGCTACAGACCGATATGTGCGAAGAAATATAACCCCCTTCTGTTTGAAAGGGGGCATAACAAGAAATCATTAAGAATCATTAACATATAACAATATTACACTTGACGAATAGAAATACAAGAATATATAATATATACATGTAACTTAATAAGAAAATAACTTACATAATAATATACACAGTTTATCATAGTAGCATTTTTTGTTATAAAAATCCAAAATAAACCAACCATCTTCATACAGAAGTGAATGACAGAAAAAAAAAATTGACTTAAATTGTCCCTGAAAAGTAATAAATCACAAGTTAAGAAAGTCACAACTAACAACACAGCCAATTATCATAACATGCAAACATAATTGTCAAAATATTCATTACTTTCATGAATATGCATTTTTTTGCATGAATATGCATAATTTGGATAAATAAGCAATTGAAGTCATGAATATACATTATTGCATGTTCCCAGTCTGCACAAGACCTTGAGCTGTCATGAACAAATTTATTGGACTGTTGCCATCGGTGATAAGGGTTGACTCAAGTCCCAAACTTGACAAGAGTTTAACCTGCATATCAGGGCCAGCTGTTGCTATGGCAGCAAGAGTGTCAGCTCCAATAGCACCAACCATATCAGCAAATTTCTTCACCTCAATGTTAGCGCGAGATTTCTCAATATGTAGTTCCAGTTCGTTTTGACGTCTGACATAACTGAGCTCCCCTTTTCGTGACTGCAAGTATGTACAAAATAATTTCTTAAAACTCTCTATTGAATCAAATCACCTTGTAAGTATGCAAATTTATAATAATGGCAAACAAAACTTTCAAAAACTACAGAAGCATAGAAAACTCAGTCTCAAGATACTGACTGCAGCTTTTCAGCAGTTCAATATATCTATCATGATACTTGCCTGATTGGCAAATTTACATTATTCTCGTTGCAGTCCATCTATTGGTATATGATTTTGAAATTCCTCACCGTATTATTTTCATAAGCAGTATGTTTATCAATGCTGCCACAATACAACATAAGATGATGGAGAATTAAACACTATCTAAATGATGTACAATCAAACCTGTAAACATAGGTCAACCATGGGAAAAACGAAATAAGGCCTTTATCGACAGGTGACCTTTATTTGGAAGTTATTTTGTTTTAAATAATAACAGTTTAAAACAAGAGGGCCAAGATGGCCCTATATTGCTCACATGACAATCACTGTTCACTCATTAAAACATTGTTTTGAACCGGTGACCTAGTTTTTGACCCCAGACGACCTATGTTCGAATTTGTCTTACATATCATTAAGACAAACAGTCTGACTAGGTTTGGTGAAGATACGATCGAAATTTGACAACTACAGTGTTAATAAGGTTTTCCTAAGATTTGACCTTGTGACCTGGTTTTTGACCCTAGGTGACCCATATTTGAACTTTATTAAGACAAACAATCGGACAAGGTTTGGCAAAGATCCAATAAAAACCATGACATTTAGAGCTTTTACAAGATTTTTACCTAAGATTTGACCTTGCGACCCAGTTTTTGAACCCGGCTGACCCATGTTCATCCTTGACCCACATATCATTGAGGCAAACATTTTGACAAGGTTTGGTGAAGATCCAATTATAACTGTGACATCTACAGTGTTAACAAAGTTTTCCTAAGATTTGACCTGGTGACCTAGTTATTGACCCCAGATGACCCATATTTATACTTGACCGTTATATCATTAAAACAAACGATTTGACAAAGTTTGGTGAAGATCCAATAACTGTGAAATCTACAGAGTTAACATGGTTTTTCATAAGATTTGACCTAGCGACCTAGTTTTTGACCCAAGATGACCCATGTTCGAAGTCGTCCAAGATATTATGAAGACAAACATTCTGACAAGGTTTCATGATCATCCAATCAAAACAGTGACTTCTAGAGTGTTCACAAGGTTTTCCAGCAATTTGCCCTAGTGACCTAATTTTACTACAGAAATTACCCATTTTCAAACTTGACCTACATATTATTAAAATAAACATTCCGACAAAGTTTCATGAAGATAAATTCAGAACAGTGATTTCTAAAGTGTTCACAAGGTTTTCCTTTATTTGGCCCTGGTGACCTAGTTTTTGACCCCAAATGGCCCAATATCAAACACGTCCGAGATTTTGTTGATATTAACGTTCTGACCCAGTTTTGCTAAAATTGAGCCAAAAATGTGGCCCCTAGTGTGGTCACAACAAAAAGTTTGACGACGCACGACGCACACCGCATGACGTCGGACGGAGAGTGATCCTAATAGCTCACTTTGTCACTTTGTGACATGTGAGCTAAAAAGGCTTATATTCATGGGGAGGCCTTCATTCAGATATGGTCACTAGCACAAGGCGATACTGTATTATTTCTATTTTCTATTTGTAGTCATACAATATTGCATGAGTGAATCAATATAGTGTCTTTACTGTAGACCATGAAACTCCATTTAAATCTAATTTATGATTAAAACAACCCAACTTGAATAACTTATGGTCATTAGCAAGAGAGATGTACAAGGCTTGGAGTTTGTACTTCAAATATTAAAACTGTCAGACTTCTGACTTGATTTGGGTGATTGAATTTTTCTACAGCATGCTCCAGTTGTCATACAAAACATGCATGACCAGAAAGTATAAAAAGTACAACATAAAGAATCTTACCATATTTTGTGTTTCAAGTTTAGCATAATGTTCAATTTCTAAAGCTTCAGCCTTTAATTTTGCAGCTGAAAGTAAATGAGTACATGAATTTTTCATTTATATATACCGGTATATTAAAGGGAATGGCCAAATGCTTAAACATTCATTACTCTAAACATGATCTTAAAAAACAGCTTCTATCTCCCAAAAAATCTTTCTAAATTTCTTAATTTTAATAATAAACTTGTTAATAAGACAAAAAACAAAATCATTGTTCAATCTATCATTATATTCTTTGAAATTTGAAGTGACACATTTTCAATGAATCTATATTAAAGTACAAAAAACGTATATAAATCTTACTTTTAATTGACTTAAAGTTTAGGATATGAACTGAAATTAAATTTTCAATTCACCTCCATTGCCTCTATAAATAACAAAAGATTTTGGACAAGAACCCAAAGGAGTCATAAGAAAAGAAAACACAAATTACCTTCAATTTCACTTTCACATTCTATGATAACTCTCTCAGCCTGTGCCTGGGCTTCAGCTTTAGCCTGTCCAGTGGATTCAACAGCAGCAGTGATAGCTTTTAGTTCGACTAATTTACATCTTTCTTTCTCAGACTCTTTCTCATTAGAGAGGACTTGACGCTCCAGATGACCTCTGGCCTCTTGTTCATTTCTCATAGCTTCATGCTGGGCAGCTGCTTCAATTGAACTGGAAAATGGAAAATAATTGATGAAATGATTGAGTTAATGATTGATAAAATGATTGATGAAATGATTGAGTTAATGATTGATAAAATAATTGATGAAATGATTGAGTTAATGATTGATAAAATGATTGATGAAATGATAAATGAAATGATTTGATAAAATGACAGATAAAATGACTAATTAATAATCTGATGAAATGACAAATAAAATGACGGACAAAATGATTTGATGAAATGACTGATGAAATGATTTGATGAAACGATTTGATGAAATGACTGATGAAATGACTTGATGAAATGATTGATGAAATGACTGATGAAATGATTTGATGAAATGACTGATGAAATGATTTGATGAAACGACAGATAAAATGATTTATAGACTTTATTCTGTAGTGGTTTTTTCCACCCAGATAAGACCCGCTTCTGTGGTTGAGTGTTTAAGATTGCTGACTTCAAATCACTGTAACCTCTCAGTGATAGAGGGTCGTGGGTTCGAGACCTGCTACCAACTAATTTTCTTTGAGTAAGAAACAGGCAGGATGGGAGTCTAGTACACCCAGGAGCGGTGGCATAAAACTCAAACAAAGAAATCCACCCACATAAAACAAAAATTGTTCCTGGTGATGTTTATAATCTAGTTTTTAATTTCATGTCATGAGAAGTTTACTGACTTTCATAAAACCCTTTTACGACAAACTGTGTTACTTCTATTTTTGTTTTATCAAACTGTTGCACCTTTAAGCATACATATACTTACTTTGTTGAGATCTCAATGGCTAACTGAATAGATTTGGTCAAACTGTCACTCATCTTTCTATCCACTGGTTCAATACTTTGAATATCAACAGATGTAATAACCTAAAATAATATCAACATGTAACTTTATCTAGATGCATTATCATTGTCAAATTTGGCCAAACATGTCGTTAACAAATGCCAGACAAATAGTCACTTCATTTCTGGATACAATAGACCAAATAAACCTTTGAATGAAGGTCAACAATGCTCGAAAGGTATGGTTTAAGAAAAAAAATTAGTAAAGAAACCCTTTACGATCTACAGTGCAACCTCTTTAGAGCAGCCCTCTTTTGAGCAACAACCTCCCTTCAACAACAGTATGATTATTTCCCACTGCACGATTTAACTATTAATCTTTCCTCTCCAGAGCAACAACCTCTCAACAACAATGTGCTTTTGCTACTCCCAAAGGATGCTGCTTTGGAGAGGTTGCACTGTTCTTACTCTATTTACTATTTTTCTAACCTAAAGTAACAAAGTATATAAATACCAAGTTGTTGGCTTCAAATCTGAGACTTTGTTCTATTGCTCCTGTTGCATTATCTCTGAAAACAGCATTCTGTATCACCTGAGCAGAATGACGATGGAACTCATCAAAAGGTATGAACGCAACAGCTGCTCTGATTTTACTTCCTGAAAAAACATGGCATAATCAAGGAACTGAAAGTACTCTTGGAAATTGAACTTCCATAGAATTGCACTGCAACATGACATGGGAACTAGTTTAACAATTATATGGCAGATGTAAATCAACTAAGTGCTTAGGTCGGCATAAAAATTCATGCACACCGAATGAGTGACGGCTTTAGAAAGCTGAACGTTTGTATCATACCAATAAATCATATACACAAACATATCAATCACAAATCATTTCGAATTTTTTTGTTGTTTTTCTCTTTAGCACAAATAATTGAGTGATATTTCAAGTTTTGATTTCAAATAACTTAAATTTTTTCAAAGACAATCATCATAAATGCGAACAATAATTTTCATACTTTTATCTAGCCATGTGTATACTTACCTACTTGACGAGAAGCAAACCCTATGAAATCTGGTACAGCGAATACCTTAGCTTCACTTTCTTTGTTGCCTTTTTCATACTGTGAAATAATACAACGTCAAATTTATGTATTTTATTGGATTTAACCCAATTTTCAACATTACTTCAGTAATATCATGTCGGGCAGTTATCCTAACCAGATCCCCAGGACTTCATTAAGGCCTTAACCAGTGCTAACCACATTCTATTTACAAGCTACTGCCATGTTTTCCCGCATAATTCAGAGGTGGGGGACAATTTAACATAGGATTTAATATCTTCAGTTAAAGTTGTCATTGACAGTGTGAGCCTGGTCTGGGGTTCGAACTCGAAACCTCGTGTTCAGTAGACTAATGCTATAAACACCAAGCGGGCGTCAAATTCATAATTCCAGGGATATGACTGAGGTTGAAGCTGAAGGGCTGAAATATGTCAGCAAGGGGTTTGGGGGCCAATTAATAGTTGAATATCTTGATGTTGTTGTAGGAAGAGGCCAGTACAGAATGCCTGGATGTAATGATCTTGAAAGAGCTGTTTTGGCTGGACGTGCTGGAAAAACGAACCAATCAGAGGAACTGATACATTGTATATACATAGGTTTAACATGAGTATTTTTTTGGTCTCATGGGCATTTCAATCTGTAAATCTGCAGAAAAATCATATTCCTAAACACAATTAACTCCAATAACTACAGGACATTCAGAAAATGAATGAGCATGCATTACAATGCATGTGTTACCATACAATCAGTGCTAAAACATTATGTTGTACATGTATCTTAGATTATCAAGCTCCAAATTCTTTCACAACATGATGTGTTTTTGAAACACAATGCCCCTCTGGGTGACCTTGAACTTTGACCCATTGACCTTAAAATGCATAGATCCTGTAGAGGTTGTCGTGAGGAACCTACATATGAAGTTTGATGAATGTAGGTGCAAGCGTTTTGATTTTATAGGCAAGGTTAATATTTGGTACAAATAGACAAATAGAGAGGCCCAAAACAATATGCCCTGTATCGATAGATCTATAAAAAAATATACATAATAAAAAACAGCAATAATCTGGGCCTGTATTCATAAAACTCCTTAGTTTTAAGTAATGAATTTCCATACATCTCAGGGAAAATCTTACAAATCTAAGGGAAATCCTCAAACATCCTTAATTTTCCCCTTAAAAGCTTTATGAATATGGGCCCTGTACTATAAAATAAAAACTTGTACATTAGCTTTTATTACTGAATTTACGTGTCATAGAAATAAAATGGTTTATTACAATAACCCACTAAGACTTATATTTTGGTTGATTGTATTCAATCACTTTTATTTTGATCTCATAATATATCACACAAAATGAATGTTTACCTCAAAATGATTGTTAAAAGCAATTCTCAGTCGAAGTCTAGCATGATCAGAAGTTTCAACCTGTATAAGAAAACAAGTAGATGCATTAAATCATTGACATAATGAAGTCAATAAACCACGCGAGAATTATGTATAACAGTGGACTCTCATTGGCTCGAACTAGTCGAAAAATCTCAAGTCAATATGATGTAAACAATGCATTAGCTTAATCAAACTGACAGGAGATGTTTGTTTGTTTGTTTGTTTGAGTTATACGCCCTTTTTCAACAGTCAGGAGTCATAATGAGGCAGAGTTCACCTACCCATCGTTCCCGGGAAGAACCAGTACTAGCCTCCCATCTTTCGTAGGCAACTGCCTACTTTCTCACATAAAGAGACATGGTCGGTAGCGGGGCTCGAACCCACAAGACCTCTATCAGTTAGAGGTAACTGACAGGAGAGAAGCCATTTCTTCTAACAGATGATAGTGAATTATGAAAACAACCAAACAATGAATATACCACAATTACCTCCAACTCGTCTGTGATAAAATCAGGTCCTAACATCAAACATAGAGACTTCATGGCATCTGGTTTCTTTGGCTTACCAGCTGAAAAAGCCAATATTTAGTGTTTCAGAAAGGTATTATAAAATTATGATTATTATGGTATATAAGGAATATTATGTTTACCTTGTCTGAATTTTCAAGTAAATAATTTTTGACTTCCATACAATACAATGGTTATTTGCGGTTATTACCAAATCAAGGTCATTTGTGGTTATTACCAAATCCTTACTTAGTTCCATGATTTTATTTAATTTTGATTCTAGTAATATCATGACCCATTATGTAGACATGGCTTATACTTATTTTTTTATTATCATGTAGTAAGAAATGTTATCCCGAAACATTTCATTCAACACTGAATGCATTTGTTGAACTAAATATCCATGCACATGATATTCCATTATGTTGATATCATAAATAAAACACAGTATTATTATTATTCTGGTTGCCAAAGCATGTCTTAATGTGACACTGTACTGTGGATTCACTAAATTTTGTTTGGGATTGAATTTAGTAGATTTCTTGGCTTGGCTTACCCATGAAAACAATTCCCCAGGAATAAAAATGCCGAGATATCAGTCAATCATCTGAAAATTGATGATATCTGCAATTGTGATACTCACAAATCAACCACCAGACTATGTTCTAAAATGAGAACTTCTCTGCTAAATTAGTACAAGATTCAAGAATCATGTCCAGACAATATTGATAAAAGAAGGCTCAAGTGTATTAGAAAAATGTTAAATGCAACCCTGTGAATAAAGGCCACCCTGTGAATAAAGGCCATCCTGTGAATAAAGGCCACCCTGTGAATAAAGGCCATTCTTTAAAAAAAATGTCATTTGACTACAGTATCTAGAGCAAAATGACCTCCAAATAAAGGCCACCTGTCAATAAAAGCCACATTTAAAATATCTTTCTCAAGGGTGACCTTTGTTCACAGGTTTAACTATAAATACAATAATATTTACATACCACTTAAACTTAGAACACTAAAATTCTCATGTGGTCCAAGAATAGCCAAATCAGGACCGAACACAACTCTGGCTGTTTTATCTAGGTAATCATTCACCTGTACCGCTGTGTTACCAGGGCACCTGTAGCTAACAACACGAGTCTTTACCCGTCCCTAAAATAGTCATATTACATCAGGATAAATCACAGAGCAGAACATATTGGGGTTACATCATCCATGCAAAAAACAATCTATATGTAGCTGACTACAAACTTCCATAAAACATGTTGAGTCATATGTTCAACCAAAGTACTGAAAGTACTCATGGAAATTGAATTTACATAGACTCGAACAAAAACTACAAATGTAGTTTCAGATATAAAACAACGTAGAACTTTGGTCCTCATCAAATTTCATGTGGGCCGAGCGAGTGATGGCTAGGGAAAGCTTAACTATCGTTCAGTTTCCAAAAACAAAGCACCACCATTTTAAATGTTTGGAATATCAATGAAAACAATAAAAATGCATTTTGATTCTCCTCATATTACAAGTGACTGATGACATATGACCTCTAGGTACTGAAATGGTCTTTCATAATGCATATTTTTTGTTCTTGTTGCTATGGTAAGCAAAACGTTAAAGTCCCATAAGCATATACATTTATCGGTCCTAATAGTTTCTGTTTGTTTTATAACAGAGGAATCCGGTGTGTTTTCCTGCCGTGCATACTTTATAGCAAGAAAAAATATTTCCAAAACCACTATCGTATTTTTTTCAATATCATTGAAAAAAAAAACTATTTATAGAACAGCTGTGTTTTCCCGCAGTCATATTATGCACACGGCATTAAGTGACATCACGCGCTCTATATATTTCAACTTTACAAAAGCAAAATTCACAGCGAAATGAGTGTTTTTAGAAGAAAAATGGCTTGTATCGTCGGTAATAATTATCTTGGGATAATATCAGCAATTGTTTGTTTTTTATAGCGAAAAGCTAATGGGACTTTAACCTAAATTTAATTGGGTAAAAATGTTCACTCATGATTTTTTCAAGGGTAGGCTCAAAACTATGTATTATTACTGTCTATAGTACAGGAATATTCACAATTAATATACATGCAGTATCAAACACTGTTTTCTTGTACTGGTAATAAAAAGAGCTTTTTTATATCATGTAAGAATTATGAAATCAATAATATTTCAATTTGGATAAACTTATTGAAAAATGCTCAACATTAATGACAATAACCCTATTGATTGTTACCTTAAGAAACTGTGGATCAACTGATTGTTCAAAATAAGCAATCTTTCTGATATCTCCAGAGCCACTTCCACCACCATTCCTGCAAGAAAGAAGTTATTATAAAACAAAACTGGATAAGTAAGAGTCTGAGGTAGAATAATTATTAAAGTTTGGACACAAGAAAACCCAAGCCCCTAAAATGGTTATGACAACAGTGTAAAAATTAACAAATGACCATGTAGTGTATTGAGTTTAATCTAATAGTCACTGGCTTATCAATTACCTGTCAGTATATTTGCCTCTTAGATAGTATTGTAGATGATTTAATAAATACATGTAGTGCATAAAACTCTCTGAGTTCTTATATAAGTGTTTACACATAAGATAAAAGTATACCAATTACTGCAGGATTTATACACTGCATGAGGTTATGTATGAATTTGGAGACCAGTCAATTGAATAAATAATTGTTAGTTTATCGCCAAAATCTTCAAACCACCTAATGAAAATGATTCATTTCCAGACTGGTTCATAAGCTGTTTTTTCATAGCCAAGACCCTATAATTTTAGTAATATATATATTAGTAAAAATCACTATCATTCAAATAGTTATAAACACTGAGTGATTTTAACTACCACAAGGACTGCAGTTCATCAAACAATGAAGTATGTAAACTTACTTTAACAATTCTTCAACAATAGGATCCAGTGGTTTTTCCCACAAAAGTTCATACGACCTTAACATGTAAGATTCAGGTCCCATCACAGATCTCACCTTTAAAATAAAATAAAAATGATCATGATACATATGTAAATGATATAGTATAAGATGAAGTGTGCTGAAAGAGTGTAGCAAATTCGATGTTGGTCAAACAAACCACAAATAGCACAAATATTTTACCATTATCAGATCTTATCACTATTTAAGAAATTAATCCTTTTTCCAAAGCAAAATTTCAAACTTGATGGTGCATTCAATAAAAGTATAATGCCCTCGGTGGCAAGCTTGATAGATACAGGTTGAACAAGAATGGTCATAGGCAACAACTGTGTAAGTAATCAAGTGTTCTAGTAAGCAGTGTTGGTGCTAGACGAAATGGTAAAATCTACTTAACCTCATATGGACGAACAGGACAATCACTATATGCATCATAGATACCGGGGGCATAAAAGGTGTTGAATAAATCTATCATTTATAGAAACCATAATATTATGTGAATTAAATGGGATTTTTTTGGTTAAAATATTTATCAGACTCACTTTGCCGGTTTTCACATTTTGGACATAAATTCCTTCATTTTTGCTAAGTGGTATCTGTTTTCTGTAAAGTATAAAACATTTAAAGCCATTATTACAATAACTATAATAGCAAACATTAATGTACAAAAGTAAAACAGGATATGCACATCTAGGCCCCATTCTATCAACATACTTATGCTTTAAAGCATAAGTCAGAAATTACAAGTAAATGACGTTCTATCAATGCTGACATAAGTATTTTTTTGCTTAAGTTGGGCGTAACTTTATTTAGACATAGGACCTTGAAATTATATCCATATAACATGAGTAGAACCCCCCAAAAATGTAAGCCAAGCCTCGTTCATAGACCGGTACATATATAAAAATGAAAATCATAAATATTGACGTAAATACAAAGTAACGCTTACAATTTTTCTTAAGTTACGCATTGTTCATAGAACAGGGCCCTGGTGGAAAGCGAAGTCTTTCTTTGATAAATAAAACTGAATGCCTGCAGAAGTGTAGCCTTTGATCAATTGATACTATAATATTTTTTTCACATATTGGTTGTTATCATATAAAGAGTCTTAGCTTTTGTCTATTAATTCCGGAACATAATTTATTCTTCACTCACCTTTTGTCGATTACTTCCACTTCTATACAAGGTATGTACTCCACAGGGCCACGAATCATCCATCTCTGGCCACATTTGCGAACAACTTTTTTACCTACAGTATAATTATATTGATACAGTTAGCTGCATTTTGGGGCATTTATATTTTTTTTAATGTGTCTTTGACGGTTAAGTGACATTAGTTTGTGATATACTAGTTCAAAATGTAGATATATAGGTACAAAATTAACTGGGTATTTTGACATATTGTAAAACTTTTGCATACTGGCTGTATTCTGAACACAAGTGAAAACAATCTACCTGCATCATTTGTATCTTCAAATTCTTCTCTAGCAATTACAATGATAGCTTCATCTTCAGAGAGAACATAACTACTCTGTATTCCTTTTTCCAGTCTCTCTCCTAAAATGAAGAGTAGCAATTATTTTGTTATAAAATGAAAATCTTCTTAATGAAGAGTAGCAAATATTTGGAGATAAATTATAAAGCTGTTCTGCATGAAGAGTAGTCTGGAGTTCCTTCCCCTTACACTATGTTATCGGGTCAGGCACAGCGCAATAATGGCGGCGTCCTCTGTACATTCTAAAGTATGCATATTTTCTTATATCAAGTGCTTGTGAGGGTTGGTAATGAATCCTATTTATATAATATATATCATTGATGTCCAATTTTAGATGATCACAAAAGATAGTTTGGAAACTATAAAGACTCACGTTCGAAAATATAGCTACTTCATGAAAGTATATATATCAACAAATAAGAATGATGATTAAAATATCTCACCGCTGTTACAATATTAGTACATAAACAATTAAATTAGGCATAACATCACAAATGGTCAGTCAAAATAAGAATATTCCGTTTCCTGTGCATTACCACTGATGGCCGCCATTATTGAGCTTTGCCTGACGTAATTGTAGAGCATGTCCGGGAACCAGACTACATGAAGAGTAGAACACTCACAAATGAAAAAATATCACCAAGGCCATCTATAATTTTTTGTTCATTTGCGGTACATGTAATAAAACACGGAGAACTTTCAGTGTAAGTAGGAAATATTTTTTCACAATTTTTTTTTTTAATTTAAACCCAAAATACATGTAAGAATGCTACTTTTAGTGAAACAAACATTACCTCAGAGGCTAAAAAAGTTGGGTAGGACTTTTTTGGTAGGTTTGCAGTGTTACCCCAAACAAAATTTTAAGAATAACCTAATGGTTGGCCTTTCACAGCAATTCATCACATAAATGATCATTACTGCTTATAAACAAGCTTGTATACTCATGGTTATATAAGTTACAGTGTGACTCATTTCTGTACTCATAGGCCCCAAAAGCAAGAGTTAACAATCCTATTAGGATTAATGCTAAGTCTGCCATCAATTTTGTTTTCTGTTATAACTATAAATGGGTGTTAAGAGCATCAACAAGGATGATTTTTTCCACAGATTTATTAAGGTTATACTGATAGCTTATGGAGCTTGTAAACCTACCTGGGTGGAGAAAGAAAGATGAACAGCCCTTTCTAAGTTCTTTCCTTGCAAGTTGGGGTTTGAATTTATCATCAACAGGATCTAACACCACACAGAACTGTCCATTTCTTAGAACAATACGCTTTTCCTCCGAAACAACTTCCTGCAAGAAATAAAGTATATTAACATACCTAGCACTGCTCAGCTGGCAGACATTTAAACATACAAATTTAGTTATAAAAATTGATATATTCATTCAAATAATTCCTACGCGTTCAATGTGAAGTTATACATTTACTGTATAAAAAACAGCATGAATGTATAAAATATCATAACTAGTCTATCTACCATATTCTTACAAAGCACTTGATATTACAGACATTACTCATTGTTATAATACTCAGAGGTTGAGTCAGTCGACCGGGGGATAACTTTATAGGTCAGGTTATTATTAGGTATATTTGACTCTTCTGAATCCTTTATTGTAAGTCTGCACAGGAGGACTATGGATTTAAATGTGGACTATAATAATGCATTATGTGTTGATTAATATAACTGTTAGTTACAACAAAGTATTTGATTAAAATCTTTTTAATGAAATGTAAAGTATACTCACCACTCCAATTTCTGGGAAATATTCATCAGTCTCCTCACCTGTTAATAACCATTCTTCACCAGCCAGTCTGTGGTGTTCAACAATAAAACAAGATCAATACACACAATAATAACAAATATATGCTTTAAAAGATATTCAATATACAAGGGATGGGTGTTTCACAAATATGTGGACTTAGAAATCGAATGAATATTTCAGTATTAATTAATCATCTGATCTATTATATGTTCATGTAACTAAACTCAGATAGGTATTTTCAGGCAAATGTATACATTTTGTATAATTAAAAAATCTTGGTAAACCAGGTTAAAGGTATATAGTCATCATCATCATCATCATCCAGTTTTGATTCTACAGGCCATGGATTAATCCTCATGACGAGGGTGTGGCCTGTCTGTCTGTCGAGAGCGAAGTCTTCCTCTCCATGCCTGGGGATTCAGTGGGTTGGTAGAGTCCATGTTCAGGGTTTCACGATCACGCTTCACGACTTCGTCCCAAGAACGCTTTGGTCTGCCATGACTCCGCTGTGCTGCAATGTTCATGTATCTGATCTGCGAGATCCAGCTTGTACTGCGCTCAACGTGTCCTAGCCATCTCAGCCTGCCCAGTTGGAGAACTTTAGCAATGTCTCTTATTTTGAGCCTGGATATAAGGGTCTCAAAGTGTATGTTATCTTCCGGCTTGACCAGACAGGTCCATCTTATCATGGCTCTGTCGTTGCGTTGTAGGCGCTTGATGGTACTCGCTGATGCTGCCCATGTTTCAGAGCCATAAAGCATGACACTCCTCACACAGCTGGAGTATACTTGGCCTCTGGTTGCAGTAGGGAGTTGCCTGTTTGTGAGGATAGGGAGGAGTTCTCTGAACTTTTTCCAGGCTGACTTGCACCGAGTTATGGCTGCAAGCTCACACCCCCCATCGGAAGACATGGTATCTCCAAGGTAGCAGAAGTTGGTGACCACGTCAAGTCTGTCGCCTCCAACCTCAACCTTGCTTACTGGCCTACCGTCTATTGGTCTTGCTATGCCCATACATCATGGGCATGAGTATTGTGGGTTTGGTTTGAGTGGGCCTTTAATTCCACTACACTTCTTGTGTACCCAGCAAGAGCAGTTTGTACAGAAGATAGAGTTTCTTCCTGTTCCACTTAGGCATACAGAACAAGGATGCTTTCCTGATCTTCTCAGGGAGTTCAGGTTTGGACTGGCAATCATTACTTTGGTCTTTCCCATGTTCACTCTAGTGTGTTTATCAATGGGGTAACATAAACAAATCAAGTGTAACTCAGATATAGTGAAGAATGAGAAATATAGTGAACAATCAGACATAGTGAAGAATTAGATATAGTAAAGTATTAGTTATAGTGAAGAATTAGATATACCGGTAGCTAAGCATCAAATAAAGTGAAGAATCAGACACAGCGAAGTATTAGATAAAGTGAAGTATTAGTTATAGTGAAATATTAAGTATAGTGAAGAATTAGATATAGTACAGATATAGTGAAGAAGCAGTCATAATGCACCTGTCAATATTTTGTCCAACCAGGGGAAGGTGGGCTGACCCAAGGGAATTAGAAAGTTTAAATTTTTAATGTCTAAATCCCCATCATAGAGACAACCATATTCATCTACTTGTTGTATCAAATTCCCGCCTGTCAGAAATGGTCTTCTGTCTAAAGTCCCATGTATGTCTGCCGCTCTCCCCTGGGTGGGCATAATATTGACAGGTCATGTGAATAATCAGATATAGTGAAGTATCAAATATAGTGTAGAATCAAAGGAGTTTATGGTCTTCCTAAGGCAAAAGGGTCGGGATCAAAATCATTTTGTTTTTTAGGTGCCAAACTAGGGAAATTTATACCTTCTGAAATAACTAAAAATAAAAAAGGTTACCTAACTTCAAGGTTGCCATCAATAGTCACAAAATGAACAGTTTTTAGTTGACATCTACTGCATTTTTAACATTCTACATTTTTAAGTCTAGTTGTTTGTTACGGTCTAGTATGGCTAAATATTTTACCAAAGTCTTAATTTTAAGCATTCAATTATAATGCTTACAGTGCAATTTGCAAATACTTAGGTTTTACTAAACCAGTATTGCGGTAATTAATTATTTCTGTGATATGTTTTGTTCATTAATTTACTATGAATGTTTAACTTGTTAATGTTAACAAGTTGGATTTCAATGTGCTGTGATAATTATATTCCAATGTTCAAATGTGATATACAATTTAATTATTGTCAATGTTTTATTACTCAGCATCCTTCAACTTGCCTCTGTATGTCATGCTACCAGTACAAGGACTACAATGGAAACAAGCGCTGGCACTTTTTTGTGCTATCCTTGGTGTTAGAAGCATGTCATGTGTTAATCTTGTCTTATTTAGTCTTTCATTCTATCTTAATAGTGTTGTTATTTTAATTTACATGTTATATGTTTTATCTATATATTGTAAACCATGCTTCCTCTGCCGAAATAAATCTATCTATCTAATCAGATGTAGTGTAGAATCAGATATAGTGTATTTGTTTGTTTGTTTCATCAGGTTTAACATCATTTTCAACATTATTTCAGTCATATCGTGGCGGGCAGTTATCCTAACCAGCTTTCCTGGACTTCATTTACAATGTAGGCTATTAACCAGTACTAACCACATTCTATCCGTAAGCTTCTGCCAAGCTACCCCACATAATTCAGAGGTGGAGGACAATTTAACATAGGATGTAATATCTTCAGTCAAATTTGTCATGGACAGTGTGAGCCTCGCCCGGGGTTCGAACTCGCAACCTCTCGATCAGCAGACAAACGCTCTAACCACTGAGCTAGCTGGGCAGGGAGAGATATAGTGTAGAATCAGATATAGTGTAGTTTCAGATATAGTGAAGTATTTGTCCAAAAAAATAATCAAAATTTCCTTGATAAGGATGTAGTGTACTACAGCTACAATCACGGAGCCAGGATTTCACCACAACATTGTTCTATTGTTTTTACCTACCATGAACAAGTCTTAGTTAAGTCCCTGTGGTTCAACAATGAATAAAACTCATCTTTGATTAGAGATTGAGGAATTAGGAAAAAGGCTTATCTGTCATTATCACACTCATATAAAATAAGAACTCAATAACCAGCATCTTAATAAGTAACAAGAAAACCTGATTTAATAAAAAATAGTATCTGATTTTGTAATATTTTACCTTTGAACTCCATCTTCATCAGTTAGTGTTTGTAAAGCCTTCAATCTGAGTCCAGTATTAATTGTTAATGTCCTGGTTTTTTCAACTTTCAAAATCTGTTAAAAAAATAATCATGCCCAATAAAATATTCATTACCGTATCTAGATAAACCTACCAAAAACTGACAATGATATTTATAAGTCTGTGTAAAGTATTAAAAAATGTAAAAGTTTAACAAAAATTTCACAGTGTAAGCAAATAATCACATTTACCCATTTTTACTAAAGGAAAACCCCTTAACAAAAGTTTGGTTTCAATGTGTAAGCAAAAAAAAAATACAGTTTAACTAGGAGAAGAACTTAACAAAAGTATGGTTTTAAGAAATAAATGCTAAACAAAACTTGCCTGTTCACAGACATCCAATAAATAAGCACCTGGTCTGTTAACATACCACTCTTCACCCGTAACACGCTTCCTGTGAATAGTAATAATTAATCATAATTATCTTTATTACTTTAACACCCATTATAATATTAAGACAACCTAATAACAACCTCCATTTATATTTCATAATGAGACCACTTCTACCAAAGTTCCAGTCTTTACGCTAACCAACTAGCTTACAGCCGGGGCTAGTAAATTTCTTATCGGCTAGTGAACTTTCTAAAAATAGTGTACTCGGGTTAGTGGTAATTCGTTCATTTTCAGTAGTCCGCTTATAATTCGGGCTAGTGCTTCAAAAAAATTTGTTCGAACACTGAAGTTCTGGTCATAAAGATGGCCTTTATAACAAGGCTGTACTGTACACATAAACAAACACAAGAGTCTGCAAATGAAGTTAAAAAATGCAGACACTTACCATCATGTAATCTTGTACCCTTCATCATTTTAACCCATTACCTCCCATATACACATATTTTGTAGTCTATACATAGCTCCACAGATACACATCTTTTAGAGCTTGGTTTAGGTCAAATTCATGACATTGAAATGATTTCAAAAAAGGTTAGTAGACATTGTTAATGTAAGGATTGTCCATGTTGCAACCATTTAAAGACAGGAGGTACATACAGTTAATAACTTAATAATAAACTGTCAGCATAAAAAAATGATATTCTTTGATACATTAAATCAAATTTTATCTTTTACCTTCCATTTCTGTCAGTAAAATCTTGTGAAGCTCTCAGTTTGAGAGCTTGGCCAACATGGATCACTTCTGGTTCTTTTAATCCAAGTATTTCCTAAAAAGTGAAAAAATAAAAATGGTAGCAATTGCTCATCATAACTACTGTTATAGGTCTTATCATGCATTCAATACTTGTCAATGTGAACCTGGCTGTAGTATAGAAATATGTCTATTTATACATGTGTTTGGTACAGATTCGATAATAAATACATTTTGTTTATTTCTATTGCAATGTTACCTTGGATGACAATACAAACAAATGTATTTAACCCTTTTACTGCCAATGATATGCTTCACAAATCTCTGCATATTTGTCTACATGACTGGTATACCCGTTTTGGAATTGGTTAAAAAAGCTTGTATTTCTTAGAAATTCCCTGGCAATACAGTGCACAATGTAGGCAATATGTGCCTGGCAGTGAAAGGGTTAAACAGACTGAATGACGAGGGTTCAGTGCAACAGTGTGATAACTTGTTCATATTTCCATATGAGTTACGACACTGTTGCGTTGAACCCTCAAATTGTGTACTTTCAAATATTTATTGAACAGTCATTTTGAAAGAGTGAAATCAGGTAAGGTAAAATGGTCATCTTCAGACAGAAGTTTAATTTTGGCAAACATATGAGTCACATAGCAGCAGATTTCACTTCACTATACTGAATGTTTAAATAATATGATGCAAATATATATATGAATTTTTATATTTGTAACATTTAACATTGTATTTTGCCTTGATTTAATTTGTAGCAATCTTTCAATTATATCTTGTGCATCATGAAATCAATATAGATCAGTGCTTTCATTTGAAATCTTCCATCCAAATATAAGAGGTGGAAATTTAAAGGACTTGGCATTGATAAAAATTTGTAAATAACAATTTTATATGTTGCCTTAACAAAAAATTGAATTTTTAAGCACTAGAAAAAAAACAAATTCATCATGACCGTGTCATATTGTAGTGATTAGAAATTATTTTAATGTAATAGCATTAATCAAATGCTAGTATGTAACATTATTTAATAACATAGTACATGTACTCTAATGTTAGTTAAAGCATTTCATCCAACCCTCCTTCATTCAAAAAGTACAACAACTCCATATAACATGGACTGAAGTTAGGCAATGAATTACTATATGAATAAATTGTGGAGTTATTCTTACAACATCTGTAGTGGGTTGATACAAAAGCGGTCCTTCGATCTGCCAAATTTCGCCCGCCACTCTCTTCACACCTTCCGCATCAATGTGGTCATAAACTGCCCTTAAACGTATCGCATGATTATCTTTAATGACTGGCTGTGGTTTGATCGCTGCTCGGAAGTCTATGCTATCCACTCCAAAGTGTTCAGCATTCACTAGTTTTTCTCCAGGGTAGAGACAAAAAGGCTCCTGCATTGATAGTACATAACAATCCGATTGTAACTAATTCAATAATTTTAAAGTAATACTGTCAAACTATATTTTACTTAGGTTAAACATCACACTAAAAGAAAGGGACATTTGGCAACTTTCAATCAAACTCATAGTTGAAAGGGGTTAGTGATTACTAGTAAGAAACCCCTAATCACACAACCATTGATGCCATCAGTGAATTATTCATGAATTTCGAATGAGGTTTAATCACATATTTCATAAATATGCATAACAAAGAGAAAACATTTGATTTCTTTGCAGTTAGAATATTTTCTATAAACTTATATTTGTTTATAAATACAGCACAGATGACACAATTTTACCAAAATCTTGCAACAAAGTAACAATAAATAATTAGGAACTGCAATGATTTTGTAATATTTTTCTCTTCAACAGATTCATTCATAAACACATTTTTCTAATTCATCTATAGACAAATATTTATCTAAAAAAATAAAGATCTTGAATTTGTTTGAAAGGTGATGAACAGATCCTAGCATAATATGTTGTTTATAATGATGTGAAACAAGATTGAATGAACTCCAAACTGCTTTACATATAAATATCATTTTCAACCACTGAGTAAAATAATGATAAATTTTAACCAGCCATATTTGCTATACTTACAGAATGAAACCGCACTTCTGACTGACCAAGTTTTAACTCACAGAACTTTCCCGCTTCATATTTGCTGATTGAAAGAAATAAAATAAAACATTTAAATGCAAAATAATTTTTAACAACTCTCTTTTCAAGTTATATATTGTAAAGTTGATCATCTAAAATATTAACATTTTTCCACAATGCATTTGAACATTTTTTAAAAGGCTAAAATTTTGAGCAAATAACAAACAAGAGGGCCAAGATGGCCCTATATCGCTCACATGACAATCACTGTTCACTTATTAAAACATTGTTTTGAACCGGTAACCTAGTTTTTGACCCCAGACGACCTATGTTGGAATTTGTCTTACATATCATTAAGACAAACAGTCTGACTAGGTTTGGTGAAGATACGATCAAAATTTGACATCTACAGTGTTAATACGGTTTTCCTAAGATTTGACCTTGTGACCTGGTTTTTGACCCTAGGTGACCCATATTTGAACTTGTCCTTAATATCATTAAGACAAACAATCTGACAAGGTTTGGCCAAGATCCAATCAAAACCATGACATTTAGAGCTTTTACAAGATTTTTACCTAAGATTTGACCTTGTGACTCAGTTTTTGAACCCGGCTGACCCATGTTCATCCTTGACCCACATATCATTGAGGCAAACATTTTGACAAGGTTTGGTGAAGATCCAATTAAAACTGTGACATCTACAGTGTTAACAAAGTTTTCCTAAGATTTGACCTGGTGACCTAGTTATTCACCCCAGATGACCCATATTTATACTTGGCCGTTATATCATTAAAACAAACGATTTGACAAAGTTTGGTGAAGATCCAATAATAACTGTGAAATCTACAGTGTTAACATGGTTTTTCATAAGATTTGACCTAGCGACCTAGTTTTTGACCCAAGATGACCCATGTTCGAACTCATCCAAGATATTATGAAGACAAACATTCTGACAAGGTTTCATGATCATCCAATCAAATCAGTGACTTCTAGAGTGTTCACAAGGTTTTCCAGCAATTTGCCCTAGTGACCTAATTTTACTACAGAAATTACCCATTATCAAACTTGACCTACATATTATTAAAATAAACATTCTGACAAAGTTTCATGAAGATCCAGTCAAAACAGTGATTTCTAAAGTGTTCACAAGGTTTTCCCTATTTGGCCCTGGTGACCTAGTTTTTGACCCCAAATGGCCCAATATCGAACTCGTCCGAGATTTTGTTGATATTAACGTTCTGACCCAGTTTTGCTAAAATTGAGCCAAAAATGTGGCCCCTAGTGTGGTCACAACATAAAGTTTGACGACGCCCGACGCACACCGCACGACGCCGGACAGTGATCCTAATAGCTCACTTTGTCACTTTGTGACATGTGAGCTAAAAAGAGTAATTTTCAGGTAAAATATCAAACATTATGCTACTATATGCTATAATAATTATGGTCTGTACCTCTACTGATAATTCATGCATGAACAATGGCCACTTTTAGCACCTGTTTGTTTGTACTTGAAACAGACCAAATAAACTTTTTAATTCATATACATTTTTTTTATATAATTTATTTTGACAAAATCGGTACTGAGTGCCTATGGTCAATAATAAAGCCCTGCAATATATTATAAAAGCCACACCACTTCTCTCAATTTGCTGGCCAGTATGCACAAGTATAACTAAGTATTATACTTTTTTACCAACCCTTTCAATAAGAAATCTATGTCATAATGCACAAGTCTATCTATGTACTAACATTTTTACCAACCCTTTCAAAAATGTGCAGGTGATTGTATGCACAGATTTAACTTTGTATATAACAATTTTTACCAAGACTCTAAAAATGTACAGATGTTGAGCCCTTGAGTTACTTCTGTTAAATAATAGGTTGCTTCGTCAAAAATGTTAAAATGTTACAATAATACTAATAGAAAGGGCTTTATTTCCTTCTATAGCAGGGGCCAGTAACAGCAGTCTCCCCCTCAGGAAAATTCTTTAAAATCATGCCATTTTCCCCTAAAATTCACTTCACTTACATGCGTACACCAAACATCAACTTACCACATTGGATCCTTTATAATACAATAATGAGCAGGTGGTATAACAATCATTGGAAGTGGTCCTAGTACAAGTCTCTCATTGGAAGCAAGGACGATAGTCTTCGGTCCAATCTCAAGTCTGGTTATGTTTGTGTTCTTAAAATGATGGAACAATAAAACATTGTATGTGCATTGTTGCAAATTCTAAACATAACAGGTCATGGCAATTGCTTAAGAAGCAAATGAAACTTGCTCACTACAAGGTGTAAATCATAGCTTTATATACAGCAAAGTTATTCTAGAGGCTAAAATATTCCTAATCATGGCCTTTGATTGTTAATGTAAAAATGAGAAAAAGGTATATGAATTCATATGAGTTTGTGTCAGTTAATAGCTATTCATAGCTAATGTTTATATTCTATTCCAACAATAGATAAAGTTTGAACTTGAACTTGAGTACAGTGTATCTTCTGAATACCTGACCCTTCAAAAGAAGGAAACTAAGGGCATCATATTCCAACTAATTATAAGACTTAGGGCCCAGTCCCTCAGGGTTCAACATTAACTTTTTCAACCACTGGACCAGTGGGTACAGTAAACCAGAGGATTTACTAGAGTTGACTCAATTTGAACTGGACCAAACGTTCTCAAGACAAACAAAATTGTATAGTACAATATGTCATTTTTATATTGTTACGCTGTTAGTGTATTGAGGATACACCACAGGGCTTTTTTTCCTTCTATAGCAGGGGCTGTTAACAGGCATCTTCCCTTCCAGTTGGACCAGTTAAAATTGGACTTAAAAACCAGACCCACATTCTATTAGAAAATGTCTAAAGGTCAGTCCTATGTTAATGTCGAACCCTGTCCCTCCGAATTTGTTTATTAAATCGGCCCATCAGAAAGCTGAATTTAAGTAAGGCTAAGGGCATCTCTGAATTTTGTATTATTGTTATATAGCATAAGTATTAACACTGAAATTACTATAAGAAACACAGGAAGAATGATCAATTCGCTTAGAAGAAAGGTGGTATACTGGTCATCCGTATTACTGCTAGTCTAACTCTTTACCTGCCTTAAAATGCAAGGCAGTGCAAGTTTGCAATCATGCAACCATCCAATCCTCATAACAATTCTTCTTCTTGTTAAAAAACATAAAAATACTCTCAATAACAATAAAATAATATTATTGAACTGGTCGCTTTTCTTGACAAACTGACTGGCATACTGATTTTTGCTTGGTATCCATAATTGTGCTAATCGGCCAATCAAATGCAATTGCAAGATACGAAGTCACACTGGAAATTCCTGTGACTGTACTAAACTCCAGCCAATGTGGGGACAATCTATCATTTGCAGAAATATCAAAACTATGTTTTAAGAGATAAAATGCATTAAAATGCGATACAATTATAATTAGCAGTATTAATTTGAATTGAATTCAAATGACTGTATGAAAGATAAACTGACTCAACTGTAGAAATGAAATATAAATCATTGATGAAAATATTTAAAAGTCGCGGCATGCAATGTCAGGGTTTTTTCTCGGTATTTTGGGAATATGACCCATACCCTTGAGATTGGGAATTTTCGCGGTGTTTTAATCAAAATTGGGAAAAATGTATATATAACTACAATTTTTGCAATGTTCAACTTATTCTACTAACTTATTCTCCCATAGAACAGTAGCAGAATAAGGTATTTACTACCAATAGTGATGTTAATGAACTTATAAAATCAATAAAAAAAATTGATTGGGAATTTTTGTCTGTGAATTGGGAAAAAAGATACTATTTTTCATTGGGAATATAACCGAATTTCGACTATAAAATCGCCCCCAAAAAATCCCTGAATGTAAACAAATACTAGGCGGAAATGCAAGTGGAGGTGACATGTATGTGCCATTCATTGTTATAATACGGGCACTAGTGGTAATAGGCATACAAGGGATAAATAATATTAATACAGGACTTTCCAAAACTAAAACTTTACACAAAAAGAAGCAGTTTTCATACATGATGTTAATTATGATAACCAAATGCACATTGAAAAATATTTATTGTACATAAAAAATGTATTAGATCTGACATATTTAACTAAATGTTGCTGACTAATACTATATTGACGTCAATACATGGCCATGGGGTCATTAGTATCCGTAGTTGTGCAATGTCAAAAGTTTTTCAACAAGCCTTTTACAAGGTATAAAATGCAATTCAAGATAATGACAACAAATAACAAAGTTACCAAGTCCAAAACATGGATGAATTGGTGTGGAGCTATTCCAATAATGCTGCCTGAGTCCGCAGTAGGTGCCATTTTTAAGGTGTTTCAGAATAATATATAACAAATTCCGTGTTTGTTTACTTCCGCCGTCAGTAAACTTGTATTTTTTACGAAAAGTTATTCTTACAGGACACCTATAACCGAATCACTGTTTCTAAGTCACGTCCGCGATCCAAACTGAAACTACTTTATTGCTATATAATTATTGTTGCAACATAAATGGAAAAAGATGAGTTAATAAATAATACATCACAATAATAATAGTATCAATATAACCCATTATCATCAATGTTTACACTGAACACATGAAAACTTTGGAACTATATTTTTAGCACAACCATAGAATTTAACGTGTTATAAGTCCAAACAACATGGCGACTTAGTAAACAAGGTGCGCGTCTGAAACACTCCAAAGATTGATTTATTCAAAACATGGATACCAGTATACGATCACTCCTGGTTGCAGCCCAGAAATTAAGTGGTACGTCCAGTGGAATGCTTCTTTATTACCCTGATTGCATGACAAGGATGATATTTGGCTTGTACATGGTCACGTCATCTGAAATTCATAAATGAAATAAAAGGCTAAAGCATTTCTTTTTCTTCCAAATGAATGCTTAGGGGACTGACACATTTTTTTTTTTTAAAAAACGTGTAAGCATATATAAAGAGACAAGGGTTTTTACTTCGAACTCAGCCTTAAGCTCGCCCCTTAAGATAGCAGTCATGCAACAAAATTGCCCATAATCAAGGCATAATTTGAACAAAAGTCATTATGTCAATATTTTTTGTGTGCCTATCCAGGGATGCTATATTACAGGGATGTGCAACCGCTTATCATCCACTGATCAACTATCGATTATCAGTGCCTAGGCTAGTTAATGAAAGCAAAGGTATCAAAACTGCCGAAATTATCATGAAAATAACACAAAGAATCGATAATTGACAAAAAGTAACATTAGTGGTCCATGATCGACTCAAGTTCCTCGTAGTTTTTATTTGTTTGTTATTAATTTTAACAACTTATTTTTTTTCTAAATTGAATTTGAGAAAGAAATACTTATATTATGTAAGTTTTGTAGGAAAGAAATGTTTACGTTATGAAAGTTTTGTTTGATTTATGAGCTCAAGCAGTGATGCTATACCTGGCTCAAGACGAAATTTTCACTGTATTTTTTTAATTTTAAATTGAATTTTTAAAAGAAACGTTTATATCATGAAAATATGTATGAAACATTGAAATACATGTAGTATATTACATTATGAAAGTTTTGTACAATTAAATTTTATGTCGTTAAACTTGTTTTCGAATTATCAGCTGAAGGCAAAATTTTCACGGAATGAACTTGTGAAAGAAAAGTTATATCATGACAACAAATGTACGATAGAATGCTAAAATTTGACTTAAATTCGTGAAAGAAACTTTTATATTATGAAAAAATGTACGATCGAATGCTAAACATTTGAATTAAATTTGTATAACAAATATTTATATCATGAAAGTTTTGTTCGATTTATCAACTCAAGACCAAATTTAATTTTGTATCGTGGAACTTTTTTCTATTTATCAGCTGAAGAAGAAATTTTCATATAGTTAAACTTTTATTTAAATAAATGCTATATATCATGAATGTTTTGTACGAAAGAAATGTTATACATTTTATGGTGAAAGGTTTGTTATTTGTAATTTTGATTCGTATAAATTTGTATTAATGAACAACTTTATCTTGTTATTGATCTTTGTTTTTCATAATGTATGTCTGTATTATAGCGTATCAATTTTATTAGCCAAAGACTTAATCTGTAACTTTTAATCTTCCGCCAAAATGGCGTACGATATGCCCTCGTATAGTCAGAATCATAATATCGGTCACGATCTTTACTGATTACAAGGAAACAATCAATACATCCGGATGGAAAACAGTATGGGGTAGTCTATGTTTCATAAATCTACATTGTTTTCACAGCTGCACAAGTCATTTGAATGCATTAGGTCACGGTGTGTGACCATTAATTGGAAACAACAGGGTTCCACCAATAAAATTTAATGTCATAATTTAAACCAACATGTTCACATCGTATTGATTATGACAGTAATTAATCATTGTTGAAAAACTGATATTATTTTAGCAAATACAAAAACAAGTCGAGTACCTCAGATCACAGTGAAATATTCGTGGCGATTAGCATAAAACCATAATTTAGTCGACCTTACAACTAAATTAACCCATCATTAAAGATGTACATTACCAGATAAATATTGAATAAGATTAAACAGAACAGAACATACGTTTATTAAATCTTGTGTAACAAGGACACATTGATATAAACAATTATATACATTGTACAAACAGTATTCGGGTAATGTACACAATAAAATCACAATAATTATAAAATAAATAAATGTATAAATACAGGACAAAGTTAAGACAAGAGAAATACAGTAGATTTTCACATATTATTATATTTGTAAGTTATTTATCATTAACGTTCATCTTTCAAAAGCTTTAAATAAATAGCAACCAACTTTAAAGTAATGTTTCTTCATTATAAACATATATAGAATAACTGGAATTCTGTTAGCATTATAATGTACGTAATATTATACCGTCATTATTTCAAGACTTTGACTTGACAATTGTAAATGTAGTAGATATTTAAAGAATTGATCTGTATCTTATATTTCTGTATGGAAAGGCATGTATGCACGTATTCTATAATGTTTTCATATTATGTATGTATATAATGTTGTACGAGTCATGAATTAACTGTTTGACTTTACTCAATCTGAAAAATTAAACTGTTGACACGCTTCGTAATGAATTGATGTACATATTGTTTGTCACATGCCAGTTGATTCTCAATCAGCCATTGTTATGAATTGACGATTTCGAATTATAGGTGTGAAAATATGTGCATACCAAATATGTTTCTGGTTTGCGCTAGAATCTATGTAGATTAGTGCTTATATGATGCTTTTTCGTTTTGCTATGCACCGGTAAAAATGGATCATTATCGAGAGCGAAATAAGGTACTACAGCAAAATAATTCTTGAAATTATTGTTATGCTGTCAATACCGACGTGCGTCAGTCTCAAAATATGGAAGAAATTTTTTATGTTTAGTATATCTTCACATACAAATGGTGTTGCAAAAAGTGAAATAATTTCCTCGTCAGATCAGGCCGCCATTGAATTGAATCGTAAAAATGGGGTCATGATCAATCGCGAAATTGTGTTCTTTTACAAAAGTAAGCATGAAAATATTATCATGCCGCCAATATCGACGTGTATAATTGTCAAACTATGGAAGAAAATTTTGATATAGAGTATATCTTCACATACAAATGATGTCGCAAAAAGTGCAATATTTTCCTCGTCAGATCAGGCCTCCATTTTGTAAATTGTAAAAACAGGGTCCCAATCGATCGCGAAATTATGTATTATAACAAAATAAAACATTACAATATAGTTATGCCGCCAATATAGAAGTATGTCACACTTCAACCACGACAAAATATCGTGAAATTAAGAATATCTTCACGTACTAAAGCTGTCGCAAAAAACTGACATTTTCTATTATGCGACCATTTCGGTCAAATTATCACGCCAGTTTGATTTTCGAACGGTCACAAAAACTTGGAAATCTTTAGAACCACTAATATTTGGAAACAAAATTACAACATCTGTAAAATATTTAACACCTTAAGATCAATATATAAATAACTCTATGCAAAAACAACATTTATTTAAGCCGATTGAAGAGAATATTTGACCCATCTTTTATCTGCTAGATAACGACATTAACGGTAAATGCATGCGCATGCGCTCTCGCGTGAATATCCCTAGGCACTGTTTTTCAGCCAGTTTCCGTCCGTTGCGTATCCCTGTAATATAGCATCCCTGGCCTATCGCATTGCCATACAATGCCAAACATGAAAAACATAACTTCCAACAATTCATATGAACGGTAATTATTTTATAAATTTATCTTTTAGCAATAGTGTCTAAAATCCAATCCATTTGCACGATCTCAAACAAATGCGCTACACCCCAAAGCAAGTTGATAATCCGTGCATGAATCTAGCCTGAAACAAATTTAGGGAATGGAATTTCAAGGAAAAAATAAATTGGAAATTAGGGGAAAATGGCGGCAGTATCCTGGTTTAGACCCTGGGTCTATACCTATTACCTTCATTAGCATTTGTTTAATCCAATTTGTAATGAAAATGTATTATTTATTGTGGTTTTAGGGCAAGCAAAGAATGCACCATTGTTACAAGCTTACAATTTATTGAGAAATGTGGCTGAAAATAAACCATCGGTTGATAACCCAGAAGCATTTAACACAGATTTGTACATCCTGTGTGCTGAAATAGCATTCCAGGTAAGTTCTAGAAGCTTTCATTTTGTAATAAAAGTGATTCCTTTACTTAAAATTGTTTAAATCTTTTCTTTAGGTATGCAAACTATTTTATAGTTTTTCCTTTTTTTAAGTAAAAATCTGCTTTGAAAAAACCTGAAAACTGTAAGTCAATTTGATGTTTTTACTGATTAATTATCAATGGATTTGAATATATCTATGGATTCAAAGTTGAATCAAATTTATATTTGATCCTCTTGAACCCTTTCTATGAAATAAATAAATATTTAATTGAGTTTGGAACTTGCTGTTCAAGTTTATTGAGAATGGTGATCGATGTGTTTTATGATAATTATTCAATCATATTGAACATTTTTACAGAATGGTTTATTTGACATTTCTAAAGAATGTCTTAAGATGTACTTTATGAAGCCACCACCAGCCAATCAGTTTTTATGTCGGGCTTATCTCTGTCAAGCTCAGCTGTTGGCTCCCACTGCGACTATCCCAGAACAGCTTGAAAAAGCTGTGGTGTATCTGTTGAAAGCAATTTCATTAGCAAAAGAAAATCCTAGGTTAGTAATAACTCATTCTCATGCTTAATGTTGTATTTGATAAGTTATTTTTTCTCATGATACTTGTTCATAATGATTTGAATGAGGAGTACTTTTCACATTAGTGGATGTATGACAGACCTAAATGTGTCTGAATTTCTGGTCCTTGACAATAATTTATTGCACTCCAGTGCTTTTCTTTTTGTTGACTTTTCTTTTAACTTTTATTTCAGGTATCATTTCCTTGTATATAATGCATCAGTGATATATTGGCAGTTTTGTCGTCCATTTTTGAAGCCAACATTTCGACAGTTTCTTGCAAGAAGTCTTCATTCTGTTGTAAAGGCCCTGGATGACATTGATGATAAAGATTATGAATGGAGAGCTCAGTTAATGATGTAAGACAATCAAGAATTTCATAAATCATTTTTTAGTCCAATTTATCGAAAGGTTAAGCTCCAGCAATATGACTATGATTTGAAATCTGGAAATTCCTTTGATTTGAAGATATTTGTAAAAAAGAGACATGAAGATGCATATACGAACAAAATATTACACTTATATGCTTTAACTCGTGTTTGGATCTCTAAGTATAAATCATTATATGGAAACATGTCTCTGTAAAGATAGGTTGAGTTTATACAGTATCATTCATTATAACAGCCACACTATACATTTTAACTTACAGTGCTTTGATTGAATCTAACCTTGATGCTGGTAAGAAGAATGATGCTGGACAGATAGCTAATGCAGCTTCCTCATTTATCAAGCAGAATGTACCTCAACTGTTCAAAGAGGTGTTTGGACTGATAGTGAGTATAAGTTAATAAATCTTAAATAATTAAATGTCTCTCCTACCTTTCAGCATATGTGGTATTATTCTTTTGGTCAAAACTTGTATCTTAAGACTTGTGTTTGTTAGAAATGCTATCTTGTCTCATTCTAGCACACTTAGAATAATTTCTTATAAATAAAAATTTGCGTCATAGAATGTGTCATTTACAGAACTCTTAAGTGTATCGAAAGTGTCCAAAGCCATATTTGGTAGTCGAAATTAGCGGATTGACAGTTTTCAAATAGATTCATTTGAGGCCTATGATCATTATTTCAAGAATCTGTTCAGAACAAAGTACCCAGATCCAGTTACTATGTTTTATTTTTGTTTTGTTTTCAGGTTAGGAACCAGCTGATGGATTCCACAAAATTACACAAAGATATCAAATCTTCACCAGAACTTGGTATATTCTACCAGATCTGCAAACTTAAAGTGTAAGATCAATATATCTAAAAACAAGAGATTAATATTAAAAGCAAAGTACAGTCAAACCTGTGTTAGTGGCCACCTCCGAATAAAGGCTGCTATTGGAATAAAGGCCATTCTTTTAAATCTGTCATTGATTATTTTGAACAAAATTACCTCTGTATAAAGGCCACTTGTCAATAAAGGCCATATCTGATCTTTCTCAAGGATGGTCTTTGTTCACTGGTCTGATTATACAATCATGTAAATAAAAATTATATAGATATGCTTGAAATATTATATATAATATAGAACTGGTAAGACTATGATATTAAATAAAGACCAGGTTTAAAACAGAATTTCAATTCTAAATGAAGCAGAATTTTTTATTGTAATCTTTCAGTTGGAACTTGTTCTGTATTGTAGGTCTTTGGAACATAATGAAGCCAGAGAATATTATGAAGAAATCCAGCGCTTACTCAACCAGATGGGGGTTCCACCAAGTGAGGCACATAAAAAGAAAATGAAGGAACTGAGTTCTGTCCCTTCTTCTGCTGCTGATACAGACAGGTAAGTTCATAGGGTTTGCATTTAGACTTAGATATGAATTCACTTATTGGTTGACAGGATTGTGTGAAAAACAATTCTTGTGAGATTTTCATTATTTTGAATCAGATAACCAGCGTCAATTATTTAATAAGTGTCAATATTGTCATTTTATTGTGTATGCCATTCTACATGGTATAGTTTGTGTTTGATATTAGTGCATGCCTATGAAAGTGCATGGTCAAGATGCAAAGTTTCTGAATAAATTATGCATGTGTCTGCTTGATACTGAATGTGCATGCTTCAGTATGTGGGCATGTGTCCATGTGACTTGTGTGTTTTTTAAATCATTTTAGTAGTAATCTGTCATTATCTTGTGCTTGCATTTTGTCTCGTATGCCTTTAACATGAAACACATTGAGAATTTATAATGGTCTAAAAGTATGCTGGTGAGTTTATTATGAAAAATGGATATAAAAATGATAAAACATTCATATGAATAAATTATATAATTGGTATTACCTTTACAGTATAATGCTGTCGACCCCTACACCAACAAATCGGCTTGTGCCGACCCCATCCCCTTTGTCCCGGTAAGATTTGCACCCAACATTCAGGATTTTGGTTTTACTTGTATACTCAAAATTTATGATTTTATATTTTTTAGATGGTATGGTTTTATAATGCACATAGTTCATAGCTGGTGTGGTTAATTATGATAATGAACACTTTAGTCTATTTATAAATAATCTATAGCTCATTTTGATGTTGTTAAATTGGTTACATAGTTAATTATACTTTTGTGAACATTACTACATGCACATGTATATGATTTTATTTGAAAACTATTTCATTGGATTGGATCTGATATCAGATACAATGTATATACAAACCATCTTATAGTTTGCTCTAGATATCACATTACATTTCATTGACTTTTCTTTACTTGCATCACTTGTAAAAGTTTTGAAATTGGAGGCTTATTGTTACGACAATCTATTCTCAGGTTACTTCAGTACATGTGATCTATATTCAGTCTCTGTAAACTGGTTAAAGTCCCATTAACTTTTTGTTATAGAAAACAATATGCAAAAACATTCAATTGCTGATATCATTCCGAGAGAATTCTTACCGACGAAACAAGCCCTTTTTCTTCTAAAAACACTCATTTCATTGTGAAATTTGCTTTTGTAAACTTGAAGTATGTAGAGCTCGTGACTTCACTTTATGATGTGTGCATAACTTGACTGCGGGAAAACACAGCTGTTCTATAAATAGTATTTATTTCAATGATATTGAAAAAGATATGATATTGGTTTTGGAAGCATTTTTTCTAGCTATAAAGTATGCGTGGGAGGAAAATACACAGGATTCCTCTGTTACAGAACAAACTGAAACTACTAAGACCAATGAATTTATATGCTTATGGGACTTTAAATGTATACTGATAAAATATTTGTTAAGAAATGACATCTTAACAACACCTTCAAGGGCCGTTACACAGGCTCCCAATGCTCTATTTCAGTAGTGAATATTGTGTCTTAATTTATTGTGATCACCCTTTAGGCAAAATCTTTCCTTAGAGGTCTTTATGTTCAATGAATTCATTGATTTTCTTTAAAATCTTTTTATTTGATACTTTATTAGGAAGCAGAGAACAGGCAGAGAAAGTGACCGGTACAGTCTATATATTATTTTTCCTTATATACATAATCATTATAATCTGAATCATAATCCAGAATTTTTCACTTCTTGTCTATGTTCTGCATCACATTAACTTTATTTACTCTATGTATACTGTATAAACCGTAATGATGCAGCCAGGTGATTGAACACCTTGGTGTCTATTTCTGACTTTTAGTCTTGTCTCGTATGATCAAAATTTCTATCTTTTAGCTTAGTCTATTAGGCAGTGATTTCTGACCTTTAAAGCCCGAGTTGTTTTATCTGAAAATTACAATGAATTGAAAGATTTGTATCAATTGGAATAAGTTATATTGTTTCGAGCTGAAAAACTTCACATTTATCACTGAAAAATCACTACAGGTACCTTCCCATACACACAACCTTCCTATGCACATTTGAAGTACCTCTTTTCTAACAGCTTACGATGGTCCAAATCAGCCACAGATAAGATGCTTTTTTCAAATTGCACCTATTACTTTATTTCTGCGGGTGCAAAATGTTAATGAATTGGCGGGTTCTATATATGGCAGTTTCATACTCAACTGCCAAAATAAACCCATATCCTGTCTTGTCATGTTAAGCGCCAAAATGAAATAGACAAATAGTTACGTGAAAAAGTGTCGGTAACACCTTTTGATTACATAAGTGACATTAATTTTCTTTGACAAAATTATTTGGGGTTTTATATTGACTTGGCCTAGTTTTGGTGGTTCCGATGCTGACCGCCAAAATCAACAAAATAAAACGGGCGCCAAAATTAAGACATATACAGTATAATAACTATATGTATATATTTTATATTCCTTTTTAATCTGAAAGTTGAGTGACTGATAGAAATTGAACTGAAAGTTTGGAGAAGTTATTTAAAAACTGTCTGACAAAATTAGATTGAACTTATGTAAAATAAAGAAGTTTAGTCTGTGAGAAGATTTTTAACGGGATTTGATGTAAAGAAACTGTTTGAAATCAATGCAGCTGTAACATATTATCTGATTTCATTTTTCTCCATCAAATGTATTCTGTTTTTTTCTCTTCGTATAGAAACTTTTCTTAGATTATTAGTCTTAAATTCATTTACGGTACTGTTGTGTGCATGTACAAACCTTTTCTGATACCTTTATTTACCATTTTTCTTCCTTTTAACCTATGAGTTACCTGTTTTCATCCATATTATTCATGTATTTTGATTATTCTCTGTCATTAAGTTGTTTTTAATGTGAAACGTTTCTTATACAGGTAATTTTGTCAGTGTGTATTACATTTGGTAATTTAAACTTTCTGGTTTTATTGATTCTAACCAAATCTTTGAGATTATTTGACCTGACACAGGAATTACAACCAAATCAGTTATAACAGCCCTTAATCATGTTTCTTGAAAGATTATCATTTTCTTTTCTACAATTTGGAAAGTTTTATGAGGGTCGTACCAAAAGTCATTTATTAGAATATTCTCTTATTTCATAGAATAAATGCTTACACTTGATTTTATTGATTGCTTTGGTAAATATTTATTGTATCTGTTTGGTGCTGTCTAACATGTCAACAAAGCCACAGAAGGAAAGAATACTGGCAATCATATGTATTCTGCCTATATACTCAGGCCCATATTGTTTTTTTTATTAATAGTATAAAAAAAATGTAATTAATATGTGCTAAAATTCTAGTGGCCTTTGTTCACATGGTTGTCTTTATTTTCTGCTGGTCATCAAATCTGGTTTTGACTTTACACATATTATCAAATTAAAATCATTATTGATAAAATTGTAAATAAATATTTAATATTGTAATCAAATACATTATAAACAAATATTTGATATTGTAATTAATTGGTATTCTATCGAATCTATGGACTTTCTAGAAAAAGAAAATCTAAAAAAGATTGGTCCGGTGGCAAGTATGTTGAAATGTACCAATTATTATAGTAAAGATAGATAGATATAACAGTGTATATATTATAGATGTTACCCTTAGTCAGCATCTTGTATATAAGTAATTTCATTCAATTTTGCATTGTTTATTCTTATGTTTTATCATTTGTTATAATGCAATTTTATTAAACTGTCAAAGCTGAATAATTACATGGTTGCTAAATGTGATTATTTTCAGCTTCGTACTACAATCAATAGTTTTCATTCATTTTACCGTTAGGGAATGTCCCATTCCACATGTTTCTATAATATTATGTAGTGCTTCATTTAAGACATGATTGTCCGAAGCTAAAAATAAATGCAAGCATTGACCCTGAAATTATGCAGTTTTGGCAGTTTAATAAAGTTGCACTATACAATTACAATTAAATGTACCCTAATTGTTTTATGTTTTGAGTTCTGTTGTGATCACAGAATTATGAAACTAAGAAAATAATCCTGCCTGATGAATTACACATTCAATCAATGAGGGATGGTTCCTCTTTAATGAAGAATTTTCAAAGAATTTTTTTCAAGGGATGATCCAAAGATAACTTCCAGATTGTTTACTGATGTTTTTTTAAATTTGAATTATAAAATCATTCAAATTAGAATATGAATTATTTCTATGTTTAAAAAACAATGCAAAAATAGAAATTATCTCAAGTATTATAATTATGTTGATGGATTTTCACATTTTTCACAATAAATTAGTATAATAGCACAACAGATTTATAATATTGATTTATCTTAAAATTTATAGACTAATACAATTCACTAAGTATTTATGTAGATGTACATGTAGTATGTATGTATGTATGTAGGAAGGCTATTCATAAATGATTATTTGTTTGCTGTGAATCAGAAAGGATGCTTAGAAATTAGAAGAAATAAGCAATTGTTCTGCCAATTCTATTCCAGGTTTTGAACAATGAAAAAATCTATAAAAATCTTGCCATTTGGTAAATTCTTTTATTTCAAAGAGAAACATGAAAAATCTAAGGTTTTTGAACAGCAAACAGATAGTTGTTTTGAATAGGTCTTATTTATCAAATACACATGTATTATATTTATCACAATCTAACTTGCTTGCTTATCAGTAAAAGTCCAACAAAAGGCAGAAGAACACCCACACCAGTGTCCACTAAGAAAATACCTGCTGATAGTCCTGAAAAGTAAGTTCACTCACTGAGTCACTCATACAGTCATTTGTTGATGCTTTGTGTTTTGCTGCAAATGGTTCTCTGACATTTTCATCATTTTTTGCCAAAAAATTGTTAGCAATACTTTTCTCTTTGTTTGGAATTTTATATTCTTGACATTAATAATTCATATTTGAAAAAATTACAAAATGCAGTTATTTGAAAATATATCAATCATTTTAGAATAGATTGACAATTTGAGAATAGATCAATTATTTGAGAATTAAAGGGTTTGAATTGAAAACAATCGCATTGTTTTCTGAAACTATAGATACACAATACAATCAGAATGTTTTCTGTTTATGCAATAAAATTATTTACATAAAATATTAATGATATATTTCTACTGTGTAATCAGTTATAATAGAAGGTAAGTTTATATCCATAAAGCCCACTAGTATACCGTAGATAAACCTTTGAATTATTTAAAGTTTGACGATTTGTTTTGAGACACAACCACCTGACTTGTTAGTTCTAAGAGCTATCTTTAAATTTACCTATTCAGGTTCAGCATGCCTTCTGGGACTGGTATTAGTGTTATAAAATAAAGCTTGTATACCAGTCTAAAAATGTTTTTACTGTTTTCAGAACCAACCAGTCTGAGACTTAAGTCATTTTACTGGTGTCCGTGCTCAGTTTTTACTTTTTCACTTTTGTTAGCCCAGGTGTTCTGGGTGAATGATGCAGTCCCCTGTTCTTCCCAAATTTGGGCCGGTACATGACTAATATGATGATGTCTGACCTTTTGGATGCATGAATGAAAACTTATTTTGTGCACATAGCATAAATATTGCACCTCATATAATTTTCACACACATTAGTTAGTTATAGAGTCAATCACATTATGGCACATAAATTATATTAATACATGTATAATTATAGTACTATATACATACAATTTATTTTTTATTTGTACCTTTGGTTCTATCTTTATGCTTGATACCTTCATAGAAACATTTGTTAAAGGTTCAGAATAGTATTTCAGTATATTTATTAACAACCCACTTCTTGGTCGAGCGGTTCAGGTCACTGACTTCAAATCACTGTAACCTCTCACTGATAGAGAGTCATGGGTTCGAGCCCAGCTACCTACCATATCTCTTTATGTGAGAAAGTAGGCAGTTGCTTACAGAGGATGGGAGTCTTAGTACTGGTTCTTCCCAGGAATGATGCTAAGATGAACTGTCTGCCTCATATGATTCTGACTGTTTGAAAAGGGCATAAAACTCAAAGAAATTTATTTGATTTATTCACTTTTTTCCTCAATTGAATTTTGTGAAAAAGATGATGGTATATTTAAACTGTAACATGTGATAAAGATTTATAACATTTTTATGTGAACTCTTCATATTTTAATTCCCATCATTCATGTAAATTCATCAAATTTTCTTGCAGCCATGACTTTTGAGAAATATATTTGTATATTGTTTTTATCATTCAAATCTTTTTTGTGTGTGAAATTTTTAAGATTGAACAAAATCATATGAAAGAAACATAATTTACGAAATATTTTTATATCAAGTAATGCTGATTTGTTGTTTTGGTATATCCTGTACTACATAAAATGTATTTCAATGAAAAGGAGAACAAAATTCATTATCACGGATGAAGGCTTATCAGCTGAAACGTTTGTAATGTAATAAAAATTTATAATTTGTTAGGGGGGTATTATTATTATGTATTGAAAAGCAAACTCATTCATACACTACTTACTTAAATTCATGTTCAGGTCTATTCTGTTTCATTCTTGAGTATGTGAATATTTTGTATTTTCTTGTTTTAGACCCTATTTATTACTGGAGCTAGCAAGATTATGTTTGGAGTTAGATTTTCCTGATCTTGCCCAAGATTGTGCTGAACATATGAAGACATGTAATGTCAAGGTAACTCTGTTATAATTTTATTATGTGTTGTGAAGAAATGGATTTTTTACTTTGTAATTTAATAGAAAAAGCTTTCAAAAATGCTTTAAGATTTGAAAAGCACTTTGGTTAGGTACAATGATCAATGTGCATAAGCTCTTAAAACATAATGAACAGCCCTTCTAAAAGCATTAAAATTAAAACTATTTACTTGAAGTTCATGAACTGTTTTACTATTCCATGATATTTTGCAATTAAATTTCACTTTCAATGTAATTCTTCAAACAAGCCATTCATTTTAAGTTTTTAACTAAAAATAAATATTTTATAAAAAATGTTCATTTCATGAAGATTTTCCATGCTAAAAAAGTAGAATTAACAACAGTTACTATAGCTTATAAAACCAATGATATTTTATGACATGAAATTCATTTTTGTAAGATTTATTGACTGAATTTTACATGTATTGAAATATTACTTGTGTATTTACAGGAGCAAGGATTTTATCTTGAGCTAGAGTTTCTACAATGTGATATCATGGTAAAACAGTTATCAGAGAAACAAGAGTCACTACACAAACGTGTTGTTGATGTAAGTGATATAAAACAAAACTTAAGTTTTAAACTTTTACATACAGTGCAACCTCTCCAAAGCAACACCCTTTGCGAGTAGCACAATTATGTTGTTGTTGAGAGGTTGGTGCTCTAGAGAGGTTTAAAATTTAATAATTAAATAGTACAGTGGGGAAAAAAAAAGATTATTGCTCAAGAGAGAGGGCGACACTGGAGAGGTTGTATGACAGATTAATACTTTGACTACCTGTCTAGGGATATAGTTTGTGATTGGCTGTGTCTTGAATCAACCAATCAGAAAGCTGCATGCTGGAACAGGGTTCAAGACAAGGTTATTTATTGAGCTTGTATACCAGTCTCAAAATGCAGCTATATTCAAACTTTATTAAGAATCTATTAATTTGCTATTTGATTATAAGGCTGGTAAAAATGCTAATACTAGAAAATAGTCCTGTTTCTGACTATTTGATAAAAAGATAGGGTAGGTATGTAGCAAAATTTCTAAACATACCTGTGATACTATGGAGGTATGATTCTTCTCTGAATATTCTAACTTTGATTTTGCTATTAGAACCTTGAGGGTTGGCACCAAAAATAAGGCAACCACAGCGACTTTTTTGTCTGGCCTTATTTGGCTGGTCTAATTACTAATGAAAGTTTCTTTTTGTCTGGCCTTATTTGGCTGGTCTTATTGCTAATGAAAGTTTCTGAGATGTTCTATCATTTGATTCAGATTCGACTCCAAGCTATCAAACGATGTGAAGAGGTGATTATGAATGCTATACGTCTTGGAGACCCTAACGTTATTCAGGTTGGGTGTGTCACTCAGTGGAACCTGTGTCTACCCCTACTTCAGCCTAACCTCAGACATTATGTACGTAAACCTCTAACACAAGTTGCTGAGGCTTTGGAAAACATTCAAAGGTTGGTATAGTCTTTTTATGCCCGCCATTCGAAATGGTGTGTTACACCCAGTCCGTCCATTCAAATTTTAGTTTCCGAGTGATATATAAAATATTTCATGGATTGGTTTCATGTTTTACATGAGGGTGTATAATAATAAAATACAGGTCATGTTCGATTTCTGTTAAAATCGGAACATTTTCACAGGAGATATGGCCCCTTTTCGGCTAAGCCCTCTGCTTCCCCATACTTTATTGCTTTCAGTATTGGATCCAATAATTGCCAGCTTTTGTGATCATCTAGAACATCCCACAAACTCTAAGATTTGGTGAAAAATAATTTCCGTCAAACATGTATTATAACTTTTTCTGTATATCATATGATATGTTCAGTAGTTTGATTGCCTGTCAGAAATAAACATATTGTATTGACCACATCACTGCAAATAGGGAAGTTATTAATTCAAACATTTTGACAACTCTGTATGCCATTTTTTAGCTTGTCTGTTTTCAAAGAAAAGGTCAAGCTGTTGTGATCTCTGCAGCATCTGCATCTGCTTCTGCGTCACCCAAAAACTTTAACTTGGAAACTATGTGAGGTAGCAACATGAAACTTCATAGGTGGATAGATCTCACTGAGGTGGTGACCAGACAAGCATTGGCATTGCTTGCGGCACATTAGCTTATTAAACTAGAAGCTGCTGTTGATTTTTAACTTCGATTAAAAGAATGTAATTTTCTGTAAATCCTCAAATAAAACATTTTAATGTTGAATTTGTGTTTTGCATTTTTACAGTTTGTTGGTGCAGTTAAGATGTCAGATACATACAGAACTAGCAAAATGTGAGGAAGATGTTGAGCAGATTGAGGTTGCCATGGCAAATCTGAAAAAGGTGGGTAACCATAGTAACCACTTGTTATGTACGATACTAAAATGAGATATAGCATGAGTTGTTTAAGACATGGCATCCGATTTCATGCCCAGGCTGATTTATGAAAAAAAAAAAAACCAATTATATTACAATAACATATATTAAACAGTATATAGTGAGGTTGAAGTGTGATTATAGTCTAAGACAGGCTTAAATCTGCAGCATTGTGCACCAAACACTTTATGACAGCAATTCTTTAAGATCTGATTATTATAACTGTTTGTTCTTTATACAGGCTCTAGCTTTAGATGATGCCAAGATATATCAAGAAAGATTAGAAGTGATGTTACATAGACTTGATCTACGTTCTGAGTTATACACACAGCCAGAAAGAGTAGAAGATATTGCAGGAATGATAATTGAACAAGTATGTTTTTTATCTTCGGCATTGGAACTTTTGACTTGTCATTTATTCCACCGGACTCTGCGACGTAAAAATGTTCTTTTGATGATTTTGTCCATTGATTAATGATGTAACTGTATGTTGTGACTCTGTCTGCAAATTTAGATCATCTGCCTTTGAGATTTGAGATTATGGCAAACATTAAAAATGAAGTGAGTAGATGAAATGTACAGCCTTGCATTTTATTCCATTTTTATTCAATAGTTATTTGGCTATGATTTCTGAGCAAAATAAAAGTTATTTCATGAAAATGTCTCAAGAAATGGCAAAGTTATGATCAATTTAATCTGCTCTGAAGGATTTTCTTTAACACAAACAGAGTTAAATAGTGGAAACAATGTGGTTGATGGCCTCTTGTTTGGCATAAATGGTTGGCAATGTATGATTTTCAGGATTTTTAATTTGGCTCTATTCACACCCCTGCATTATTTTCCAGGTAAGAAACCTAACTATGTCAAACCTTTCCATATTTTTATAGGCTAGGAAAGCTAATTCTGGTACCATGAGAATGAAACGTTCATTGTTAGTGAAGGCTGGAGAAGCGCTTGCACCGGATGCCTTCCTTCTGGTATTGGACAGTGAAAGCAGTACTAAAGGTTAGGGTTTGTTTTACAAGAGTTCTTTTTTCTGATCTTTAGTGGTTAATTGAAATCAGGAAAATTTGTCACTGTTTTGAAGTTTGATGTGATTTTGTAGGGAGTCAATTTTTGATTAATACAATTTGTGTAGTTTGAAATTTGTCAAATTATCAAAATCCATTCACACATTTAAATGTGGTATTTTCTTTGTGTTGTTGTGATAACTGTAACAGTTTGATGTTGTATGTGTTTATGTGATGATAGGAAAATGTGTGATATCATTTATCTTTACTTAATTTTGTTTGAAAAGTATAATAAAAAGGTTTTAATTTTTAAATGATTGTGTAGTTATCATATTGTACATTTATGATGTAATATATGACTGTTCACTTTTCAGCAAAGTAAAACTATTCCTGCAGATTGTCATTGTATTTGTCCTTATTTGATCTACTGATAATGATACTGTCAGAATCATCGCATCTCCCATTTGATCTGTCTGTCTGTCTGTTTGTTTTGTCGACTTTAAAAAAAGGCATATGGATATATTTGTAGTTATACACACTTCTATCTACTTTGAGTTACAATTCTTTGTATTTTTTTATGAAAATATTATATAATTATGACTATGATAACAATGTAAACATTCCTACTTTCAGTTTCTCTTTTGAATGGTATGTTTATGAGGCTCACTATTAAGAACAAAACTAAAAAGGTCTTAAACAAAGAAAAAACTTTCTGAAGCTGCTAATATTTTATTAAACATCTTGTCTAGTAATGAATTCTCTTTTCTTTCAATTTCAATCTTTTCTTTGATTTAATTGTTTCTTATTAATTTGTTGCAAAGATGTGTGAATAGTTCCCAGACTAGTTTTGTTTTCATGCTATTTCCTGCTAGAGAACAAGAAAACATTTTTTTAGACCAGACTTAGGGACCTAACATGACGATAATTTTGATTCCATAGTTTTGTCAAACATTTCATTAATCCATTCATGGTTTAGAGAGTCAGTGAGGTTCTATTACTCCAGAAACCCCTCCAAACCAGTCAACTCTGAAGCAAGATCATTTGGCTGGTTTAGAGGGGAAGCCAGATTAGATAGGTTTTTGTCTAGTCAATGTAACTATGTGCTCATATAATTATCAACTTTCTCTGGCCAGCTGCTACTATTGGTGCAGTGTATATGTGTTATTGATGATGTGAGAATATGGAGATGTTTGATTGAATCAAGTTGATGAACAGATTGATAATAACTAACTATGGCAATCACCAAAAACAGAAATCAATAAATGAAAAGATATCAAAATACATACTCACAATTATTCATTACGTTTTTAACCTAAGTTGTCCAGATTATATGCATTGTCTTTCCCCTTAACAAAAAATCAAGTTTAATGTGTAAAAAGCAAGTATCATAATAGCATAATATACTGTTATATACATGTATGTTCTCACCAACTCTGACTCTTATCTCAAGTTAATATTGATTGTTCAAAAAGCGTTATTATTTTACTGTATCAGGGCTTTTTTCACAGGTAGGGGAAGGGGCCTTTTCTTTAAATTTGTGGAAAAATAATGCATAGATTTTGTAAAAGGGGAAGAAAAAACTTGATATAAACTAAACTTTAGGGGAAATCTGCATGATTGTAAAGAATTTTCCTGAGGGGAAGACGCCTGCTAACGGCCCCTGCTATAGAACGGTCCCTGCATATTGACCTCTTTCATTGAAAAATGTTGACTGGTATGAAGCATTTAGGGGAAACTTGTTCAAGAAGGTAAATTACATGGTGGGGAAATCAGGGCGAGACATTTTACCAGTCTCTCTCGGAACCGTATTACAGAGGTCCTGATCTGGAAGGTTTCCATTGTAGTCTACTTTTTGGAATAAAAGCATGAAAATATTTTAGCAAAGAGTATAGTATTTGATGTAGAACTTTAAATTTTAATAGCAATATCAGAGATCTATAATTAATTTATTGTGACATTGTTTCATGCTATTTCAGATTTTAGTCGAATTTGCTAGAAATTGATTTTAGTACTTTAGTCTAAAGACTGGTTTTATTTGGCATGAAGTAAACCAATTACATGTTAGAATTAAAGTAAAGGTACTTTTACTGCAAAGTTGTTGGAGACCAGACTCAGAAAGTAATCTTGGTCGCCATGATGTGTGATTTGTTCCATGGATCGGCAGATTTTTGTTTGTTTGTTCATCCAAGGAACCACTGGAAGCTCTAGTGCCCCCCCCCCCCCCAGCAGCAGAGCAGAATAAATTGAATTTTACTCTGTTTTGGAAACCCATCAATTACGCCCCTATTTTACTCTTTTATGTTAAAATGCATGATGAAAAACATTTTGGAATAGTCTCTGTATATTTTTTTATGACTACTTAAAGTCTTCTTACATAGAAGTCTATAAAGTAAACTGGCACTTGATCCTGCATGACCTTAGTAATCTTGCAATTAAAAGAATACACTTAATTTATAAAAGAGTCCAGTTTTTGCCATTTTGAGAGATCAAATATTAGAAGGCCTTATAAAACTAGTATTAATCCAATGGTGAGTCTATAATCTTGTTTTTGAATGATATATGGTTTGAAATAAATCTATTTAAAAAGTCTGTAAATTACAGCCAGTCAGGTTAAGGCATCCATAAAATTCTGTTGATCCCATTTAATACAGTATATTTCAAAGTTTATTTCAAGTTTGATTTTGTTTGTATGTATATAGCGAATGAACTGTCACTTGGTAAGATAGACTTACAGTATATTGTAGCATGTTGTTAACGATATTTTTGATATTATAATTTATTACCTCCCTTTGTTCTGCTCATCTGATTTTTAAAAGAAAATGAAATGTGAAATGAGGTTGACTCAGAGGTTGTGAAAAGTTTATCTATTTTTTTGTAAATAAATTTTTAGAGAGGTTAGTTATGACAAAATATTGAGGAAAGAGAGTATTTTAAGAGTGGTATTCAAATGTTTCAGATATCAGTTAAGAAAAATCTGGAAAAATCAGAATATTTGAGATATTTAGATTTCTTAATTACTTCGTGTTCCTGGATGGATTTACAAAACTGTTTTAATTACCTCAGTTATAAAAGTCTAAATTGTTCTTGTTAGATTTATACAATACAAAATACAGGGAGGTGAATTATTTTAATTAATGCTTATGCTACCAAACATTGCTTAATTTGTTTATTGTTTAAAAGTTTAGTTGAAGATTCTGTTGAACAAGTTCATTTTTGTGTCGTTTTAAGTAAACATACTGTTACTTTGTGATTTTTTGTGACTGTTTTTCTATGGTACTTCTGAGTTTTAGTAAAAACGTTCAGTAATTATTTTGTTGCAAGGGCTGTAACTCTTGTATGATTATTTTGTAAACATTTTCGAATATTAGAAAATCAAGTCAGCTGAGCATATGGTACTGATGGGCAAAGTTTCATCTCTGATTAAATATGTGTGTGATTGATAAATATACCTAGGGTAGTATTAACACTAAAAAGGGGATATAGACCCTTTAGAAGGTATGACAGATATATTGTCTCTCAGTGTTTTCTCTTGATCAAATATGGTAGATATTGACCATACTAACATGTGTGAAGTCTGTTTACTTATCACCGAAATTAGAAGGCTTTTTACTGGGGATATATGTATAAAGGTTAGACAATACTGGTTATAACTAGTCGTAACACTTTCTACTTTCTCTGAAAGTTAAAAATTAAGTACAGTAAAACTTCTGTGTTATTTTGATGTTTAATTCTAAGTGCGACTTGTTAGTTTAGGCTCAAAAATGTTCGATCTAAGTTTCACTTAAAATTGTTTTTATATCAAAATTCAGAAAAACATAGATTATATTTATTTTTGTACAATAATCATTTTGTTCAGAAACATATTTTATGTACATACTAAATGAATCAAAGATATCAGTAAAATGATTTTTGATTTCTTTATTTTGGTTATTGGATTTAAAACAATAATTTGAAGCATTTATATAATTTTTTTATGTAATTATGAATTATGGTCATATTATCATAGAATATTTTACTGTATTTTACTAATAAAACTAATTCATCAACTCAAGTAGAGAATCTTGGCATTGGTTGATCTATTTTATTTTCACAGCTGTCAACTCTATGACTTTTAGAATGTGTGCCCATCCATGTACCTGTCATGGTTATAGCAATATTCATGTAACCATGGTTACCAATATTATTCTTGACGATGAGTAATAATGACTGGGACTGATAAGTTAGGATTTGTATCATAATCTAATAAATCATAAAAAGGACAGGGCTTTATCTAATTAATGATTATAATTGATTGATATTTATTTCAATATTTGTAATAGACTTTACCTTGTTTAGAAAGCATTTAAACAATTTTTTAAACTTTATTCTTTAACAGAATTTATCAATACCTTAGAAAGTCAATGAAATATTAGTTAATGTTTTTTAAGAACAGGAATAGAAAGAAAAAAATGAGCATATCAGTTAGTTTTTGATTCAAAACAAAGGTTAAATACTATAGTTAATGTTTACATAAGGCATTCAACATTTGCATGTAAAAAATAACTGACTTAAAAATTAACTTCAATGACTATTAGTGTTTAAAAATACATTTATTGTTTGTAATGTTGCTAGAAGATGATTCAATTATTTAACACTTTTCAAAGTGTAACAAAAACTGTATTTTTATTAAACCTTTTTATTATATTTTGATAAAAAAGACAAATGGATGTTTTTTTAATATATCAAGATTTATTTCTAGAACTTTTTTAAGAATTGCTTTTTGTGCCCTTTCATTCTTGATAATTTTCTTATGAAGTACATTTTAAGATGAAAAAGCTTGAATTTGTTCTTCATGTTTGATCTACCAAGGTACTTGTTCACAAATAATATTGAATTATGGAATGTAGATTTACATACCCATGTAACTTGCCTCATGTACTGTATAAATAGATCATAAAATATTCCACAGATGTATTTAATTTTTTCTACAGATGTGACTGGAGGTAAAGCACCTTTGACCCAGATAAAGAAGTTAGCCAACAAGGCTCATCAGTTCAATAAATGTGTAAAGAAAGCTAATGGACACATTCAGAGATTGGGTAATGAGAATGACAGAGAAAGGTTAGATTCTAGATTTAAAGAATATAACATAATAGTTCGAATATAGGAACAGGAATGAAGGTTTTCTGGGGTTAGCCGGTATTGTTTCCTCGCACATCCAGACTATACTGTTTTTTAGCTTGTCTGTTTTCAAAGAAAAAATTAAGCTATTGCGATCACTTTAGCAAAAACTTTAATGTAGCCTATAACTCAGATGAGAAACTATAAAAGGTAGAAACATGAAACTTAATTGGTGGGCAGACCTCACTGAGACTGTGAACAGACCAGCATTGGCACTGTTTGCGGCGCTCTTGTTATTGTTTCTGCTGCACTGTTAATATTTCAGTTTTTGGAAATTTCCAAATTTCACCCATGAGAGAACATTTCCTTTGATACATATTGTTATATATAGAATTACCGGTAGTACCTGTACTATATTCAGTTTATCCTGAGTTAGTGAGCACTTATTAATTAAGTACATGATGATTTTGGTTACAGTGCATGCAGGCATATTTTTTTGCTAACATTTAGTAACTAACCAATACATTTCAAGCATTCTGGAGTTATGTGCCCTTGCATTTTCATGTAATAAAGATTTTTTCTAATTATAGAATTTAATCTTGTAGAAGATTTAAACTCAGGAGTGTTCTATTTTGTGACAGCCTGGCAGTCATGTTTATATGTTGTTATTTCAGAGCTGGACTATGGGGAGACTTAGCTAAGACTGCGCGTAAACAAGAGGTGTGGGACGTATGCCGTGTGGCCGCCAGATTCTGTCTTCTCTACGATGATAGTAGATGGAAAAATGTCCCAGATGGTGCAAAGTCAGATAGGTATTAATTTTCATAAATTTGTCATAAATATTGCTTAAGTTCATTTTCTGTCAAAGAATTCAATGATAATTACATATCGAGGAAACATGAAGGAAAATAACTAAATGAATCACAAGATGTTTATGCTATATGTAATATGTACCTTCCTAAAAGTGAAGTTATTTTATATTACAATTGCTAATTGAGATATTTCAGAGTGCTTTTGTTTTATTTCAAAATCATTCTCTATTATAACGATCTACTTTTAAGTGGAATTATTTATGATTGCATCGTAACTAAATTTTCAGAAAATAATATCACCTAACTGACTGTTTCATGTAACTATTGATGCTGTCTTACTTTATTGTATGATATTCAATGTAGAAGACTTCTTCACCTCCGTGGTCAAGTGGTTAAAGTCGCTGACTTCAAATCTCTCTAACCTCTCACTGATAGAGGGTCATGAATTCGAGCCCTGCTACTGACCACGTCTCTTGATGTGAGAAAGTAGGCAGTTGCTTACGGAGGATGGGAGTCTAGTACTGGTTCTTCCCAGGAACAATGGTTTGGTGAACATTCTGCCTCATATGATTCTGACTGTTGAAAAGGGGCATCATACCCGATGAAACAAACAAACAAACAAATAAACAAACACACAAACAAACAAACAAACAAACAAACAAACAAACAAAACTTCTTATCACTCATGCCTAGCTATTAATTCTTTATAGTCCGAAAATGACTGAGAAGGCTAAAACAGGAGATTTGCCTCCATCAGACGGTACCTCAACATCTATGGGTCATGAGAGATCTATTACTCAACTCACTTTGGATGGTAGCCGACCAGATTCACCGACACCACTGTCCTCCCTGTATGATAAAGATTTATTAAGAATGTTTGCTGAAGTTAACTTCATACAAGGAGAGGTAGAAGAATTTTGATTACTTTTCATATTTTAAACTTCAAAATTGACTGGAAAGTAAAATTCAAGCATCTCATGCAGTTAGGAATGAATATTATATTTATGTTATTCTATGAACATTTAAAGTTGTTGAACTATTGTTTTAACTGATTTCACCATACAGGGTTTTCATTAGATGTCAAAAGTTGAGGTTTTATTATGACCCTTGGCTGATTATAATTTAAAAAGTCGGCAAATTTTCCTACTCCTGTAATAGCAGATTTGACCCATTGGTACAAATACACAAGTGTCAGAAGCCTTAATTTCAAGATACCATACTATTTCTAATCGTTTGTACTGTACATAGACCAGTGTTCTTTAGCTAAGCATTTTCTAGGTTGTTCTTAGGTTGATCGTGAGAATGACAAATAGAAAGTCAGAATTCTATTACTGGAATCTAAACTAAGTTTTATGACTGTCTGACAAGATCCGAACATTTTATCAAATATCTAAGCCTAATGATTGCTTATTTTTCTAAATAACTTTTTCAATTGACCAATCACAGAACAGCACTTTTTCACAGTTTTTTTAGAGTCAGTTTTACAAAGTGTAATATCTGTGTTTTACAGGCTATGGTTCATCTTCTGAGATCAGAAGGCATACAGCTTAATGATGCCCCTATACCACCAGTAGACAAAAGCAAACATCCTAAAGGTTACATCGCTAAGAAACCAGAGGAAGATCCTGATTGGATAGAATACTGGTATGTAATCAACCAATCACAGTCAAGTTATTGCATTTTATTTACTTAATATTGAATCAATTTAGATCATAGATCTAAATATCATATTTGCTATGTATTAAGGTACATCTGTCCAAAACAATATTTGGTGATTCTAATTTTTCTTTTTTGTATTACACATGTGCAATATATTGATATTATTTGAATATGGGACAGTTAACTACCTGTGGCATGAAGAAATGATCATTTCCATGTTAAATTACAAATGGGTTCAAAAACGTAATGCTAAAAGTTCATTTACGGTATGTATCAAGTTTTATTGTGTGATAGAAAATCCCTGTCATTATCTGATGCTTATAAAAAAAATAGTCAATGCCATTGACAGACTTAAATGTCGAAAGGAAAACACAGAAAATGGAACAAGTATCACTATACGTAGGTGCATGATGTTAAAGAGTAACTATTTGTTATATGACATTATCTTAAACCTTTCAGTGAATGGATTACATCATTGTCAAAAAATGCCACTGATAATTTCTTACGTGGTCTTGATTTGGGGGTGGAGCTTGAGGAGGCGTGGCTTGTTTGTTGTGCTGCCACCTACATCTGGAACTATAATAATCATGTTTTAACACAACTGAGACACAGGGAAATTATTGAAACCCTAACAACAGTATATGATGGACTAAAGAGAGTTGGTCATGCAAAGTAAGTTTTTTTTATCTTGTATGAAAATATCAAACAATATTAAAACGAAATATATCTCATATAAATTATTCATTATCATGTCGGTCAATAGCGATACATCACTAATGTTGTCTACATGTTGTACATGTAACCATACCAACTCTAAATAAAATTTGTGTTTTGTAAACAAACAATTATTTAGCAACAACCATGATACACTGGTTTGTTGAATGTATCATTTTAACACAATGAATGGTTTTGACATGTTTTATGCCTTTTACAGTGAGACTACATCACTTGTCAACATCTGCAATGCCCTAGCTTATGCTTTGATGAAGCCTTGGATTCCAGTTCCAAGCAAGGCACCAACTCCACCCGCTACTCCTGGAGGGGAAGCAACTCCATCTAGCAAGAAAGGCAAGGCTGATCCGAAGGCACAGAAGTCCAAAGTTACACCAGTCAGCATATCATCTGAAGCCATGCCAGATCTAAAGAAAGCTATTGAGGTAGGTGACTTGAATCAAATATTATCTCAAAATATGTTTTCAAGTTTGCATTTGACCTTTTTACCTTACATTTAGATTTCAAGATCCTTTTATTCAAACAGACTGTCTGTCTAGAATACTTTATCTTGATAAATTTCAACCAAACTGTCATTAAGCACTGTTAATATTACAGCAAAACTTTCATGAAGTTTTATTACATAGGTACAGGATACATGTATTGCTTGAGATAACCTCAATTCTTTTAATTTGGTACTATGTCTTGATGTCAGACAGTAAGTGGTCAATAAAATGCATAGCCCTGTTTTGATATCAATCATCAATTCGTTACAGGTTTGTGAATATGTGATTGAGGTAACCAATGGTAACAACCCTCAAGATGTAGTCCCAATGGCTGTAAGATTGCCTATACTACAGATTTGGGTATTTGCTAAACAGATGGCTCAACAACAGATATCCAAGAATCTTGGTTTGGATGAAGAAGTAAGTTTTTTCAGTCTTCATGACCCACCATTCATTTTGGAATTTTTATTTGTGTTATTTATGAATTGTATGCTTAGAAAGATTTTCTTGACTGAATATTTGTAACTTGTAGATCTTTATGAAATTATTACTGTAATTTTACTTCAGTTCTGTTAATGAATTTCTGATTTATAACGTTTTTGTCTTCTTGCAGCCATGGACTGAAGGTCAAAGGCCAATGTCAAGGTCGATTGTTGCCACGGAAATGTTGAAATTGAACAAGAATGGTATATTAGAGTTTAAAGAAGTTCCCCCTTTAAATGAGGTAAACATTGATCAATGTCTTTCTGTCGATTTCACCACACCATTAGTACTGTACATAGGGGTTGCCAAAGGACATGAAGGAATTTGACCTTCATGCACAGTTGACCTTTGTTAATTAAGAGTAATTGTTGGTTGACTATACAAATTAATGTTATATCCAACAGTGTGCTTTTTTACCTTAATTATCACATAACCCTACAAAATAGTTATATTTAAGATCTAATTTTATTAGAGGCAAAAACAGAGGTGATAAACAAATTTGAACCAATGTAAAAACACAAAGATAATGCCAATAGTGTGAGTACCTTACATGTATCTCAAGGAAATGATTCTAGTTTGTGGATGTGTTTTTTGATATAAGCAAAAAACATGACAAAACACATAGGACTGTCAGGATTCATTTGCCCTGATTTAAAAAATATGTCACAATGTGCAAATTTATATTTGTGGTTAAGATTTGTGAGACTTATATTATGTAATCTCTGTTTAGGTTGCCAACATGGTTGAAGAATGCAAATGGTCAGACAAATTTGTTGAATTACAATTATGGACACAGCTTACATCATTAGCTTATGATCAGAAGATGCATCAGCTTGTTGTACGATGTAGTAAGAAAGCTTTGAGATTCTCCACCTCCGGAACACAGCCAAAGACTAGGAAAATAGATGGGTATGATTTTTTAATATTATAATACTTCGTAACTTCCTAGTTTTGTGGACTTAATTCATGATGATATATAATATACAGTGCAACCTCTCCAAAGCAATACCAATTGGGAGTTGTAAACTTATGTTGTTGTTGAAGGGAGGTTGTTGCTCAAGAGAGGTTAAGTTAATAGTTAATTCATGCAGTGGGAAGAAAATCATGCTGTTGTTGAAGGGAGGTTGTTGCTCAAGATAGGGTCACTCTGTACAGGTTGTTTTATTTCAATATTACTTTGGATTACATACTACTTTACTGTTGTCTTGTGATTTTCACTGTAAATCTAATAACAATAAGACTTAAAATCTTAGATGTGGCTTTGTATCATAACACAAGAATTATTACAACTCAAAAATATTTAGGGTTCCTGTTTTAATTGTTTATATTTGTTGATCACTTAATACACAGTAAGAAGTATGGATGTCCATTACAAACATGAAAAAACCTACCTCACAGTAATGTTTCTAGTTATGATAATGTCGGGCATTCCATATTGAAACTATGAGACATAGTGCATGTACTGACTTGATCAAATGTGTGTTTGAGCCTTCTATTTCATTACTAGCCTGTCCGGTTAGCTCAGTGGTTAGAGCTTTGATCTACTGATCAAGAGATTGTAAGTTTGAACTGTAAGCAAGGCTCACACTGTCCTTAACAAATTTGACTGAAGATATTGCATGCTATGTTAAATTGTCCTCCAAATATGAAGCTTGCCAGTAGGTTGTGGTTAGAATGTGGTCAGTACTGGTTAAGGCCTAAATGAAGTCCAGAAAAGCTGGTTAGGATAACTGCCCACCACAATATGACTGAAATAATGTTGAAAATGGTGTTAAATCCGATGAAATAAATAAATACACTATTTCATTATTAATCTTTTTCAGCCATCACCAAATGGTAGAATTTGAAATGTTGAGTTATGCTAGCAGTCTTCTAGGACAAAGCTTGGTGGATAATATGGGTGGAAAGAATGCTGTACGCAGGGAAGCATTATCAGCATTCTTAGACAGTGCTAGGTAGAGATCACCTTCCATTCATGTTTAATATAAATATAACAATACAGTCATGAGTTTTAAGTAAACTGTTATGAATTCATCTTAATTAAGCTTACTGGAAAGCCAGAACCAGTGTCTTATGATTAAGATAAATAAAAAGCTTGTGAGATTTGGAGCCTACAGCTATGGAGCTATTTGCTATGAAACCATTAGCTTGGGAGACGTTTGCTTTTAGCAATGGAGCCAATAGCTTTTAAGACTTCAGCTCTATAGCTATTAGCTTCATGGTTGAGCTGCTTAAACCATCGTCTAAAATCATAAGCAATACTCCAATGTCATTGCTAGAAATCTCAGCCCCCTAAGTCTTGTCTCGTTAACTGAGTTTGGAGATGCAAGTATTGTTGTAATAGTGGTGTATAGGTGTTGAATATTCTTATTTACTTTATTAATTATTTGAATAATATTTGAAATTTTTAAGTTAATACTGTTTTCAATGCTGATTGTTAACTATTTTGTATGAATGAAATGTTTATTTGCACTCAACATCTGTATAGATTTGCCATGAAAGCTGACAACTATGAGCTTGTAATGACAGCTGCTCGACATTATTGGAACGCTTGTTGTTCGTTGGTCAGTCAGCCAATCGAACGAGAGCTTTTACGAGAGCCAATCAGAATGATCCTGCATTGTATCACCGAAACTGCTGATTCTCAAAAGAAGAAAGAAGTAAGAGATCATTTAAGTGTATTCATTCTTTATCTTGGCCAGCCCGAAAAGCTGAGTGTTGGTCTACTGATCAAAAGGTTTTGAGTTCAAACCCCAGGTGAGGCTCACACTGTCCATGACAAATTTGACTGAAGATATTACATCCTGTCATTACTGTCCCCCACCTCTGATCTTGGGAACCTTGGCAATAGATTGCAGATAGAATGTGGTTTTAGTACTGGTAAAGGCCTAAATGAAATCCAAGGAAGCTGGTGAAGATAACTGCCCACCATGATATAACTGAAGTGGAGAAGCTGATGAACCAAGCATTTATATCCCTACTCTTAAAGTTCATTCCTTCATATCAAACAATGAATTTAAGTAAGAATATTTACCGTCTTAAATTCTTAAGAAATTTTGAGCCTCATAAACAATACAATTGCTGCCACCACATGGTATTTTAATAATTTTTGGGTCAACATCTTTGCTCTTTTGTTCTGTGAGAGTACTACCTGTATTGTTAGCAGTTTCCATGTAGGTAATAAAAATATGGCTTATGGGTATTTCTTAGGAGAAGACAGAAGATAAAACAGAAGAAGAAGAGTCTAATGATACAACTGTTAGTTCTACAAAAGAGACTGAGGAGAAGACTGTAGGAGGTATTGGAGCCATAGAAGATGATCTAACACTAAGAGCTGCTCTATATGGGGTGCTGTTCCAATCCTTTGCTGATAAGGTATGGTTGTTCATTTGATATTTTTAGCTATCCGATCCTGTCACAAAATTAATGGGGATTGTACACTAATTCAGCTTGTCTGTCCGTCTGTCCATTTGGATCACCAAACTTGTTGGTGAAACTTCTCATATACCTTACTCATAGATTTAGTTCAAAATATACACTGTAAATGTGGATAATGTAAATAATTCCAGGACAGTCAGAATTTTATTAGCAGTTTCATAGCCTTTGAGTGGTTTATGTAAATATGGTGTAAATGTTTGGGTGGTGTAGTATACATGCCAGTCTGAGATGAATGTTCTAGATCATCTTGTTGGGTTATGTTACTTTTTACACAAATTCTCATCCATATTTACTGATATATGCCGGTAATGTTTTATTTTAAGATATAATTTCAAATTGTTCTGACATATGATGACATTTTAGTTCTTACTTGTAGTTCTATCATACTTGTATAATGCTATGTCATAATCTTCATTCTTTTATGATGGTTGTACACTATGTCATATTTATTTACTTTCAGGGTGAATGGGAAGCTGGTTTACGAGCTATGGATCAAGCAATTACTGATATGCCTCGCACAAAACATAGACTGTAAGTGTAATGTGTCATATTTGAGTTAATGACTGCCTATTAATAGCATCCTGCATATAAACAATGGCCTCATATCATCTCTTACTTGAAATGCTAAATTATATGTACAACAGAAAGGCCATTAGAAAATAAAGCTAAACTTGGTGTAAAATATAACCCATTAAACTAATTGTGTATGTTTCCAGTAATATCTGATTCATGGAATTTATTGCCCTTTGATTTTATAATATCTGTATGCATGAGTTGCTTTATTTATACAGTGTAACTTCTGAAATCCGGACACCCATGGGACCGGCCAAAATGTCCGGATTTTGGAAGTTTCCGGAATTCAGAAGTCTAAATTATCTGAAAAAGTACAGATGTTAAACACCAAAGTTTTTTTATGGTGAAAATAGGGACATCATTTATGCATAATACAAAATGGTGTTATTATTACTGAGACATGATGCAAAATTAAAATAAAAAATAAACATAAGATTTATTAATCAAATCTAATATTTTCTCGAAAGGTAGATAACGACAATACAATTTTACTTACAAGAACAATTAAAGCAGTCAGAATTGTTAATGAGTGTAAATATTTGGAAATATATTTTAGTAAAAGTGGTTCCTTTTATAAATGCAAATTGACATATTGTGATTCTAACACATGTCAAAATAAACTAACACTACTGATTGGTAAACAATTGAAAGAGGGGAAAATGACATTTTGCCTCAGGGTTTGTAATCGAGGGACTAATTAGGGTGACACTTTCTGCACTGTCCGGATTTTAGAAGTAAAATTGCACTTACATAAACCAAAATTTATAAAAAAATCGTCCGGAATTCAGAATTCAGAGGTTCCGGAATTCAGAAGTCTAATTTACATTGAAATAGAGGGAGAAATTTCGGGACCAAGAAAATCGTCCGGATTTCAGAAGTTTCCGGATTTCAGAGGGTCCGGATTTCAGAAGTTACACTGTATAATGAATTGTACATTGTGTATATATTTATTTTATCTAAATTTTTTATTATGTCCATTTTGATGAATCACTGTACTTTCTCACTGATAGAGGGTCGTGGGTTAGAGCCAGCTACCGACCATGTCTCCTTATATGAGAAAGTATAGACAGATGCTTACAGAGGATGGAAAACAGGTTCTTCCCATGAACAATGGTTAGATATGGACTGTCCACCTCATATGACTCTGACTGTTCTAAAGGGGCGAAAAACTCAATGATAAACGAACAAACGTTTTGATGAATATTCATTTGATCAATTCTTTGTTCTTTAGGTTGATATTCAAGCACCGAGTTATGACTAAAGCTAAGCTTGGAAGAAGCGTTGCTATGGATATCCAGAAGTTCAAGGTCAGTGTTAATTCTATTTTTAGCTTTATGTTTGTTTCAATTTTGAAGAGTTGAATTTTTACCCTAACATGTGAAGTTGAAATGTTTGAGTAATTTCTGAATTTGCATGTGAATAGCTGTGAGATTTAAAGCTGTGTGTAGAAGTATGTGTTTTTGCCCAGACCAAAGTCTTTTCTTTGTTTGTATTCCTATACTGTTTGTGGTAATAATTAAAGTGGTAAAGTTGATATATCACCATATTCCTTGATGTTTGTCTTATAGTAATGATGGGCTTGAATAATTATGTCATGCTTTTATAAAATTGACTCACATGATACTTACATACAATTAGTTAAATTAGACCATTTCACTAGTATTTTTACCGCAGTAAAAATGTTTTAAAACTTTACACTGTGGAGGTAATGTCATAACAGGTGGCTTATTAGTCATCAACAAAGGTTTATCCTGAAATTATATCATGTTATTTCAATTTATTGAGTGTTGACCAAATGCACAGCTGTGTCAATAACTGCTATTCAGAAACCTAGTTTTGCTACAGGACTTAGGATTGGTTTTATTTTGATAATTAGATTTGCAAATATTTATTGATAGAAATTTGTGCTTTGTGCTTGTCTCCAGTGATTTGATTTCATTGTAAATTATTGCATATTATTGGAAACAAAAAATGATTATACTCTCGAAAAGTGAAATTTTAATTAATTCCTTGATGTTATTTAAAGTTACATCTTTTTATTTTGCTAATGCCACAGGTTTAAACTTGAATATTCTCAGTTAAAAAAATAGTTTAAGTTTAAAAATTAAGTTTGTTTGAAATGAGAAAAAGTGATTCCTTGTATGTTTATGTGAGAAAGTTATTCTATGTGTATTTTCAAGTGAGAAAAATATATGTTCTATCCAATACATTTTGAAATTTTTAACTGAAACATTTTTTTCTAATTTTAAGAATGTGTTTTATTAACTTTTTATATGTTTTATATAAACTACATTTCAATAGAATGAGATGCGTTACCTAAATAAACATCAACGCAACAGGAAGAAGAAGGTTTGTTGAATGTTATCATGTGCACATTCATTGCTTTGTGTGTCATTGGTGGGCGGCAAGCCACAAAATTGTGCAAAAAGTCCTGCACTTCTGTATCATTTGTTAATGCTTCATGCTGACCATAGTGTTGTAAAAACCCTTATTTATATATTATGTCATGCTTGAAATAGAATTTAGTCAAATCAAACTATTTAATAATGCTGACCCCCTTTATCTATGTATGTGTCATCATGTTATATGTAATCTGGATTTAACCCTATCCTGTCCCCAAAAGGCTAGTTTTAGTTCTCAAATGATCAATATAAGATGAAAAATGAAACGGTTTACCATATTTGGTTTCAAAATTGCTGCAATTAATTCAGGATACATTTCTTGAAGTTAACTCAAAGAGCAATTTCATTCAGTTTTTTCTGAATACTAGTTCAATTGTAGTTTGTTTTGATAAAATCTACAAATTTGGCCTGGAATATTGTTGAGATGTTTCAGTTTTTTAGGCATGTGAATATTATTTCTTTAATTATTTATATGTTTATGGTTGTAACAGAGGTAAAACTCTTAGTTTGCTTGGTTGATAAAAAAAAATCATTCTGATCAATAATTGCAAGTATATGTCTCATTTTGGCCAATAATTAAATTTTGATGCAATTTTTTATGTTGTTGAGCTGCTGCTTAAATATTGTTCTTTCCCATTTATTTTCAGTCCTGCATGCTATCATATCATATACATTGTAATTATCCATCCAAAATTATATTATAGTCCAATTATTGTAAAAATTCAAACAGGGATTTTTAGAAAAGTAATTATATGTCATAGATAGTATAGCAACAAAATGTGTCTTGTGAAAATGTTTAGACTTAATGCTTTAACTTATCTTAATTTAAATTATGTTCCATTTATCAGGAGGTTTGGAACAAAATGTATAATGGCTTCTTAAACCAGAACTGAATTACAATAGTATTGCACAAAAATCTAATATATGCTGTATACCATAGCGTTGCATAATTATATCAATCTATACCATGTCAGTAAAGTTAAAATTATCTGAAATTAACCTGAGTAATTTCAAAATTTAATAAAACTTACTTTTTGGAGATACCAGTAAAACATTCCTAGAGTTTAACTTTGTAGACTCATCAGGATTAAAATGTATGTTTAAATACTGAACCTTATTTTCAGCAGACAGTCTGATAGCATAGCAGATATACTTGCTGATATTTATCAAATACCATATGATTATAACTGAATTATGTATAAATCTTTCCATAAGTAATTAGAACTTGGTTAAATGCCAATGCAATTTCAACTAAGCACCCCTATCTCCCTAAAGACAGACTTTGTAGGTAGAAGAGGCAATCATTGATGTATTTCATGATGGTGTTGATTTAGATGATAATTTTGATGATGATATTGTTGATGTTGTTGATGTTGGTGATGATACTGCTGATGATTATCATAATGATGCATTGGAAAGTTGGATTTATCATAATATTTATTCAATGCTGATGCTGATTTTGAATACCCAAATGAAGATAACATTGATGTTGCTGTTTGTAACAATAATGATGATAAAGATGAAAATATGTAAAGGCCGCAACTCCATATCCTGATAAGGCACTAGTTCTGGTGCTCCAAGAAAATGTACTCATGATAGATAAAATCAATGTTTTATTTCAGTGGAGGTTAAATTTTAATTGCTATGAATTAGTTATGGTTCCTGAATTTAAAATATCAAAATCTATTTGCTCAGTTTACCTGCATACACCATTTTGTGTGTTGTGTGGTCTATAAACCTTGTAAGGGTCTGGATGCACATGTTGTGAGGTGTAGGCACATTTTTTTTCCTGTTTAACTTGTTCTTTTTTATTCCTTTGTTCGTAATAATTGATATGAATGTTTATAAAGACGTGATTTAAACATCATATTAAGTCCTTCTATTGCATAAAATATCATAATATACTTAGGTGCAAATTTTCAAGTTTATACTTGAGTTTTGAGTTTTCGAAGTCTCCAGAGGTTATTATAAGCCACTTAAAACCACTAGGTATACATACAGTACAACCTCTCCAGAGCTGCCCTCTCTTGAGCAACATCTCCCTTCAACAACAGCATGATTTTTCCCACTATAAGATTTAACTATTAATTTAACATCTCTAAAGCAAGAACCTCTCTACAAGAAGATAATTTTGCTTCTCATAAAGGATGTTGCTTTGTATAGTTTGACTGTACATGTACTGTATAATAAAAATTATAGTGATGTTGTGGTCTTCAAAACTGGGTCCAGTAAAAGCCTGTGTTTCAGGTTTTCAGTTTTGCAAACTTGCGGCCATGCACATACTTTCTTTGACTTTACAGTTTCGATATTTCAGACTTTTCACCTTAACCTTTAAAGGACTATCATCTGGTTTACCACTACCCGGGTATTTATAATTGTTACGCAGGTGTATTAATTGGTCACAGTATTAATATATCAGAGAAATCGGCATTAATTATTTGTCTTCAATTTATGCATTTAAAGAAAAGTTGATAATTATATTTGAATCTTTTTTTTGGTATTTCTTATCTAGAGAATTGAGTTTTTACTCAATCCAATTAAGGAAACTCAGGTTTGTGACTTGATGTTTGATGTTTCACAGTATTTGTAAATTCACAATTTTTCATTATTCCATATGAAAAGTATCAGTAAAGTGGGTTTAGCCTTTTCATTGAGTTTCAGGTCACAAGTTTTAAAAACTTTAATATCTTAAAGCCCCATTAGCTTTTTGAATGTTAATTAATAAAAATAAAAGGAGGTGATATTTTGCCTAGAAAGATGTCTTATGAGAGAAATTGACTTTTACTGGCAATAAAAACATTCCAACATTTTCTTTTTTAATCACGAAGAACATATAGAAATATAGCACAGTATTTTTTCAATGATATTGCAAAAATAAGAAAAAGCATCTGACAACAATTTTAAAAGATGTTACTAAAGAAAGGCATTATAGATATCTTTTTAGAGCAAATAAAATATAGTTCTTATATTTTACTATCATTTTGACTATTGTTCTGTATTACTAAATTCAAAAACCTAATGTGCCTTTAAATCAACATATCTTTTTAATTTTTGTTGGATTTTAAAGTTTTAATGTTACATTTTATGTTGACTAAGTGCAATGTTTTATTTATTGCATGATAGGCAAAAACTTGTACTTTAAATCATAGTTGTGTCCAATGTAATTAAATATGTATCTATGTTTTTCTATTCAATGATTTTATTTATATGTATTTTTAATCAGGAAGAGATGGTAAGATGTAGATGGTATTAGGGGACAGATATGTCCGGATAAATTAGGGGTTATTAGGGGCTGTTTGGTCTTTATGACTATTGTAGCTGGCTTTGTGCTTGGAAACAACCAATATGTTGTCTTGTTTACTCTTTTGCAAAACTTGAACTTGAAAACAAAATGTTTTTTACCACAAAATTGAGACAAATGTCTGCATTGAGGATTACCACTGATGATATTTAAATAAATAGACCCCAAATCCCTAAAAGACACATTTTTTTGTACTATGATTTTATGAAAAGGGCAAGCAAGTAAGGGTCTGGATGGTGCATTGTAGTACTAGTATATGTTGGTCCTAATCACTTAATCACATGATATAATCATCAGCTACCCCCATAGCTGGATCTTACTATTTTATGTTGTAAGAAGTGTTGTCTTCGATATCTTGATCAAATCTGAGGTTATTTCAATCACTGAGTGTTTCCACATGGTAACAGTAAATTGTTGTAGATTTCACAATGTATGTTAAATTGTTCATTCAGTCTGTTACCTCAATGTTAATGTTTAGCAGTAAATCTAAATACCTGAAGCCTCTGGAGCATTTTAACATCCAGACAGTGCCCTTGTGTGCTATATTTAGTGGTTCAATGATATACCCAATATACCAGTATATTGTGATATAGCGTCAGACTGTCACATACTGCAGTACAACATCAATGTACCATACCGAATTAAATAAATGCAGACACAATTTTTAGTTCTGTTTTGACAACATCAATTAAAGTCTGATTCATCGCTCTGAAAAACAAATGATTGTTTGTGTCTCTTTATGTAAGAAAGTAGGCAATTACTAGTACTGATTCTCTCTAGGAATAATGGCTAGGTGAACTGACCGTCTCATATGACTCTGACTGTTACAAAGGGGGGTAAAACTCAAACAAACAAAAATCTACAATTTTCTGAATGTGCTGTAAAACTTTCTAGTGTCTCAATTATTAAAGTTCATAAGATATATTGCTTGATTAAATTAATTACTTCATTATTTCATTGTAATTAAATTTAGAACATTGGTGGTAAAAAGTCATTATTTGTGCTGGTAGATGATTCTCATGTTTTATCCCCTCAGACCTTCAGGTGGTATCTAAGTGCACCTAGGATTTATGGACTAGATTATTTGATTTCAGTGGAATTTGAAAACTTTTGATAGCTGATAGTTCCACTATTGATTATTTATTCGAATATCTGTTTTACATGTATAATTATGAAGCAGGTTGTAGTTGATGAAACTAAGATTTGACAAAAAATTTCATATTCCTTCACATGTTGAGAATTTGCTGGTTCCATGTGGAAGGGGGAGTACTGGTTCGAGTACCATCCAGGAAAATTTGTTACTAATAGGTTGCTGTACGTATATAACTGAAAATTGTTAAATAAACCCAAATAAATACAGATGAAACTAGGCGCCATTATTTATGATTATTGACTTTAAGATTTTTCATATCTTAATGTTTGAGTAGATCTTTATCACATTTTTTCACATATTGATTTATTTCACATGTTTTATTAGAGGAAACTGAGCTGGTGTCATGTTTTTAGATGTTTTATCACTGTTTTGGTACATGGGAACATTTTACCATATTGTGTAAAATATTTTAGTAAGTTATGGAAAATTAGAAGAAAGATCTTTTTACAGCACTATGCTGACTTTGCAAGAATTATTTTTGTAGTTTGTAAGAAAATAATCGTTGTATCATGCATCAATATCATACAAATATTCTGGGTATAAAGAGGGCAAGATTCTATTTTCTCTTAATAGCTGACTGTGGCAAACTTAAATGTGTGGTAGTGTAAATTGTGTTGTAAACTTGTTGAATTTATACTTCAACTTGGTGCCTTAAAATGTGTAACTTACAAATTATTAAGTACATAATGTTTATGTATCTTACAGAAATATTTATTTGTCTTGATTGTTTTAATTCCAAGAGCCAATTTTCAGGAATTATGTCTTGTATTCTATCTTTAAGAATATTAGGTGTTTTGTATGTTCTCCTTAATTGATAATTCAGACTCCGATGTTATGAAACTTGTAAACAGTCCCTGAGCTTAAATCTCCATTCCATTCTAAAGGTGTTATGGATGAAAAGATAATGTGAATAATGTTTAAATGCATGTTCAGATCAATTTAATTGTCTGATCATAATTTAGCTCCAAGAAATTTTGACAAGATAGGAGATTTGAGCTTGAAGGTCAACCTAAAGTTTTATAAACTAGGGGCCTTAGTCTTAAAATGTATACCGGTACCTCATCTATGTCCCGTAAATTATATGTATATAAATGAATGTTTACAGAAATCTGGTTACATTTGTAGGATGAGAGCGAGGACTATGTGGCACATATGTGGAGACGTGTGGCTCTCATGTCAAAGGAGACTGCTGAGCAACTACTGTCATACCAAAATGCTATAGAAGCTTTGAATGTAAGATTTTATTTTGTTAGGTCAAGTTAAAAATTATTTATGCAAGTGTTTACTTCCAATCAAACAATTGTTTAAGGCCATTCTTATCTCGAGGGCTCAGCGCAACACTGTCGTAACTTGTTCTTATTTCAATATGAGTTACGACACTGTTGCGTTGAACCCTCGAATTCTTTAAGTTCAGTCGCATAATTTACCTATCTTAACCTCTGACTAAGACCGAAGTGGTTAGTGCGCTGGAGTTGTAATTGACTATCCGGGTTGTAATCTCAATTACGGGACATCATACCCTTCGAAGAAGCTGCCCGTTCCATGTGGAAGGGTTAGTGAGTATTAGACTACAGTCATCCAGGAAAACTGGTGTGGTGAACTGGCTGCAAATAACTGAAATGATGTCGAAATCCAGTATTAAACTCATTGAAACTGGTGACCTCTTCATATTAGGAAAATTCATTTGCTTTGACTAATGTGGTCACAAGACCTTCAAATAAGTGCCACCTGTCAATAAAGGCCACATTTTGCCACTCCAAAGGATTGCCTTTATTCACATGTTTGACTGTAGGTGAAATTTTCACCAGAAATATTTTTGCATTTGATTTTTTTTTATCGTTCTTTTGCTATTATTTCAGAGTGAAAGTAATGAATGGTTGAAGATAGAACTATTGTTTGAGTTTGCTCAGTGGATGTGTGTGAAAGATTTCCCGCTTGGAGATTGTACCGACCAGGTAGAATGGGCGATCGATATCTTGTTAAATATGCAGACAGCGATAGATATCAAGAGAGAAGAAGGTATAATCATAACTAATTATTCAACACTTATTGAATCATGTGTTGTGTTTTGTGAATTGAACTCTTCACAACACTGAATTATCTGCCCTTTTTCACCTTTTTCACTCACAAATTATCACATGTCTATGGATTTGTAAGAAAAACAACAGTTATAAATTACGTATTACATTAAAAAATGATGATTTTGCTTCTTTTAGTTTTAGATAATTCTGTTCAATATTGTGTGATTTTATTAAACTGTCAAAGCTGTATGATTTAATGGCCAATACTTGCATGCATTTATTTTTATTATATGAAAAGTCTTTGATTTAAAACCATGGAAGATAATATTCTGATTAAAGCATTATTTGATGAACAGAAATGTATATCAATCATGAAGAAAGATGAAAATATCACAAATAACGACTAATCATTCCGATTGATGAATATTGACCTTGTTCTAGTTTTAGATTGGGAAATTCTGGAATTTCCATTAAATATAAAATTAAACCATTAAATACGACATTCATGCTATATGATAGATCAGGCTTCAAGCCATCAAAATGTGTTTATTTATACATCATATAATAATAATGATTAATGAATAAAGTTGGTTTAAAAATAAGTTACTTTAGTAAACAATAAATTCTAATGATTATTATACCATCTTTGTATGCTTATCAGAAAACTAAAATTACAACTTATCCATTAAGAATATAATTTGTAGAGAAACTAACTTACATTATTTGTACAGTTGTACCACATACTATAATATTGAGTGAATTATTTCTTTCAGCTGCTATCTTGGGTATGATTTCCTAGTATATATACATGTATATAAAATTCCAATATATATATTTGTCTTTCTGTTTGTTATATACACACCTACCTGCACTTTCCTTTCTGACTGATAACTAGATAAATTATATCCCCTTAAAACAACAACATCAATTAGTTTAGAATCTTAGTTTCTAGTGACTGAGAACATCTTGATCTTGTCTTTTTTCAAAGATCACAGCAGTGTCTGCGTCGGTATCTGCATTGTGCAAAAACTGTATTGTAGCTCATAACTCAGAAACTATATGTGGTAGCAACATGAAACTTCATAGGTGGGTAGATCTCATTGAGGTGGTGAACTGACCAGCATTGGCACCACTCACATTGCTCTTGTTAATGAAAATATTGGTATAAGAATGAAAATTCAAGCAGTAAATCAAAGTTTTCTTTTAATTCTGTTGGTGATTATCCTGCTGAATAGTTGTTTTCTACAGTTTTTTGTGTTAGTTGTTTCCTATCTACACTGGTATTGTGAAAATGTAGTGGGCTCGACATAGTTCCCACAATGTCAGTTGCGTGTCTGTATATTAGTTAGTTAGTCTGTTAGTTAGTCCGTCCGGATTTTCCTCATCCGGGCTGTATCTCCCTTATGCATTGACATATTTATAAAATAACTTGGCATAATTGTTAAACACCATGAGATGGTGAGCAGTGCGCAAAACCCAGGTCTGTAGCTCAAAGGTCAAGGTCACAGAGGTCAAACGTCAAAAGAATATCATAGACCTTGTCTGGGCTGTATCTGCCTTATGCATTGACATATTTGAAAATAACTTGGCTTAATTGTTAAACACCATGAGACGGTGTACCGTGTGGCAACCTTGGTCCGTAGCTCAAAGGTCAAGGTCACACTTAAAGGTCAAACATCGAAAAAGAAGAAAAATCACCCTTCATTATGATGGTGTGTCAAGCTTGAGACCCAGAATGTGTCTGACTGTTATGCACATTCTCGGAATCAATTTATAATTAGTATACTGGTACTATACAAGTGAATCAAGCATTAATACAAGACTTGTGCTATGGACTGTGTGTGTTAAGTCTGCATTCATTTGACAATTTCATTGTACAGTTTTCCATGCTTTGATGTTACTAGGCCTCAAAGCTTATGAATCTGTCCAAATCTACATGTACTCTGCATGCATTTCTCACGCTATGACTACATTTTATCACCATTATATATTTCTTTTCACCTCACTATTCCTAAGTGTGCACCTATTGCTATCACCATGTATATATTTCCTGTTTTATTATGGTTAAAGCCTTTATGAATTAAATGTTACGCTATACTGTAGTTTTACTTGATATGGGTTGCAAGGATAATTCTTTCTTTCCTGATAACTCAGTAATGAAATAAGTTTGCATTGAAAGGTTTTTGTTGAATCCTGAGTAGTTGATACACATTCTTCTTTTGGGATTTGATGAAAGTACCAACCAATTGAATTGGAAGTAATTACTATATAGAACATTTCAAATAAAACTTTTTGGTTTGAAGTAGATACCATACTTTCTTTGAAAGCTTCATTCATTGATGACTTAAAATTTGTGTGGCCTCAAGTGATAAATATGATAAAATTTCTTTACATGAATCACGTTTTGTTACAATTTAGAATGATTATATTGCTCATTAAAACAGATACTCATTTATTTTTTATCATTATAATGATTACAATGAAATTGTATCTTGTTACGGTACTTACAAAAGGTGGAGTTACTTCCCTGATTGGTTTTTAAATGGATACAATTATTTCCCTTGATAATCTTTAAATAGCTAGAATTACCTCCCTTACTATCCCCCTTATTGTAAATTATGTACAGTCAAACCTGTATCAGCGGCCACCTTCAAGTAAAGGTCAGCCTGTGAATACGGGCCACATTATGTCTTTCCCAAGGGTGGACTCTGTTTACAGGTTTGACTGTATCTACCTTATTGTATATATTATGTATAGTGTTATTCCCTGATTCACTGAAATAGGTATTTTTTATCTTCGTGGTACATGAAATAGATTTGGTAACCTCCCTTTCTGTTATATAAATAGATATACAATGTAATTGCCTCCTTTATTGTTCATTAATAGATTGAGTTACTTCCCTATGAACTAACAAAAGTACAGCTATTGTTCTTTTGAAATGGACAAACATAATGTTTACATGTAACATGTATATAAGAATTCTTAGGCGTTAAGAAAAGGTCTATTTTTCCAAAATTTAAGTACAGATTTGTATGCATATATGTGAGTGCCAGTTTGATATTGTTGACAGATGCATATTTGTTGTTGTTTATTATTGTAAACAATTATTTTTGTATTGTATGTTTGTTTGTTGTTTCACTCACAGAAGCAAAAGCTGCGGCAGAAGCTGCTGAGGCCAAGAAAGCTGCTAAAGGTGAATGATGTTTTAACAGCTTTTAAAATTAATTACTGGTTTATCAGTCATCATTTAAAGGCCCATTAGCTTTTTGTATTGAGTAATAATGACCAATAGATAAAAGAAATATATTTTATTTGCTTTAAAACAATACCTACACAGTGCCTTTCTTTAGCCACAAAAATACTGTACTACATTTCTGTATGTTCTTTCATCTTTCTAGGTAAAATAAGACCTATTTTAATTTTAACATACAAAAAGCTAATGGGGCTTTAATAATGTAGAATCTTATTATTTTAACAAAACTACCAGAATTGAACTGGAATGTACAAAAAAAAAAATTGTTTTAAAACCTGAACAAGTAACATCGTTACGGTAACAAAGTTGATTTCTGGCAGATTTGCTCAATATGAAAACCATTGTGGAATCTAAGAAATTAGGGATTCAGTACTTAAAATAATACAACTTTAGAAATGTTTGATTATATTTGTTTAAATGTTGATTATCACGAATTAGTTCTCTCATTTAGGAGGTAAAAAGGACAAAAAGGGGCCGCCAGCGAAACCGAAAGTACCGTCAGGTAAGAAGAAGGATATAGCTGTTGCTAAGGAACCAAGTAAGGTTGAGAAGGGTAAAGGTGATGGTGCTGATGAGACAGGAAGTGAACTTAATGCTGAGGGTTTAGTACCACAAGCCAAGGAAGCCATTATCGGTATGATCTTTTTCTTTATATCTTTATATCCCCACAAATGAAACAAATGAAACTTGAAATATGTTATCACCATGAAGTTTAGATGTGCAAGATACAACTTTCATGCCCAGTGATCCTCTCATTCCAGAGTTATGTTCCCTAGTGTACTATTGTGTTCTTTGTGTCAAAGAGGCGGTGGGGGTATTAGTCACTTCTGTGACTAAGCTCTAGTTTGTATTGGTTTCCACACTATATTTTAAGGATACATCAGTACTTGAAGGCAGAGAGTTCATGTAATTAATTATGCTCATTGAAGTTTGCAACAAAACTGGATAATAATGCCATACTTATTAAGGATACATTACAGACATGAGGCAATTGCAGTTGTTCATTTAGTAATATGTGATTTCATTGTAACTTTTGATGATAATTATTGAGGAGTCTTTCCTAAAAAGCCTTAAGTTTATAATAAATTTACATTTATTTGGTTTTTATGTCCGTTTTTCATTTGGTTTTTATGTCCGTTTTTAGCTCACATGTCACAAAGTGACAAAGTGAGCTATTAGGATCACTCTCCGTCCGGCGTCCGGCGTCGTGCGTCGTCAAACTTTTTGTTGTGAACACACTAGGGGCCACATTTTTGGCTCAATTTTAGCAAAACTGGGTCAGAACGTTAATATCAACAAATATCGGACGAGTTCGATATTGGGCCATTTGGGGTCAAAAACTAGGTCACCAGTGCCAAATAAGGGAAAACCTTGTGAACACTTTAGAAATCACTGTTTTGAATTTATCTTCATGAAACTTTGTCAGAATGTTTATTTTAATAATATGTAGGTCAAGTTTGAAAATGGGTAATTTCTGTAGTAAAATTAGGTCACTAGGGCAAATTGCTGAAAAACCTTGTGAACACTCTAGAAGTCACTGTTTTGATTGGATGATCATGAAACCTTGTCAGAATGTTTGTCTTCATAATATCTTGGACGAGTTCGAACATGGGTCATCTTGGGTCAAAAACTAGGTCGCTAGGTCAAATCTTATGAAAAACCATGTTAACACTGTAGATTTCACAGTTATTATTGGATCTTCACCAAACTTTGTCAAATTGTTTGTTTTAATGATATAACAGTCAAATATAAATATGGGTCATCTGGGGTCAATAACTAGGTCACCAGGTCAAATCTTAGGAAAACATTGTTAACACTGTAGATGTCACAGTTTTTATTGGATCTTCACCAAACCTTGTCAAAATGTTTGCCTCAATGATATGTGGGTCAAGGATGAACATGGGTCAGCTGGGTTCATAAACTGGGTCACAAGGTCAAATATTAGGTAAAAATCTTGTAAAAGCTCTAAATGTCATGGTTTTGATTGGATCTTGGCCAAACCTTGTCAGATTGTTTGCCTTAATGATATTAAGGACAAGTTCAAATATGGGTCACCTAGGGTCAAAAACCAGGTCACAAGGTCAAATCTTAGGAAAACCTTATTAACACTGTAGATGTCAAATTTTGATCGTATCTTCACCAAACCTAGTCAGACTGTTTGTCTTAATGATATGTAAGACAAATTCGAACATAGGTCGTCTGGGGTCAAAAGCTAGGTCACCAGTTCAAAACAATGTTTTAATGAGTGAACAGTGATTGTCATGTGAGCGATATAGGGCCATCTTGGCCCTCTTGTTTCATTTGGTTTTTATGTCCGTTTTTCATTTGGTTTTTATGTCTGTTTTTCATTTGGTTTTTATGTTCGTTTTTCATTTGGTTTTTATGTCCGTTTTTCATTTGGTTTTTATGTCTGTTTTTCATTTGTTTTTTATGTCCGTTTTTCATTTGGATTTTATGTCTGTTTTTCATTTGGTTTTTATGTCCGTTTTTCTATTCATTTTGATACTTACTGGTACCTTGTTCTCCACAATTAACTGCCAATTCCTCATGAATCCTCAGCGTTAAATGCCCTTTTGACATAAAAATACCTTCAACACAAAAGGGTACAAATTCATTAACATGGCATACTTAGCAGTGATGTTCTATCCATTGAGCCATCCTTGTGGGCATATGAACTTTTATTTTTGGGTATATCTATAAGAGTAACAATAAACCTTTCATTCTTGTAGGAGTGTTGCCAGCAAATGCATCTTTGAAGGTACAAGATATATCAGACATTAAGATCTTAGATGGTTTGGTTCGAGCTCACGTTCTTTTGGCCGAGATTGTCGGACGTAGCTTACCTCAGTATGCTGATTACCTTCTCATGTCTCATGCTTATCTCATGAGAATGTGGCAGGTAAGTCTATTTTGAACTACCGTACATCAAACTAATTAACACTTCATTTCATTTTTTTATGTTTGCCAAGTACAGACAGACCAGTATTAACAGCCATTTTTAAACATAGGTTAGTAAATGAATAGCAAGTCTCAAGTGTACATTTGATGATATAATACCAATGAACCTCTAATAGTGATCTCGGTGTCTTTTGTTATTACAATTCTGACTTGATTGTAATCTTAGAATAGACCGGTCACCAGCCTGCAATTTCAGTCTTGTTTCCAGGATTAGTTTTATACAGTTGGTACCTAGCCTAGCATTTTGTGTCATCATTTAACCAATGCTCTATTGGCCTATTAAGTGTGTTAATCATTTGAGAAACACAATTATGTTGGACTGAGTTCTTGATATTTCTCTCCATCAAGGTGTCAGTACCTGTATCAGGTCCTACAATGAAAGAGATCCTTAAAAACCCTCCAGCAGCAGCTGAGAAGGAAACCAATAAGGGCTCAGCTAAGAAGAAAGCAGATAAAGGGGCTGAGAAGGCTCCTGTTAAGGAGAAACCTAAGAGAAAGGGGCCATTAGATGTTTTACCTCATACTGCTGAAGAATGGTCAGTGTATGACATCCCTGATGAGGTATGTGACTTTACTACAATAACAATGATATCTATTATAATGATATATATTATTATAATTATTATAAAACTAATATTAATAATATCATAACAATAATTGTATGGTAAAACCTAGATTTTTAGATCATCTTTGGTATTATTTAAGTCATTTCATTGTCTAGTTGAAAATTTTATATACATGAAACATTTTACTCTGATACATATATTAATCAATATAATAGAAAAAGAGGCTAGTGAACATTTGGGACAACCATATCTTTTATGTTCCATAAGAGATTTTCACCAAGATCAACTGTTTCATCATTGATGCATATCTCAATATAGCACCAAATGAACACATTTGATATCTTAAAGAAATCCAATTTTGCTTGTCTATATTTGAAGTTTCATTTCAGGTTATTGAAGCATTTAAGCATGAATTTATGACAGACTCTGGAATTAACAAGCATACTATACTTAAACCTGTAAGTTATGTTTGTTATTTTTATATTTCTCCATATCTTGAGGAGTAAATTGATTTTGTCTTGTGAATACTTTTGCTTGTTGTATTGCTCACATTATCCCTCATAAAGTTATTGTACTGGTAGTTTGCTTGTTGAAGAACAAGAATTATATAGAAGTAGGTTCAGGAACCAAAACCAAAGTTTGTCTCTTTATATAAGTATAGTGGAGACACATACCTGATAGGCATCATAGTTAAAATGGGAAATAATGTGCAGACAGATCACCCTGGCTGCATGGTTGCCTTTTATGAATTTCCTTCTGAAAAAAGTTCACTGTCTATCTGTCTGTCTGTTAGGTAATTTATGCATTCATCCTTTTGAGGCACTGTTGAGGAGTACATGTAAGTGACATACGACATATAACTAGTATTATGTTTGTACATTACACAAAGACAATTTTTTTATTTAGGGGACAGACTTTATTTAAGTATTTCCTTTTTTTGTTTTTATAGATGTTGACCCTTCACTACCTTGATTCCCTGATTGAACAATTAAGAGATATTGGCTACAACCACCTGACTTTACCTGTGCTAGCTTTTGAGGACTTGATGGCTCGTGATCTACTACAGAATAATTCTCTCAAATACCTTGTACATTCTCGTGCACTGGAAGTATGCCTGGAATTGAATATGACAAATGGATACAGTTTCCATGAGAAGATTTGTGGACCTGTAGATATTAGTGAAATTGATCAAGCTAAGTAAGTTTCTGATGAATATATTCCTTCCTTGTTATGGTGTTTGTTTTTAAACTCCTTAATTTGGACAACATTTAAACAAAATCCCTGTTAGATTGGGATTCAGACCAAAAAATAGTGCAGTGTAATGTCCATGAACCGTCATCTCCAAACAACAGCTACCTCCCTGTTTCAGCCAATATACTGGCTACCCAAATGGACGTTTGACTCTAATTTCACTCTCTTAACAACATCCACCTGACCACATTGTATTATATTCAGTGCTTTGTCTTGATGCTGACTGAACTTCTTAAGAATTTATGAGCCAAGAAAAAGTAGTCATGATTCAAGTTACTTAAGGAATTGGAGTTAGTAGGTTGAAAAAATTGTTGTCATTTTAAACTCTAAAAATATGAATTACAATTTATTTCCAAATTTTTATATCTGTGATTTTGCTGTTAGAAATTTAGGAGTCGGTGCCAGGTAGCATTAGGTGGGTGACTATTAACTTGACTATTTTTAGCTTGTCTGTGTCAGAAGAATAAGTCGAGCTATTGGGATCACGGTGGCATCTGTGTCTTGCGAAAACTTTTATGTAGCTCTTTAAATCAGAAACTGTAAGAGGAAGCAACATGGTGGATAAATCTCACTGAGGCAGTGATCAGACGAGCATTTGCACTTGCAGCCCTCTTGTTTATCAGGGCTCAGCCAAATGTATCCGCAAGCTATTCTTATATGAAATAATCATTTAAAACTTTTTACACTCAGGTCAAGAGAAGAAATTGAGTTCTGGAAAGAGAAGAAAGCACAGGTGATCAAAGAAGAAATGAGAGTTAGGGAGACAATCTCTAAGCTGGCTACTGAGAGCAAACAGTCTACACGTAGCCTTCTGTCCAGACGACCTGAAGCAACAGATTCAGAAAAGGTTAGAATTTCTAGTGTCTTTGATATCGGTAAATACAATAACCATTCAGATATATCAAGGCGAGGAACAGTGGTATAGGAGTAAAGCGTCAGACTCCTAACCCTGAGGTTGCGGGTTCAAATCCTGTCAGTGGCGGAATTTGACCAACACCTTCACAATCCATTCTTTTGGCACAAGTACTGGTCAAAATCCAGGAAACAGTCATTGAGAGTAGTTAAATTATAAATAAAAGTTGTAAGAACTTGCTCTACAATCAATGTAAAATAGATAAGTTTAAACCACACTATGTCAAGGCAATCTATGTGTCTGCTGTCCAGATGTCTTTGTAAAGAAAACAACTGAGTTTTCTACTGTAAATTAATGTGATTTATATATACATTTTCAGAGTGAAGACAAAGTGCATTCTCATCTAGGTAAAGTTTTGGGTGCTGTACAATTCAGGGATGTCTGGACAGATACTGCTGAAATACTTATCAGACAGGTAGGTGAAGACTGAGTTATGGCCCCTGAACTTGTTTTTTAATTCTTGTTCCAATCATTATTTTAGGGAATTTTCATGCTACTTTCTCAGTGTCACCCCTTTGATGATAGATATATGGATCTTAGATTAACCTGAATGCTTCTCTTTCTTTGGTTAAAACCATTGTTTCTTAAGTCATTTATTCTGCATTGATTATTAAAGTATGTAAGGTTGGTACTTGTTAAGAATCCAGGATCACTGGCTAGGTTAAATGCCTATCTGTGTGCAATTGAAATACTTGTGAAAACCAGCATAAAACCACATAAGTTAAATTCTGTTTTTTTTCCATTATTTTCAGTGGAAATGGCTCACAATTAACTTCTCAATTTTGATCATTCATATAATTAGGGACTCATTTTCATAATGTAGGATGGCGTTACACTTAGTCATGAGTACTTAAAATTGTATTTTTTACAGGGGCATTATCAAACTGCACGAGATTTCCTCACTGAGGCCCATTCAGCAGGGGTATCATTTGATGATATACCTCAACAAGCTCGTGCACTTTTCCTCTTTGGTAAATTGTCAATGGAAGAAGCTCAGTATGGACAAGCCATCAATTTCTGCAAAAAGGCTCAGGTAGGCCCATTTATTTTAGAAATATCACATTCAAGGGCAGATAACTAAAAAACGAGATCGTTGACCCCCATTTTTTTTCGCTTAAAATGTTTCTGTTATCATATGCTACGATCATGCAAAGTTTAAAAAAATTCTGTGGAACTTTTCATTCTGCCTATACGTCTATGTGAAAACTGTAGCAAACATCCTTAAAATGGCCCCTTAAGTTATACCTTAAATGCTTCCTGAAGGTGTCTCTGTCTACGTAAAGTATAATGGACTTATAAAGGGTAGGTCTTGATGTGTCTTTTTGAGGATTTTGAGATAAACAAGTTCGTCTATTTTCAATTGAAGTAATGTACATGTATTTGTTTTGCTTTATCATACAATGTTGTCATGTGTATATACTTTACATTAGGACTCACAAGGATTAAACAATCTCCTTTGGCAATTATTGTTATATATTAAGTCCATATCAGTATTTTTGTAATGAATTTTTTTTTTCGATATACAGGCATTGTACTATGGAGATGAGAGATTCTGGTATGATACTACCATATTGATAGTGAATGCCACATTACAGGATTATGAAAACAGAAATGCTAAACGAGTGGTAAGTGACGCTAAACTCCATAATACAATATCTTAATAGACATTCTGAATCTAGTTACATAATGAAAAATGGAATCTTCAACCAATTTGTAAACTTTTTTAAAACCAATAGTTGGAATAAATTCAAAATTCCTTATCCAGAATTTGTTGATATCTAATTAAGAATTTATTGTAGATCCTGTATGTAAGGCAATGGAGACCAGACTATCCAACACTACCAATACAATCTATAGCTTTAATATTTGTTGAACTTATTGATTGATGAAGAATTGATTCTTAATGGTGTCTACTTTTTGTACACAGTAATGCTACTTTCTATTGTATTCACTTTCTATTGTATCTTTTTCAGGCTCGAGGTGTTTTAGTCAAAGCTTTGAATGAATTTTTGAGAATACAAGATGAACGACCAAACAGATCAAGTGTTTTAGCTTTCGTAATATCCATGTTTGAAGCTAGGTGTGTTTATGTCAGTTTATATAGTGTTTAAGCCAATATGTTAGATGTTATTGTTACATAGTAAAAAATCCCTACCTACCTACATGTACCCAGTGCTAAAATTCAGGGTCGGAGCTCTCCAAACAAACTTAGTTTTATTTTCAGCCTTATCTTTAAACATTTCTGAGACTACAGTTTAAGTTCTGTCTTCTTTCAGATACATGTAATCTGTTTTGTGCTTTCCTCTTCATTTTAAGTTTTTAATAAAGTCAACTAAGAGTATATTAAACAATAGCTTCTGACTCTTTTTTTGATAATTTTAATCCTAAATTATGAAATATTGTTATATTACTATGTTATGAATATACCTGTATCTGAGTCAATTTATATGCTGTTTCTGACTGCTAACTTTACTGTTTATGATACAGACTGGCAGGAACTCAGTGGTCAATTATCAAAGAGGAATATCAAGATATTAATGATCCACTTGTAATGAAGAGAGTTCATGAGATATGTGAGGTATGTCTACTGTTGTTTGTTATGAAGATTTTTGTTTCTTTACCCCCAGCTTTAACTGTATAATCATATCCACATATTGAGAGGCCACTTTGGAATAAATGCCACCATAATGAATAATGGCAACTTTTTATCACACATATTTATTGCAATGATAGACCCATTTGAAATTGCACTTAAAAGCTAATTGTTGGTAAAGGCCATTTTGGTTTTCTTATTTTGACTTTACTTTGTCACAGTGGTGGGTAAATTTTGGTATCTTTGTGTATATAAATATAACTGAGGCATTGACTTGAACCTACTCAAGTGTTAAATATTTAACAAAATTTCACTTTTCACTATTTTATGTATTCTGTTCAAAAGTTGTTATTGAGCATATAGTATACCTGTTAATTTATTAACGATATTTACAGAAATTTGATGAAGCCATCTCTTGTCTCGTAAGGATGGGATATAAACGAGAATCTCTACCGCTTATGAAGGAACATGCAAACATCTTGAAAGAAATGGCCGAGAAAAGTTTAGAAGCTGAGATTAGACATACATACTACATACAGGTACATTTTTGTAATTGATACAATTTGTTTATCATTTTCATTATGTATACAGTCCAACTTGATAGAGTGCACATGCCTATTAAAATGAAAAATGTTGAAAGACCACAATTTCTACATTTTTGAAATTCTCCAGTCATTTATTAAGGATACATCCAGCTTTTTTAAAAAAAGTCAGGCATTAGAACTGTAAAAAATATTGATTATTGTCACCCTTGCCTCGTTTGTACCTAATAAAGAATGGCCATTTTTCTGCATCAGTATCTCATATATCAGGGTGATTATTTTTTATGATGAAATAATATTTTTGTAAATATCTATTTACATTGGGTATGATAATGTTTAGAATAAAAGGTAGCTATTTGTTCTAATGTTTGTATTGTAGCTAAGTATTATACATATTTCTATCATTCACAGGGTATGATTGTTCTGAAGGATGCTGTTAGCACAGCTGATGAAGTTTTATGTGACATCCAGTCTCTATATTCTATTCAAGAGGTGAGGACTTGTTTTTATTTATTTAAGTTTTCCTCATTTCCTGTTAAGACATACTAATTTTCTATGCAATAATTTGTTCATAAATTATGTATATTTATCTCTTAGTACATCTGTAATGTTCTTTTAATTAATTGTATTTTGTCTATCTAAATCTCCTTAAGATTTCACCCAAACTTTTTGGAAACTTAGTATTTCTGGAGCGATTATTTTAGAAGACCGTCAGTTTTGTTTCTGATTAGATATAGATTTGCTATTGATAAGTAATAAGTCATATCTGTGTGCCCAGCTTGTCATTAAAATGTATTTAACTTACATCTCTTGTTAAAAGAGTTAAACCAAACATCTTGATGAATGTATCATTCTATTGATGTCTGCTTACTTGTTTAATTGCCAGAACTTACAAGAACCACATACAAGGAAATAATATATTTTGGAGATTGTGGAATAATTAATCATTGAAAGGGATTCTAACTTACAACTTCCAGGCTTGGGGGGAATCTAAATTAATGATGTAACCCAAAAATACAATAACTGGCTGACTTGACTTTTATGTGTTTCAGATCCGTAACTTATCATTGCCGGTTCAGAGAGAGGCAGCTGATATAAAGATTGCATGTGCTGAATTAATGTTAGAAATATTTAGAGTGCATGCTAAGGAAAATAGAGCTAAACAGTTAGAAGATCAAAGAAAGGGATCTGTCTTAAAGGTAAAGATTTTTTATGAAATAGTCTACAGGCATTTCTTCATACATAAGCCAGCAAAGGGAGATAAAACTTTATGTATAGGGAGATATAGCCTGTATGCTCTATACACCTTTTATTCATATGTTGATATGGTGTACTACATAGAAAACTTGTACTAAAGCGTGAACCATTGTCTGCATTGCTGCCTTCAATAAAAGGTGGCCTGTTAGTTTATCTTTTTTTAACTGAATTTGTTATTATTATAAATGTAACTTTAAACCAAATGGACCCCCCTCTGTGGTCAAGTGGTTAAGGTTGCTGACTTCAAATCACTGTAACCTCTCACTGATAGAGGGTCGTGGGTTCGAGCCACGCTACCAACCATGTATCTTTATGTGAGAAAGTAGGCAGTTGCTTACAGAGGATGGGAGTCTAGTACTGGTTGTTCCCAAGAACGATGCTTAGGTGAACAGCCCGCCTCATATGACTCTGATTGTTGAAAAGAGCGTAAAACAAATGCTGATTAAATAATAATTAATACTGTGATAATGTTTCTGTTATGAAAAAAAATTGTTATTGCCTGACCCAATATTCATTTTTTTATGAATTCAAAATACTGGACTTTGTCTTGTATTAAAAAGAAAAGATGTTTTGTTAGGACTTTGTGATTCAAGATATCAGCCTGCATAATAATACATATGTTGAATTGTGACATTTCCTATCATTGGAATGTTTTCATTTCTAGATGGTTGAAGATTTTATCCGTGCAACCCCTGTTTACACACATATGGAGAAAGACTGGGTCGATACTGTCAAGTAAGATTTTGTATACATCTTTATGTTACTTTTCATTTTCTTTTATGATAAAACCTGTGTTCTCTAATACTTTTAAAAAAGTTTATATTTTGCAAGGTTAATTAACGGGAGTGGCTTTGTTTAGGTCTAAGTGAATTCAAAATTGTTTAATACAATATGATATAAAGTCAAACCTGTAAACGGAGGCCACCCTTGGGAAATATATAATGTGACCTTTGCTGACAGGTGGTCTTTGTTTGAAGGTAATTTTCTTTTAGGTAATCAGGGGCATTTTTTTAAAAGAATGGCCTTCATTCACAGGATGGCCTTTATTCAGAGGTGGCCACTAACACTGATTTGATTGTATATGGAACCACCTGTTCTGGACTAGTTGTGCTTTATTCATTTTGAATTACATGTTGAATAAGTTTTTTTTGTCAACATATAACAGTCGACAATAATGGTGTATTGAAATAAGTTTATATTGATAACGTTGTTATATCTGTATTAAATGATACTTAAAAAGTCTTTCCTATACATACTGATTCACTTTTTTGTTAAATTTCAGGGTTGTTTTGGAGGAAGCAGTTATGAAATATCTAGATGCCCACAATCTAGCTTCATCTATACCTAGAATGAAGGCAAAGGTAAATTAAAATTTTATTTTATGTACAGTCCAACTTGTTAAAATTCTTATCTATTCTTACTTCAAATTTTGATGACATTCTGTCCAAGAGATAGTGAAATAGTTGTTTCTTGGTATTTTCATTTAGTCAAATGTGGGTCAAAAAGCATTTTGTTGTGAATAAAAGCCACATTCTGAACAAAGTGACCCTCTTGAATATATATATATATCATATGTTGATATGAAGGCTGAATTAACCTTTGAGTACAGGTTACCTACATATGAAGTTTTTTTTCTCTGATCGTAGCCCTTTTAACAGGTTTGAGTGTATTATATATTTCTTATAGTGTTTGTGTGGCATTGGACAAAGTTTGAGAGCTTTATCTCTTGATCAAAGTAATGATGCTCCTACACACTGGGTGGTCACAGAAATGGTAATTATGCTTTACTTCACTTTTGTTGAATTTTGTTGACATCATATTATGGTAAAGGTTTTGTTTATTGTAGTTTTATCCCTATTGAAAGGGCCAGCCAAGTTGGCTTATGAGACACCTACAAAAAAAGTCCCACATGTATCTTTTGTGCACATCACAGGAATTTGTAAAAAAAAAATCATTTTATTGTTTCCACAGGAATAAGTTTTAAAAACCTGTTTTAGTGTTACCACAGGGATTAGTCAAAATACTTGTTCTAGTGTTTCAACTGGGATTAGTTGTAAAACGTTTTTATGTTAACTACAGGAATTAGCCAAACTAGCTGATATACCGGAAGAAGGAGAGAATGGTGAAGCAGAAGAATTAGACAAACATTCTCGTCATTTCCTCAAATATGCTAAACAGATAAGAGATATGAAGGTAATCCATCATACTCTGGTATATACTTGGAGCAGATCTTTTTACCTTTTAAACACTAAAATCATAGTGGCTGTGTCTGCCTATAGGTCAGGTGTATTTCTTAATAGTGTTTAAATGTTTGATGGAGAAGTTTCCATTTTATTTTCTGAATAATTGTTCTGTTTATGATTTTGTTATTTTCTAATATAAAAAAAACCAAAATATTTTGTACGTCAATTGCTGAAATAAAAAATGCAAGCTGTTGTTTAAAGTTCTGAATGGTAGGCCACAGTTTTGAGAAAACTATGTAGTAGCAGGTCTGTCTTTGACAAATGATGGAGTATTTGATAGAAGTATGTATGAGAACAAATAAATTGTGATTATAAAACATGAAGTGTAGCAATTCTGTACATATATTGTTTTTCAGAGTTCTGACAGTACATCACAACATTATCTGATACAAGCCACAGAATGTCTGGTACAAGCATTGATTCTGGCACTGAACAAGAAATATTCAGTATGTAATTTGTACAAATCAGTTATAAAAGAAATGAGATATCAAATGATAGTAAGAAATAGAAAATTAATTTTCAAAAGTTATTTGTTTTTCTTACTTAAAGTTGATATTTGTTGGTATTTCTGTGAATACGATCCTTGTAAAAATCTAATATTGAAATGATCTAATTTAATTCATAAACTATGAAATGTTCAATTTTTATCTTTAAATGATGTTCCCAAATCATGAGGCATCAACAAAGACTTGTCATATTTATTTTTTGTGTATATATTTCCTAACTGGTATTTATGACTACAGGTATACTAATCATAAAGAATAAGAAATTTTACTTTTGATGTCTAGGTCATTCAGAAGGTCAAGGTCAGATTGAGTTATGTTTTTGCGTTTTAAAAATTGTCTAAAATCATAAGACCCGCCTCTATGGTCAAGTAGTTATGGTAGCTGACTTCAAATCACTGTAACTTCACATTGATAGAGGGTTGTGGGTTCGAGCCCAGCTACTGACCATCTCTTTATGTGAGAAAATAGGCATTTGCTTACTGAGGATGGGAGTTTGGTACTAGTTCTTCCCAGCAACAAAGGTTAAATGAACTGTCCGCCTCATCTGACTGTTGAAAACCCGATCAAACAAACACACAAACAAACCTAAGATCATTTTCTTTTTTTTTGTAGGATATTGCTGCCTTTTCTGCTTTGGAACTTGTAGAATGCTTCGGACAATATGATCCAGTGATCAGCACACAGTTCCTAGCCTTATACCAGAGTTGTAGCGTTTCTATGCAACTAAATGAGTTGCTTCACCAAGCCCAGTTAGACCCTATACAATCCAAGTTAGCAGCCCTCCTAAGACAGCGTGACAACTTATTGAAGAATGATGTCAGATACAACTCAAGTTGTAGCTCTGTTATGACAACCGTTCAAAGTGCTCTAGAAAAAGACTGGCAGGTAAAGATTTTAAGGGAACAAAAATGTCTTTCTGAACTCACTATGTTCTTATATTTTCTTATACTGTTTATCCTTGTGGCCTTGAAAAACAGTACAAGTGCACACTAAACCAATGTTTTCTAGTGTATATAACTCTGAGATATAATGATGTTTATTTAGCCTGATTGTAATGAGCCGAACATAGGTGCTGCAATATCATATTGGCATTTGTTTGAGGGTGCGTGCGTGTAAGTCTCTCTGGATCATTTTTGTCTGGACTATAATTCTGTCATTTATTTCAAGATTTCAAAATAACTAGGCAATTACTTCAAAAATTGCACTTAAGAAACACTTCTGAAGCTAAAACATCAGGACTATTAATGTGCTCAACATCTATTTACCAAACATTATCATAAGTTGATGCTAGAAACATCTTCATCTAACCTTCCAAGGTTGTGTTTCTGTTTTTTGTAGGCTTGGAAGAAAATGGAGATAATGACAAACCACTTTGAGATTTTGAAAGATTTACCATCCAACTTTAACTTTATTGTGCTACAGCATTCTCCTGACAAGTAAGTACTTTGTTAATCATAAACAGGTTTTTTCTTCATTAAATAGTCTTTGTTTATTATACAAAGGTATTTTCTTAATTTTATAGTCATTTTATATTACACACAGCTATTTTCGTAATTATGTAGTCATTTCCTTAAAAAAAAAAGATTTTTAGGAAAAAAATTATTTCGTAGAATTGGACAGAGGCCACTTTGAATAAAGTCTAAATGTACATTCACTCTAAAATTTGTTTTACCTTTTATGAAATTTGCTCATAGATTTGACTGATTTTATTTATGTGAGCTCATTTGTGATCTGAACAAGAACAAAACACTTCTATAAATTCTAGGTCTATAGATATATACGCCAATCTGTACAAACAGTGAAAAATTGTATGACTTAAATTGTTCCTTGACATAAGATGAGTTGAAATATTGGTCCAAATTATGACTACAACTCGGTCCAATCTCTGGATTTACTGAAATATTCAAAATTTGGTCTTCCAGGAACTTCCTGTACGGTGCTGTATTAGAGAAACCTAAAGGAGCAGGTGCTCCTGGCGGAGGGGCTGACAAAAAGGGTAACCCTAAACAAGGAGTCACAGGTATATATTAATTTAATTATGTTTGTATATATCATAAAATTTTAAACAATTTTGCAGTGAAATTTGATTTCACTTCTTATTCATTAAAAGAATATTTTCTGCATGTGGCCATTTATAGATATACATTAGTTCTGGTATACAAAATCTAGAATGGATAAGAGATAGTGATGCAGACTTAGTTATTCAAATTTCAACGTGTCTTTGCCTTCATCCCTTTAAAATTGACTGTGTACTATAGAGCTTGTTTATTCATACAAAATTAATATTGTTGTATTATAATGTTATTAATTTGGGAAATTCATTGTGGCCATTTGTTATTTGTCCAAGGTTTGCTGTATTGGCATGAGCCATTAAGGTGAAGGCCAATACAGCTGCCTGAGTACAAATTACTCGGCCAATATGAATTTCCCTAATTAATAAGTATTTTATTGATTATTATATAATGTTCTTTTGTTTCAAACTAATTCAAGAATTAGTGCTCATTTTGCATAGCTGAATGAAAAAAATGGCAGCCATCAGTTTCTTTTCTTATACCATACTTATATTGTAACAAGTTTCAACAACCAATAAAAATCCCACATTTCATAATTTCATATTGTGCAGAGTTTTTTAACCAATGGGAATGTATAAAATTCCATATTGCAAAGTTTAGTCCATATTGGCCGACTTTTATTCATATTGACAGCAACTCTTTTGTATTGAGTGTCGTTTCTAATTCCCCCTCTAATTTTAGATAGTTAATTAATAATTCTGATTTATCTATTATAAATATATATCCATACAAAATATGTAACAGCTGTTACACAATTGTTATTTCTATACAGCTCCAAACCGGGCCAAGATATTTGGAATGGAGACTAGCCGTGGAGAACTTGAGGATTTGTTGACTAAATGTCGTGACCATAGACAGAATGTACAACAGTTACTTGTCAAACAAGAGTATCAACGTTCTCAGGCAGCTATGAGGCGGAAAATGTTGGAAAATCTCGAGGACAGCATGAAAAATCAGAATCAGAAGGTAGAATATTGTTTATGATATAATGATGAAAAATATTAAACTTTAAACTAATGAAGGAGGTTGATTCCAGATTTGTGGTTTTTCATTCAAAATTTCGAAACTCTTTCATTTGATTGCAATTCTTATTATACCCCTAGATATGAAATATATGGGGGCTATATTGGATTCACGCTTGTCGGTCGGTCGGTCGGTCCGTGCGTCTGTAGACACAATTTGTCTGGAGAATTTCTCAGCAACTACTTACAGGATTTCAATGAAACTTCACAGAAGTGATCAGTAGTAAGCCTAGTTGTGAATGCTTAAAGCATTTTTCGTTTGGATTAACTTTTACTGAGTTATAGCCCTTTGTTGTTATTATGCAGTATATACAGTAGGCAAATTTTGTCAGGACTATTTTTCATTAACTACTGACAGGAATTCAATGAAACTTCACAGAAGTAATAAGTAGTTAGCCTAGTTGTGCATGCTTAAATAATTTTATTCATTTGGATTGATTTTCACTGAGTTATAGCCCTTTGTTTTTTTCTACAGTATATACAATAGGCAAATTTTGTCCGGACTATTTCTCATTAACTACCTACAGGAATTCAATAAAACTTCACAGAAGTGATAAGTAGTTAGCCTAGTTGTGCCTGCATTAAGATTGTCTTGGTTGGTTAAATTTTCACTGAGTTATGGCCCTTTGTTTTACACAATAGGTAAATTTTGTCCAAACCATTTCTCAGCAACTACATGCAGGAATCCTGTGAAACTTCTTAGAAGTGATAAGTAGTTTACCAAGTTGTGCATGTCCACAATAGGTTTTGTCCAAGTAAATTTTAATGAGTTATGGCCCTTTGTTATTTTTTATATAATGGATATTTAAAAACTGGTCAGGATATATGAGCAACAATTTGCAGGTATAAAAAATAAAAATGCATTATATTTCCCTCTGTAAAATGTTACAATGACTGTGTCAAGGCCGCATCTGGGGGTATTCATCATCTTTAGTGATAGTTCTAGTTAAGCTTGTAAAATGAAGATGTTTCAGTATATTTAATTACTACGACACTTGCGCTGTCTTCAGATATTTAGTTAAAACTCTATAATGTTAGTAACTCAGTGTACCAGTACATGTTTATATTCTGTTATAAAGTTTTGATACTGCTGTGTGTATATACTGTTTTCATGTTCTTCAGATGCAAACTAAGTTATGTTTATAGATCAAACAATATTCATGACCTACATTTCGTTCTAATTAATTTTATGCTTATCTATTCTTATTTAATTGCTAGACTGGTTCTTTAAAATATTGTGTCATTTGTTCAACTGAGTTGATCAGAGTCTCTTTGGAAAATGAAGTGATATGAAATTGCATTATGGGAAATTCAGGATTCTTGGAAGTCATTTTGCATTACAAGAAATCTATATTTAGAAACTCTTGTAATGCTATAAATAGTATCAATTATTTATCAATTAAATGACATATATAAATCGACAGAATTTTTATGGTAAGCACTAAAATAAACTACATGTACCAATATTTATTAATGGAATATTTGGTTTAAAAAACGGCAAATTCAAAACAATGTGTTAATATTATTACAATAATATTATTGTGTTACACAGAAAAAATGGGAAGGAAAGGTTGTATCAATAAGTTTGTGTTGGTTCATTGTTGCATCAAAGCCTGGTTTTTTCTTTTAAAACTCTCTTTAAATTGTGGGTTAAAGCAAAAGTAGTCTAACTTAAATTGGCTAAAGTGTAATTGCACCTTTTTTGCCTTTACTCACGTTCTGTTTCTGTTACTTGCTTTTTATTTCTAATATCTACAAGTCAATCATTTAGCATGATTTTATCTTAAGCTTCATGGCATAAGCATGTTGAATTTTTTAAACATTAACTTTTTTCTGTTATTCAGTGTGCACCATAAGCTTTTGGACTTGGTTGTCAATAAGCATGATATTCAATTGATTTACTTCTCATTTTAAGAAATGGCAATATTTGTATGTAAATGACAATTTTACTTGTTTTTCATTAGCTCAGACAAGCAACAGTCTTATTAATTTAAGCTTAACATGTTCTTATTATAACAATGTTTACTCTGATGCAAATGAGGAGTTTATATGCTTGTGTTATATATTCCATGTTTATAATGTTTTGCATCTTATTCCTCCTTTGGGTTAAATTATGCTTAGTTTTGGTACATTTACTAAGTTTTGCTTCTTTTGTTGTGTGTTTAAATTTCCCTGTTTTAGCTGTTCATTGGACGTAGTCAATACTTTTCCACATAAAAATTAAGCTACTAAAAATGACTAAGGGTAGATAATTCATTTCTACCTGAAACAATAAATTTTGCTCATCTGAATAAAATGTACTGAAGAACTGGTTTAAGACATAAAGAAATGATTTTATTAGTAATCCTAACCTTACTTAATTTGTCTTGTATTTATTGTTAAACTTTTTATCTGTATTCTTCTAGCATTAAACAATTTATATGTTATTTCCAGGCTAACGTTAATGAGAATGAGAAAGAAGAAAGAATGTTACAGGACGAATTCCGTGATCTTGTAATGGCTGTAGAAATGTACCTTAAACCAATTACAACACAATTTGATGGAATTTTAGTGTAAGTCTTTGACTTCATTTGGTCTATTCCAAGCCCTATTGTAGCAAAGTTTATTTTATAACCTGCTGACATTTTATAGGCAAAATGTTTGAAATTACCGTGTTCCAGTGGTAAGTTTGCTGGATATACCGGGTTTGATTTCTAGTCATGGCAATTCATAACCTTCTCAGAAACTTTGACAACAATGTAATTTTTCCTCCATGTGTGGAGAAGTTGCCGGTTCCTTGTGGTAGGATTAGTCAGTACTGGTTGGAATATCTTCCAGGAAGACTTGTTAGGTATATAACTGAAAAGTGTGTATTTAGATTTTCATTATGCTGATAGTCTCAACAAGTTTTCTCTAAGCCTTGTAATGCTTATGTGATTTATCTTATTATTACAGACCTCCTATCCCAAGCCCTTCCACAAGTGTAACAGAAAAACCAGGCCGGGAACCAAAGGAAGCCCCGCCATCAGCTCAGGAGTATGCTGTACTCTTAGCTGACTCTGATCTCATGGATTTACCACTGGAGGCCCTTAAAGTGTTCCAGGTGGAAAGTATCGTGTCCTTGAGCAGAGATTTCTCTCTACAGCTGTTTTATCATAGACTCCATCAAGATGTTGCTGAAGGTTTGTGGATTATTTTGTGGCTAGTTTTATGCAATGCAATGAAAGCCTCAGTTTCTCAAAATAACATCTCTTATTCAAGACTTTCTGAAGTTGTCACAATATCTTGTTGGTGTACTAATGCATTATGAAAAGTGCTTGTATGTAACTCAATATATCGAGGGCTCAGCGCAACACTGTTGTAACTTGTTCTTATTTCAATATGAGTTACAACACTGTTGCGCTGAACCCTCGATATAGCCTACATAAACTAGTTTGATATGTCTAAAGATCAGTTTTGCTTGATTTTTAAAAATCAATAAAGGTGCACGGTCAGACTAAAAAATTGTAAATGAAAAAGAAATTGTGAAACAAGGTCTGAAGATTTTAGTGTTACTTTAAAACTATGAATACAGGTCATCTTGTGAACATTGTCTACTCTTTTGGCATGCATCTATTCAATAATTTAACTAATTATCCTTTTACTAATGATCAACTGTTCATATAAGGGTCATCATTCTGTCCCTTTTTCTGTCTGTGGCCTTTGTTCACAAGTATGACTAAATGTTAAATTCGATAGATTTGCATTGCTATGAACTTTGGCTTCAGTGATGCTGACCAAAATAAAGTTGCAAGTTATGATTAAAGTATTAATTGATTGCCTAGTTCAGCTTTTTGATGTCTGAAAAATAAAAAGTTGGCTTTGTTTTGCTTCTGAAAATGGTGGCTGTTTTTAGGCTTTTTTGAATGCCAGGTAATGGAATGTACTACATGTGCATCAATATAAATGCTTCATATATTTACATTTTTATATGGCCTGCTTTATATATCTAGTACCAGTATGTTGATTTTAAATATCTGTAGTGAAATTTTATGAGACACAGAGACAGTACGTTTTGGTATAGATATGGTACAAACATATGTTTGTTTCTGGTTACATGCTCAGGCATTTAAGATCATAGGACCATGTCACATAGAAAAGAACAAAAAAAAGATTATTTCATATTAATAGACAAGGGGCAGAAATCCCAGCAAATGAAAATTTGTAGAAATTATCAGAATATTGGTTCTATTTAAATGTAGAAACAACCCACAATGAATACTGATATATATATATATATCCATTTGATGACAATTATTTACCCTTTCAACTGACCTTAGGGTATTTTTCTAAAAAGTGTGTTATGCATGAGCGCATAACCGAGGAAAACATGCTATATTGCTAGACAAGAGGATCGCCTGCATAAAATTAATGGTGCATACAATGATTGACAAAAAAATATATTTACCTGCAACAAACATTATATCACTGGTCAATTACTGATTGTGTAGCGAGTTAAATATCAAAATCCGCTCAGACAGGTTTATTTACCAGCAAATGATTTTGTCTTGGCATGCAACTTTGTTTTGAGCAATTTGATTGGACCCTACCTGTTTCCCTGACCAATGAAATACCTTGTTACAAAAAAAAGCGTTTTTCAAGAATTCCACCCCTCGTCTATAAATATGAAATACTATTTTTAGCTCACCAGAGCACGAATGTGCTCAAGGTGAGCTTTTGTGATCGCCCTGCGTCCATCGTGCGTCGTTCGTCTTGAAGTGGCGTCCATAATTACTTAAAACAACATCTCCTCCTACACCGCTATGCCGATTGCAACTTTGCTGGAATGATCCTTGGGTGGTCCCCTTTCAAAGTTGTTCAAAAAATTAAATTTCATTAAAAACTCTGGTTGCTATGGCAACAAATAGAAAAAACTTAAAAAATCTTGTCCGAAACCACAGGGCCTAGAGCTGAGATATTTGGTATATAGCATTGTCTAATGGAACTCTACAAAGTTTGTTCAAATTATTCCCCTGGGGTCAAAATTGGCTCCGCCCTGGGGGTAACTTGATTTTACATAGACTTATATAGAAAATTTAAAAAATCTTCTTGTCAAAAACTACAATGCCTAGAGCTTTGATATTTGGTGTGTAGCATAGTCTAGTGAACCTCTACCAAGTTTGTTCAATTTATTGCCCTAGGGTCAAAATTGGCCCGCCCCGGGGGTCACTTGATTTATATAGACTTATATAGGAAAATTTAAAAAATCTTCTTCTCCAAAACCGCAAAGCCTAGAAATTAGATATTTTGTATGTGGCATTGTCTAGTGGACCTCTACCAAGTTTGTTCAAATAATGGCCCTGGGGTCAAAATTGGCCCTGTCCTGGGATTTATTCTATTTTATATAGGAAAATTAAAAAAATCTTCTCCTCCGAAACCACAAGGCCTAGAGCTAAGATATTTGGCATGTAGCATTGTCTAGTGGACCTCTACCAAGTTTGTTCAAATTATTGCCCTAGGGTCAAAATTGGCCCCGCCCCGGGGGTCACTTGATTTATATAGACTTATGTAGGAAAATTTAAAAAATCTTCTTCTCCAAAACCGCAAGGCCTAGAGCTTAGATATTTTGTATGTGGCATTGTCTAGTGGACCTCTACCAAGTTTGTTCAAATTATAGCCCAGGGGTCAAAATTGGCCCTGCCCTGGGGTTTATTCTATTTTATATAGGAAAATTAAAAAAATCTTCTTCTCCGAAACCACGAGGCCTAGAGCTAAGATATTTGGCATGTAGCATTGTGTAGTGGACCTCTACCAAGTTTGTTCAAATTATTGCCCTAGGGTCAAAATTGGCCCCGCCCCGGGGGTCACTTGATTTATATAGACTTATATAGGAAAATTAACAAAATCTTCTTCTCCGAAACCGCAAGGCCTAGAGCTTAGATATTTTGTATGTGGCATTGTCTAGTGGACCTCTACCAAGTTTGTTCAAATTGTGGCCCCGGGGTTAAAATTGGCCCTGCCCTGGGGTTTATTCTATTTTATATAGGAAAATTAAAAAAATCTTCTTCTCCGAAACCACGAGGCCTAGAGCTAAGATATTTGGCATGTAGCATTGTGTAGTGGACCTCTACCAAGTTTGTTCAAATTATTGCCCTAGGGTCAAAATTGGCCCCGCCCCGGGGGTCACTTGATTTATATAGACTTATATAGGAAAATTAACAAAATCTTCTTCTCCGAAACCGCAAGGCCTAGAGCTTAGATATTTTGTATGTGGCATTGTCTAGTGGACCTCTACCAAGTTTGTTCAAATTGTGGCCCCGGGGTTAAAATTGGCCCTGCCCTGGGGTTTATTCTATTTTATATAGGAAAATTTGAAAAATCTTCTTCTCCGAAACCACAAAGCCTATAGCTAAGATATTTAATATCTAGCTTTGTCTAATGGACCTCTTTTAAATCTGTTCATATAATGGCCATGGGATAAAAAAACTGCCAAGATGGGTCACTTGATCTTACTTGGACTCGTATAGAAAACTTCAACAATGTTCATCTCCAAATGACCTTTTCTCCTGGTGAGCATTTATAGGGCCATCATGGCCCTCTTGTTTTGTTTAATGTTATTTTCTATGTGACATGGCCCTATATTAAAGATAGAATAAGTAGTTTGGGGCTGTTTGTTTTGGGGGCTGATGAAAGCATGTGGCAAGATAAAAAGGTGAGAAAATGGGTGTTCAGATGTTGTTCAACGGACCGAATAAAAAGTCCAGGGTTGCAGCGGAAAATTTGAGTAGGTCGGGTAACTAGACACAAACACCTATTTTTCACCTATTGATTAGTATAGTGCGATTTTATTAACCTGTCAAAGCTGAATAATTACACGGTGGTTGGATGTGATTATTTTAAGCTTCGAATTACAGTCGATAGTTTTCGTTTAATTTACGGTTATGGAATGTTCTAATCAATATGTTGATATAACAGTTAAACGAAAATTATCGTATAACTTACGAAAGTAATCGAACCTCACCGAAGCTTAACATAAATGTAATCATTGACCGTATAATTATGTAGGTTTGACAGTTTAATAAAATCGCACTATAGCAGTTAGAATTATGTGTATATTATAAATTCATGGCATGTTTTCATATTATTCCACACAGCTGAAGGTCAAGGTTAGTATGATGAAGTAGTTTTGTAGTCTGCATGTGATTATATGTTGGCCCCTAATGTATGTTCTCTGAGACCCCTTTTTGTGTATAACATTGACTGGTCCATTTATATCTACCATTTAATGTGCATGAGTGTCATAACAAATATAGTTCTATGTTACATGTATGATAAATAACATGAATTTTTATTGCTAAACAAAATGCATTGATGTATTGATTATCCAATACAATGAAATACTGGGGGAAAAATCTTGTAACTAAACAAGTAAAAAAACTAACCAATGCATTGGCTGCATTTCCATGATAAAATATCAAATCAAAATCAATTGCAGACCTTTGATTAGAGAGAAAAGGGGTATCTGATTAGTGGCATACATTATAAGCACACAGCGCTAGCTAAAGATGAATATACACCCATGTTAGACAGTACATGAATATGTATTTTCACTGATATTAAAATGATAGAGGCTGATACTATAGGCAAATATGTGAATCCTGTGTTTGTGTATCAATGCCTGTGTTTTTTTACTATTGTTTATTGGTACACAGGAGCCAGTGCTTATACATATAACTTCATTCATATATACAGTCAAACATGTGGACAAAAGCCACCCTTGTGTAAGACATAATATGGCCTTTATTGACAGATGACCTTTATAAGGAGGTCATTTTGTTCGAAATAATCAATGAGGGTTTTTTAAAAAGAACAACCTTTATTCACAGAACAGTCTTTATTTGAAAGTGGCCTCCAAACAAAGGTTTGACTGCATTTTTGAATCAAAATGCATTTTGTTATCTAAAATAGATTTTGAATGAATTATCATGAGTATGTACTAGCCAAAGTTTAAGTTGAAAATGTAGCATTTGTATCATAGTAGAAATGTGTGGTAGATCTTGTAGTTTTGTTGTAGCTTGATAAATATTCTTACTATGTTGTTTTGTTTGTACATGTATGTGGTTTACCGCATTAACTTTTCCTGTAGTAAATGTACAGGCTGTATCAACTGTTTACTCTTTTCCCATTTTATATTACTCAAGCAATTGCTTTCCTTATGAAGTCAAATAAGGGGCAGCACCAATGATGTATAGGGCCATAAGTAATTTTGAGAATTGACTTCAAAATACCCCATCTCAGTCACTAAATAAAAAACTTGATAAAGGATGTATTTCTGTCATAGAAATTTGTTTTCAAATAAAACTCAATCCATGCACCAAGCAAAAATGATTCTCAAAAGTTCATGAAAAGCAATAAAATTTACGGCTATGAAATCAGATATTTTTGTTGCATTTGGTGGACTGCTCTTGGATCATCTTTTTACAAATTTGTATCTGTATAAAAAGTCCAGCCATTTAATATGATTTATTCATTTGATTGTTCTGTCAGTACTTTACATACATTTAAAAGACATTATTCATATCAATATTTACATTAATTGATACCCCTATCACACTGGACTAGCATCCTTGCTGCATCCCTACAGTGGCCCAGGATGCGACAGGGACACCTTGTATGCTGTGGGGTCATATTGAGAACACAAGAGAAGGACGCAAAGTCCAAAGTAAACGCCAAGGTTTGGCGTCTTGACTCAGGATGCTGTGTGATCACACTGAAGTCACCATAGTTACCATTACAATATGGTAGGAACTCAAAGGATGCCATAGGGAAGCAGTGTACTGACTCAACAGAAAAATCATTGGCATTCTCAATGCGACCATTGGCATTCTCAATGCGACCATTGGCATTCTTAATACGACCATTGGCATTCTTAATACGACCATTGGCATTCTTAATGCGACCATTGGCATTCTTAATACGACCATTGGCATTCTTAATGCGACCATTGGCATTCTTAATACGACCATTGGCATTCTCAATGCGCCCATTGGCATTCTTAATGCAACCATTGGCATTCTTAATGCGACCATTGGCATTCTCAATGCGACCATTGGCATTCTTAATACGACCATTGGCATTCTTAATGCGACCATTGGCATTCTTAATACGACCATTGGCATTCTCAATGCGACCATTGGCATTCTTAATACGACCATTGGCATTCTCAATGCGACCATTGGCATTCTTAATACGACCATTGGCATTCTTAATGCGACCATTGGCATTCTCAATGCGACCATTGGCATTCTCAATGCGACCATTGGCATTCTTAATGCGACCATTGGCATTCTTAATGCGACCATTGGCATTCTCCTCAGTTTGACAGTTTAGGATGCAATACGGATGCGAGTCTGGTGTGACGGGGGTATAATGTTTGTAGAACAATTATTTTAATCATGAATATCAACTATGAATATTAATTATGAATTATTAGATTCATGCATGTTAATATATATTTTACAATTAGTGATTCATGTATTGAAAGTTGGTACTGATATTATCTTGAAAAATATTGGTAAAAACTATATAAGTCTTTTGAGGACAGTGTAATGATTGTCAAAAGGACTTTATCTGAAGTTTCGAAGTCAAAAAGTCAAGCATCAGAGAGTATCAGATGTTTTACATGAAATGCAATCATCTACATGATAATTTTTTTTTTATTTGCTTTTAAATAATAATTATTTCTATTAACAGAGACTGCTGATGCAACAGCAAAGAAGGCCAAGTCCAAGGGAGGTGATCAGCCATTCTCTAGAATTCCAGGATTAAGAGATGCTAGCAAGAAGATGGCGAAAATTGTAAGATATTATTTTGGATGTATCTTAAACACTTCAACCAATTTGGAGTTTTATAATCCCTGGACATGGTCATTTCAGAGTTGCCCAAGACAGAGAGAGGGGTCTGGGATAGGGAGATACGGTATAGGAGAATCTTTGGCTGGTTCTTAATCAGTCACACACTTAATTAAAATTCAATATCAATTAAATACATAGAAAATCAACTGATTGTCAATACAGATTTGAACAATAACAAACTACATGTATGTGAATTCAATATGGTTGATTGGTAACATGCTGGACTACTGAATGAAAGGTTGTGGGGATGATCATCAACTATTCCTTTTGAATTTCTCAGTGACCAATTATTAGTGTCCCCGTCTCAACTGGCACATGAAAAAGGGTGTATTGTGTATTTATGCTTTACACCAGGCATGATAAAGAACTGCAAAAAACTAATAATATAGAGTAGGGATATAAATGCTGGGTTCTCCTGTATCTTATCTACCTATCTTGATTAAATCTATACAGTGGCATAAAGAGGACATAGGAAATATTTTACAATGTATTACATGTGCATACAATAGCTACTAAGTGTAGCACGCGATACATGTAGCTGCTATGTGCGCATAACTATTACGACAAGTTTCATTGGTCAATTATTATCAAGTGTGCATGTAATGAATAAAATATTTCATTAGTCCTCTTATGCCACCGTAAAATTAACTTATAAATCATAACTTTTAATGCAAATAAACTTGATGTTGTTCTGAATTTTCATAATGACTTTGGTACTTGGTATTTTAGTTTCATTTTTGCTTATTTTAGATACCACTGAATAGACCTTTGGCTGGATGGAGTGTACCTGTAGATACTATGAACTTCAGGTGTATCCTTTTTAGTCTTCTTGAATACTTTTCTGTGTATAGCTTCGGGTTGTACACAGAATTCTGTTTTCCATGGTGTAATAAACCATAAATTTGTATTAAGTTTGTCTTTTGTCATTTTCTGGAAGTATAAGGTAAAATTCAAGATGATTATTATTATTTTTATCTTAAATAGCATTTTGATTCTACATATCGAGGGCTAAGCGCAAAACTGTCATAACTTGTTCTTATTTCAATATGAGTTACAACACTGTTGCGCTCAACCCTCGATATACATGTATTAAATCCCTTGGACAGACTTGTGGAATTTGACATGTATATATTTGACCATATTAACAGGGGATAAATACAGGCCCCACCCTTTCTAAAGTTGCCTTCGTTCTTATTTACTATAAATTTTTTAGACATGCCAAACATTTTTATACAATACTATTAATAAAACAAGACTCAGAAAGTGTTGATGACAAACTCACTGAGGGAAAATGTATATTACTGATACTAGTAAAAATTTTATTGTTCTGTTTAAATTTTCTTTAACTGTGGTTAGTTATTGTGGATCCTCATCTAGACTGTGCAGAAACAGGTAAATTATCCTTTATTATGTCTGAATCTATTAACAATAATGTTTAATAAATTGTAATTAGTGATACATTTTATATATTCGAGGGTTCAGCCCAACACTGTAGTAACTTGTTCTGATTTCAATATGAGTTACGACACTGTTGCACTGAACCCTCAAATTATATCTTTTTGATTACTGACAATCTTTCAACACTTTTTCACAGACTTAATATTATTGCTTTAATACAAAAATTCTTCCTGATTGATTGAATGATCTAATGATTGATTGACTGAATGAATGACGGACAGACCAATCGACGGACGGACGGACGGACTGACTGACTGACTGACTGACTGACTGACTGACTGACTGACTGACTGACTGACTGACTGACTGACTGACTGACTGACTGACTGACTGACTGACTGACTGACTGACTGACTGACCTTTCTTGGATTGATTGTCTAATGATTAGTAACTGTTGATGATATTTTGGGAAGCATTTAATTCACTAATTCATTAAGAACATATGCTTCATGGTACATGTAGCTGGAGATCTACAGATTGAAACAATATAATTATAGGATCTTACTACTGATTTCTTTGATCATTTCAGAGGAGAACAAACCAATAGAAGTGTTTAATAAGATACTGGAGGACTACGAACAGCAATTTACACCACGTTGGCTTGGTGTTACTGGAGATGAACATGCTCCTAGGTATACTTGATTAATTTGTCATCACTTTATATTATATTGAATCAAATGTTTTACTTTTTTATAAAATGTTAGCTTATCTTATTATGAAGTGTTCACCCAGATTTTTCAAATCTTTGGTTGCGGCAGGTCTAGGAAAATATGATAAAAATGTTGAGTTTTCTCCATATGTGGAGATGTTGCCAGCTCCTTGTGAAAAGGTAAGTTTACAGTCCTGGAATACTGGTATGATGAAACCCCTACCTTATATAACCTATAAATGTACCTTTTTGCAAAAGGGCCTATCTGGCAAGTATGAAAGAGCAAGATAGGCCCTTCTAATTCTAAGGTGACTATAAGCGATACATAATTTAAAAAATGCCTTTTAGACTTCTGAAACAAAATCATCAAGGCTGTAATAATTTGACTGGCAAAAATGTATATGGGAAAGTTTGCCTCATGTTACCTCGATGAATTAGTTCATCCCGTCTTCCAAATGTCCTATTGATTTCTGATCACTTCCTCTGCATGGTCAGGTAAAACATTTTGACATATGACATTGAACTTAGAATTGACAATTACTGATGTTATTTTAAGTCATTATGAGATTAACTGTTGGTTATAGAAGTTGTATAGATTTTGTCTAATGTCGGTTACCTTCATGCATGTAATACTAATTTGAATTTTTTATTTCCAGTGTTGGTGAATGGGAAGTATATTTCTTAGAGAACAGTGCATTTATCTTCTATGGTATGGAACGTTTATTGTCATACATTCCTCCGTCTAAAATGTCGGCACTCAACATACCAGGTAAGCTTGGCTTTATGATAATGTAAACAATTTTGTTAGTCCAGTCATTGGTTTGTCTGATTGTTGTAGAATCATGCACGCTCTGTGATTCTTTCTACATACGCAGTCAAACCTGTGAATAAAGGCCACCCTTGGGATTGAACAAGTAAATTGACAGGTGACCTTTATTTGGAGGTCATTTTGTTGTAAATAATCAAAGACAGGTTTTAAAATAATGACCTGTATCCACAGGGTTGCCTCTATTTAGAGGTGGCTGCTAACTGTAGTTGGTAATTGAGATATTTGTAGATTTCATGTGTTCACTGTTTTTTATTATACAGTAAAACTTTCTTGGGAGACCATATCATGTTTAGAGAACACATACTTCACATGATCCATAGTGTGGTGTTAATCACACATTAGGTTGTTTTAAGAGAACATTGGGGTAAAATAGCAATGTTTAATTCTTTCCATTTGTTAAGTCTAAATACACTGCGTCAATAATTCTATAATACAGTCAAACATGACATTGTGCTAAAGTTCACTTGTTAATACTTGCCACTATATGTGAAAAACAGCCTCTTTACCTCATATTGATGATATAGACCTGACACACCTCTGCATCATTGGCCTTCTGCACATTAAGACTGTATTATTTTTGCTGACCTAAGACCTAAAACATGAATTAATAAATTTGGAGTTGGTCAGTGTTTTTCACATGGTAGAAAGACATGTGATTGCAGTGTATTAGGATTAGGTGATACTTGTTTGCTTGTTTGTTTATATCAAGTTTTACGCCCCTTTTCAACAGTCAAGAGTCATATGAGACAGACAGTTCACCTTAGCATCATTTCTTGGGAAGAACCAGTACTAGGCTCCCATCCTCAGTAAGCAACTACCTACTTTTTAACATAAAGAGATATGGTCGGTAGCTTGGCTCAAACCCACGACCCTCTATCAGTGAGAGGTTAAAGTGATTTGAAGTTAGCGACCTTGACCGCTCGACCACGGAGGTGGGTCAATACTTATTTGTACTCTCCTAAAAGTTTGGATTCTCTGATTATTGGAAAATAAAGATTCAGACAGTTTAATTCACCTATTTGTCTATTAATGATATATTTTTAGACTGCATGCTTGTGTATTCATTGGACTTGGCACAAACAACACAAAGTTTCACCAGACAGTCCAAGATTGATGTTCTCAAGAGGTAGGGATTGGTTTTATAAAAATGATATTAAATGAAATCTCCTTAATATAACCTTTAGGGTCTGACTTCTTACTACATTAACAAAATCACAGTAAGTGTAATGCTCTTGATATCTTACAAAAATAGAGAAGATCTGTGGAAGCACAATAATTAAAATTTGAAAACTTAAAAGCTGAGACATTGATAATATTTTCTTTGTCTCTGTTAAAAGATAAATGTATTTGTAACAAAATAAAGTTTATTTGATTTGACATGTTTTTTGGTGAGTTTTGGTCACAATTATGGGTCCATCATATCATTGTGACGTCACTTGATAGCATGATACATCAGCATTTAAATATAAACAAAGTCTTGTTTTGCATTAACTGTTTACTATTTACATTAAATTCTTTATTTTCAGTTCTAAGGTGTTACATTTAGAGAAACCTGTAGAATCAGCCATGCTGTCAAGTTTGTCTGGAATAAAATGCTACCTAGGAAATCAGTGGCATTGTACACTAGCAGAAAATTCTCATAAATTGAAAACAAATATGAAAGGTATTGTTTTTCGGATTTTACATTCATTGAATATTTCATGAAACTAGCTTACCGCATATCATTATGCCAAATCATTTCAAATGGAAGAATGTCCGTATCTGTTTTTAGGTTTTAACATGTGGTTTACAAATATGGGGTTTCAAAAAATTGTAAGACTTTAACTCTCTTTATAACAATTAATTTTAGGTGAGCTAGCTTTATCCTACTTATAAAACAAAATTTTCCAAAAAATGGACCATGATCGTGTATCCAGAGTTTGGTGTAGATTTCTTATCACTGTAACAAGCGATTTAATTTGATAAATAACATGTTCATGTATTAAATAAAATATTATAACCCCATCCTATATCAGTGATGGGGGCTATATTGGAAATATATGTAAAATATCATGTTCCGTCCTTTTCCATCATGTTGCATCCTATTTCATTCTGAGAGCTTTACTGAATGATTTCAAAACAACTTGGCATGATTGTTCCCCTACATGAGACAGTGTGTTGTGCTTAAGAACCAGGCTTTACCTCCATGGTCAATTGTCAAATTTTAAAATCAAAGGTCATATATTGAGTTTGCTTTGTCTAGGCTGCATCTCAGTTGTTCATTGAATGAAAGGAATCCACTTTCTTTATTGTTAGTGGCAAGTGGCAAAAATAATATCAACACATCTGTGTCAAGGTGGCATATGGGGGTATTAGTCTATGACATGCTCTAGTTTGGTAGGGAGATTCCCTTGAAACATCTCTGATCCCATATGTTTAAAAATATTTTCTCATATATTGTTGACATCTTTGTTCAGTCTGTCCATCTAGTCATTCAGAGTCAGTCTCAAAGTTTGTCTCAATTACTCCATTATGAATTTCATCTGAAATTGGTTCAAAATTTTCGACTTACACCTCACTGTAATTATGTTGATATAAATTAGAAAAACACATCTGTTGTTGGTCGTTAGTTCCATACACATCTTCATTGGTTTCAATTTGTAATTATCTTTGATTGAAAGAAATCTCATGATTATTTGTATGTCATTTTTTCAGATCTATTAGAGGGTGGGCTGACAACAGGAGAATCTGTTCGTCTATTGTTTACTCCATATCGTAGAAAGATTCCTGTAACCGAGGAGGGTGAACAAGAGGCTGAGGCTGAAGTTACTGAGGAAAAACAGGAAGAAGACCAAGAGAATGGTTCAGTTACAGACCGATCACAGGGTAGTGAGAAAACATCGACCACTGTCACAGAATACAAGGATAATATTGACATTCAAAGATCTTGGTTCAACTTTGTATGCTATGGTTTACCTAATATTGTGGTGACCCAAGTCTAAAACATCCATGGTCAATGTAACAGTGATCTACAAATGTATGTTCAAAGATGAAAAAGGCCATTCTATGTCTAGTGAATTTCATTGAATTTAACAAGTGCACATCCTTGGACGCTTTGAAGTTTGTGATTAATGAATGACTCCATTTAAACATGTAGAACATCGAAAAACATTAATCCTTTGTTTAGGTAATTGTTATTTTATTATTTATTTTACATTATGGCCAATCTTTTTACTCTGTGTCCTAGCCAAATTTTTATACCAAACTCGGAAAGATTTAGTTTTGCCTTTGTCAAGTGTCTTCTTCCTTAGACTACATTATGTATCTTGCAAATCTATTAACAAACTCAACATAAAAAGTTAACAGTCTACCCTATATTAAATGTTTAAGAAATAATTCTACAGTCCTGAAGTGTAGTGTTTTCTGATATTTTTGCAGTTGTATGTCCAGACTTTAGTATCATTCATGTTTAATGCCTGATTAAGTACATTGGATATTATACTCTTGATACAAAAATATAATCAAATTGTGTACAGAAATAATATATTCCATTTCTGTAAAAACAATAAAAGTAATGTAAATTATCTCTCAAAATCATTATCACTGTTAAAACTTAAAGCCAACAAACTATTAAATAAGCATGTAGATTTAATTCAATGTGTTCTATAACATTCAGTGTGATGATGTAAGATTTTCATCATTTTGTGATATGCTGATTTTGTGAAACTTTCATCCAAAACTGATCTGTGATATAAATATATTTATTTACAAATATTTATTAATGAATGAATGAAATAAAATTATGAAACAATAAACTATATTGTTGACATTTTATTTTTGAGCTTGTCTGTTTTTAGAAGAATCACTGCAAATGCATCTGTGTTGTGCAAACACTTAGCTCATAACTCAAAAACTATAAAAGCTATAGGTAACAACATAAAACTTCATTGGTGGATAGAACTTATGTTCTCTTATATTTTATTCCACAGTTAAACAATGCAAGCAGTGTTGCTGAATTCAAACATGCCCCATTCATTTTCACAGAAAATATAAACAAAATATATTTACGTAAGAAGAGAGAAAAACTGTGCCTGATTAAAAATACTGAAAATATTTTTTCTGATTTATCTCCATTCCACTTCTATGTATATTTGGTTATGAAAATTTAAAAGCTCACTTCCAGTATTCAATATTTTAATTTTGGTATAGTGCGATTTTATTAAACTGTCAAACCTGCATAATTACACGGTCAATGATTGCATCTATGTTTAGCTTCGGTGAGGTTCGATTACTTTCGTAAGTTACACGATAATTTTCGTTTTACCGTTACATCAACACATTGATTGGAACATTTCATAACGGTAAAATAAACGAAAACTATCGACTGTGGTACGAAGCCAGGGATGCTATATTACAATAGCATCCCCGACGAAGCTAAAAATAATCGCATACAACAACCGTGTAATTATTCAGCTTTGACAGGTCAGGGATGCTATATTACAATATAGCATCCCTGGACAGGTTAATAAAGTCACACTATACTTTGGTATGATTCTTATATCTTTAGTACTGTGTTCTGTATGCTTAGACTAGAGAGAAGTTACAAGTACTGTACATGTGCAAATTTGCATTATACAAAGACGTGATGATAAAAAGACTGAGCTTTCATCATTCTATTTATAAAAGGTTATATCATTCAGATGGTTATTGTGGTAATTATACAGAACAGTGATGGAGAAGTTGTATAGTTTTTTAATTGGAAAACATAGGCATTATTGTAATTAAATATCTTATAATATTATATTCACTCATGCATGATAAGATATAAGAAAATCAAATTCAAGGGTAGATAATTCACAAACGAGATCATTGACTAAACTGGTTCCCTGTTGACTTGTGTGTGGTGCACTGCAACATAGAACGGGAACCAGTTTAGATAATTGACCCGCATTTTTTCGCTTAAAATGTTTCTGATATCATATGCTATGATCATGCAAAGTTTAAAACTTCAATCAATGGATGAATAAACATGTCAACTATAAACTTGACCATAAATAATGCATGCAAGCATTTAAAACATTTAACAAATTGAAATAAATAAGACAAATATATATATATGTATATATACATGTACATTTATAAAATTAATATTAAGATAACAAATTACAAACATCACTGTGGTAATTTATAAGAAATAGTCTATATAATGTATAAATCAATGAATAGTCGCAAGTATTACATTCATAAGCAATTTGCGAATGTCAAAAGCTTTAAAAATTAAGACACTTAGACTTTTACTATGATTTTCATTTCTATACTTTCAAAAAGCTGACCTGCCACCGTGGTCGAATGGTTAAGGTAGCTGACTACAAATCACTAACCTCTCACTGATAGAGGCTCGTGGGTTCGATTCACACTACTGACCATGCTACTTTATAGAGAAAGTAGGCAGATGCTTACAGAGGATGGTAGTCTAGTACTGGTACTTCCCAGGAATGACGCTTAGGTAAACTGACTCATATGACCCTGGCTGCTGAGAAGGGGCGTAAAACTCGACATAAACAAACAAAGCAAAAAGCTGCTTTTGTTAAACAGGCTGGGGTGGATCCAAAAAGATCTGTAATATGTTGTTTCCTTAATATGTTTGTAAACATTGAACGTTCAAATTGAAATGATATTCTTTTTCAATTGCAATACAAATCTGATCTTCACAAGGTATACTTCTCGGCCTATGCCATCTAGCTACCGGATTCTATATTCTATATTTAGGTATAATAACACCTTCCGTCCACTCCTCCGGATAAAGTCCAAAAATTAGTACAGCATTGAATATATCACACAAATGAGCAATTACATGTATCTATTTAATAAAAACAGGGACACTATATTACATGTAACAATAAACAATCTCTTGTTCTAGGACTGTATCTATGATACACAGGGTCTTTCCCTGATTTGCAAAACAACGTTCACCTGGTGTACTCATATTTAAAACACGCTCATTTTCAGTTATACACGTCTTACTGGACCAAATCTTTTCTAATAAGAAATTTCATGTTATCAAAATGCAATTGGTATTCCCAGCAAACATTACCCATGGTAACTATGGTTACCTGTGGTCATACCAAGTGAAATATCCTTGGATTGAATTGTAGTGTTTTCTGATATTTTTGCAATTGTATGTCCAGACTTTAGTATCATTTATGTTTAATGCCTGATTAAGTACATTGGATATTATACTCTTGATACAAAAATGTAATCAAATTGTGTAAAGAAATAATTTATTCCATTTCTGTAAAAACAATAAAAGTAATGCAAATTATCTCTCAAAATCATTATCACTGTTAAAACTTAAAGCCAACAAACTATTAAATAAGCATGTAGATTTAATTCAATGTGTTCTATAACATTCAGTATGATGATGTAAGATTTTCATCATTTTGTGATTTGCTGATTTTGTGAAACTTTCATCCAAAACTGATCTGTGATATGAACATATTTATTTACAAATATTTATTAATGAATGAATGAAATAAAATTATGAAACAATAAACTATATCGTTGACATTTTATTTTTGAGCTTGTCTGTTTTTAGAAGAATCACTGCAAATGCATCCGTGTTGTGCAAACACTTAGCTCATAACTCAAAAACTATAAAAGCTATAGGTAGCAACATAAAACTTCATGGGTGGATAGAACTGATGGTCTCTTATATTTTATTCCACAGTTAAACAATGCAAGCAGTGTTGCTGAATTCAACCATGCCCCATTCGTTTTTCACAGAAAATATAAACAAAATATATTTACGTAAGAAGAGAGAAAAACTGTGCCTGATTAAAAATACTGAAAATATTTTTTTCTGATTTATCTCCCTTCCACTTCTATGTATATTTGGTTATGAAAATTTAAAAGGTCACTTACAGTATTCAATATTTTAATTTTGGTATAGTGCGATTTTATTAAACTGTCAAACCTGCATAATTACACGGTCAATGATTGCATTTATGTTTAGCTTCGGTGAGGTTCGATTACTTTCGTAAGTTACACGATAATTTTCGTTTTACCGTTATATCAACACATTGATTGGAACATTTCATAACGGTAAAATAAACGAAAACTATCGACTGTGGTACGTAGCAAGGGATGCTATATTACAATAGCATCCCCGACGAAGCTAAAAATAATCGCATACAACAACCTTGTAATTATTCAGCTTTGACAGGTCAGGGATGCTATATTACAATATAGCATCCCTGGACAGGTTAATAAAGTCACACTATACTTTGGTATGATTCTTATATCTTTAGTACTGTGTTCTGTATGCTTAGACTAGAGAGAGGTTACAAGTACTGTACATGTGCAAATTTGCATTATACAAAGACGTGATGATAAAAAGACTGAGCTTTCATCATTCTATTTATAAAAGGTTATATCATTCAGATGGTTATTGTGGTAATTATACAGAACAGTGATGGAGAAGGTGTATAGTTTTTTAATTGGAAAACATAGGCATTATTGTAATTAAATATCTTATAATATCATATTCACTCATGCATGATAAGATATAAGAAAATCAAATTCAAGGGTAGATAATTCACAAACGAGATCATTGACTAAACTGGTTCCCGTTGACTTGTGTGTGGTACACTGCAACATGGAACGGGATCCAGTTTAGATCATTGACTCGCATTTTTTCGCTTTAAATGTTTCTGATATCATATGCTATGATCATGCAAAGTTTAAAACTTCAATCAATGGATGAATAAACATGTCAACTATAAACTTGACCATAAATAATGCATGCAAGCATTTAAAACATTTAACAAATTGAAATAAATAAGACAAATATATATATATGTATATATACATGTACATTTATAAAATTAATATTAAGGTAACAAATTACAAACATCACTGTGGTAATTTATAAGAAATAGGCTATATAATGTATAAATCAATAAATAGTCGCAAATATTACATTCATAAGCAATTTGCGAATGTCAAAAGCTTTAAAAATTAAGACATTTACTCTGACTTTTACAATGATTTTCATTTCTATACTTTCAAAAAGCTGACCTGCCACCGTGGTCGAATGGTTAAGGTAGCTGACTACAAATCACTGTAACCTCTCACTGATAGAGGCTCGTGGGTTCGATCCTCACTACTAACCATGTCTCTTTATGTGAGAAAGTAGGTAGATGCTTACAGAGGATGGTAGTCAAGTTCTGGTACTTCCCAGGAATGACGCTTAGGTAAACTGCCATATATGACTCTGGCTGCTGAAAAGGGGCGTTAAACTCGACATAAACAAACAAAGCAAAAAGTTGCTTTTGTTAAACAGGCTGGGGTGGATCCAAAAAGATCTGTAATATGTTGTTTCCTTAAAGACATTGAACCAGGAATGCGAGGCATGTAACTAAGACCCAGCAGTCCTGTATATTCCACAGTAGGGAGTCCAATAAAACTGACAGGGTCATTGATAGACTAGCTTCTAATTACATAATAAGTCACTATATGGCTAATATATAGCTACTGTATAGATACTTAAATTGATTCAATGTTTAATAAATGATATAAAAAAATTTTTAAGTATGTTCATATTAAATGCAAAATATTAATAATAATTTTACGACAGCTCATTTAATATGATTAAAGAAATTTATTACTCAAATAAATACTCAATGCTTCAAACACATTAGCAAATATATGTATCTCACACCAATTAGTTAGGTCTGGATGATTTTGATAAATTAAACGTCAATTTTGTGAATTTAATACAAACGTATCCTAACACCTTTTATACCTGTTAAATATTTCTAACCAATATAATATTATTTTCTCAAGCAGTACCTGAATAAACATAGTTTCATTGCAAGTTATTTTAAAGATTAAAATAGTTATCTTGTAAAAAATAATTTCATGTATAAATAGAATGGTTTGATTAAGAAATAGAAGAAGCATTCAGTTGCATTTTCATGTATTAACTGTTCTTACATAATCTGGTAATTAAAGGACAACATTCACTAATTACATAAAAAGCTTATAAAAATAACAGGAAGTTATCCATAAACTAATTATCACTAAAAATCAATAAAATGTATGACCCTCTTTTATGACTAGGTGTCAAGTCTACAGACACTTAGCTGACCGTGAAAAGACAGGATTAATCCCATTAGGGGCAATAAAACAATTAAGAGATTAGACCTCATGTGGATTTTGGGGGGGGGGGTCACTTATATAGTAGCTGTTCAATGTCTTTAATATGTTTGTAAACATTGAACGTTCAAATTGAAATGATATTCTTTTTCAATTGCAAAACAAATCTGATCTTCACAAGGTATACTTCTCGGCCTATGCCATCTAGCTACCGGATTCTATATTCTATATCTAGGTATAATAACACCTTCCGTCCACTCCTCCGGATAAAGTCCAAAAATTAGTACAGCATTGAATATATCACACAAATGAGCAACTACATGTATCTATTTAATAAAAACAGGGACACTATACTACATGTAATAATAAACAATCTCTTGTTCTAGGACTGTATCTATATACGCAAATACGCAGGGGCTTTCCCTGATTTGCAAAACAACGTTCACCGGATGTACTCATATTTAAGACACGCTCATTTTCAGTTAAACACGTCTTACTGGACCAAATCTTTTTAAATAAGAAATTCCATGTTATCAAAATGCAATTGGTATTCCCAGCAAACAATACCCATGGTAACTATGGTTACCTGTGGTCATACCAAGTGAAATATCCTTGACCCAGAATCATGAACTGTTCCAGCAGGCGAAGCAGAACCCAATGTACATTCATTGAAAAAACTATTTAAACGTTTCACGGCAATAGATACACATAACAAGTTCATATTGCAACGCCAGACACAGTCTGAGACACGTTCCACGTTAACCACTTCGATGATATCCGAAGGTAACCCGAATGTAGCGTCCATTGCTGTTAGTTTAAATTGCGAGCATATCTCTTCGAGTGAAAATAATGACGCTGAAAAAAAAGAGAAAAATATAACAATGTAGCCAAGGACCAGACAACGAGATATTATGCCGTGGGTGTAAGACATACAGAGAGGCCCTCCCTTGAGCAAAACCTCCTTTCCCATTGCATGGTGATTTTTTTGTTCATATCGGGTTCCATCCCCCCCCCCCCACACACACTCAACAGTCCCAGCCAAATGAGGCGGACATTTCACCTAAGCATCGTTCCTGGAACGAACCAGTACTAGACTTCCCTGAAGAGTCGTGGTCGGTAGCGGGACTCGAACCCACGACTCTCAATCAATAAGATGTTACAGTTATTATGCATTAAAATTTTTGATTTTTTGTTTTATTAATTAAATTGTGTTTGATGTTGTTTGTAATAATTTTTAGAAGAAATTGGGTTAAAGAAAATGTATGTAGTAAGATCTAATTAAACAACTTGCATCCTAGCAACTTTTGGTCAATTGTAACATAAGAATTAATACAGATAGGAAGATCTAAAATTACCTATCTCATTTAATCGCTTTAACTTTATTAGTTATCTATTTTTCAGACCTTTCGATAGTTAATGTATAAAAGAACTTTTAATATTATCAGTCACCTTAAGCGGATCTGACAAGAACTTAAAGGGTTTCAGTTAATACTTTAAGTTAGAAATAAACATTGTTTCATCGGCTGATTTCAAATTTTATATCAAGAAATTATATTTGATTGGTTAAAATTAACTGTCACGTGAATTATAAAGAAATTGATTGGTCAATTATTGTTGTAGAAGTTGTTTTCGTAAAGTCCTTTCCTCTTAAGGGTCATAGATTGTATGACTCTGGTAAGAAATATATTAAATATACTTAAGAAAATAAATTGAGGAAAAGGACATCTTTTTGTTTTAGAAATTCCCCTAGAACCAACAACAAATCAAAGCAGAACACTTGGTGGGGTAGAGGATGATTCGCAACCTCTTAATTTAGCAAGCGAGTAGAAACGTAGTCGATGAGGGATCGAGTGTGACTGATTGTCAACCGACAACCAGTTGAAAATCTGAAACCAGACGAAACATGCAGCTAACCGTGGGAACAGGATTGGAATTGGAAAGATGGAAGACATGTAGTGCTACAAATCCACTTTTACATCGACATGGGGAGACGATCCATAGCAAACAGTATGGTGCAAGAAGACGAATGAATAGACTAATTATGTAAAATATGACACAATACTAATAGGTAGGTGCGGACTTAATTGTTGTAGAGCAAATATTATACTGTTTTATTTTGGGCTATAGAAATTATTTGCATCATTTAAGGGCATATTGTAAAATTATAGAAGTTATGTGGAAAAATTGTTAGTTCAGATTCAGTCATTAAAGAATATAGTACACGTAATAGACATTAAAAATGGCATGAATAGCAGCAGTATATGGTTAAAGACAGGTAGATAATAGATTTGTAGTCGTATTATTTCGCTCTATGTGAAACAATATTTGGGTGTAGCATTTCCAGTGGAAACACCTCAGTAATAAACGTATATTATTGGTAGTTATGTGAGTTGTAGTAGAAGATTGGTTGAAGATTTTATGTTTAAAACAATGTATTAAACGTAGTGGATAGCGTAATTGACATTAGTTCTATCAGGTAGAGAATATGTTTGGGATCATTTGGTGTAGTTTGTTCATGTTGAACAATTTATGATAGAAAATGTAAAATACACAGTTATGTCTTTGTTAAGAGCTCATAGGTACTTAATGATTATGAATCCGTCCTTAATATGTATCATAGAATACATGGGACTTATAATATGATTCAAATTAAAGTGGTCTAGAGAATTAATCATGATTTTATGAAAAATACGGAGATACAGCGTTCATTTTTGTGATTTCTGGCAGCTGAGTAATGTTGTGTAAGTGAAAGTTGTTCTGCATCATTTGAAATAAGCAACCTGTGTGAAAGGAGTGACTGTGTGTGGATTCTGTGAGAAAGCGAGTGTGAAAGGTCTTTCTTCTGTCTTTATTTCGGTACTATTTCATGTGATCAATGACGTCCGGTAATGACTATCATTTTTATAGCATGTTTAGTTGTTTGAGATCATAACTATGATGTTGTTTAATCTTTGTTGTTCTTAGTTCCACATTGGTATCGTGTTGTTTGTCGATAGAGCTGCATAGACTTAGCTTAGGTGTAGATTTTACTAGCATAATGTAAGTTTTTAAGGTCGTAGAGACGATAACTCATAAAAAATACTAGCAATACAGGAGTTGCACATATTAGTGTATAGTACAATGATACATATAGATGATAGTGTATAACTGAGAGTTATAAAAAAATGTAGAAACGGAAAATTGAGGCGTAGCGCAACACAGATAAGGTGTTTTGAAACCTGAAGTATATTTGAATACATATAGGTCTAGATGTCATAGCGTATCAAATAAATACTATGTTGAAGTATATACATGTATCTAGATTATGTTTAGGACAGGTTCTTGTAAGAATGTAGTAAAAGTAGTTTAGTATTACACGGAAAAATATTGCCAAAGAATAAAAAATATCAGGATTGTCTTAGAGTTTTCACATTTGTGTGATCATTTTATCATGCGAAATAGTGAAATACAAACTTAGATTAATTGAAAAATTATATTGGAAATCTGTACGAATAAAATATAAGTTAACATCATAAATAAATATTGCTCTACAATGATTTGACGATGTACCTACAGTACCTACAGTACTTACACCTACCAACTCCTACTAACACATACAAATACTGCATATATTATGTATATATATATATGAGTGCTCATTGTTAATTTACTGGAACTGTATTATTAAAATGGGTATTGTGGTAAATACACATGCAGTATACATGGGATTTCCATGTTTGATTGACATTTAATGTAGCTTAAAGCCATAGATTAAATAATATAGAAACTAGTTTAAAAGTTAATTGTTCTGTTTCGGGAAAAAGAATAGTTAAAACGTCTACAATTTTATACAAATGCATAATTCTTTATTCGGCATTAAAGGTTGTTCATGCTTTACGGTAGTTACACAGGTAAAGCACCACCTGATTGAGAAAAAAACAAAACAGAAAATAGACATATGATCTATTAAATGATCATTGTAATATTAATTTTGGTGACATTATCAAGTGAATTGTGTCTAAACAGTATATATTAAATGTGAATTGTTGTAATATGTTTAAGTTTTTGTGTAATGAATTGGCATTATATATTTTATGTGATTTGGTGTAAATATGTTCTTTTTGTTTTATTATTTTAGTAGATACATAAATGATGTTATATATATATAAAAAAAGGATTCTATAGAATACTTATATGCAATTTAAGCATGACAATGGTATTGTACTTAGAAGAAAAAAATATATATTTATGTCATCTCCTTTCTTCTTTATAGGAATAAAGAAAATTTAGGGGAGGAGGTGGTATTATGCATTAAAATTTTTGATTTTTTGTTTTATTAATTAAATTGTGTTTGATGTTGTTTGTAATAATTTTTAGAAGAAATTGGGTTAAAGAAAATGTATGTAGTAAGATCTAATTAAACAACTTGCATCCTAGCAACTTTTGGTCAATTGTAACATAAGAATTAATACAGATAGGAAGATCTAAAATTACCTATCTCATTTAATCGCTTTAACTTTATTAGTTATCTATTTTTCAGACCTTTCGATAGTTAATGTATAAAAGAACTTTTAATATTATCAGTCACCTTAAGCGGATCTGACAAGAACTTAAAGGGTTTCAGTTAATACTTTAAGTTAGAAATAAACATTGTTTCATCGGCTGATTTCAAATTTTATAACAAGAAATTATATTTGATTGGTTAAAATTAACTGTCACGTGAATTATAAAGAAATTGATTGGTCAATTATTGTTGTAGAAGTTGTTTTCGTAAAGTCCTTTCCTCTTAAGGGTCATAGATTGTATGACTCTGGTAAGAAATATATTAAAAATACTTAAGAAAATAAATTGAGGAAAAGGACATCTTTTTGTTTTAGAAATTCCCCTAGAACCAACAACAAATTAAAGCAGAACACAGTATTGCATGATCAAATTATTAATTAAATCTCTAAAGAGCACCAACGTCTCAGCAATGTTGTAGTTGTGCTACTCCCGAAGGATGTTGCGTTGGAGAGGTTGCACTGTATATCATTTGTCGTCCATTTTTTAGATTTCTTTTCCAAAATAGGCACTTTTTATGGACTGAGACAGGGAAGATTTGTAAAAGTAGGTAACACACAAATATCAACCAAGATGCCATCATCAGTACATTATAAATAATAAAAAATACAGTAGTTGGCTGTCATAATCTTATTTAAAATTTTAGTGTAACTGCATAATTATTTATTATATAAATAGCACGGCTCGTGAAAAATTACCCGATGACATCGCTCTGACTATTCCTGCTGTCGAAGTTGTGGGTGCCACGGTTGTGGTTGTCTGCGTCAGAGTTGTAGTGGTTGTGGGTAGGAATGTACTTGTAGGCGGTGCTGTCGTAGTTGTAGGTGGTGCTGTCGTAGTTGAAGGTGGTGCTGTCGTAGCTGTAGGCGGTGCTGTCGTAGTTGTAGGTGGTGCTGTCGTAGTTGTAGGTGGTGCTGTCGTAGTTGTAGGCGGTGCTGTCGTAGTTGTAGACGGTGCCGTCGTAGTTGTAGGCGATATTGTCGTGGTTGTAGGCGGTGCTGTCGTAGTTGCAGGCGGTTCCGTCGCAGTAGAAGGTGGTGCTGTTGTAGTTGTAGGCGGTTCCGTCGTAGTTGTAGGCGTTGTTGTCGTAGTTGTAGAAGTAGTCGTGGCCGTAAGTGGGTACCAATCAGTTGTGGAACAGTATGAATTGGTATCACAAGACGTTTTTTCTGGAAACCACGACATGCATGATATTGCGCCATTTACCGGGTTATTGCCACTGAAATCTGCTCCCAGTCTAATTGTTCCAGGTAGATTAATAAACAAATCTTTAATTGCTAACTTTGCTGTCGTAGAAGCACCCGTTAATACAAAACTTTCTTTTGACCTGTCTCTTTGTAGCTCAAGAAAAGTCCAATTAAATGTGTTTACCGCCATATTAAGTTGCGGTATCGTCCCGAAGTCCTTCAGTTCTATTTCGATCATACCATCCACTAAGTATAATCGAAATTGTTGTATATCAGTTGACTGACTACCATTATACACATCACTTCTAAATTCCATTATGGTACCATTAGCGGTGTCATTAAAATTCGCGTATAGGGAGATAGACAAATCAGCCTGTCCGTCATAGTGCGGAACCGCTATATCTGCAAAGCTTGTCGGTGAACCATCAAACATCATTGTGTTATAACCGCCGATACTTGGCGCGCCTGGAATGTACTTTACGTTGCTAACAGTTCCGATTGTTGAGTTTGTTATTAGATCTAAAACTCCAATCCCTTCTCCAAGGGGCCAAACATGTTCGTGACCAGGACAGGTCCCTGGTGGCGCTGATACTAAGCCAACTGTTATAAAAGTAAAAACAAAGTATTGCGTAAATTATTTGAAATGAATTAACCATGTGGATTATGTATACATGTATTCATATATTTAGATAGTACAATCGCTTAGTTACTTTACTTACAATAGTGCTTAGTTACATATCGTTTAACAGGTTGGCAATACATAATATGTACATGTATCAGCATGCATGACTTGTTTTTAATATATAAATCAGTGAAATAATTATGCATAATGTAGCAATTGTTGTGTTTGATTATCAGTAGCTTACTATGGAAATATATCAATTTATCTACAAGTAGTAGTAACGCATTTGTGATGGTAAAATTGCAATACATGTTTACAATTTGTCCTAATTTCTTGTCCAGTGAAATGTCCGCATTTCATTTGAAATTTGAAAAATATATCGCATAAAATACGCCGAAAACCCTGATAGTCAAGTTTGTGCGCTACGTGACCAAACGCTGATAAGGGCGATGCAAAATACGTCATGGCCAACTTTCATGACCATCTTGAAATCGGGGAAATCAAGGGAATTAAGTCCAATTTAGGGTGTCATCAGATTATCACCAGAGTTACCCATCATTAGAGCACGTACTGTGTTATTGCCTATCTGCAAGCATGCGTGGTATACAGGACCATAAAACCAGTCATGTGTGACTAATCTGACCTTAGGCATCTACTGTTGGATCGGGACTAATCGATATTTCAGTTAGTCTATCAGTTAAGATTGTCATCACATCAGCTAAGAATAGAAACTGGTAGATACGACAATCAAAGAATAGAGCGTAATTTACGTACCTGTCTGATATGTAATTCAAATGACATCGAAGATGATTACCACTTTGTTATTATTTGTCCTTTATATATTAATATTCGTAAGCAATTTTTAAAACCATACTATTATGTTCGCCCAAGTGTCTTCAAATTCACTCAACTCATGCTATCTATTGAAAAATTAGACATAATTAATCTAGCAAAATTCACATATCATGCATTTTCTTTACGTAAACAATCAGTCGTTGTCGATACTTAATATTTCTAGGTGGACATGATGTAACCATTATTTTGGGTAAACATCATTACCCAGATTCAAATCTAGTTGATGCTTTTTTGTTTGTTTTATTGTTGTTGTTGTTTTTTTCGTAAATAACTTGCAGTTTACAAATCTAAATCATGCTTCTTGATTCATGTTATTTTAAGCATAGCTCAACCTCTTTAATATATAAACTTTTATTTTTCATTAATTATCTGTCTTTCTTAGAACTACTATTTGAATTTTCACGATGTCACATGATCAAAACTTTATTGTATTTATATATATGTTTGTAACGAGATACTATGTTATGTATAAGCAGGGATGCTATGTAATATAGCATCCCTGGTATAAGTTACTAAAATAAAATCATGTTCTGTTCTGTTCTGTTCTATAACATTTAAACTTTTCATATCAGCTGGGACCATTATATATGGTCCCAGATATCAGGCAGACTAATTTAAAGTAACAACTTTATATAGTTTTTATAATTTTGATAAGGTTATGATTTTTTATAAAATAAATATTTTTTTATCGTTATCTTGAAAATTACAAATGTGCATGTATCAGTTTTTTTACATAAGCCGAATAGAACAAAATATTTCTTTATTTCACAGACAGTAATTATTAAAATTGTTCTGTATTTTTATATAAATACACCGTACGTGGCTTTAAACAAAAACGTAAATGTTGAAAATCTTATGATCATAAAAAATGCTTAAATGTTTAGAATATTAGTGTTAATTCTTCGTTTTTATACAAGTACACTGCGGCTTTAAATTATATAAGAATTTAATTTTGAAAATCACAAAATTTAATAAATAGAATGTTTTGTAATACTTCGTTTATGAGTATGCATGTTTATAAAAAAATCTAGTTTACTGTGGATTATAGACTTCATTCACAGTTCTATGCATTCGTAAACATCTCCCCGTTACATATATGTACATTGTCTTATATACATGTTTACATAAAAGCAGTTGGTAAAAAGTGATATTATATATATAAGCACATCCCCAATCTTTATATAAGTCCCAGAGGCATAGTGATTATTACATTAAAGGGCGCAAAATCGCGTTCAATCTGCATATTTTGGGTATACTGTTGAAGAAAATAGGATAGTGTACAACTGCAGTAAATTACATTGATGCCATCAAATGGCCTGTCAATTTCTCTTGTTTTCATAGTTGGGTTTTCACTACACACGCTGCTAATTTATCATTTATCAAAGACAATGTTTAAAAAATCTTTAAACGCGCTTGCAATAATTCTTTCCGATGTATGTTAATAGGGGATATTTGTGTGTAAAGATTTTTTTTGTCTTAACTTAAACAAAAAAATCCACTCCGAACAGCCCTTTCTCCTTTATAAATGACCTTTCAACGATTTTGAGAAATGAAAATTTACAGTTTACTCCCTCAAATACATTTTACGAATTATGGATTTTGCAATATTATGCAATGAAAGTCTGACCATAAAACACAGACAGCAAGGATGTTACTTTACCCGCAGGCTACATTCTGATTGGAGACAGATAATAAAGCAATTTAAGGGTCATAAAAGATCCAGTGTACCTCGGATTTAATATATAATATTTAACCATTGTCATTGTTTTTTATTTAAAACATCACTTTCATTCAGAAATAGTAACTTAAGTTATTACAACTGAGCACATTACTCTAGAAAACTTTAATCAAAATTTACATTGAATAATTACATCACGTATTTTCAACAACAACAAAAATTGAATTGAGTCTGTTTAATAGGCGATTGTGTGTGCAATTATCACCTGGAGAATTAAGCAGATACAGAATTAAACTTATTCTATTTTTCACACAATTGTCAAGCGTTACATTCAACAACAAGTTTAACATTTCATTATAAAAAGTAACATTGTCTTATTTCTTAGTTCTCATGTACACTACTGTAAGTTCAATAATATCAGGAAATGTTTTCAAATTTAACTAATATACATTAAAAAATATTTAGAATATGAAACAATTGTTTAATAACGATACTCTAATTATAATCTTCCTTTCTTCACAAATACGACTTTTCTCATTTAATAAATATTAGAATTAATTTATTTGCGTTGATCTGAAGATTTAACATAAAACCGAACCTAATGTGTGGTAGTAGTATATAGAGATATCGGTATCTTCGGTATTCTTACGGAAAATACCGAGTATTACCGAGACGATTAATTCTTATTTAAATTAACAGATCAGTTGTCTAAAAGTTAAAAAGGACTTCGAAGATGTCAATTAAGCCTAATTATTTTTATATATCTTAAAAGTAAAATAAAATACCAAGACAATGTGATAGTAACAAATTTTGTAATATTTTAACAAAGTGGTGTAAATTTGAAACAAAACGGAACATAAATTCCTAAATTGGCATTTTTTTCGGTTTTACAATAGAAAGTAGAGGCCGTAAAAAAGATGAAGGGTTATAGTTTTTAAACTTAAAAAGGACCATTGATTTATTATTTTAAATTAATAAAAAAATATTCATAAAAAGGCAGATGAATTAAACAAACTTTTGTGATAGTAACAAAATTTGTGAGCTAAACAGAAAGAAAGTTATGACGAGTTATTTAACAATAGCCTTCTTTATTCTATATAAAAAAGATTATCGGTTTACCAATACTGGATGGTTAAAAAAGTTGGGGATGCATCATTTACTGCAATGACATAGTGCTCAATAAAAGAGGCGGAGTTTAATCATCTTAGCCGTTGTAAGAGATTGCATCATACTGAACCCATACTGATTTTGTAAATTAATAATCAGCTCCATATATTCAGAGACGTATAATTGCTCTGATATATTCAACCGTAATACTTTGGGAATGGAATTAAGATTTGAGCTCAGAGATAGATTACAAGTTTTAGATAGGCCAGTACTAGACACCTCAGTTAGCGACTGCATGTTATCTCACACTCGAACTTCCAGCGGTGAGATGCCATGATTAACAAGTGAAATACTCGTAAGCCACGTGTAGCCTAGTATGTTATTCTAGAACTGTCATGGTAAAACGAAAAGTTTACTTTACTGAGAAAAGGCAGGCCTTTATGCTGTAATTGTTAACAAGTATTTCTCGAAACAGAACGTTCGAAAACTGTAAAATAAAGGTGCATAAGCCTAATGGTCCAAATTGAAATAATGGTCAAACAGTAAGAAACATTGAAATCATGCATTGCTGGATATTGATTGTTAATATAATAACTAACACAATACCAGTTTCTCAATAATAAAACAATCATAGATCTAGAATTCGTCCTGAGCTAAGAAAAAATCCATAGTTACAGGTAAATGTTGGCTTTTATTTACGCAAATAAAGCACACTGAATGTCCCTGCTTTCTTTTTACCCCCCCCCCCCCCCCCCCTCTAAATAGTATATATGACCGAGGTCTTTTGTGGGCGGTGTCAAATTACATCTATAATGATGACTGACAATTTTTGTCTCGACAAAATATGCGTACGTGACAGAAATTAGGACTAACTGTAAATCAGTTATCGTTCATATCGGACATATCACTGCGCTCCGATTCGCGTCGCTTGTGATATATCCCATAAAATTCAAAATATGAACGAAAACTAATACAGATTGGAAACAATGGTCACATAATTTGAATGGTGGCGAATTCTCACATGTGTTGAATCTGTTCAGCTAGCTTCCGGAAGGTTCTACTTAAGTGTGCGCCTGGGTCTTCCCCCACAGTTGAAGTCAAAAGAGGTGCAAAATAACCATGGCTTTTTGGTGTGACGTTAAACCTTGCACGGACAAAAATCATGATTGGACACGGAAATATGTCGGCTATGTGGTAAAATACCGGAATATTAAATTATTAATTAAATTCTTCGGCATATGTGATATTGTCTTCGCCCATTTTGACAAAAATGTTGATTTTTTATTATACATACTACTGTTAGTACTGGTAGGTACCCGGGGGTACAGATAGGTCAACTCATCGCGAATATGACCGGTTTGTTTTTGATAAATAACAGTTATCATAGACTAAAGAATGCAAGAAAGTTGCAAGAGGTAAACACTTACCAAGAATAAACAAGGTATATCCGACGACAAATGCATTTGAAACGTGCTGTAAAAACAAAACGAAATAAGATATTCAGTAAAGCAAACGACCCCCAATTAAAAATAAAGACATGTCAATCACTTCTTGTGATTTCTTTCGACGATTTTCAGAGATTTAACTTACGTATATTAAATGTTCTTTATGGCAGTAAACATTTGGCATCAGTTCTTATGGTACACAATTTGACACAATGAACAATTCCGTGTTTCCGCCATCAATAGTTTCACCTCCAACTACAACGTCTATAATTTCTGTTTAAAGATAAAACTTAGGGCGCGATTGTGGTCCAGTGGCAAGTGCGCAGAATTTGTTACCTAGCGATCCGGTATCGATTACCAATCATGGCTGGTCATACATTTCCGTGTAATTTTGATATGTCCCTAAAACTCAGGTCGCACAAAAAACGACCAGGAGATATAGATCTCGGTTTAACGCTTAATAATCCACATTCGATAAGGTTAACTTGCTAAAATCAATACTGACCACTTATTGTTTTTTTGGCGTAAAGGGAAACAACTTGTTTATCACACAGGTAAAAAAATCAATAACGACAGGAGTTGTCTTTTCATAGGGAAATAGCGTCAATGTTCCGCATGATGTGGAAGGGCTAGTTAGTACTGGTTAGAATACAGTCCAGGAAAGCTGGCTAGGTGTGTCGGTTGCCGTTATAACTGAAACATTGTTGAAAAACGTCTTTAATCCAAAACAAACAAATTATACAACTTAAGAGCCCTGCAAAGTCATATTCCACTTGATATCAAGAAAACAATGCAACGAGCTTTGTACCATTACAGTCCTTTGATCTGCTTCTTTATCACCCCCCCCCCCCCCCAAAAAAACGAGTTCTGAATTAAGAAAAAAATTAAATCGTGATTTCTTGAGAAGGATGAATTCCTTGATACTTATAATTAAGCTATTAAACACAAGCTTCCTTGAATCACAACTCCACCTGCATCCTTCTCATTAGTGTTATTACCATAATTCTCGTTATACAACAAAGAACTTATCCGCAAACAATTAGAACAAATCCAAAGTCACTTGAGACACAATTATATTGTTTCATATATTGAACAAGAATTGATAATTTAATTGCCTCTGTTGTTGTATTGTTTTAAAATAAAATCATAAACTTTGCTATCTCAAAGAAACATAGTTGCATTTTAATGTCATAAATGTATTCATATTTATTTTATCTCCATAGTAACAATTATATTATCAGAAGATTATTCATTCTTCAAAACATGTATTTTTTTCAAACATGCTAGAAATCCGTGAATTCTGTGTAAAACTTTAAGACTTTAAAAAGAATACAACGCCACTCACCGTTAAGTCCATTTTGTTCTTGACTTGGGCTTTCACTGGGAGTAAGTAACGAGTGCCGTCGACGTCCTATTGTCAGTATTGAATTCTGAATCGACCACGGTGCTTGTACAGTGTTTGTTATGCCATATTTATATCGAGTATGAACGAATGTTTCTGGAAATCCGGAAACAGAGAACCAAAGCGCATTGTGCTATGTGTGTACGACAGTACTTTGGTACTTGTCAGGGACTGATGTTATTTACCCTTCTGTTTCTACAGAAAAAAAACAGTGCGTGAACTTATACAGTTATACTCTAAATAAATGCAAATGCCCCCTTCCTGTCACGGATTCAGATAAAAAAAACTCACCATAAGAGACACTAAAATAAAACTGATCATGATGACGCGGACGCTGAAAAGTGATCAAAAGGACGCTGAAAAATCATCATAAAATCGCTGAAAAAGGACGCTGAAAAATCATCATAAGGACGCTGAAAAAAATCATCATAAGGACGCTGAAAAAATCATCATAAGGACGCTGAAAAAATCATCATAAGGACGCTGAAAACATCATCATAAGGACGCTGAAAAAATCATCATAAGGACGCTGAAAAAATCATCATAAGGACGCTGAAAAGTGATCATAAAGGGGCTGTGATAAATAAGAGATTAGAGGCATATGCAGGTTGTTGTAACTTTTATGCTGAGTTCTCCAGTGCCTGGTCGAGATTTTCGGTGACCATACTTACACCACATCAACCAATAACGCTGTATTTAACAAATCCGATAACGCAAATGAGTTGTACATTTTATTTACAAATTTTATTTCTTTAGACTTTTCAGATTATACTTTTTTTGTACCTTGCCACGAACATTCTGTAAATGTGTTTTAAGTGGTGAATTCGGAAAGCTCCTGTTGACTTGTTAGTTGAATAACGTACATAACAACCAATGTTCTGTAAGTCACAGAGACGGTACCTCTAAATGTACGCCTCATCCGGTTAAATATTGCCATTAAAAAACTACAATGGCGCGGAAACAGGTTTCTAGGTCCCTTTTAACAAATCATTAAACGTAGTTGCAAGATAGAATCCTCTAAATGTCTTGATTTAGATGAAAGGGTACGTGCAATTAATTAATTGACGTTTTTACATTTAAGTGTGAGATACGCATGTAGAATTTCAACTCCGTGATATTGTACATAATTGATTTCATTTTAATTTTTGTTTGAAGAAATTCTCATTTGGTATATGCGTCCGATGTACAGTCAAGCTATCGACATTCCACGACCTGAACACATGTTCCACTGAATGCACCATCATTAAGTACTTCACGACAGTGTTATTTTTAAATGACACACATTGACATTAACGCCACCTGATGGAAAAAATATTTTACCTGAGATGAAATATAAAATGTGCATGTACAAAGAAAATGTAATATACAGTAAAACCTGTGAACAAAGACCATCGTTAGGAAATACAAAATATGACATTTATTGACAGGTGACCTTTGTTTGGAGGTCATTATATTCCTAATAATAAATGGCGGCTTTTATACAATGGCCTTTATTCACAAGGTGGCCTTTATTCGGAGGTGACCGCTAAAACCGGTTTGATTGTAGTCTCCTATAAGTAATAAACAGGCTAGCTAATACATGATTGTATATATAATTTATTATCTGTTTTTAATAAACTAATAAACTGTATAAAAATAAACGTTGCGAACTATGTGGTCGCATTAATGAAGTGGCCTCTGAGTAAGGTAGCTATGTTTGAACTGCTTCTGTTCAGTCAATGCGCGTACACATATACACATAAATACACGTAGGTCTTAATTCATGAGTGACTGTTTACTCAGGGCGTGACTACATTTATACAATATATCATACTGTGTTTTCATTTTTTTCGTTGGACTCAATTTTCGTGTTTTTTACTAAAAGGGCTATTACGTGGTGACATACATTCGTGGATTTTGATTTTTGAAAAGAAATGCATTGTCTCTATAATTAAATTCGTGGGATTTTGATTTCATGGATGAGCTGACCCACGATTTCCACGAAATTATGTCCCTACGAAAATGAATGATTCCACAGTATCATGACCATGATGGTAGAATTGGTAGGTGTGGAGATATTAACTCGTCAACTTTGTCAGATCTATTTTCACGCATTCACGCACATTTGAGAGTCGTTAATAAGGCCAATATAAATCAAATTGTTACAATAATCCTTCCCGTCCGCATCTCGACATTTACTTTTCATATAAAATGTACTTAAAAGAGGGAAATTTTCTTCAAGCTTAATTTTGAAGTCATATTGTCATTATGTTAACCATCTTCACAGTATGTTATAATTATGATCTATCTCTATGAGTAACAGCATTAAATAATAAATCTTCATAGCTAATAATTATATCTATGTGTTTGACCTTAATGCGAGTTGTATAAAAGTGGAAAAAAATAAGATTTACCGTCTCCCGTTTCTTAGAAAATCTTGGACGACAATCTAGTGATTAATTAACAGAGGCCTTAAACACCTTGTAATTCAAATAACTGATTTTTTAAAGAATCGATTTAGATATAACTTTGCTATGCATTTTTTCCTAGTCTTAATACATTTTGTATTGGCGTACGTTTTATGTTAGACATTTACAACCAATTATTAGGCGAAATATTCTCCCAGCGATTTATCAGATGAGTTTTCATTTTAAAGTTCTCAAATGTCAACATATCAGAAAATCTAATCTCTCGGCCGTACTTCATAAAGACATCTTTCATATTGACAATTTAATTTACCAATTTACGAAGTACTAAAGGGTGTATCACGCGTAAACGAAAAAGTGAATCGTTTGATTTTGAATATAACCAACCCTTTCGGTAAAGGCGGGGAGATGATGAACGTTGTTTTTTTACAGTACATAGAACAGTAAATCCGCTAAAACCGGACCCAAAAGTCTAGTTTTCTGAGAAGTCCAGTTAAAGAGAACTTTTCATAAATTCCGAAAAAAAATGGGGCTTGGGGTTTTACTGTATTTTTTCGGGGTAAAAATGAATTGCCAAATCTGATTGAAATACAAGTACAGGCCTAAGTTTCACAAACTACACTTATTTATAAAATCGTACATTTTTCTGTTTTGTTGTAAAGAATTCGATCAGAATGTAGTATTAATATTTAAAGAATATGCAATGATGTACTTGTAAGTTTCAACCAAGTTATAATCTTAAGTCTGTTATTGGAAATTTGACTTTTTACACACACAAAAGAGTTTTGAGACTTAATTTGTCCATCAGACCCACACTATTTTATACTGGCATGTTTATCAAGTTCTTAGTAAATACGGAAACAAATGGTTACATTTCTGATCAAAGACACAAGATTTCTAGACATAAAAAAACTTATTGAGTTTGTACCTAATTTTGTTCATGAAGCTGGGGCCAGGTCTTTACAATCAGGTCTCTATTGACAGTGGGTCTTCAGAACTGGCTTTGGTTGTACAATGGAGTGGGATGAGTTGTATTTGGGGCATTTGGGTAATACCATAAAGGAAATAGAAATGTGGTAAACGGAAAAAGGACTAAAGAGGAATATAAACAACGAGGGTACTTTATAGTGACAGGGAAGATGTGTTATGCTGAACGATGGTGAACATACACATCCAAAGATAGAGAGAAAAATGTGGCATAGGAAGAATAGGTGATGAGGCACGAAAAGCACTTGTGAGATACTAGTATGTACCCGGTAGAAAGATTAGAAAGAGGGGAAGAGAGAGGAGAGAGGGGACGTTATAAAAGTACTGAAGATAAACTCGGGTATTACAGAGAGGTTAAATAAGAATAATGAGGAGACTAAAAGTGATTGAGGAGGGAAAGAGAGGAAATACGAAGAAATGAGAGGAGACGTTGTAACAGCACACATGTTAAACTTGGACATTACAGAGAGGTTAAGTAAGAACAATGAGATAAGTGACTAAACATGGAGAGGGAAAGAGATGAGGTGGAAAAAAATATAAAAAGACAGTGAAGGAGAAAGAGAGAGACCGCAAGGTGATGTCATAATATTCCTTCTAGAGACTTCGCAGTGTACAGTGCAACCTCTCCACAGCAACACCCTGTGGGTGAAGCAACAATATGTTGTTGTTGAGATGTTGCTCTAGGGAGGTTACATTAGTAGATAAATTGTTGGAAATTCATGCTGTTGTTGAAGGGAGGTTGTTGCTTAAGAGAAGGCCGCTCTGGAGAGGATGTACTGTATTTAAACCTTGCATTTGAAGAGTGTCAATGCTTTGATATGAAAATCGTCAGATTGTGAAATAATTGTACGACTGAATGAATGAACTTCACATGTTGAATATCAAATAATTTAACCACGGGATCTACATTCAGATATGTCAGTTCAGTCCTTGGATTAAAGATGAGATATTTCAATATTATAATATACAAATTATCTTTAAGTGGATAGCTCAACATGTCACGGTAATATAAAAAAATCTTAATCAGATTTCACGACAATTTAGGATAATAGAACTCATTAATATAACAAATAGTACCATTATCCAAATGAAATATATATCAATTTTGTTATTTATGACAATTTCACGATATTGTCTCTTTGACTGAAGTATTACTTTAAGAGAATTTACATGGTAGTGTGATGGTACTCATAAAATACTTTATAACGAGTTTTACTTTCCTGGGTCTATCGTTTAATTGTGTTACCACAAATGCCTTTTCCTAATCAATGGACGACACTCTTTGCGCTAGAAAAGTCAATTTGGCGCCGTTCAAATCAAAGTGTTCTTGATGTAAGCTTGTGTAAGCTTTTAAAAACGTTTTTCGTTTACATAAAGTTATCGCCATTTATCAACGAAATAACTGTTATTTACTGTATACCGTGTAAATATACTACACTAAGAAATACTACCCGTCCTCCTCTGTTCTATAACTAATTATCAACTTTCTCTTTTGATAATTATGTGAGGGTTGTTAGAGCTTTTATACGAACGGTATTAAATGTAGCATCAGTCAAACTGTTAGAGTATAGTAGAGTAGTAAGGATTGTGCCATTCGCGGGTCACGAACTAATAACCAATAGATCAAAGTTCCAGCACTCTATACAAGGCTAGCAAAGTTCATTGAAATTTACTATTATACAATTACAGACAGCACCTGCTTTTGTTTCAATAGAGTTATGATTCTTTTCCGTTCAGTGCTTGTGCCGCGCCGCGGTCCTATGGCAAATGAGCTGAATTTGTTACCCGGCAATCCGGGTTCGATTCCCAGTCGCGGCTGAAAAGTCCTTCCGTGAAAAGTTGACAACAAACGATTTTCTTCTGCATGTGAAGAAGTTGCCGGTTCCTTGTGTTCTGATTATAACAAAGTCAAGTAAAACTGGTTAGGTGAGTCAGCCGCCGCATACACTTGTAACTGAAACAATTGTTGAAGACCGGCGTTTAACAAACAAACTACCCAGTTCTACCATCAAGTAAATTAAATTCATGTAAACAGTAAGTTCGTTAAACTTTCAACATCCGTACATTACTCTGGTTGCATCAGAAACTTTCATTCATAAAATACAAAACTATACGAACATAAAACACGTTGAAATTTGTTTCCTATTAAAAAGGAAAAAATGTGTATATCTTAAATACACTTTATTATTCATGTTATCAGATTTCATATGATAATAAAATGTATATTTTGACACAAAGCTTGTCCCTAATACAGTCAGTCAATTATAATGATATAATGTAATACACATAAGTGAATGTAACACATTACTCGTATGATTATAGTAGTCACACTAAGATGAACACCGAACACATTTGAAGGAATTACACATTAACATCCCATTCATGTATCTTTTAATAGTTTAGTATTTTTAGAGGACTGATATCAAATGTCTGTAGAACAGGATGATACCTGTATAAAAACTTAAAAGAAAAAGGTAATTAAATTGGACAGAGTATGGAAGAGCAAGCAAGGTAAGCCTTAAAAAGAGAAGGACATGGAAATTAAGTCGAGACAGAACGGAGCAGGTCAGGTCAGGGGATGGTAACGGAACAGAGTACGTCAGGACAGTGAGGGAAGGGTAAGTCAGGACAGTAAAAATTAGTTTAGGTTCTTAGCAGGACCGAGTTGGGTATGCCAGATCAGAATAGGCTATGTCAGGACAGAACAAAGGAGGGAATACCAGACCAGAGCAGGCCAGGTAAGGAAATACGAATGTAAGCCAGATAGGAACAGAGCTGGCCAGATCGGGAGAGGGAATGGTAAGCCAAGACAGGACAGAACAGAGCAGGCAAGGTCTGGACAGGACAAAGGCTGGTTAACCAGGACAGAACAGATCAGGGTCAATTCAGGGGAGGTTAAGCCAGGATAGAACAGGGCCAAGTTAGGACAGGACAAAGGCGGGTAAGCCAGATCAGAGCAGGCCAGGTCAGGTCAGGACAGGACAAAGGCGGGCAAGCCAGACCAGAGCAGGCCAGGTCAGGTCAGGACAGGACAAAGGCGGGCAAGCCAGACCAGAGCAGGCTAGGTCAGGACAGGACAAAGGCGGGCAAGCCAGACCAGAGCAGGCCAGGTCAGGACAGGACAAAGGCGGGCAAGCCAGACCAGAGCAGGCCAGGTCAGAACAGGACAAAGGCGGGCAAGCCAGACCAGAGCAGGCCAGGTCAGGACAGGACAAAGGCGGGCAAGCCAGAGCAGGCCAGGTCAGGACAGGACAAAGGCGAGTAAGACAGATCACAGCAGGGCAGGACAAAGGCGAATAAGACAGATCAGAGCAGGCCAAGTTATGACAGGACAAAGGCGGATAAGCCAGACCAGAGCAGGCAATGTCTGGACAGGACAAAGGCGGGTAAGCCAGACCAGAGCAGGCCAGGCAAGGACAGGACAAAGGCGAGTAAGACAGCTCAGAGCAGGCCAAGTTATGACAGGACAAAGGCGGGTAAGCCAGACCAGAGCAGGCCAGGTCAGTACAGGACAAAGGCGGGTAAGCCAGACCAGAGCAGGCCAGGTCAGGACAGGACAAAGGCGAGTAAGACAGACCAAAGCAGGCCAAGTTATGACAGGACAAAGGCGGGTAAGCCAGACCAGAGCAGGCCAGGTCAGGACAGGACAAAGGCGGATAAGCCAAACCAGAGCAGGCCAGGTCAGGACAGCACAAAGGCGGGTAAGCCAGACCAGAGCAGGCCAGGTCAGGACAGGACAAAGGCGAGTATCCCAGACCAGAGCAGGCCAGGTCAGGACAGGACAAAGGCGGGTAAGCCAGACCAGAGCAGGCCAGGTCATGACAGGACAAAAGAGGACAAGTCAAGATAGAATAAGACAGATGAAGGTTAACCTGGACAAGACAGAGCAGGCAATGTTTTGTCAGGACAAAGGAGGACAAGTCAAGACAGAACAGGACAGATGGGGGTCAGCTTGGACAGAACAGAGCAGGACCAAGTCAATGGAGCGTAATCCAGGAAAGAATAGAGCGGGTCAGGACAGGGGGGGGGGGGGTATACCAAGACAGAACATGGGATAAAACATGGCTGGAAGTTATGAACTGAGATGAGAACACCACATGGTATCGCTGTTTAAGCCTGGACTGAACATAGTACTAGAACTGAGCACGTTTAGAATATTGAGGAAAACAAAATACAGCACCTAGGTATGCGATATAGATGTACATGAAGTTTATCCGGGGACACCTGTCTGAATCATAATGAAACTTAATGTAGCGTACAAACTCATATAAATTGCAAATCTTTAAATATTTGATAATGTTGCTATAGTATTCATGACGAATTTAAGAAATTGTAATTCATTCGGTAAAATTTACAACATAATTATGTTGCATTTATAAATGTTGCGTGCATTTCCATCACGGAGGATTAGACAAGATAATTAAAATGTTATTTATGGCATGCATTTACTTAATTAAATTCGGTACAATTTAAAAAAAACATTTATATTTGACTGCAATTTGGTGTCAATGCCCCGAAGAACAGTTAACAGTCTAGCTACAACAATAATTACAACAAATGTACATATTTTTCTTCCGGTCCCGTCAACACATATAAGAAAATGTTGCGCTTTCTCCGTCGCTTTTGTCATAAAAATGATCGACATTACTACCAGCGCGTACATTTCGTTATGTATGATTGTATGTTAAGATAAAAATCTCCATGAAGTATGCAACCAAAAAATGTCTTCATTTCTTAAGGCTTGTGACTGTACAATAAATCATTTCATAAAAACGCCACTGTCACAATGTATTTAATAACAAACCTAGTTAAAAACGTAGTCATATCTTAAAAGTTTATCTTGACTTAAAGCGGCAGGCATCTATATCACATATATTGTACATTTAAACCTTGACTCATCACCAACTGTAAGTAACGATAATCTGTTAGTTACGGTTAGTAAAGGTCCACTGTAAATAAAGTGGTCTGTAAGCTACGTTCACGACTACTTGTGTCTTATTAAACACATTAGTATCTTTACAATAAACGCGAGTATCAAAGAGATCTCTAAATAAAAGCCAACTTGTACGCCAAGTCTGGTCTTTCTTTCAGTAGTACAGTTTTATACTATTACAACACGTGATTGTTTGTACCCCCCCCCCCCCCCCCTCCCCCCAACAAAAACAAAATATCCTTTGGTCGATGTCATTATGATCGTGATTTCAATATATTTGTATGAAACAATTAATCAAATATACGATTACATTGCAAACGCACTGTTCCGTACATCTCCATACATAAAATAAGTCCATACAGAAGTCCAATGGTAGTTTTTCTGCTGAAATATTCATTCTCAACAAACTACACTAGTAACGGTGTTGAATTTTGAAATCACAGTACTGAGGTGTCAGATGTGTTCTGTATAACAAGTGCAGGTACTCCGTTATTATTGTAAATATGTCTACCAAGAACATTAAATTATTCATAAACTGAACTTAATTCATAGTCATTAGTTAATACAAGATTGGCATGCGCACAAATAATATTTGCAATGATTTATGTTGTTGCATTAATTAAGGGCGCCTTTACTTTTTGTAACTTTGCCTTTCAGTACCGTTTTTATCTTAACATGTAGCGCTTTTTATATATCTGTACGTGTATCGCTACCGAAATATATAAATCTTGCTTAGTGTCTTCATTAAAATCGTAAACTTTATCGGTATGCAGTTTTTAAACAATGATATACACTCTGGTTTACTTTGGCTTTACGGACCATGAAATGTATACAAAACGTCATGAGGGAATGCATTTATACCATACAGCGCTAGAACGAATGAATACTCACGAAGAAGAAGCGTTGAGTGATGAAACGCATCTCACGGATTATACATAATTTTTTTTTTGGTATTTAGTCAGCGAAGCGGGCCAACGATACAGCAACACTATTCTACAACTTGACGTTTAAGAGTACAGTATATACACGGTCAATTGGTGTGCTATCAAAGTTTTTTTCTCTGTCAAGTGTATTTGTTTACATTTTTGTCGTTATCGTAGCATAATTAGTTAAAAAAAACTCCAAAAAATCTCAGGAACAGATGGGACGCTGACGTAAAACGCGTGAAAACTGACACTATGGAAATATTTGTTCTCAGGATTTTGTGAACGATGATAGAACGGTATTATCATACATTACCACATCTTTGGATATTCAAAACACGAACCTAAGCACAGTACTGGAATATTCGTAAAATTATTTTCTAAGAAGTTTTCTGTCTTGTGTTTTATCTATGTAAAACAATATCGGATAGTAAAGCTATTTAACTTGGATATTTTTATCATTGGTTTGACTACGAAGAATGTGAAATAAATGATTTTCGTAAGACCGCGAAGTAATTTTATCTACAGCATGATACTATGAATATTATTAATGCTAAATTATCATATTTTATCAAAATATGTATAGATGTGTATTAAAATACTCCGTTGAAAAATTATATAATGTTGTGAATTTATGGGTAGATAGTAGTGTTCTGAAATGTTAATTTTGTTACGAATTTTTAATTGTAATGCTTAAAAATGTGCAATCTCTTCCTGCAATCATCCAATTATTTAGTGTTTGTGTTCTTGTTTGGATTTAATGTAAGAATTGTGTTACCCCAAGCCCAGTGTGAGCTGCAAGATGGAAAATGTACATACATGGTGAACCTAAACACCCAGGAGCCATGTGGCCCCTCAGTGGTTTCCAAAAAGTTCGAGTATGGGCCACAGGAACTCCGTTTACCCGCGGACGAAAAGATGAACCGAATGCAGAAAGATTTTGATACTGTAAAATCAGACCATGAAAACCGAATCAAAGAGCTCGAGAATTCAATTCAAAAGGTGTTACGAAACGCAATATCTTCTGTACCCGTGACTTATACCCAACAGGTGGGTAAAGTGGTTCTTAGCACGGACAATGAGCGAGGACAAGTTGGTGAGCATGAATCTCATATCCCAAAAGCCCCAGAAACGTCGGGTAACTTGCTGCTACTGAGATTACAAAATCAGTTTAATACTTTGACAAAATCTCTAAGTAAACGAACAGCGGATTTACTTGATGCAAGAAATAAACTTAACGAGACCGTGGATCTGATGAATGCTGCTCAGAAGCAAGCGTTGGACTCTAGCAACAAACTGGTAAACTTAGAAAGTCGATCAGCTGTACTTGAACGAGAAAATCGAATTTTGAAAAACAAGTTAAAAGACAAAACTGAACGTTACGAATACACTAAAGAAAAGTTGAACGTTACAGAGACTAAACTTGTAAATGTTGAAAATCAGTTATATGATGTTATTCGCTCCGAAGCGACGCTAAAAGAAGAGCACGAAACGCTTAAGATAAAATACGAGAAGACTTTGAAGGAGCTAGAAGAACTGAGGAGAAACCATACTCTACTTGAAGCTAAATACAAGAAGGCCAGAAAGACGCTAAAGGTTCGGGATGAAGAATTAATGGAATGCTACCGAGGTATGATTATTATGGTTGCATTTAAATTTTTTCAATGAATATTACTAATCCTTTTGAATTATTTCAATTTGTTTTTGCTTTTTGTAACAATGTTGATGATGTTATTTTAGAGATTCAGTTCATTTCGGATGACATTAGTGTGAAGGTGAAAAGCAATCAAATTCTAAATGGCATTGTTTCTGCGACCTTGACCCTTTAAGTTGACACAACTCTTGAAAAATTGAAATAGAAAAGTTGAATTTTAAGGTTTATAATTATTTGTTTAACCATTGGACTATCACAAAAATAGTTTCGGGGTTTTTATCACCTAAAATGAATCTGATATAAAAACAAAAAGTCTTTCTATGAGTACTGGTGCGAATACTACTAGTTTTCTTTGCGAGTGTTTGAATCCCATTTCTTAAAGACAAGCGAGAGTTAAATTTTGGACACCCGAATAATGCTTCCTTCATTAGTCATAACTGTTAGAACAGTTAAATAGAAGGCTGCATCAACAAACAGTTCAGAGGAGGTCAAAGAATTCACATGAAATTTAAACAATGGGGACTTCAATTCTCTCCAATACTTTTATCGAAACATACATATTTCTGAATCTTATCAAAGCGCACGAGTACCAAAGTATGTACATAAAAAAGTCCCACATACTGTTCGTTCTGTTTTAATAAATTCATAGATTACACATGCAATGTGGCATGGCGCAGTTATATGCACGTTTTATTGATGCAGAATGACATAATTTTAATATAAAACTAATTAATGTAACATCAAACGTTCGTTTCATAATATGACATGAAGTGGATAGATTTGTCTGCACCACTCAAGCGATTGTCAGTAATTCGAGTGGATAATATGACAAATTACAGACTGTTTTGTCATCATTTTTTTCATCAAATTTGACGTTCTTAATTTGTACGAATCCAAGCACGAAGGGATCCTGTCATTTGGTATAGAATCGGTAGCAACATGATGCTGCAATCGCTCAAATGTTTTTGCGCCGTGTCTTGGCAACCAGAGAATTTGTTGTTAGTATCGACTTGCAAAAATAGAATGTTTTTTTCTCTCTTACCTAAACACAGTTATAGGTCTATGCTTTACGATAATTAGACGTGATATATTTCTTAATCAGTTCAATTTTTTGCACACATTCATACGTATATAAACCATTGGCTTAGGATCTCAATGAAAAGTTGCCAGGGGGAACGCCTGTATACTTTTTTATGAAATATTGGATGGCTGTTTGTTAATGAAAATTGATACTGTAGTATGTAACTGTTTTTTTTTCTATTTAAGCTTGTTTTGTCTATTTTCAAAAAAGAAGAAATAAAGAACTGCATTCCGAATTGAACATGATTAACACGTTGTCGTGTTTTTCTGTCTGCGCGCGCATGTCTATCTTAGTGGGTGATGGTCATTATTCATTATTTGATTAGGACAAAACACTTGAGACTAATCTTTGTTAAAAGCTCAAATTTCATAAATCAGATGATGATCATATTGTACTGATATTGCATTTAGTTATGTTAATATGAGGAGATTTCTTCCCGGGAATGGTTAAATCTACCCTGGGTGTGACACTTAGCACACAGGTCATTGATCAATTAATATATAGGAATCTGTGAGATCAATTTCTCTGACATCACTGATAACCACCCAGCAAGTAGCTGGACTACTAACCACGTTTGTATATTTCTTCTCTCATATACGTATGGTTATATGATTGCGTTTTGATATCTTTGATTTGTAAGCTGATATTTGAATATTAGTAATGAGTTTGGACCAAGATCTCAATGAGATGAGATCGTTTTTATGTACAATGACGTGGGTGTTTTTTTTAAAAGTGATGTATTTTGTAAATTCAAAGTTTTTCTTCCATGAATTGCAGCAGTTTATTCGGATGCTAATTATTGCAAATTTCTATTGAAATTGCAACATTGTTTGACATGCATGATTATGCGTTTGGCTATATTAACATCAATAAAATAATCATTTTCAGTGGTTTATCTGCTGTAATATTTCTAATCTAAGTGTTTAATGTTGCGTGTTATGTCGGAGCACTCGGTGAATGCAATTTGAAATTTGTCATTAACTTACGGTAGACTTACGTTTGCATGTATTTAGCCCCTTAAGCGGCGAACATGTCAACGCTAACATACTTTAAATCGATTTGTCAAATTTCATTTTAATACACGTTTTTACATCTTTATATAAATTATTTTCATGATACTGACTTCAAATTACGACACGCCACTTTTTCATGTTCATTGGTGCTCATTGAAATGAAATAATTGGACGCTTATCGTGGAAAAATATCAAAGTGACGCAGTGGTATGAAAGTTTGAATTAGTGTCGTATATTACCGTAAATGATACAAACGTAAAAAACGATTAGCAAGATCTCTGATCCAAGGAGATATAATTTTTTATTATGATTCAAGGCCAGTTATGTAAGTCGATTCAATTTCCACCGCAAACAAAATATATAAAAAACGGCTGTTTCGATATTTTGTTAACTTTTTTAAAAGCCGATGTTATCATTTGTTGACATACCTTTGCGGTCCATTACATTCAAAACTGAGATTTTAATTGAGTTTTATGCACAGTATAAATATACAGTAGAAATTCTATAATGCGGCCACCTTTTAGACCAAAAGGAAAATGTATTTATATCAAAATGGTGACATATCCGTCAGTAAATTACTGGTCGTTAGAAATTAGTAACAGTTTTAAGATTAAAATGGTCGCTCATATTATATCACTATGAACATCACAAGGTCTTATATGACGATACTCACCGCCAACAGTTATTACAATCAATGTACAACTTAGATAAAAGGTAACAATTTAGATATATGTCTTTTAAAAAAGGACACATGATAGTTTAGCTGACAGCACGCGTTTTAAAACAGGGGAAGTAATGTCTTAATTGGAAGCCTTTCGATTCTGTTTGTCTCGACAGTTTTATGTCTACATTTGTCTCATTGAGTAATATAACATTTATATTCATTTGATCTGCAATTGAACAAATTAGTAACCATCATTTCGTGTTTTAAATTACACTTTTAAACAATTTATGTGGAATGTAACCATAAAATTTACATAACATAGCGATAAATTAAAATTACAATTTATCAAGCAATTTGTCTCATTTCGCGTGCATTTTGAACTTCATTTTAAAATCATGTTTCCGAAGGTTATTATATTGTTGTCTTCGGTATACCATCATTTGCCTTGGAACACGCGGGGGTAATAAACTGTACAAATACAAACTCACAAAGCCTGGAGTGTGATTAATGTGTTTCTTCGAGTTTCAGCAAAGTAATGACTTCTTTATTGCAATAGAACATAGTAGTAAATACCTGATACTTATTCCCCTCAGCAATTATACGGTTTTGAAACTTCACACCTCTGTTTGTAACCACAAACTCTTATATAAATTAAAGACATATAATAATAAATTATGTACATACACATCAAAAGATATTCAATGACAATGAAAATTCATTATAAGCTGAACAATACATTGTGTTTTTTTGTAACGCTTTATTGCACTTCAAACACCAAAAAAGAAAATTTAATACCGTTGTTGAGAGGATGTTGAATCTTGCGTATATTTGAAATTAAAATTTAATGCAACCTATAACATGACTATATTAATGTACTGTATATTTAGCTACTCATATTTCAAGGTAGGAATAGGTACATCTTTGATTTTCTAAATTTTCTTTTATTTTTTATTTTTTGAAATTATAGCTATGGTATTATTATGCATATCTTGCAAGTTTAACATAACATCTGACTGCTTCAGATATAGTACATAAAACGTTAGTGTAGAGATGGTTAACAGGTGTTCAGTTGTACGGGGTGGTGGCAAAAACCTTGTATTTAAGTAGCGAAAGGAAAAAACATCGTACCCACTTTTCTAGTGCAGTTTTTTTTTCAGTAAAAAACGTTTCTGTCGGAATTGTAAAAAGCGCAATTCCTAACCATTAGATAGTATTCAATACTCTGCAAAGGACTTCATGATTCCGATGATTCCGCATTCTACTGATTACTGAAGACCCTACCTGACGTCTTTTTATCTAATTCTTGAGTAACATTTCCTTCTTTCTTGATGTAAAAAGTTAATATTCCATTACTTAAACCAGAACTGCACATTTAAGTTATAATCTTACTCATGAACCTCTTGTTATACAAATTCAAATCTCCTGAATTCTTCTTTTTTTTCTCTTAGCCTTCGGTCTATAGCTAAGCGTTTGCAAATAATAATGGCCAAACTGCGTTCCGTACAGTCGTCCATTAAGGATTCCCGACATTGTCAGTCGCATTTTAAAATCTGTATACAGCATTTTCTGACAAAGAGACGTCGTTATAATTTATTGAAAACAGCGCATGTGTAGTACATACACGTATGTAGGTGCTAAACCTATGATAAATTTACATGGAATTAAAATAAAACATGCTGTTTATTAGATGCTATGATATGTTAATTGTAACGTGTTCAAGAATATGATAATAAGCGAAACAAATCTTACAAACACTCCAGAATATTAAGTTGATATATCATAATCTAGAATGACGGTGATACTTATTTGTAATTCAAGTTCGACGGTACCTCGTATCTCATATCATGAAATCAAAATATTAATGCCATACACTAAAGACGATGTATTGTATATTAGTTACAAAGTTATTTAGTCGACGTGAACAAAATGATAATCGCCAAAGTTATGGAAATTTGAAAACCATAAAGATTTGTAAATTTGATGATACAATTTGATAGTAAGACAACTGACCCGTTTAAAAAATACAACGTATAAATAAAATCATATTACTCGTTTTTCTATACACAATTTAATCTGTCTATAAAACTACAGTACAACCTCTCCAGAGCGGTCCTTTCTAGGGCAACAATCTCCCTTCAACAACAGCATGTTTTTTCCCACTGTATGGTTTAACTATTAATTTAACCTCTCTAGAGCAACAATCCACCAACAACAACATAATTCTACTACTGCTAAAGGGTACTGCTTTGGAGCGGTTGCACCGTATTGTTAATTAAAACTTCTCTGGGATTTACATCCGCATACCTAGGTTTAAAGGGTTTAGAAATATGGAAGCTCCTGGGAATGTAGGATAATATTTCGGGTTGATTTTCTCACAATCAAGATGTAATCACCTTGAATTTGAAGTCAGCTATAGCTCGTCCCAGCTCACGCGTAGGTATTATATGTTTTATGTTCGTATTTCTTATTTACACAACGGACAATGTGCTTACTATCAATAATGATAATTTACAGTGGAAGTAAGTCGATTTAACACGTACCAGATACTTTAACATAACCTTAATTTATTGCATTTTAATGCTGTACCACAATTACACTAAATGTCTATATTTTCATAAAACTGTAATAAAATCAAATGAGAAGGGCGTGTGACTAGATATTTTAGAATAAAATGTAGACAACAGTGATTTATCTGGATCCGATGAACAATTTCAGATAGGGCTTTAACTTACAACAACAACACAAAATAAAAACACATCATAAGACACTACTAATTCTAATTACTCCACATCGTGATATAGAACATAGTCTTTTGATATACATTATGTGTAATTAAGCGATTTTGTACACACGATTTCTTTTGATTTTGTATATTTAGTAAGGCAATAGAGAAACAAGCTTATCACCCGGGATGCAAATCCTGCACTCTACCAACTCGTGTAACTGTAGGGCCAGCATATTAATAGTTGAGAAAATGAATACCATAATTATACGAGTTCGTCTATTTACGATTTCGTCTATTTAAGTACGATATGTATGCTGGTCTTAATATTAAATCTAGATATTACCTAAATCATGTCTACGAAATTTTACATCTGATTGTTACATTGACAATTAGTTTAACTTCTTATTAAATATCACATTAAAAGAATCATTTCGTTTCCTGGCTAACACAATGCAAATATATACAATTAAAACCGAGGCTCTTTTGTGAGTGTGCTAACGTTCTCCGTAAAAAATAACACATTAATTTTCTTCTACGTAAATCCACAGATTTATTGCGCTTTTGCCCATTTAGTTCAAAACCTATTCATTCAAACCAATGTTTATCTTGAGATTATCTTTTCTAGCCTATTATTATGACCCCACCCAAGCAGAAAGAAAATTGATCGCCTGGATATAATAGGTTTTTAATAAGTCATAAAACTCCCGGCGTATTTTACCATCTTCGTACTTAAGACATAAAACATAGGTAGGAAATGTATCCAGTTCGTTAAACAGAACAACTTAGGTATATCTTGTCACTTCATTAGCATAATGAGAGATTATATATCATACAAAATGTAAAAAATAATTAAGTCCCTGAAAAGTATCTACGTACGTAATAGCATAAATATTTCAGTCACCGGGATACAATTTATGTGAACGAAATTGATCTTTCTAAATATATATGTTATAATGTGACTCATTAATAATCTATGTCCTTTAAAAATAGTTCCTAGTTTAAAACTTGTCTACGACGGTATCGTAGTTTTGTAAAGAATAGTTACAAAATACAAAAATGTAGTTCACTTCGCTCATATGCGATGTTGTACGTTCGCAGTTCGCGATTAAAAAATTGAACCGCGAACCGCAGACTAGAACCGAACGCAGTTTGCAATTAAAAAAAATGATTCGCGAATTGCGAACTGCGTTTTAACTTTATACAATGGTTGTACCTGGCCATATTCAATTTTGTGTTATTATTTTCAACTTTGCTCAAAAGCTCTGTACTGTTGAACCTTTAAATATGGCAATTAATACGAACGGACGGACGTTCTCACGAGAGGCACATTATGGGCAACAGCCTTATATCTTCTTTTGGTTTTTATTACCACAAGTGATTTTATTATCCCAACAAGTGCGGTTTGTACGTAATTGCACCGCACAATAATACAGTTGTACTAACCCAAACCCTAACCCCGCACGTACACATGGCTGTGTTTGGAAAGACAGACGGAATGACGAGACAATACAACATAAAAAACAACGAACGAAACATGAACACAATGTAAATGTATGTAAAAAAATAATAATACAACTGTACTTGAATAATTCAAACCAAGGCATTGCCACTAAAACAGTATTGTTACTTTAGAGTTAATATATTCAATGATAAAAACACCATTTTTTTCAAATTTTCATTCGTGCTAAAACAGTTGCACAATAGTTTTGTTTAGATGCTGGAATGAAAGAAATCAAATTACATTCCAACATGCTCCTTTTGTCATTGTATACCACTTATCAAAATATAATCTCAGATATTTGGAAACTGTTCCCAATTTTAATTGAAAACAACTGTGCAATTACCGCAGGTGTAATTTTTATTTTTCTGGTAGATGTTTTTTAAATTTCATTCGTTTATCTGTTGTTTAACCATTCGACAGCTATGGTCATTTCATAGATGACCCAGAGAGAGTGTGAGATAAGACATACAGGAGTACCAGGCATTTATATTCTTACTCTTTTCAAATTTGTTTTCTGATTCCTCGTCTTGTCCGTTGTAAAGCACCGATACATGCCTCGCACTTTTCCTGGTCTTTTATAGACACAGTACGGCAGTTTAGATGGGGACACTAGAAAAGCGTTCCTGAGAAATTCGAAAGGCGCAGTCGTGAATCTTACCTACGATCGTTCGTTTGGTAGTCCCGCGCGTTTCTACTTGATCTTCGATCACCCCTTTGAATTTCATACAAATAAATATCTACATTTTATAATACACTGAAAAATTATAATATTATTCGTTTTATGATCAAATCCCCGGTGGCTAACGTAATGTTCACACTTCGTTTGTAAACAAGTAAATGATGTAGCTATACAATATTTGGATAACCCCGTTAATACTGCTGAGTTAGATAAATTTCTGGAACAAGAGGCAATATAAAAGTAAGAGAAGTGACTTTTAGAAGATAATTCCTGGTTTTGAGCTAGAATGTTGTTGATATGTTTTCAAATAAATATAAGATCACCGTCTTCAGCGTTGAAGTGTGTTTTTGTAAACTACGTAAACGTATCTCAAAGCAGGTAAATCTCATCTAACAGATTGCATCTCAGATAAACGACACCAGTTATTAAAAGCAATTTCGGATTTTCGAGGTAAGCATTATTAATAAGTACTTACACAGCTGCTAGTAGAGTAGTACTTCAATTGCCCCCTTCTTACTAAGTCTGGAACGACTTCGATTTTAGTGCTGCATAAGAAAGATTTGCAGATTAGCGCTAAGTAATTGTTACATAATTTTTGCTGTGTCACACTTGTTGCATCGGATAAACAATTAATGTTGGTGTACTTATTTACGTATAAAGTGCATAATAAGTTAGGTTGTTTACATTTCCTGCGCGTTCCCATGTTTCAAACTGTCATCCTTTTCTTTCATACATTTAAATCATGACATAACAGAAAATAACGAATTCGACCGAGGTTGTAAGCCGGATAGTAAAAGGGGTGTTAATCGAACAAAAGCGAAACAACAATAGGCTTATCAGCGTATTGAAGCGACGATATTACATAGAATGCACTGATTAGGTTTTATCGGGCGCACTGATAGAGGGTCATGGGTTCGAGACCAGATACCGACCTTGTCTCTTTATGTGAAAAGGTCGGCAGTTGCTTACGGAGGATGGGAGTCAAGTACTGGTTCTTCCCAGAAACAGTAGTTAGGTGAACTGTCCGCCTCATATGACTCAGACTGTTGAAAAGGGGCATTAAACCCAATATAAAATAAACAAACAAAACATTATCGGGCGATGGCGCAATCCCTAGTAGTTGTTGCTATGCATCACAAGCTATCACGCAAGATGACAGCCGCCGATGACACAACAACGGACTCGCCCGATTATAGTCCGCTAAGTACATTTTGTAAATCAATATCTTTCCTTCTAAATTTAGCTGTTACAGCGGATATAATTCTCAGAATTCTTAGCAGTTACCTGATTATCTGCTTCTTTGATTCTTTAATGAAAATGAAGTAATCAAAGACTTACATGATTACCAGTTATTTCGGTATACCCCCGGTACTAATTAGTAATTACATATTACGTTAATTACAACAAATTCTTTGTAATTGTAATAAATACTTATTTCCAATGTAGAAGGTATTTCCCGGTACTAATCATACGTGTACAGTACAACCTCTGTTGAGCAACTCCCTGATGGAGCTGCAAATATTGGTCGTTGTTTAGAGGTTGCTGCTATTCAGTTAAATTTATAGTAAATGTCAGCTTAAGAAATTTTGAAAATGTTGTTATACAGAGGTTGTTGCTCTGCAGAGGGCCGCTCTAGAGAGGTTGTACTGTACGTGATCCGAAAGATATGAAAAACGGATTGAGTGTTTATGTCTCTCTTGCAGGCCAGTTGTAACATACAGTTAACCCTTACAAATCAACCACCTCAACAACCAATTATGTTAGGATTGCTGTTCAGTGTTTCTTCTAGTTATTGACTTAGGACGAAGGGTCATCTTAGTAATAAAACCGTATCTTTTTCTGGTCCTAAAGATGGCCTTTATATCAGGGTCTGTACTTCATTTCGAGGGCTCAGCGCAACACTGTCGTAACTTGTTCTTATTTCAATATGAGTTACGACACAGTTGCGTTGAACCCTCGAATTACTATTACAGTCGAACCTGTGAACAACAGCCACCCTTTGGAAAGACAAAATGTGGCTTTATTTACAGATGACTATTACTCGGAGGTCATTTGTTCTTAATCATCAATGTGTTTTTTTTAAAAGGATGGCCTTTATTCTGAGGGGGGCTTTATTCGGAGGTGTCCGCTATCACATCCCGCTAGTTACATTAATATACTATTTAAAAATATCAGTATAACAATCGGAATGAGTTATATCATATTTATTCACGTATTAAAAGAGTCTTGTGCAATGTGACCAATGTTTTAAACTCATCAACAGATCGAACACCCCAACAAAATGTAATGTCTTTCAATAACTCGGATTGGATTCAAATTTAATTGCTTAACTTAACAATAGCAATAACAATAAGTATCATCCCTTGGTACCAAGTGTTCATAGAAGCTATATAATAACTTGAATCTGTTATTATGTGGAGTTCGTTCATTTCGGATTTGTACAAATGACGTCATGGGCGCTAGTTTGCAAGGTCCGTTGACTTTAAGGGTCATATAGATCTGGAATTTTTTTATAATGAAATTACAGAGTTACTTCTAAAAGTACGGAAAGACCTTTTAACAAGCGATTGAATTGTGAGCATGCATGTTACTTGCATATAGCAGTACTTTAAATAAATTTAATCGATTCTTGTTTCGAGTTTTGCTGAACGCACTTTTCGCTTTGATGATTAAACAAACAAGCCTAAGTAATCTAGTTCATGACCTTCAAACGAACGTTTGTAATTCAACAATAGACTTTCAGATCTGTCTCTTATATCTGCAGTTCCACATTCTTTTGTATCAATATTAATATTTACTTGCCTGTTTGTCAGTTATTGAATTACCACTTTTATAACTATAATGCTTAGCAACATAAAAAATCTGTGTCTATTTATTTATGTATTTAAAAAAGTGAAGTAGACTAGGCATTTAAAGCTATATTTAACTGTATGTAAGCATTCGGAGCGGAAGTTATGTTTACCAGTAAACACGCGACGCAAAATCCAATGAAATTACGGAATAATAATGAAATTCTCGAGTTTGTCGTCCATTAATTTTTGTTTACATACTTTATTTAATTTGTTAGTAAAATATTAGTACCGAGCACTTAAGTTTTATTTAAATCTGAAGCATCCATAGAGCATCCACGTCCAGGAACCCGAAGTCCGTAGCCCTGGCACATTACCTATGCTATGCGGGTATCCTTTCTGGAATTTCCATAAAAACACACGTACAAGATTCCGGGCAGTGGTTTCTAAGAAATTAACAATATGATTGGTAAACATCAAGTACGCATAGGTCTTTTACTTGTACATCTTTAAAATTCTTGGACCTACAGCGCAACCTCTCCAAACCGTGGGGGTAGCCAAATTATGTTGCTGTTAAGAAGTTGTTGCTCGGAAGAGATTGAATTGATAGTTAGATGGGAAAATTCACACTGTTGTTGAAGGAAGGTTGTTGCTTAAGAGAGGGCTGCTCTGGAGGGGTTGTATTGTATTTGGAACATTTACCACATCAATACTTGGTAAACAAATAAATATCTGACATAGAAAGCAATATAATTTAGTAAGTAATAGTCATATATTTGTTCATATTCGTTTACAAAATCAACCATCATTCTGCAAAATGATCGATAAATCGCGAGGTCGAAATTAACCATCAACAGTGCTTTCAGTCGTAAATTGTCGACTGCATTCCACACGAAAATAAATGTGCATATGTTCTTTTTCTGCTAAATATCCATACATGTATTTGTCTTAAATAAGGCCCAGTGTTGTATAAGCTAAAGTTTTTGCCCGTAAGAAAGTCTTTGTTTTAAAGACTTACTAGGCCTACTTTTTACTCTCATGAATGTAATAACGTTGTAAAAATGCAGTTTTGATATATAAAGGTATTCTTACACACTCGGATGTTTGTTCACTATGTTTTGTCCGAAACAACAAGTGATTCTAACAACAGCAAACAAAAACAAGATAAATCATACAATATAGATGTATGACAAAAAAAGCAAAGGATCAAGGTAAAATATTAGCGTAGATAATGGCACTATTTCTGATATTGAATGTGTAGCAGAGAAAAGTCTGCATTACTTTTCTGCTGCCGAACAGTCGGCTTTTTGCCAACTATGCGACAGTCGGATCGTAATTCTTCGTTCTTAATTAATTGTTGATCAATAAAATCCGCGACATTCAAATACACACATTTTGCGCTTGCATTTAGTGGCACATTTCCTACTATTTAACAGAAAATGTCAATCGGTGCAATAGGGATTTCGGATAATTTAGAGAACGTTGTAAGACTTTGCCTAATTGTGCGTTCATTCGAAGAAGCGATTTTTAGTTTATGTTTGTAAGATTTTACTATAACGACTTTCTGATAAAAAAGACTATCAAGTTCCACAAGACCTAACACCTACCAATCATCAAACCTGCGTAACACACAAAAATATTCAAAAGTAAACCAAACAGAACCTTCCCAAGTAGTACCGCTAAAGAACGGCGTGATGCTAATCTGGGGTTTAGGCCATCCAAAGGAACACAAATAAAACGGAACATGTGTCCAACGAAAAGATAGTAAAACAAATAAAAACATAAAAAGTAAATATTTTCATTTCATAAACGAATGAATCATTTTCAAAACATGCGTGTGAATATTGGCATTACAAATTAGTTTGACTGTGAACTATGAGAATAAGAGCAATTAACTAGTTCTGAACAACTTGCTGACGTCATGAATGAGACAGCTTTCCTGCTATATTGAGTGCAAGCACTTCATCCAAACTTCAACCATCTTCTAAGAAGCTCGCTTTGCACCAATTCCTTACATTTGTATATAACTAGCGGTTCAAAAGTCTGAGCGGTGTTTTAAATGCATGCTTTGTTACACATTTTGTTATAAAAACTGTCATAAATGGGAGACAATGACGTCATAAATGGTAATTATACTGCTTGCTTTACTGAAAACAACAACAAAATGCCTTTAGTGTAAGCACATGCATCTATTTCTTTGTTTCATGTTTAGTGCAATATCATACAAAACAAAAGACAAAAAAATAATCGAACATAAACAACAGCAGTCAATCAATAGCTGCTGTTGGGTACATTTATACGTCAAGTGGACTAGATAAAATTAATTCCAGGTACGTAACCGATTAATTAATACAATTACACCGAAGTAACCTTTAGTTACTATGATATTCAGCCGTTCTCCGAGAGTGATACTACAAGACAGTGGTGTAACTCTATGTACAGACAATCGTAGGCTGACAACCAGAGTAAACTAAAGGCCACTATGCAAAACCATGCAAACCTAAATTACTATACACAAATGTTTTCCTCTTTTTTCATGTGATGATATTTGATTGACTTTTTAAAAATTTAATGGAGGGCGATGCCAAAACAAGGCTTCTCCGTTAAGGGTACTGATTAAAGTGACCGTCCTTCAAAATTCGAGATTATCTATAAAGAAAAGATCACAAGACCATTCAGAAATAGAGGGCCGGGGTCCCAAATGGATAGTCCATAGTTTTAGTATTTTAGTAACAATCAACTGGGTTATATTTTCATTAGTAATTGGGTGTTTTTCAATTGTCTTGATTCTGTACTGATATCTAAAGACTGTAGACCTAACATTAATTTGTGTATCAGATAGTAAGCTTGTAATCTAAACAGTATGGCACTCTTTCTTAGTAACTGCCATAGAAAATGCTATGAAATTTTATAAATAATACTTTGCTCGCCTTGAGCAATATGTGGCATGTAGGTATTACTAATAAACAAGTTGATTAGGACAAGTTTTTCCCCGACAAGTATGTTGTAATGTAGTAAATACGTAATTAACAATCTACAGCACGTGTACAAAGATTTGTTTATCCCTGTTTAGGTTACATTTACTACCAGCGCTAAATTCATCTTTGTATCCTGTTTTTCAACATGAAATGATTTTGTAATATTTCTTTCTGTCTGACTTATGTTCTGACGCACGTATTAAAAGTATTACAATACTAATGTACTAAAATTTAAGATTTGAGAAACATTGAAACGTCTTTCAATTGTTTATAGTCACAAAGAGTCAAACCAAGGAGCATCAAGGATTTGAATATTACTACATGCACACTGCTTATTTAATATTTAATACAGATATGAAAAGGGCCCAGACACCAACCAAACACACACAAACTTACAAAACATAAGCGGGTAAAACACTGGACATTTCCCCAAGAGGTACCACCATGCAACGGTTTACAGCATGCTACAGGGACATTAAACTTGTTTTGCGGGTCCAACCTCACACACGCTTACCTTCGGTGTGACATAATACATAATTAGACGTGACAGACAATAATTAACTACATAGATTATGGAGTCGTTTAGGTCTTCAGAGAGTAGAATAATACTGTTTAAGGAAAGTCTCGCGGTAAGAACCTGCTATGGTCAATTTGAAATCATCTTCATTATCATATTATTATCATCTTCGTTTATATCAACAAAATTGGCGTAAAATGCGAAAATAGTTTTTTTAAAAATGATGAGTCCAAATTACGAAAATGAAAAATACATGTAGTTCTGTTTTGCACCAGCTTGTCGTAAGGTTGATGTGAACTCAAAACACAGACAGCTCGATTATTTGTTTTCTTTTTTCACCTTTTACATCAATAAAATATGATATACAGATCCTTCCTGCAGAGAGATAAAACCTCACGCTACATCTATTATGACCCCCTTTGTGCGGCATTGCAACATCCAATAAGCGTAGATGAAAAGGTGATTGAAGAGTCGCTACATAACAAGAGAAAACATAGAAGTATATCCACTTTACTTGATTCCTATCTTCATCCGCTGCCTAAGGAATTAAGGTTTTGAAATTAACATTTATTTTATCTAATGTTCCTGTTTGTTGTGGTTGATAAAATATCTAAAAAAAGCCGTGATAGCGATGTAGTATTTATCTTTTTCTAGAATGTAGAAATAACGTTTAAAAAGATGAAGGAAGTCAATGACATGGTAGATGATCTTGAAGATAGATCTACAACGTTTATAAATTCTTAGATATTGGAATTTGGACTCGGGACTCGGAACTGCTTTTCAGTACATCATATTGTTAAACTGAACACGTGTTTTAAACATACAATGCCACTTATCCAAAGCAACACCCGTTGAGAGAAACAAAATTATGTTGTTTTTTTAGAGGTCGTTGCTCCTGTGAGGTTATATTAATACAAATTTAGTTATATCGTGCAGTGGGAAAAATCATACTTTTGTCGAAGGGTGGTTGTTGCTCAAGAGAGGGACGCTCTGGAGACGTTGTACTGCACATTCAAACTTACGTGATGAACTCTCTTCGTCGGTATACCCTAACATCTTGTCTATTGCAATATTGAACATACGTTTGATCTGTTTTTACTTTTCAAATGTCTGAATGTATAACTTTCCTCTGGTCAATTTTCTTAAATAATATTTTTACTTGCCTGTCAGTCATCAGTGATATGGCATGGAATGAACCCCTCATTATGATCAGTCTAGGTCCTATATAAATATGCACGAATCATTATAATGCTTGTTAAATGAGTGGTCTGTTCTTACCGGTCAATTTTCTGAAAGTTTAGATAACCCAAGTCTTCCTTTAAGACTTCGACTTCGATGCTTTACTTTCCAAAATCCTTTGCGGACATGCTGAGGCGTTCTATTGAAAGCTGTTTTTATTCTAGCATGGATACTAGTATTGTACAAATCTTACACCCTGTACCTGGTATACCTTATAAGCCAGGATGATCTTCCACTTTTATGTCATAATGAGAATAACATTATCTCTTTTTCTTTCTTTTCTGGAACATTAAGTGCGTATCGCTTATATATCGAATAATTAACACAGTATGCCACGCAGGTGGAGGTGGGTAGACAATCGCTCTAGTTTTTTATTTGGGATTTAGAGGTGCTCGGATTAATTCAATCATTCAATATAGTGTAAGGTTGTACGAATTTTGAAGAATGTTGTTCTCATCAATTTAAAGATATAATTATAGTTCAATTAGCTTCAAAATGATTATTTTTGGAGTACTTTTCTTATCATTTGGATTGGGATATTTGACGTCGGTCCATTCGCTTACACAGTGTGAACTTAGAAATGGCGCATGTACGTACAATGTTAATCTGAATCCATCGTGTCAACAGTCTGGACAATCTCCAGACGGACCCATGGAGATAAAACTACCTGCTCAGGACCAAATAGTAAACAATATTCAGAAAGAATTTATGACTGTTAGATCTGACCACGAAAACAGAATTAAAGAACTGGAAAATTCAATACAAAAAGTAATGAGAAATGCTATAACATCGCAATCATCGCACTATATTGGCAATCAATTAAACAGTGGTGAAAGATCAGGACGTCACGCTCAAGGAAGCGAAGTCTTTGGACATTCAAGGGAAAAAGTACGCGAATCTAACCCAAGTCCGCATGGAAACACATTACTTCTTCAATTGCAGAATCAGTTTAACACACTGCGTACAACACTTAGTGAAAGAACAGCAGATCTTCTAGATGCTAGAAATAAGCTAAACGAAACCCTAGATCTGTTAGGGGCCGCACAAAAACAGGCCATGGAATCAGGCAACAAACTTGTTAGTCTGGAATCTGAATCGTCAGTTCTTACGCGTGAAAACAGAATTCTTAAGAATAAATTAAAGCATAGATCAGAACGTTTGGAGTTGACGATAACTAAGTTGAATACAACTGAAATTAATCTTGTTAAAGTAGAAAACCAACTATATGATGTTATAAGATCCGAAGCGCTGGTTAAAGAGGAGTTAGAGACTATTAAAATAGAACAGAAAAATAAACAGGAAGAGTTTGACGAACTTCAAAACAATCATACTTTAATTGTAGCGAAGTATAAGAAAAATAAGCGAAAACTTTCTCAACTTGAAGAAGAAATGATGGAATGTTTTCTTGGTAAGATTACTGAATATATTATATATGTGCTCAATGCACGTCTCGGAGAATACCCCCGCCTTTGAATGGCAGTTAAGTTTTAAGTTTATTCAGAATACACTGTTAATACATGTACATAGTATTTGTTACGATCCAAAATGACCTTTGAATAAACAAGAAGAACGAAAGGAATAAATAATATGACAATAATTTCAATGATAGATGGAGCTAGTTAGCAAAAATAGTACCCCATTTTAAGCGTTGTTAATTAAATAATTTAAAAATTAATAATTAAACAAAATTGAAACTAAAAAAAAGATGCCTCTAACGCTTAGTTACTTCGGCCTCTTCAAGTTCATTTATGGCTGACCATACATGTATTTCCAAATTACAGAGCTACCAATTAAGTTTATTTTACTTTAACATAATGATATTCGCTTGATCATGTTACGTGATAACTGCACGTTAAAGAGCCTGCTATTCGGAGTAATGTGTTGTATGTACGCTTTGAACTTTTTGTTTTGTATTCCAATGTGTCTCCAGCCTCTCAGGTTATATAGTGGTATGTATGTACCGCACTTAGTAGATTTGTACTCATTATAAGTTGTATCGTTAAGCTTTGTTTTGCTCTATTGACGTCAATCGCTGTCAGATTTCATTATTGCCTGGAATGTTATTCCATAGTACTTCAGATTATGGCTTAAAGGAGATTAGCTACAGATTCTTAAAAGAAATAATTCGTTTACCGAAAACTTACAAAATGACGTTTTAAGGGTTATATGTTACTCGTTAATGTAAGTTTTGTCGAGCTTAATACATACATTCTTAGATGTACTGGGATCATACTTATGTTTTTATATTTACTGTATGACTTATATTTAAGATAGTTTTCTACTCAAATGAATGCCTAACCACGTGTTTTAGATGTAGTAGATATATCCAGACTTTAAAATTAATACACCTTGATTTTATTTTTTATTTTTAATACGTATAAAATAAGGGAGTTTCAAAAATGATTCATCTCCTTTAATGGATACAAATATTGGTTGTCTATTAACGAGAAATACTAGTATGCCAGAAATAACGCAGATAAATAGTTCATTTTCAAATTTCAGTAAGCCATATAGGCCCATGTGATTAAACAAATAACACAAATCAATTTTCATATGACAGTAACAATTAAATGGCAAAAAAAGGCTTTAGTAATTGTAGTACATTGTTATAAGAAAGGTAGTTTAAAGTCAGTTTAAATAATGATTTATGTATTATAAATGTAAGAAGAAATCAAGAGAGACAACAGAGAAAAGGAGGACTGGACAGAATCTGGCGGAGAAGGTGTATAGTATGAAATATAGTTCATTTGTAAGTCAACATACATCATGAAATCAAACATAAACATTTTCGTATTAATACAAAAATAACAACAAACAAACAAAAAACACGAACAAGTATTTACATTCAATAAGATCTAAAAAATTTAAAAAGTTTTAACACAATCTTTTACCACATTATTGTAACAAATATTTCAACTTTGAAATTCTAGCCTTTTAGTGGACATCTAATTTGGATTCTTAAATGTACTTCACTTACTTTTAGTAAGCAACAATAAAACAAATGAGACGTGGTAATGATTAAAATATTAGGCGTTTACTAGGTGGGGTTTTCCGAATTTAGTCAGGTGTTAACGGTTAAACGAGTCAGGTACTATGTTAAGAAAATCAAAGGGAACGAGTGGGGCATGAATCGGTGCTTTACACCACGCACGATAAAAACAGGAAAAACTATTTGAATATAGCAGGGATATAAATGTCCGGTTCTCCTGTATCTAACTCATCAGAAACATACAGTGTTTTTTAAATTTTGTTTTAACTATCATGTATTACAAGATTATCTTTGACAATGCTTCCACTAAGTCTTGATAATCATCTTAATGTTAGCTTATACGCAGCGTACTTGGCCTTAGAGGTGGTCCTTATTTCGGGGTTTGACAGTCCATGACATGGTATAATTTTCAAGCAAGCTGTAATTGTCACAAACTGTGTTAGTGTCAATTTATTACGTACGTTGACCTGCAATGACACCATTTCAAATTTTATACGGCGATCACACACATAGACAATGAAAAGGGAGTACACAACACGAAAAAATGATTTATTGCATTTTTGCACGAAGTTAGTACAGTCTAATATTTCTCTGTTATATATATTACGTGATGGTACGCGTATGATGTAGTGTGGTATACCCTGATTTATTGCAATATTCAAACAAACCTGTATACTCCGTTCATGAGATAAGATGTTGAACTTTTCGTTTCTATTTTTCACGTCAATCAAACAATAAAAACTGAATAACAGATGTTTTGAAGATTAATGAAAACGAAATTATTGTGTTTTAAAATGCAATGCTGGCAGTTTAGGAGATAATTTTGTTTTTACGTCTGTGTCTAGTGACGGAAGGTGAAAAATTAAGTGAACACCTTTATTCCGTTGGTTTGATTATTTTTACATTAATGTACTCGTAACTCGCTCACTGTGTCAGAAATGGCTTTTATGAACATCAAAATTCAGAAAATGAATTTACGTTACACAATGTTTTCATTATTCTCGTGAAATAATCGCTGTATGTTTTTAAGTTTTGTCAGTTCCATCGACTGAGGTAACAGAATTGAGTTTCAATTTGCTAAAACATAAAAAGGGCATAGACTCCGGATGATTCAAGTCCAGACATTTATTGCATTTGGTTTTAATTATCGTAAAAAAACGAGTGTCTTTATTTTTATTTTGACAAAATTAAAACTTTTTATACGTCTTAGGATAATTAGATAAAGCCTATAGCATTGACATTACTGTCCAAATGGGAAATAACAATAATCATTCTATTTTGTTTTTGAAAATCTTTGAATTTCGTTTTCAGTCCCGATAAATTGAGTAGGAGCCCAACCGGTTAGCTCAGTGGTTAGAGCCTTGGTCTACTAATCAAGAGGTTGTAAGTTCGAAACATGGCCGAAGCTAAAATTATCCGTGACAAATATGACTGAAGATATTACAGCCTATGTTAAATTGTCCTCTATCTCTGAATTACGTGGAGTAGCTTGGTGGTAGCGCTTGCGGATAGGATGTTGTTAGTACTGGTTATAAGGCCTAAATGAAGTCCAGGAAAGCTGGTTAGGATAACTGCCCGCCACGATATAACTGAAATAATGTTGAAAAGGCGTTAAATCCGATGAAATAACCAAACAAATAATTTAATAGAATACACATGTGGTACATCTCTTTATTTATCCATTTTCCCTGTTTCATAGCATCAATTTTTAAAATTCATATTATGTTAATATATCATTGTTCATGAAAAATATAAATCTTCGGTCCTATGTTCAACACACGATAGTCTAGCACTGTATCGCATTCTGTCATAAAATTTATGTACCATAAAACATAAACATTTAACAAGTAAAGTGACGGATACATTGAAATAAATATGATGTATTTAATATCCAGTATCGTATCATGTCATCACATACCTCGCGTAGACTTCACGTAGTCCAAAACGTCTATTAAACTAATTACTTTCTTATCTGCTCCGCGGATATATGATCTGTGCCTAGTAATCACTACCCAGCCATCACCCAGATCGAAAAGAGTTGTCAAAAGCTGGAGGAAACCATAAGTGTTATTATGCTGTTGTATCGGCGAAAAGACAACATACTTGTTTCATCTCAAATTTCATTTTTACCTTTACCTAAACGTCCTGTGTGGAAAGACTGTAGTCTAGCCTAGTAAAGGCTTCTATTATATGTGTTCTTTACAGTGATATAGCGTGGTTAGATCTAGTATTATGTGTTCTTTACAGTGATATTATTTAGTCCAGCTTTAATACTATATGACTGTGTTCTTTGTGTGATACTAATGTGATGTGTTCTTTACAGTGATAATATGTAGACTATCATAGTATTATGTGTTCTTTACAGTGATAATATGTAGACTATCATAGTATTTGTGTTCTTTACAGTGATAATATGTAGACTATCATAGTATTTGTGTTCTTTACAGTGATATAATGTAGACTATCATAGTATTATGTGTTCTTTACAGTGATAATATGTAGACTATCATAGTATTATGTGTTCTTTACAGTGATAATATGTAGACTATCCATAGTATTATGTGTTCTTTACAGTGATAATATGTAGACTATGCGGGTCAACACAAGAACGTTGGATAGATATACTAGCTGCGTCACACATATGTTGTACAATATATGCCCTGCTTTATACTGCTTTATATATTTTGTCATACATTTTGTTCCTATTTTTACCCTCCTGAATCTTTTCCATATTACATATCAAGATTGTTTTTCATAATATTCTAACAAAAGTTTCAATTAAGCCAATGACAACCTGATCTTTTCTCCAGGGGCTAAAATATATTTTAGATTTTAGGTTAAAAGAACTCAAGATGATATCGACTGTTGAACCTTAATATGTGTCCTTACGCGCAATATTCAACCACACAGACGCTAAAATATCAAGTTATCTTTTAAAGAAATATAATTTGTTTTACATTAACATGATTTCATCAATTCAATTATAATTAATTAATATTTTCACTAATTTAGAAACGTGTGCTCATAGAACACCCATCATAAATCGTTATAACTTATGTGATTGGTAGATAGAGAAAAACATATATTGTATCAGCTTTATATCTATATTCACTATGTCTTCAATCGCTGCTCACATCAATTTCCTTAAAATAAACGAATTAGATAATAATTATGTTTTAACCTTGATTCTAGTCACATGTATTTCCATTTTCAGAGTTAGGTCCATTAAGTGCGTCTGGCACTATATGGTTGATTCAAATCGTTCTAATATGTTTCCGAATCCTTTTTTTTGTATTTTAGTCGATAAACTAAACAGCTTTCAGAAAGCATTCGCACAGAAAGCGGATACATATTTTGCATCAGCAAATAGTTTAATTCAGGAACATACCTCCCACGTAAATGATATCACCGTGGTAATTGAAACATATAAATCATTTAGTACGATGACCGCTAGACAATAATAGGCAATCATTTTATATCATAATACAGACGTTTATGTAATTATATAATTTTCTGTGATATTTTCATTTGTTTAAAACAATGTTATGTATCTTATACATCTAACCATACCAAAATTCTGGAGAAATATCTGGGTATTATAGAGGCCAGCGAATGACGAAGTTCAAACTTCGCCTGAGCGGCCCTCAGTTGCGCAACAACCTCCCTTCAACAACAGCATGAATTTTCCCAATGCACGATTTAACTACTAGTATTTATTCCACATCTCAAGAGCAACAACCTATCAACAACAGCATAATTTTGCTATTCCCAAAGGGTGTTGCTTTTGGAGAGTTATGACTGAATATATCGGAAGTTAACCAAAGCAATGTGGCAGTTCCTCTTATGTTACATTGTTCTCGTAGTGCGTTTCAGAAAAAAAGATAGAATGAACGCCACTTTAACCAACATAATGATTAATATAATACGACTGATTATTTACCTGACCAACTCTGCTTGATTACCTGCATGTACTTGTCTATCACATCGGAATTTTAACAGTCAACATACTTTAAACAGTCTTCACGGTAACCCACTAGCCCACAGCCCGGGGCTAGTAAATTTCTTACCGGGCTAATGGATTTTTTAAACATTATCTACTTGGGCTTGCGGTAAATTGTTTATTTTCTACAGTCCACATATAAATCGAGCTAGTGGTTTTAAAAAATAGTACAAACAATGTACCTGTAAACATATTTTGTTTTTGTACACTTTTAATTACAATTATATTCTATAGGATCAAAGCATGGGAATTTTATTTCGAAGTCAAGGCACATTCTACTGTTTTTTACATTATTGAAAATGTTTACTTTTCTCGAATCCAAAATACAGCTGACCAAATATTGTTTTAAGGAACATTCCCCCTCTTCTATGCTGGTTTTATATTTTCCTAACCTACAGGTGTCCTTTTGAATTAGGTACAGTTAACCCTATGGGAAAGACAAAATGTGGCTTTTATTAACAGGTGGCCTTTATTCGAAGGTCATTTTATTATAAATAATCAGTTACAGTTTAAAAAAGACTGACCTGGCTTTTATTCACAGAGCGGTTTTTAATCTGAGATGGCCGCTTATAACACATGTTTGACTGTAGCTGAGTAAAATCTGACGGCTTATATTACATAAGTCACTGCCTCTTTCGCACCAGCTAGGGTGTGGTACTTTGTGCAAAGGTTGATGCGCCATGTGTGATGTTTCTAACAACAAACGTACCTTGTAAAACTGTTCAATGAGTCGGTAGTCTCATTCTCGCAAAGCCTTACAAACTTCTATTGTGCACAAGTAAGATTAACAGAACAGAATAGAATAGAAAAGGGCAAAGTAATACATGAACAGCTCAAAGAGTTCAAGCAATGCTCAAACTTTGAACATAAAATGTGTGATTCATTTATGTCTGAAGTTGATTGCAGTGTTTGTTTGTGTGAGCAACTATTATTTATTTATTTATTTAACTCGTAACTTGTTTTTTATTACCTGGAGGCATGTGTTAGCCTAGGTCCACAAAACTAGCTTAATCTCTCTTTAGCTTAGAAATAACAGAACGTTCAAAGGTGCACTCTGGTGGATAACGTTTTATCTTCATTATCTTTGTGGTTACCTAAAAAACAAACAACTGTAGTAAATACCAAAGAAAAGTTGTATAGAAAAAAATACCAAGAAAATAGGGCCAATCAGATACAATCCCGTTTATAACAATAAAAACTTCACCAGGTTGTTGAATATTAATGAAACCTAACAGTAAAGAATAAGTGCTTTAAATGATTTTTGCATTAAAATGATTTTTTTACGTAATTGTGGTGAGTGATTTTGAAATATTTTAGTCACGAAATGGTTAACGCCTAATGAGTTTTGAAATAAATGTAAGTTTTACTACTGTCTATAATCACTTCTGACAAACAGTTTAAAATATATTGATAACAATAACTTACACTTAATTGTGTTATTAACAAAGAAAATGCATTACATTTAGATAAAATTCATGGGACCCATTAAATTTAATGTTGCTTTAGAATAATCAATACCATTGCGTTATCGAGTACCTAAACACCATAAAACATTTTTGGAGACATATGATTTTATATTATGTTGTAGCTGATTCACTCAAATGTTAGTTTATATAGTCCTCTATTTGAATTTTTTAGATGAATTGTCGACCCCCACCCCTCATTTACGATCAGTACGGAAATGTGCTTTGCGAAGTGGCGAATGTTTTGTTTGTGTTGTATAGTATATCCATATGAATGCGCCTTGTGCATTAGTTAAAATCTTGTTACATATGTTTTTCTTTCATCGACATCTAATTTTGTGACTCGTGAGTACAATAGGCATTTTGTGAATAACAAGTTATTCCAGTTGCACTGTTCGAAATTATTTTTAAAGCACTGTATTTGTTTATACATTTAAATGTGTTTACAGAAATGATTAACATCGCCTTTATGGTGCAAAGCGTTATTAACTTTATACACAATTGTTTTATTTTACCTTCAAATCATCTGCAGATTGTAAAAAATAATAAAAATGTTTTGCATATCAAACTGGAACCATCCACAATCAGTGCTTTCACACACTTGCTATGAGCATTAAATTGTTTATTTTAAATTTCTTTCATTGCAAGGAAACAATTATACTTATTACCAATTGTCTGCATTAAGTATGATTTAATTGATTCCGCTTGGTTGTTCTATTGCCGATGATTATTTTCATTTAATTGATTAAGCCTGTTTCAATATTTTTATTGGCGAACTAAACCGTCCAAAATTCAAGCGAAATAAAAGAGTTTGTGCATTCCAACAATCACGCCCGAACGGTACATTTCGGGAGGTTGAACGTTGTACCCGGATGTAAACCTGGGGTATTCCTCACTATCAAAACTGTTAAGTCGCTATATGCTATGTAAAACTCAAATATATTCATTTCCGTCATGAACCGTTTCAGTGGGTGTAAACCGTAATTTCCCTAACCGACAATGAAGCATTAAATAGTGGTCGAGTTTTCTGAATACAATCATTATACACGAAAAAATATCCCATCTTCTCTAACTGTGTCTTTTTTAATTACTTTATAGTAAGTTACAGAGGCAAGAGTAAATTCATTTACTGGACTTCTAGTATCATGTGTGTTTCAGGATAAGATGATTTTTTTAGATATTTTAAATTATTTATTGTTCAGCAACAGGAAATGTATTTTTATTTGTTTAAGAATGCAACGCAGTGTTATTTTTACGCACATACAAACGGCACCAAACAAACGCTGAAGTTATTCAACCAGGGCGTAATGTCGAGCTTGCAGTAAATACTCCTTGATGCGATAAATCAGTTGTTTTTAAAATATTTACAAAACAATTTGGCACCTGCCTAACGTATTAACTTTTATAGCTGATTACGTGGCAAAAAATCAGTCTTCCATCTTATCAGAATTAATCCAAGGATGAAATAGGTTTAGTTTTTGTGCGGCAGACAATTTCAGTTTTATAACGAAAGGCATTTAAAATTCCTTATCTTCGCCCGATCTTAATTACCTGATACTCTTTTATCTACAAATAAATGTCAACACTTTCAGTTTCCAAGAAGCCATGCGTTTCTAAACAAGAGCTCTATTGTCATCACGAAAATGAAACATATTAATTTCCGGCATCACCACAAATTGTGTTTCATTTTCTGTTAAACACACGTGACATGCGGTCCTAAATCACGGGTAGCTTACATTGCTAAGAAGTCGCATGTACCAGGAAGTTTGATATTGGTCCAACTAGAATTTGTACAAAATATACTTTGGCGTTTAAAAAGTAGCCTATTCCAGAAATCTTTATTATTTTATCTGCAGTGTGTCTGTATATGATCACGTTTAAAAGTACTGTAAATTGTGTGACTTTGTACCATTATTTGGACCGGTTGCCTCATGAAATACAATAAATGAACAATCTTTTCTTCTTTGTCTGATAATGACAAATTAGTAGACTAATAGTATTGTTTTTATAACAACGTATGCGATGGCTGTGTTATCTGTTCGTGAATTGTCTTCTTCTGTATTTTGATATTCTGCTCGTTCTTTCTTTCCATTTTTTCATCTTTTTCATCTCATACAACAGCCTATCTCCAAGAACGAAAGTCAATTTCTGTCTTCGTTGTGATTTACATTTTATAGCACAACACCACTTTCTGACAACATTAAGAAAGAATTAGACACAACGGCTGCTCAAATAAGTTTGAAATTTTATTTCTATGTATTGTCAATCGATTGTCATGTTTCTTTCCAGCAAAAACCCAAACCTACTGCGGGTTTGAGGATCCCGATTTGTGTGGCTTTAATCAAGAAAATGGCACCGACAATTTCAACTGGACAAGGGTCCAAGGGCGAACACCTTCGTCTAATACTGGGCCTGAGAATGACCATACTTGCAAAGACAGAAATGGTAAGCAATATGCTTAGTTAATGTTCATAATTTGTGATTTAAAAAGGTATGACTGGACTGCTTGCATTTTAGTATATACAAACTGTACGTTATTACTAATTGAATTATTGAGCCTTATGTTTCATTTTTCAACTATGTGTTTATATTAGGCTTGGTGTATTTGGGATTGTTGACGTCTTTAAGGGTGATGTTTTGTTTTCGGGTGTCCACTTCTTTCCCGTTTGTCATTCAATGACATCATAATCAGGATCAGTATAGAACAGAAATAAGAAAAAATGTTATGGAAATAAGGAGCGCTAACAGAAATAAGCATGGATTCTGATATCTGTATCATTTCTAGGTTATGAAAAATGTATCTATACTCATACATGTGTATGTCTTTGAAATATAACCCAGACATTTCTGAACAATCTGACGCAATTTTCCATTAATAGATAGGCCAATTACAGCGGGCGGTTGTCCACAATTTCTTCTTTTCGCTACTCCTCTTACATTCTGAGGGGATTTTGGTCAAACTTTGATAGAACTATTGTCATCAAGCTCCCCAGCTCATAATGTCAATGTTTTTGTGATTCAATCATTCGGCGAAGTTATGGCCCCTTGTTTAGTTTTACGCTTATGAAAAGACTGAATACTGTATTTTCATTTATTTTCGTTGGGCACAATTTTCGCGGTTTTTACTTAAATGGCTATTTCGTGGGGATATAAATTCGTGGATTTGATTTTCAAAAAAAAGCCTTATCTCTGCATTTTAATTTGTGGGGATTTGAGTTCGTAAATGAGCCGACCCACAAAATCCACGAAATTAAATCACCAACGAAAATTAATGATTCCACAGTATTCTTCTGTGCCGCGGTAAGCTTCTCCTAGATTTACCACGGGATAAGCATCTGGTGAATAAAGACCTATTTTTTGTGACAATTGCTGTCACTTGTTGCTGATTGAAATGGTATAAAGCTCGATTTTGTTTTTGGAAAACAATCATCGATGTTAAATCGGTTGTATTTTCATTTATTCGTTTATTATCTGTCGTTTAATGGCCCATTCGCCAGCTGTGTCCAATTCAGAACCGCTCCAGAGAGACGGGAGATGAGATACAGGAGAACCGGGCATTTATATTTCTACTCATTCCGGGTGTATTTTCAGGACACTATATGTACATAGAAGCTTCAGGACGGTCTAAAGGAAACAAAGCTCGCATGAGGACTCCCAAATACAGGGGCTTGAATACCCAGTGCATTGAATTCTTTTATCATATGTATGGACGCAATGTCGGAACATTGACAGTTTTCAGCAAGGTGAGTGCAAGAAGAATTAATAAGTTAAAATTCTTTAGACGACATGTCACATTTTTATATATTTAGTAATACTAGTATCTTGAAATTAACTTACTTATTCGTATCGAATGTTTTGCTATAGTTCATGGCGCCATCCTTTACAACCGTGTAGAACGAACGGTGTCTGATCAGTTTATACATCATAGACATTCTATATGTTTGGACTTTGAGTAACATTTGGCACATTTCCTGTTTTAACTATACATGAGGACTCATGCCTACACCTGGATAGAATCTCTGATAGCATATAAGTCAGCAAGTCAGCTTCCGCACGTCTGTTTGGTTTTGAGTGGGATTTGTATTCAAAGCGGTGATGAGCTAGTGATTGCTAGTCAGACACTATAACCACTCCAGTACGGAGGGCCCTGTGTGTATTATACTGGTTGGCAGTTTGGTACATCACGTGATCATATTACTCGGTCTGCAATCCGTTTCACCAATAAAATCTTATTATCGAAAATTGCATTTACTACTATTATCTATACATCGAGGAAGTATTAAAGTAATGAAGTACTTAATCAAAAACTTGCTCTGACAACACTTAATCCGGATGAATACATTTTCTACCCATGTGGCCGCGGAACGGAAACCAGTTCAATTATTTAGTGCATTGTTAGACAAAGGGAAATAACTCATCACGGTAGATTGTATATCATATGATTGCCAATTGTAACCATTCTACACATACAGATTCTCACCAGTGAAGAGTTCAAGGCCGTTTGGCGCGTATTTGGTAACCAAGGAAACCTCTGGATAAAAGCCAGTATATCCGTATCAGAAGAAATAGCACGATCCGGATATCAGGTAAAGAAAAAAATGTTATTTAATTATGAAATTCATCTTCAATGTAAGAACAGTTTTATAAAAGTTTTTTTGTTCCGAGTCAGGCAAGGTTCCAATTCATAAATATTTATACAACTTTGTTAAATCAACATAAAACATGTTTACCCAAAGTAATTTGGCTAAAGTTTTTTTTATCGTTTTCTGCAAGTGAAGCTTGATCATATTATGTTGATTTTGTGACGTCAGAATTAAAACCCTTGTTCCCGAGTCTTTTTTTAAACGGAAGCATGTACAGTCAAACATGTTAGCATATACCAGACAGAAAAAGGAGAACTGTCATAGATAATTATCATATCAACAAAGGGGCTTTGAAGGGGCCGATATTAGTTCATCCGATGGCATCTATTCACGTGTCCATTAATGCACAATTGACTGCATTATGTCACGTTAATAGCTAGACAACTATACTAGGGTAAGCCTTGGTTTAAAATGTTATCAAATTTTACAATACAAAGAACTGCGGGTCTTGAGTATTCAATTTTGAAAATACAATTATGTTTAAAAATCTTATTTTATTTTACACGAACGTCAAAACTACGATTTTCTTTATTTCTCATTAGCTGATTTTTGAGGGAGCTACAGAAACTGGCTATGAAGGCGATATTTCCATAGACGACTTTAGGATCCGTGACGGACTTTGTGCTGCAGACGCTGCTTCGTTAGAGGCTACGCCCGCACCAATGCCAGACACAGAAAAGAAAAAGTTATTTAATGAACAATTAGAACGATATCGGCGATTGCTTCGCAGACGACAAAGACTGAGTAGAACGCAGGGAAAGCGGAAGTGAAACAAATAAGTTCTCTTCTTATACAAGAGATAAGACTTAATTAAACTAGTTAAAGACCGTCTTAACAAGGAATATGCAGCGACAAGCCACCTGTCGTTATTCATTCGTCTCTCTAACTTAATTTACTCTTCTATGAAGTGATAGAATAAACCTCCTGAAAACTGGAATTCCCTGAAAATTGGACGAATTTTTAAGTCCGCCTTTTTTAGAATTTATAAAAAATCTCTATAAATAGGACATATCAGAAAAATAGAAGTAAAGCCCAATTCGGATGTGGTCCGACTTTAAGGGCTTTTATGTAGTTTGAAAATCAGTAACCAATGCTTACCTGATAGACTGAATGAATCAGTCAATACAAACACGGTTTATTAATTTTGTGGGTTAAATGGACTAGATTAATACTGAATTTAGGATTAAGTTCGAAGACTGTAAATTCTTCTTAGTTAATCGTATTTGAGTTGAACATATAAAATGTTAAACAATGTTGTACAGAACAATCGGAAATATTTGCGCCTCAAGATGCATTCGAGTTGAAGTGTGTTATGTACATTTGGTTTACTTCTTTGGTGGTCAGTTTGGTCGTATCGAATATGAAAGGATTTTGAACATGGAATTGTATATGAATTCTAATAATGGAATAATGACTATCTTGTCTGAGAACAGAACGCATCGATCATTACTGTAGTCTGTAGCGGTTTTGTATAAAAATGCTTTATTTGTATTTTTCAATGGTCTTTCACCATTAACGCTATGTTGCTTAGCAATACATTATTTTGTTTTAAATATTGCACCTAACTCATTTGTTCATGTAAAAAATTAAAATCTATACGTTGTTATTTTGTTCCACTTGAATGATTGTTTTATTTTTAGTGGTCAATACTATTATATTACCACATGACTTTAGTTGGACCAGGTGAGTGTTAAATATGGAGCATGCGCCAAGAAAAGTTTCTAGAAATCTCCAGCTGTCCATAAAACACACGAGGTTTATAAACCACTAATGTAATTTTCATCAGAATGCAGAATTGCTTTATTCACTGAAGTTCGTGCGCAGTGAAAATCTACATAAAAATGCAGAAATATAAAGAAATTCAAAACCACGTGACCGACCCACCTAAAAACAGTGTCGCATGATATTATTTTCTGTAAATAAAACACTGACTAGAGAAACATAATTATTTCATGGATAATTGTATGCATATTTCAAAACCATAAATGCTTAGAAGTTATTAAGGTTAAAAAACAAACAAACAACAGGGACATAATTCGACTTAATAAAAAAACGAGTGCGTTCTAATTGTATTAACGAAACATACGTGTGCAAGGACTAAATGTAAGATTCAACTATTTAATAATATATTTATTTAACAAATAGTAAAGTATTACAGTTACTGAGTGTGCAAGAAAGGTAGTATAATGAAATAATAGGAATTTAAAAACAACATGTGCCTCTTCAAATGATAACTATAGTCTGGAGTTACCTGCCCCTAACACTACGTTATATAGTAGTTTTAAACGGCAGGGAACCAGACCAATGATAACTGTATACTGGTTCCCGTTCCATGTTGCAGTGCACCAAAGTTTATGATAACTATAAACTGGTTCCCGTTCCATAATGCAGTGCACCAAAGGGCTTTGTACACACAAGTCAACGGGAACCAGTTTATGATAACTACTGAATAACCCGAATAAACAAAGGGAGAAAACTGTAACAATATTTCAGAAAGTAATATAAGGTTTATTTCCCTTACACAAATGACCTAAATGACAGTCTAAACTGGTTCCCGTTCCATGCTGCAGTGCACCAAAAGGCTTTGTACACTCAAGTCAACGGGAACCAGTTTAAATGGCAGTCATGCAGCAGCAACAACAACAACAAGACCACCGCCTACAACAACAGCAACAGTAACGAAAACTTGAACGTTCTTTACACTTAGATGGTCTAAATGACTTAACGGTCCCTAAATGAGGTTTCTCTTTTAAATTATGTATTATTAATAAAACCTGTCTTTATTTGTAGGCCTCGAACATCAGCTAATCGCTAGCATTATGTTGAATGCCTACTTGTATAAGTTTCGAATAGACATTTTATAGTTATCAGATTCTATTCGGACGGCTTTAACTTTAAATGACTGTTTAAATCTTGAATTCCTACGTTGATAAAATAAATAGTTTAAAGGTTTAATTCAAGTACATACGGAAGCATTGGAGGGACATTCACGTTGCTTACGAGGTAAATTGTCCAACAAAAACTTGAAAAAATCATTTGACTTCTAAAGGTAATAGATGCATATAAATATGAAGTTTATATGTAAACATTTTGTCAATATTGTTTGGGAACCTTATCAAGCGCGTACAAGCCGAGTCCGTGATACAAACAATAAAGGTCCCATATACAAACAATGAAGGTCCCAGATACAAGCGATTATTTTCTGTAAGAAGACGTAAGTCGAATGGTCGATCATTTACTGGCGCCATGATATTAATGATACATGATTTGCTGCCATGTATGGTGCGATTTTTAACCTGTCAAAGCTAATGATTACACGGTCGTTGAATGCGATTATTTGGGTACCACAGTCGATAGTTTTCGTTTATTTTACCGTTTGGGAAATGTCCCATCCCGCATGTTTATTTAATAATTATTATGTTGCGCATCGACAACCAGTATAACGAAACATATCATATAACTTACGGAAGTAATCGAACCTTACTGGAACTTAGAATAAGTGTACATAAGCAATTATGCAGCTTTGTCGATATTATTAGAAAGATATAATCGTAATGTTTCAGAGCAGCGCCAAAACTTGCATGTGTTATATACCACCTCTAACGATCAAAGCAAACATTATGGGTTTATTACATAATTTATTACATAATAGATATAATGCTTCAAAGCTTTCAAAATTATGCCGTATTATCTTGGTAATTGCATAATCATTATTATGATGCATTCCAGAACAACTCCAAAACAACAACAACAACAATGATAAAATGTATTACCTTTTTATGTTGACTGTCAACTTCTATGTTGCCATCTCAGTGGACTCAATTGTCTATTTAGAACAACAAGTGCAGTACATTATCATGTATGAAACCTTCATATAATATTTTTTCTCGCACTGATTATGTGTTTCTTGAATTATATTGAATTGTGATGCCTATTAATTCTTAAAGAGTCACGCTATAGTCCGGTGTGACATGAGGAATTCAAGACCCGTGAAAAAGCATGACTTTTACTTACGCGCATGCGCACAAGATGATTTTCATGGGTGGAGAGGGGCCGTGAAATTTGTAAGACAGAATGAAGATAAATTGCGTACAGTCATCAAATTTGAGAACGTGGTGATTAAAAAGTTGTCACATCGCTCTTGTCGCAGAACTGTGATAATGTTATCTCTAGCTACTCGATTCAGGCCTTATGCTGGCTGGAACTAGGAAGTTACAGTCGGGACTGCTATATCTCGGAGTCGGAGCTTGTTTGCCTTGAGGTTGAACGAGGGTAATGCTTTTTCTATGATTCTATTTAGATTTTTAACGTTGAGGCTTCCAGCCAATTCATCCCCAGACAACTCATTCCTTGGTTATTTTTCCATGGGCCTGTACTGTAGTGATTAAAAATATTCTTCCCTGACTGTTCGGTATAATAACGAATCTCCAGAATCTGTGACAACGTTATAAAGACTCGCCACAGAACCTGAAATGAGTTCTAAAACATATTATTTTGGCCGTATTATTTTACTTATTTCTTGATTCTGTGTGTTTAATTTAATAAAGGACTTTGTTCATTAATGATTATTTATTGTTGTATTGCTGATATTATATATCTTCATATTAAGTCATTTATCAACTATTTACCCTTTCTGATTGCTAGTTTTACCTATTTTTAAAACACTTATTTTATCAATTATTAGTATATATAAATTACAAGTAAATAACAATAATTTTGACTTTAAAGTGTATCATTTTTAATTTTTAAGTATCTCTGCTGTTATTTTATGTTTATGATTGTTAAGTTGGCAACTGTATAAAAGTAAAGTTAGTAAACAAAGGGTTTATAACTTTAAATTTATGATAGTTAAATCCATTTTCTTTGATCTTAGTTTTTCGCATGCATTATTTTATACTATGTAAAGAACTACAAAAATTTCATGACAATTACTACATACTAAACCGAAACCAAAAAAATATTAATTGTACAAAATTAAATCTATTCTGTGAATGATCAAACTTCATTCTGTAGGGTGATTGGCATTCCGGAACGTTTCGGTGGTTTTCGCGATATAAAAATAACAGTTATTGGCGTAGCTCAGTATAGGCAACCACGCCAACTCTTTTATTTATGCATTCTGTCAGCCACGATGTAACGGATGCGAACCCCAAGTAAACTTTTTTTAATTGGCTTTTTTTATATTTTTTTTATTAAAATTGTTCATATAAGTGTTGGAATGAATTTCAAGTATAATTATCAGCCATGTTATTACAAAACTTAGTTTTTCTATAACAATATATTCGCAGATATTGAATTACTTTGCACGTTACAAGACTGCGGTCGTGCTCTAGTGGTCAGCGCCCTGTAACTCGTAACACGATGATCTGGATTCAAATCTGATTTGTTGTAGAATGCTAAGTTAGTACTAATTAGCATAAAGTTCATGAAATAACCCTGAAATACGGCATGAAACTAACTGAGTCCAAATGATCCTCCGTGGCTTTCGTAGATACTCGATAAAGATTTTATCAATACAGTAATTTTAACGCATTTATGAAATTATCTGCCATACAGAGCAAAATTACGCGAATAGTAAGTAAATCTAACACTTCGTCAATTAATAAACATATAGAGCAATTTCGTCTTTGAGGTAACCAAGCATGTCAATCGTAGACAATTATATATATGTGGACATTAATTCCATCGCTACCAATCTGCCTTTGAGATAACTAACTATTGGAATACAAGTGTACATTCTCCTGTGAACATGCAAGGTACGTTTTATTATCAAATGTGTATAACTTAAATAAATCCTCGGGTTTACGTCCTTAGGGCTTGTCATTGATTGATTAATTCTATCGAAAGTCGAGCGATTTTTTTCAATGATAATTGATTCATTAAATGAATAGAATGAGCATTGTTCGCTAAGTTTTACTGCATGTTGTAGTAACCGCTATGTGAATATTTATAATAATCAAGAGGTTAAATCACTAAAATAAGAAAATCACCACCAAGGTACATACTTATTGGTATTATATGCCGAATACCACTTGATACCATGCAACTGAAACTAATATAAGTTCACTCATTAATCAGTAAATAAGGGAAATATTTGTTTATTATAATGTCATCTATAATGGAAGGCCCAGCCGTGTTGGCTTATGAGAATCTTATCTTTTATGTGCACAGTACCTCCCGAATCCTTTCTCTTTTTGCTGGGCGCCTGGTTGAGATGGGCCTATGGTGATTATTATTCATCTAGCTGGCCGCCCACAGACCGATCGCATCAGTTCTAATCCAGCATCCACTGGGGTTCAAACCTTCGACCACCCACCCCGAAGACGCGCATCCTAACCACTCGGCCACGGTTGCAGTAAATGTTGTCAATAAGTTCACGATATAAATGAGACTCGAAGATCAATTTTATTGTATATAGACTCTGCTGATTTTTATGTTTTAAACAATAAAACGTTACTAATGTCAAAAAGAACACCTAAACAGGTTAAACAAACTTTAAATACTCAAATGGAAAATTTGTCTAAAAGCTATTTTACTCGAGGTTTAACAATGATATTGTATTTGAACCATACCAAATAAAATACAAGTTAAGATTGTTTATTTCAAATTTCAGTAAGCCATAGGCCCATGTGAATATACAAATAACACAATACAATTTTCATATGGCAGTAACAATTAAGTGGCAAAAAAGGTTTTAGTAATTATAGTACATTGTTAAAAGAAAGGTAGAAAGGCAAGTCAGTTTAAATAATGATTTATGTATTATAAATGTAAGAAGAAATCAAGAGAGACAACGGAGAAAACGAGGACCGGACAGAATCTAGCGGAGAAGGTGTATAGTATGAAATATAGTTCATTTGTAAGTCAACATACATCATGAAATCAAACATAAACATTTTCTTATCAATACAAAAATAACAACAAACGAACAAACACGCACATGTATTTACATTCATTAAGATTTAAACCACGTATAATAGTTTTAAATGAGAAACACTATTATTTATCGGACGAATATGGTTGTTTCTTTGATATAACCCGAAGTTAACTGACATAATATGCAACAGTATGTGTACTGGTATTATTTGTTATGCATTACGCTAATTACACGAATAATAATATCTCTTAGAAAACTATCATTCACTCTTATACTATGTAACACTCAACATCAGACAATGACTACTAATTTATCAAATGTTATAAAGAACGATATACCCATTATACGGTTTACCTTGTCGAAACGAAACACAAGGCAAACTTAATGGTGTGTTTTACGTATATACGTGGTTTAGTTACCCAATCATCATAAACATGTATAATTATGTACATATTATGTATATTATATCGTACAGTTAAACAAAAATAATGACAGTTTAGGTTGATTTTAGTTCAACGAATCGCGATATAGGAGAGCCTTAAAATGTAGACACTCAAGCTATTTATTAAAGATTAAGTTGAGACATATTATTGGAAGCGCAATTATGGCCGACCTATTGAAAAAAAGAATTATTTCTCAATATTTCTCTTCTATTATCAATCATGTATTTGTGCATGTATATACATTTTTGTATAAATAATTGACAGCTTAAAAAATCTGCTCCATGACAATTATATACAAAAGGGTTTTATCCGTCCATTGTGCGTTTAACTGAAATTTAAGTTGACCTGTGTGCTATTATTATACACCTTCATGTAAAATACGAAACCAATCCAGGAAATATTACTTGTCAATGAGTTATCCCTCGGAAACTAAAATGCGAACGGACGGACGGTCGGACGGACGGTAACATTTTATGCCCTTCCGCCATTTCGAATGGTGGAGGCATAAATTATTGTACGGCCGTACACTATGGAATGCTTATTTTTAAGTGGCAATGCAAAATCGCAGATTCTTGCACCGAAGCAGATTACTGACAGTGCCCGAAATATCCGCAATGGTCATCACGTGATATAAACAAAACAGAAATAGAACGAGGTCACGTGTTACTCACACCAACTAGAGTTAGCTTACTGGTCCAGTCTTGCTATTTGGTAGCCCGAATGGTCGTGCTCTTGAAAATGCAGCCGAAACTCTTTATATCAAAGGACTTAGGAAAAATTGTTCGATCTAAATGAACTTCAATGTAAATTATTAGAGAAATTCGCTGTGTTTATTACATTTTGGAGCGATCGTCGGTGTGTTGTAACAATCATTTAATCGTGTTATAAGATACGGAACACGGTATTTATACGTTTCGATGTATTTATTTTAGCAACATGTCGCAAATAAACAAAACATTATAAACATATTCACACAGACTAATTTTATAATCGCGAGCGTGGACACTGACTTGTTTACGCAATGGTCATTAATTAAATATCGATTTCGGAGCTCAATACAAAAAATGTCCGATCAGGTGAGAAATGATGACTTAATTGGTTCGACATAGACGGTCACTTTATGGTTCGATATAGAAGGTCACTTTACAGTTGAAAATCTATGTTTGGGACCGTTATACCAGGTTTTTACGACAACGTACCCTCAGACAACGGAGTATTTTATTTTTGGAGACTTTATTTAAATATTTTAAATGCATTCCAGCAGATATTGCAACGTCTGATACATCGAGGTGATAGTTTTCCCTGATTTTAATTTTAGGGTGGAAACAGGGACTACATATATAGTACCTCGTGAACTGTAGAACCATATGACCAGATTCATGAGATTCATGAAACATCAACGGCTTGTATTTTTGATGGAGTAGATGATCACTTTAGTTTCGGGATCAGTTAAGTCAAAATAGCAAATTCGTTTGATCTGAAACTTCGCACATCCTGATAAAAAATGTTACATAGGCCACATTCTAGTATTGAATTGCCGGATGCGATTTTGCGCCGTACAAACATTTAACTTGTATTTGTTTGTATGGAATCAGAATGATATCATGTAGAAACCTAATGTTATCTCCTATTAACCTATCCCGTAGTCTGGATTACCTGTCCCTAACTGCTACACAGAGGTACTATCATTAGTAAGTCAACGCCGGGAACTAGACTACCTATACCCCGTAGGAAACCGTCATTCTGGCGTTCACTGATAATCACGTGATGATTAAAGCCCCATTAGCCTTTTGGGTGTTAAAATTAATACAAGTCTTGTTTTACCTACTAGTAGAAAGAAGTCTTATAAATAAAACATTCCGAAATTTTCTTTTTCAATCACCAAGTATATAATTCTAGAAATGTAGTGCTCACAGTTTTTTTAATGATCAATGTATTGCAAAAAAATAAGAAAAAGCAACCGGCAACATTTTTTAGAGATGTGGCAAAAGAAAATCATTATGCATATTGTTTTAGAGCAAATAAAATGTATATATCTTATATATTACCATCTATTTTATGTAATTGTATGTATTACTAAATTCCAAAAGCTAACGGGACTTTAATCTGTAGACATGACTTTTAATAGTATATGTTCAAATTCATAAACAGGCAAAAGAGGCGACAAAAACGTCATGTTTACATATCAACTGAGCCAGTGACAATGGGTAGCGAGTTCAAACGGTGATAGGTTCCGGTTTGTGTTATCATACAAATAGGCAGCTGTTAATTATTTGCGTTGACTTGAACTTGAACAATTAATCTCACCAAATAATATATGGTGACCAAAAGGATAAAAGAGTAGGGACTTAACGTGAATAACGTTAGCTCGCCCATATGGGACTTCCCAGTGGCGAAGGTAAACAAACTCAATGTAGTGAATGAAACTAATGCGATAGAAAAATCTTACGACTCTAAAAACAACCGAACTGTTAGTGACACACGGTTGCTGTGATCGTTGGAAAGCACCAATAATTTATTATAAACGCAGTGCTGGCTTGCGGGAGATAACAATCAGCAGTTATCGTTCCATAGCCCGAGCTCACAGACGTATCCTATCAGCTTAATTAAAATTTGCCGATGCCGTAGCGTTTAGGGGAAACCTCGATGAAGCATGAGTGCTTGAAGTTTGAACATTATTTTTAAAACAATTACGCAGCAACCGTGCGGTTAACTTGTGATAATCGCGCGACAGTACCGCATAAATTTTGACAAAATTGTCAGAAGGAACAACACGCGAACGCATACGATAAGTGACCACGAAGCGCCTGAAATTAATATATCTTGCGGCGTCACCAAACCGCACACTCGCCGTATATTAAATTCTGTCACATCTATTGAAAGGGCCAGTCAAGTTGGCTTATGAGACACCTATCTTTAACACAGTACCTCCCAAATCCCTTCTCTTTTTGTCGGACTCCTGGCTGAGATTGGCATACGGCGACCATTATTTAACCAGCTCAGGTGGCTCACCAACCGACCGCGTCAGTTCTAACTCAGTCTCAACTGAGGTTCGAACCTTCGATCTCCCGCTCTGAAGGCGAACATGGATGTGGTTGTACAGTAAAACCTCTCCAGAGCGGCCCTCTCCATAACAACACCTTCAAAATTTCCATAAGCTGATATTTACTATAAATTTAACCTTTGTAGAGCGACAACCTCTATAAACAGTCAATATTTGCAACTCCCGTATGTAGTTGTTCTACAGAGGTTGTACTGAATGTTAAACACTGTACGCCGGGTTTGTATGAGGATGAAGCATAAAGATGTTAGTAAACGAACAATTTAGGTTCTGTCATTTATTTTCAATCAACGTATGAACAATAGATAGAAATAAGATATGAGTAATAGTTACCTAGGGCACAGTGTTGAAGTTCTATAAATCTTTTCACAATAGTAATAAAAATAAAAATACGTTGCCTAAGTTTATTGTAAAGATAAGACAGCTTATTGATGTAATCTGATATTGAAGTCTTCATTACCCAAGGTTTCACATCTGCGCACGAAATATGAAACCTGTATGGCACAATATGGAAAGAACGTATACTAATAATCCATAAATCTTGCAACATCGATCATAGGTAATAAATATACATTTGAGAGTATCACAACCAAAGAGGTAATATAAGAATACCTTGATTTAGGATTTAATAGTGAAAGAAGACTTTCAACAATAAATATGACTACTATATAGCAATTAAATGTCACTGTAGGGTGTACAGTTAAACTTTGTTATCACGAGCCTTAGGTGTCTTATAGAGTTTTAAAGAATTTTGCCCAGTTCGCTACATTTTTCACATAGACATATAGGCAAAATGAGATTATTTTAAACGAAAACAAAATTGGGATCACTGGTCTCGTTTTTGAGTTATCTGCCCTTGAATTGAATGTTTGCTTATGTTAGGTCATTTCAAGTGACCATTTTAATATCTGCAATATATTTACAAAGTGAGGGTCGTGTGTTCGAGCCCAGCTGTCGACCATGTCTCTTTATATGAGAAAGTAGACAGTTGCTTACGGAGGATGGGAGTCTAGTACTGGTTCTTCCCAATATAGAGCGGACTGATTTTGTAAATGTTTATGAATTTTATAGGTTTTCATGATTTACCATAAGATTTTAAAAAATACAATTATCTTCCCTTTAAATTTGAATTGAAATGTATGGGAAACCTCCATTTTTCAAAGGTTAAAGACAGCAGAGCACCATTTAATTGCCCTCTCTAAGTGGACAGACCGGGGCAAATATGTACATACTAGGAGAATGCATATGTCACATATATGTGTACGGGCCACGCACGCACGAAAACAAAATCGTCAAACCCATTAATTCACACGGTGATCTCAAAGCTGCCTCCTATTTCCACATAAAACGTACAAAGGGTTTGTAAAAAATATGTACTAGAATTCATTCAATATATTTCGAAACACGAATATCGTTGACCTTATCTAATCTAGGCAGAGAAGAACTATGATCAAAAGTTCGAAATATGTGGATTATGCAAAAAACGAAGCCTAACACAGTGCAACCTCTCCAAAGCGGCCATCTCCAGTGCAACAACCTCCCTTCAACAGTGACATGAGTTTCCCATTATACAATTTAATAGGGCAACAATCTCTAACCAACAACAACGACATAATTTTGCGGCTTCTCACAAGTAATTGTTATTGTAAGCATAAACAAAGCTACATTGAGTATCCCGGCTCAACGGATTTCTTAAAATAATCTACTTCGTGCTATAGAATTTTGAAAAACCAAAAGGTAACATACATTAGTGTCGCTATGAGCTTATGAAACGAGTCTTGACGGCCGTACAAAGCATAAACAGAAAATTGCATAGAATATCGGTTTATTTCGCATCGAAACTGCATTAAACTTGATCAAAAATTACCACCTGACATCATTAATAGAGTATTAAGGATTATGTACAGACCCTAATAAAACATTCATTTCTAACCATTAATTCTTGTTTATTTTCATTGAATATGCAGAATGAATCATTTATCTTTTTTCACACGAGCTTTTTCTGAATGGTGTAATTTGGAATGTATACATGAAATAAAAAATGTTACATTATCATAGAAAAGGGAAAGTACTACATGTAGTTAGTTATACTACCTCCCTTGATGTGTTAAGGCCAACATTTCAAAATGTATGATTAAAAGTAAATATTTAATCAAATATGTTCGAATGTCCCAATTTATAAGGATCGGGTACCTCTAACATTCATTCATTGTATTAGTGTCTGTTAAATATTTCGACATGTCGAACAAAGCAAGTTAGAGGTCATTTGTATTAAACCAAACGCACTTAAAATATAATAACAGTTATTTTACAATGGAATGTTCGGTGTCGGAAGATTAAATCCCATTACCCAAGGACTTTGACCCGATTTGATAAATATCAGATATTTGATAATGAGAATAGTTTATTTCGTTGGGATCTTTAAATTCACTGTTTTCACTTTATTTGTTTAATCGATTTATTTATTTATATTAAACGGCCCCGTGTGTTATAAATAAGTCGTTCGTCTGGACTTCACACTTTAAGTACATGTATTAACCCTTTTCCCCTCGAAATTGAGCACTCACGCAATTTTCACGTGAAAAAAACACAATATTAATTTTGTATCCTCGCAACCTTAGATTGTACTGTAATGGTAATTGCCATCAATGAAACAGACTAGAATGATCTTTTATTGTAACCCAAGTATTTTACGGTTGTTTAATACTTTATTTTCTTTATTTCATCTGTGATGATTTTATTAAAGAATATAAGATTTGGTCCGATGTTTCAAATTCCAAAAAGATTCACTCCTCGGAGGTCTATTCAGTTTAGCCTTTTATCTCGTCTATTTTTATATTAGCCTTTATGTACTCTGCAAGAAGCGTAAATTATCTACGGCGTCATCGTCAATGTATATGTATATAAGCTCAATACGGCGTCATCGTCAATGTATATGTATATAAGCTCTATACGGCGTCATCGTCAATGTATATGTATATAAGCTCTATACGGCGTCATCGTCAATGTATATGTATATAAGCTCTATACGGCGTCATCGTCAATGTATATGTATATAAGCTCTATACGGCACTAAAGACCATACATTTGATAGATATCGGGTATGTGAGACATGACTGTTGAAAACAGCGACTTCTCGTGCTTCCAATCAGGTTCAGCCAAGCTGCTGGACATTCCTCGGTCGGATTAGACGGCATAGCTGTAACTCATTACAGGCTAGTTGCCGGAGACCTAGGCGGCCTGTCCTTGCTCACAATCCCCTCACTGAACAGAAACTCAATGACCACACGAGAATCATTGGAGCGGACGTTATCGGCCTTCAAAATGAACCAATCGCCCCCTGTGACCGGCATGCAACCTCGCGTGGGCTTCTTAAATGTCTTCGATGTAGCACTGGCCAGCGAACAGGACACATGTGTTGAAGCGTTAACACTCAAGACACGCTAAGTATAAATGCTCTTTCGGTTGACTACACACTGGCTTAACTGTCTCTATAGTAAAGGCAATACCCTGAATCGTCGGTGAAGAGGACGGTTCGGTACTCCTTTCTCGATCGTCTAAACCGAAGATCAGCTTAGTGATGTTTCGTACGTCTGCGTGGAAACATTGACCTCCGCGTGCATATTGCAGGTCACTTCATAGCTGAACGGTCGTTGTAAAACGGTTCCTTCGGGCTTTGGTGACCAAAAGCGATCTTAAGTTGCTGACGAGAGTAGTATAAGGCGTTACCCTGGCACCCTACCTCCTGGCACCATATAGAATATAGAGTAAAAAAAAAAGGTCGGTGCCAGAAGTAAACAAAATTGTGACAAATTGGGACAAATTGGAATCCATATTGGGTGCTCAAAATAGTATGAATTGAATTTTCGGAAACTTCTGGCACTGTGTGTGTTTTGTTATTTGTACTGTATAGACTAAATATTCATTTGAGACAATGAGAGAATTTTCTTTCGAAAAGACATGGTGGCCCTGAAAAGGGCCGTTGGTGGTCCTGAAAAGGACCGTTGGTGGTTTTTTAAACCGTGTTTGCTGACTGATCTGGTTGGGTACATAGTTCGCATTGGCAGTCTGGTGGGGGATAGCAGACCCTGCATGTTGGATCCCCACAGGACCATTCCTGTTCTGGTGGTTGTTCCGTGTACTCAACTTGAGCGGTAGAGCGCCAATGCTCTTCTTCTTGTTGTTGTTCCCGTTGTCTATTCACCGTTCGTTCCCGAGCATCTCGCTGCCTTTCTCTGACTTGATCTCGAAATTGAGATAATTCTTCTCTATGATGAAATCGATTGGTTTCAATGGTATTCAAAGTCTCACCAATGAATTGAAGATCACGTTCCCTTTTTCTAACAATGCTAGCCGCTAAGCGACTGATTGAACGCCATACCCTGCTCTGTTTTTCAGTCAGTTGTTTTGCTGTTTTGAGTTCATTGAATAAAGCCTCCATCTTGAGTGTTTGAGTTCTCAGAATGAAATGAGGCATTGTAAGTATTGTATGGCCCACTCTCGTGGTTGGATGACGTCATATCGCTTGGATGACGTCACCCTAGGGTTGGATGGCGTCACGCGCCGATGCATGTGCGGAGCTTGATTTTTTATGAACTTAGAAAAAAGACAACAGACACCTAGTTTCAGTTTTTCTAAACTTTTATTTTTGTAACAAGAAACAAGAAACTACATGAAACATTTTATGAAACATTGTTTACATTTAATGATCACCATAAAGAGTTGTATTTCTATGTATGATACTATGATACAAACGTCTGTGACCTTCTGGTCTAGAGTTACGTTGAGCACAACACTTTTGTCCACATTTATTCACATATTGAGCATGCATGTAATAAGTACCATAATATTGTTGAAACCAATGCGTCACATAAGTGTCATTTTTTCCATACATGTCCGGTTTGAATCGGGTTAACAGTATCTGGTTCAAGTCACATTCACGTGAGATAAAATCCAAAGCGAATAGACAATACACACCACACACCGGTAACATATCGCCTTGTATTCTCATGGCATTCCACAGATAAGTTTTGTTGGCATGTTTTTTCACAAAGGTTAGAATCTCTTCGAAAGGAGGTAATCCGTAGGAATCAAAGTACACTGCTTTATTGTCTTTTAAATAAAGAGCCACCCAGTGTTCTCCAGGTTGATTCCCGTTATGGGTATTCACAATATAGGCTTTCACGTCATGCGGTTTCTCTGAAGGTAATTGATCTTTAGCACAAACACGTGCACGTAGTGGTTTTAATAACGGTGAATGATCTAATAGGTATTGTAGTTCATTCGTCTCCATAATGCCAATTTCTGTTGACACGTTCAGCCCAAACACTGATCCACTGATCAATGAACTGATTCTGAGTGAGTTCTTCTTTAAACTGAATCCATAATCGACACGCGTCTCCTTTTTCACTATCGGTCAAGGTCACTAATTCAGGATACCACTTTTCCATGACCTTGAACACGTCCAAACGTTGAATCGCTTTTTGAATGTAAAGTTCTGTCCACTCTTCCGTATTCGTGTATAAGCAGAGTACATGTTGTACTTGACTAGGATGATTCACTCGACAACCATAACAGTCTTTATGCACTTGATTATAAATTAAAGATTGGAGTGCTTCTGTGACGTGATGATTCAAGCACTCTTGTAAAAAGTCCGTCTTTGAACTTGTACAACAAGGATACGCCAATAACTTCATTTCGTAATCTTGTCCTTTTTCCAGGTGTTCAATATCCATGTCTTCCATCTTAATAATCTAGAAGCACTTCTCTGAATTGATTGATTTCAATTTGATTGTCGTATTCCGCAAATACAATCACGTTGATGGCTTGTGCAAGTGCTGTTCCAAAGTGAAATTCCAATCTCAGATTGCCCGTTTTTATAGGATGGAGTTGACCTTCCTCGCAACCTTGATCTGCTGTCAAGTCCAACCCCCAGAGTGTGTATCCGTTCCGATAATCATTCATGCTCAATCCAAATGAACGATTGAGACCAAGAGCTCCTGTCGCTTGATAGAGTGACATGTAGGATCTTAGAACTTCTCCCGTTTCAAAATTGGGTTGAAACGCTTTGTTATGAATACTTTTTCCGTCAATGCTGACTTCTAGATGATTCAGTGTAAAATGACGGAAATCAAAGGGGTTGGTAGCCATGTCTCCATTCATGTCTCCATTTCTTACCATACCGATGATAAGACGTTTTGGCAATTGACCTTGAAATAAATGATCTTCAATCTTGGATCGTTGACCGTTAGGAATCGTGAATGTTTTTACTTCAGTTCGTCGGATGGGGATTTTCATGTTATGTTGAGCAATCTGTTGATTGAGTTGATTGGCTACCACTGGCAGTAAATCTACTGTTCTTACATTGAATCCTGCTTCTAGAAACTTGATTTTAGCCGGTGCGGCACCCATGAGACAGAATTGAGGTGACGCTTTGTTTAGTCTTAAGCGTATTTCCATACCATTGGGTAAATATTTATCTTGCATCATCAGATCCAAATGAAGCCGTCCACATAGTTCCACCACACGACTTTGATGGACACGAGCACGTCTCTCAATATAGCCCAGGTTACCCCCGTCATGTGCGTGGGTGTTCATATGACCAGGGGTGTCTTCACCCCATAACTCTAGCGCCTGAAGCTGAGTGTCTTTACAGCTTGAGGTGAAGGAGAGTAAATTTTCTATGTATGCCCGATAGGCATACGTGTCCGCATTGCTGGTGATCAGTTTATTATTCAGGTACACATCAATGCTTGAGAACATGCTGTGAAAGAAATTGTTGACGGTAGCAATTTCACTGTCGGCCGCTAGGTCTGTACCATCTGCCTGTATAATTTTGAGTTTTAGGTACAGGTAAGATTGATTCAGATCTGTCCATTTTTCTGTCTGTGCAGGAATCACAAATTCAATCGGAGCATTATTGTCCAGAGCAGAAATGGGATAATGCTCAGTCCACTGACCTTCTTGCATGGCTGTCATGGTAGGTGGCACAACAGACACATCCAACTCTGTCTTACTACATTCACAGGAACCGTGTTGCATCATGATTAATCGAAAATATCAAGAGGTCTGGCCTGCTTAACTCGGCGATGATGAAGTTTCGAATGAGGTCTTTTCTTGACTGGTTTGCTCTTTATACGTCTTTTAGGGCTGGCCACGGCATGTAGCAAGGATTCACCCACATCTTTTAACACAGAGGCTCCACGTTTTCGTATTACTTGTTTAACGTTTGATCCTGTCAAGATATCTTTGATAGCGGCTTTTCCTTGCTGGAGTCCTTCTTTTTTCAAGGTGCGAACTCCAGATTTCACAAATGGATTCAGTAAAGGCATAATTCTTTTCATGGCTTTCTTAAACATGGATCCAAGTCCGTGTCCATATTGTCGAGGTTGACCTTGGTAAGTAGGTATCATAGGTGTAGTTTCACCATAGACTTCCCATGAATAAACTGAATAGTCTGGCCAGTGTCACCCCTTATATGGATAGTGATGGTGTCAAAGTCGGCTTTAGCCAGTGGTACATAGTGTAAATTCAAGAACTCGAAATGAATATGGGGGTTAGTTCCTGCTTTCGTTCTCGGATCAAATGGAGCTACACGTAAGATGGGGGCTTCTATGTTTCCCAAATAGGTATAAGCCGCGAGGTCAGAATAAACAAACAAATGATTATGACCCATGTTAATATCTACGCCATGAGGAAACGGATCTGGAGTGTCTTTTAAAAAGATGGTAGGAGAACTATCAGGAGCTCCACCCAGTTTAATAAACATGTGAGGATGAAACTGAATGCCTAGTTGATCCGAACTGTCCAGTTTTGCGCGTTTACTTTGTCCTGAAAAACCCATGGTAAATCGAAGGCCTTTCTGTCTAAATATTTTACCCAGATTATCTTTTACGGTAAAGTCAATCGTCTCGATCAAATGTTGGGGTGTGACATAAGTTCCTACAGGAATACAAAGTCGTACACCTTTTTCTTCTTTATTGGGGAGAGTACAATAGGAAATTAAGGATTCAAAGGCCTTACCCAGGACAGGATCGTGTGTGACAATGCAGAAATGTCGCTCTTCTTCAGTGACATTAATGACCTGACTAGGAACAATCATTTCCACTAAGGCAATTTCCCAGTCTTGTTTATTGAGATGGATGGGTTTTGTCAGTTTGGTACGAAAACAACATTGCGTATTGTCTGGGAATAAATCCATAGAGCTATCACTCATGAGTGTGATGTAAAACGAACTCATGTTGATTTAGGTTTATTGAATTTCAAGGAGGGATTCGGTAGAATATAACCTAGAGAACTACTTAAAAGCAGAAGCCACAATTCTCGATCGGGTCGTTGAAAACACAAATTAAATAGCGATACGGTAATAATAATAAATACCACTACAATTTGTGCAAAAAAAGTGACCTTATTTTTGGGTTCACACAATTTGGCTTGCTCTGAGGCAGTCACTACCACACTGGCCGTATCAGCTTGAGACATGATGTATTTATTAGTTCAAACGAGATGGGATTCGGGAATCCAACTGTCAAATTTCGAAGGATAACCTTTCCAATGCACTTTAATTTCTCGTCTTCCGTCTACCTTACTCTGGCGATGGGCGAGCACTGATTCAATTTCATAGATAGCATCATCTTTTATAACCTGTACTTCAGAGAAATAAAACGAACCCAAAATGGGTTCTCCGTCTAAATCAGTCAATTTCACAGTAGCAGGAGAGGTCTTTTTGACTTGGATCACTTTAAACAGTTCAGTGGTCCAGTTGGGTAGATAACCTTTATCAAATGTACGTTTTGTTTTATTGATACGAACAATATCTCCCACATGAAGGGTCGTCGACGCTTTCTTTCTTGATTTTCCATACAAGGTCAAGGCCACTTGAGATTCGTTATTCTCATTTACGGATACGGGTGCCATTTGTATACTACGATGAACACGATGATTATAGGCATGCACGAGATCAGACAATACCTGAATATACCTTCGTGTTTTATGATGCGTAAAGTATTTCCACATGCGTGATTTTAAGGTCCGTTGAAAACGTTCCACTATACTAGCCTTCGTTTCTGGGTTTTCAGTCGTAAAATAATGAATCCCTACTTTGTCTAAAAACTGTTGAAACCTTTGATTCTTGAATTCTGTTCCTTTATCGGTTTGCAACGCTTTAGGTTGTCTCGTTTTAAGAATAGAGCGAAACGCTTCCACCAATGTGAGCCCCGTTTTATCCTTGAGGGGAACGACCCAAGCATATTTTGAAAACACGTCAATAACACACAACAAATATCGATAAGGGGTGTTGTACTGAGCCAAGGATTGCATGTCTGCCAAATCAGCTTGCCATTGATGATCAATACCACCCACAATCGTTTTCCGTCTCGAGAATGCCCTACGGATAGGTTTGTGCAGGGTATAGGTCTTTTGTCCCTTCAACCAGGCTCGTACTTGACTTGGTGTAATGGATTTCAGTTGAGTTCGAGCTGCTGTAGTAAGACGTTCTACCCCACCAAAACCAGCCGGATGATGGGGATCATAATAACTCTGATGTAACAGACTGTCTACCTTTTTGTTCATGTTGTCTAGTAGGCTTCCCACTTAGGTTCTGCTTTCATCTGTTTGACAGGTTTACTTATAGGTTCTGCTTTCATCCGTTTAGGTGAACGAGACTCAACAAAACTATCAAATTCATCATCTTCCTCCGAATCGTCTGCTTTTTGCATCCATGACCATCTCCGTTTATTTCCTATCACTTCTTGTGGTACATTGACATCTCTTAGTCCACTAGAAAACTGTTCCCATCCTCTAGGCTCCGACCCTTTTCTATGACGTATGACATCATTGACCAAATCAATAATGTTGGATCCTTGTATTGGTTTTCCATGATATTCCAACATCCCATGATCATTCCATGACATGTGGGGATGATTTTGTAGAAAGTGTAATAAAAGCTGAGTTTTTCGACGCATGGTAGTAGGAACACTTTCAAGAATCCGATCCGTCAATGTAGCAGGAGCCGCTTGTGCCCCTTGTGCACCTTGAGCAGCTGGAACATCCGGTGCAGCCGGTGCAACCGGTGCAGCCAGAGTAGCCGGTTCACGTGCTTTTTGATGTGACAGTTGAAACTTTTGCAAGACTTGCCCATAGTGTTGTGCTTTTTCTGATTCAGACAACGATTCATTTTGTAATACGTCTCCCATTTGTTTCTGTAAATCGGATGTTTGACTGACTTGCGGGGGAGGAGGTAAACGTGGTCGTTGTTCTGTTTTCCATCGATTCATCTCTTCTAGCATTTTGAATGGGACGATAGCCATTTTCTTCATAGCTTTTTCACCAGTGTGGCAACACCTCCACTGAGTGCTCCTGCAGCAACAGCTTTAGCAATGATTGGAGCAAGAGCTAGTAATGGAAATAATCCTCCTTTTTGATTCAACACACGTTTCTTTTTTTGAATGGATACTCTTTTATCTGCTAAAGTGCGGAGATGTTGACGCTTGGACTTCAACCTTTGCTTTTGAGAGGGGGATAAGGCAACATTGCCTTTTAAAACATTCTGACAGCATTCTGCCACACATTGAATCATTTCTTTAGATGCTCCATGTATCATCTTTCTTCTTAACCCATCTGGGGCTTGAGTTAAACCCAAAACCAGATGTCCGTATTTATGCAGGAGTGGTCGCTTTGGTGCCATTATGTCAAATAATACCTGTTTTTACTTCTTCACAGCTTTTATACTAAAGCATCAAAGGCTTGTCTTGAAGCTTGATTCATAGGGCCCTGTCTCATCAGGTGAATACGATGTCTCAAAAGGGGTTTCAAGACAGCCTGTCTTGATAAGGTAGATAAGGATAGGGGTGAAAAACGGCACAATGGAGTGTCTGGTGAACTTCTTGAACTGGGAGATGATCTCAAACTGTGAGATGATCTGCTGGATGAGCTCAAACTCCTAGGTGTGCTAAAACTACTTGACCCACTGGTTGAATAACTACTTGGCGAACTGCTTGAATAACTGCTAGATAAACTGCTTGGCCCACTGCTTGAATAACTTCTAGATAAACTGCTTGGCCCACTGCTTGAATAACTCAAACTGCTTGGTCCACTTCTAGATAAACTTCTTGAACTTCTTGAACTTCTAGGTGTGCTAAAACTGTTTGATCCACTTCTTGATAAACTTCTTGAACTTCTTGAACTTCTAGGTGTGCTAAAACTGTTTGATCCACTTCTAGAAGAATTTTGAGATGAGTTTTTAGATGAATTTAGACTAAAGTTCAAACTACTCACAGGACTGATAGGAGACCATTGTAACTTACTGATTGGAGTTACAGCCATAGACGGTGTTGAAGTGGTTTGCTTTCGACGACGGAGAGTAATAAAACGTTCATTGATCTTGGCAGGCGATTTTCTAGCTTTTTTAGCTGGAGCTTTTCTAGGTTTTCTTGCTCTTTTAGCTGGAGATTTTCTAGGTTTTCTAGCAGGCGCTTTTCTTTTAGCTGGAGATTTTACAAATTTACGAATCGTCTTTTGACCATTCCATCGGAGTAAACTTCGTATCATGACTCCACCAAGAAATCCACCTCCTCCTGGTTTCAATATGAGTTGACGTTTAGTATCCATGTCCACTTGATCATCTCCCAGCTGCTCTAATTCATGCTGATGTTTTTGCATAAAGTTTTGTGTTTGTTTAGGTAGCACAATCTTTTTTTTTAAAATCACCTTTGCTGCTAAGGTGAACCACTTGAGCATTTCTTTTAATCCAGACCGTAGCATTTGCTCCCGTACAGTAGGGTCTCGTTCCTGACCCAAATGTTCTAACGATTGAGCTATGGCTGTGGCTGACATGATGACTGAATGATCTTATATGAGTAAACGATGTTTATATATACACAACTGGCCCACGTTTTTCTCCAGTGATCCAGTGATGAAAAATATCTGTTCTTAACCGATAACTGTCTGGTGTTTGAGGGTGAAAGTCAATCACTAAATACCCATGAGGTGTAGAGATAGCATCTTGATAAGCGGGTAACAAGTGTGGCAATTGAATTTGATTCGCCAACACTTTGATTTGTCCTTTATCTCTTGTGTTTTGAAATAAGATCATGTAATGTGCATTTAAACTCAGGGTACGACTGGCTTTCGATTGTTGAAACATGTTTTGTGTAATGTAGATCACACTAGCATTACGATGGTGACCTTTTCGTGTAAACCATAATTTGATTTTCTCTTCATCTTTATCACCAAGCATGTCATCAAATATAATTAAATGAGGAATGGATGTATCCTCTACTATCTCTTCATCCTCGTCAGGTATCCCCTGTATGAACCGAATACTAGGTTCGTGTTCTTGTAATTGTGCATAGGCTACTTGCCATTCTTTGTAACACCATACAATACGCTCTGGTACTACTTGAAACAAATCTGATTTGTATTCCAGCACCTTTTTTACGAATTGTGTTTTACCAGAGCCACTAGGGCCTGCGATAAACATATTGCAAGGATGCTTAAAAAGTAAACTGGACTCCATGACGTGAAAATCACAACTGACACTATTGGAAGAAAAACATTTTATTTATTTGTGTAACAAGTTTATGTATGAGTACAAGAATAATCACAACAAGAACAACACATGTCATGTAAGGGTAACAACAGTTTGTCAGAAAATTCAAACACACATTCTGAATGTCCAAATTGACTCAGAAATGTTAACACAGAGTCATTGTTCACCACCTGTTTGAACCAATCCGTTTCACTCAAGTCCATGGGTACTGATTGTTTATAAAATGAATTCATCACATGAAGTCCATGTTTCATTTCTTCAAACATGTCTGGTGTACTCAACTGTTGTCGAATCCATTCCAGAGAATGATGACCTTCAGGTATCTTCATACGATAAGCAAATACCAATGCTTTTCTCAACAGGGTATGGTTCATAATATCAAACTGTTCCATTCTTGAATCGTGTGAATCACTCTATCGTTACATACATAAGTATTCCAATCGTCTCGATGGATAGCTTTCAAGTCTAAGTGTGCACTGATCATAGCATCACGAATCATCTGTCTAAATAGTTCAAACGTGTGAGGATTCAGAATCCACGCGCGAATGTCCTTGACCTTGACAAGGTCATCTTGTACAATACTGTATAACGTATCCGTATACAGCTCAAAGTCCAAAATGTAATATAAACTTATAAATCGTCTAGATGGTTTAACCATAATTGAATATTTCCTGAACAAATCACTATTCTAGGTCGATTCGCATGAACGGCTTCAATCTCGTCTTTGACTTCTCTTAAGCGGTGCCTTAATTTATAGAACACGGCACGATACTGTAGAATATGAATAACATGAGTGAACGGTACCTGTCTCTTAAATACCATGATACCACGTATTTTAAACTGTGAATACGGACGCCATCCGGGGTGAGATCTCCCATTGTCCTCTTCAGCCATACTGAACCATATCACATTGGGGGTAGAACGAAAATTGTTAGCTAAGGCAGATACGTCGCTCAAATTAGCATCGTGGATTAAAAAATCCCATGTCGTAGATAACATACGATCTAAGCTTTGTTGTACCACATTCAGTTTTCGTAGAATCGGTAATTTTTGGTTGAATGACAAGTCCTGGCGATCACCTACATCCTTCAACAGTCTCTCTATCCGTCGATGATTTGTATGTTGTAAGCTATGTATAGCATTATGAGTAGCCCATGTGTGCACTAACTCCATCTTCCATGTTTTAGCGTTAGCCCATATGACATAACGATAAATTTTAAGTCTCAGCTCTATCGGTAGTAAGGGTATCCAATCCATGTCTTTATGAATAATGAATTTTAGATGACTTGTTCTAGGCCTCTAGCTCAAAGGTCAAGGTCAGTCATGTAGATAACCATAAGGCACAGTCATATGATTCTCGACCACAATACGTTTGGTATATACCGAACGAAATGTTTTGACTTGTTTCTCACTGGTCACGGTTCTGTCCTTATGACGTTTAATCCGAGAAGCATATTCAACTACGGTCGAATAATGATGTCTGTCTTTCACACAATCCACCATCGTATTGAAATTCACTTGTTGAGTGGCATTGTAGTCTAACGTAATGCCTTTCACTTTGCATTTTTGATGGAGTTCACCGTTTTCAATGTATTCATAGCCATAGTTCTTTGGACCTAAAGCGACATATCTCACAATACGACCCTTTGGTACCTCATCTGTCCATTTTCCCAATCGACTGGAGATAATAGGAACATTATAGCCATCAGGGTCATGAATGTACATACAACTGTCTGTGTCAAAATACAGTACTCTCTTTCCTAGAGGTTCAAGCACTTTGTACAGTTCTAATCGAGCATAAGCCGTCACAAATGAAGCCACCACAGGATTGGCTGATGAATGAGGGTCTGCTTTGTCCGATTCATCAGTATAATTCATTAACATGAATTCATCATGATCAAAACACTCTGCATATTTCACAGACTTTTTAGGATCGTTCAGTATTCCGTAGAACTGGTCCAATCGATGAACATACTCTGTTTTAGGCAAGAGGTTAGTTTGAGCATTTTTACCCCAGAGACAATTCAGCATGGTTTTGGCAAAAGCTCGTTTTCCTGGATTTTTCTCCACCTGTTGCAAACGAATTCCTTCTGCTTCAAAATAATCCTGTTTAAATTTATCTTGAGCCTCTTCCGTATCCACCCCTGGAGGATATCCACTAGCCTCTTGTTTCATTTTCAAGTATTTATCAATGTATTGCCGATAGACGTCCGTACTCCATTCATCCCAGTGCCATACATGATACACTTTTGATACTTGATAGCCTAAAGCAATAGCTTTAGCCAATTCAACATGAGTCCATGTGCCATACAAGAACCGTTCATACGGGGAATGTGTACAATAATCCATCTCCTTCTCAGCACAGGTACGGCATAGCGTAAACACCATTTTACTATTACAGTGTATGGGTAAGACAGGCATCCATAAATCTTGCGGGGGTAGAACACGACATTTAATCAGTCCTTTGTATTTCTCAATATGCTGTTGATCAATTTGTTCTTGACTCATGATCACTGGATGACCTATCGGATAAGCCCTGTACTTGTTCACATACGGATAGAGAGAACAAATATCCACATATTTGATTTCTTGGTCGTTGTCTACTTCATGATACAGTCGGACGGCATTCGTACGACCTCCGAACAAAGCTTCCCTAGGTTGAATCGGGTTTTGACCATGATAGAATCGTTCCACTCTTGTCTTATAGGCAGGATCCTTTTGACAACGCTGATCAAATTCACATTCCCACATGACCACAACAGGGTACCCCTGTTCTTTCAAAGACTCCAGTCGCTTATACGTATCGTGATAGGCCTGTTGCATGCTTCTCAAAGTATATGGATTGATGGTACTTCGGTTAGGAAAACAGGTGGGGCACCCATGGTACCAACATCCCATGAATTCATACACGGTGTTGGTCTCTTGACAATAGCCATCCACGTAATAAGGTCCAATTTTGACTTCGCCTTTGTTATTCAAGGCATGCCGAATATGTATCTCTTCTGTAGCAGCCATCATTTGTAGCCAACGTATGCCTTTCATGGAATACCGGGTTTTATTGGGATACCCGGCATCAGAAATCACGGCTAAACTATGAGGTGGCATAGAATTTTTGCGCCAGGCTTTGTTACACACTTGGGCTAATGTGGTAGCTTCAGTAAATGGATCTATTTGATCACTGTCCAATAATTGTTGACGAAATTCTCCACATCCGCGCCTTAAAATGTCCACATCCGATTGACAGTATTTCTCCATTTCCTTTTGAAAATCAAATACGTCACCTTTTCTTTCATTGTACCAGGTTAAAAACTCTTCACGTCGCTCTGGTTTCATACTATCCGGTTTGTAAAAGTGTAGCGGTAAATAAGGTCCCACATAATCTTGATACTCCAGGGTGTTTGCATAGAATGGAAACCATCCTTTGGCTAACTCGGTCAGTCCAAATGTATTGGGAAAATAGGAGAGAGGCATACTCAGGAAACTGAGGGAGTCAATCATGCGTATTCCATGCACTCTCAATTGAATGATTTTACTGCCATTCATAATTAACTGGGGCTTCGCCGTCCCCTGAGTGACCACATATCTAAGAATAAACTGAGCGTCATAGCCTTGAGCATTGTGGGCTATCACTGTCGATCCTCGATGGGTAGGGAGAAATAGCCAAGTACAGAATTGTTGTAACGTATTTTCACCACGGAATGTCATTTGTCTGGCTTCATTCACCTCTTCACAATACTCACAAGGAGCTTTCACTGACTGACACATACAGTCACCACAAGCACGTTGAGCCACACAAAAATTAGGGATATGTTCTCCAGAATCAAAACGACATTCAAAATCAAAAAAGATGAATGGTACTGGTGGTTGTTTTCTATTGGGTGGTTCATATGTTGGAATGTAACAGTCATGATCTGGTCCTACTATGGCTTTACAACACCTGCATTTCTTTGTCCCTGGGCAAACGTGATTCCGTTTCGTTTCAATCACCTTTTGTCCACATTTCTTACAATTCCATACGGATTCACAAATGGTTTTACGTTGTTTTCCCGTTTTTGTTTTATGATTGTCAAAACATGCCTGACTCTGGAATAGGCGACGGCAATCCGGACATCTTATAGATTGTCCTGCTGGGCACAGGGTGTGAGCATAACACTGACAAATATGGCTACACTGGTGTCCTTCACGGTGATCATAACCGACATCACACCATTCACAATAATAAACCCGTCCGAGAAATCCGGTAATGGATACGATACAGTCATAATGATTATCATGGTGAAAGATATGAATCACACGACTTTTTTCAGTCAGAGCAGGTGGTTTGAATAACAATTCACTTCCATAATGTTGTGGATGGATTTTAATCACATAGCTCGGATAGAGATAGTCCTGTAGTTTTTGGTATTCTTCTATACCGCACGACTGATCCGATGAAATACCCACTTGCTTTAATAATGCTTCGGCTTCGTATTTTTGAAGATTTTTCTTAGACTGACGTATAAGATGCCATCGTTTTTTCCATTCCGGGGTTTGATTTTCATGTACTTTGCACCGTCCTACCACAATCGATCTAGCTAAACACATAGAGTCCTTACTATTGTCAATACACACAACACTTGTCTTTGACTTTCGCATACTGAATAAGTTTGGTGCTTTAAACGTTTTCTTTCCGGATCCCTGTGGCATAGCAATATGCGTAATTTCCATCTGTGCCGCCCCATCATGAATTTTAAATTGACGGTTACTTTGTGCCACACGTTCAATTTCATCCAATAATGTATCTCCACTAATACGAGATGCCCTATTAAACGGAACATGTATTCCAAAGTCCAAATCAGGATGTAGAATAGATACTCGAACTCGATCATTCGACTTTACTTCACATCTCTTGTAGAGTTGGTCCATCATATCATTAAACAACCTGTTTGTAAATTCAAACGATTGATTATACGGTTGAAATGTCACATCATATACTTTGGATTGAGTCTTGAATTTTCTTGACTTTCTTTCCATGCGTGACTGTATGTTATAATAGTCGCGCACAGGCTCAAACTTACTTCGTTTAGTTGGAGGTTCATCCTCACCACTAGTACTGTCGGTATCTGACATGATTATGATCTTAAAACTTCTCCGCCGTTTTTTATACTTCGGGTTCAAGGTCATAACGCGTGACACTCTATAAAAGACGTACGCTCCGTCCGTTTTTTATCATTTCAACATGAGCGATCCTAAAATGAACCAAGTTGAAGAGAACCGAGATCAAACTTTGATGTATTCATTAAAGAAAAAAATTAAAGAGCTCAACAACTTAGCGGATCAGCTCTGTGGACAGAAAAATGTAACATGGGATCATATCAAGTGTTATCGTTGTGGAAAGAAAGGACATTATTCTACCAGCTGTACGGAACCCTTCAACAATGAATGCTTTTATTGTCATGAACAAGGACATTTCATCGCAGACTGTCCTAAGAAACAAGGTGAACAGGTCGATCTACAGGACGCAGAACAGAGTAAGAAAAAACGTAAATACAAAAAGAATCCAACAAAAACTGTGAGTGACTTTGTGTAATCTGGACAATGTGTTGGACAATTTGTTGGACAATTTGTTGGACAATTGTGTATAGACTTAAATTGGAGACTAAGTGAGTTGTATTGTGTTGTACTTTGTTGTACTTTATAAATGTTTTCAAAAATAAAATGATAGACAATGTAATATGCTTTTGTCTTTGCTTGAGAAACAAAACGAATCTAACACATATGGTGGCCCTAATAAGGGCCGTTGGGTAATTCATTGCATTTCTGCAAGAAATAGGTATCGCCAATAGTTGGCTCTCAAATCCTCATCATAAAAGATGGCAAGGTCAGGGTATAAATTACCCATCTTGATATCCATCTTGACAATACTAACATCTTGGAATTCAGACAAGTCTGGGTACAAATTACCCATCTTGACCACCCAAACATCTTCTTGTAACTCATCAGGTTCATCAGAAGAACTTTTCAAGCAGTTGCCCATGTTGAATCATGAAACATAAATGAGCTATGGAACACGAAAAAAAAACACTGACCTAGAACAGACCAATGAAATGTCGTTAAAATGGACCAATGAAATGTCGTTAAAATGGACCAATGAAATACCGTTAAAATGGACCAATGAAATACCGTTAAAATGGACCAATGAAATACCGTTAAAATGGACCAATCAGAGTCCTTGTATCATAGTCAGTGAGTGACCTTGCCTTGATCTAGTTTCATTCTGTATCAAGATGTCACAGAGAACAGTCAATATTATCAAGAGAAAATATGCTGCCTTAGGGCGGTATATTGAACAGCTGGAGATGCAGCTAGAAGAGTTAAGGCTGGAGGTGAAAGAGCTGAGAGAGGGGAAGCAGTTTGTAGAGGAGGTTGAGGTCTGCTCTGGGGAAGAGGACTGGGGGGATACCCCCCAAGAATCAACCCCAGAGAACTGGGAAGATGAACTGGTAGAGGTTCCGTCGAACCTCTATCAACCTACACCGGACCCGAAGGATGTCAAGAAATGGGACAAGTGGTGTCCCGCTTGTATGGGGAGATGCGGTCAACGCCATTAATTCCCATACAAGCACCAACGGTCCTTTTCAGGACCACCAACGGCCCTTTTCAGGGCCCCCATACAATTCAGAAAGAATCACTCTCATATTGTCAATATTTACAGTCCTATCTGATAACACCAAATACAAATATACGGTGTGAGGTAAGTTTTCTATAAACATTATAACATTTTTCCCTACAAATATAAGTGATAGTATGATGTGTACAATCATTTTCAACAAATGTATTCAAAGTGCTGTGATTGTATAATGTGTACAGTATTCAAATTGCCGTGATAGTATATATTAAGTGTACAGTATTCAAATTGCTGTGATAGTATAATGTGTACAGTGTTCAAATTGCTGTGATAGTATAATGTGTACAGTGTTCAAATTGCTGTGATAGTATAATGTGTACAGTATTCAAATTGCTGTGATAGTATGATGTGTACAAAGTATTCCCACAAATGTATTCAAAGTGCTGTGATTGTATGATGTGTACAAAGTATTCCCACAAATGTATTCAAAGTGCTGTGATTGTATGATGTGTACAATATAACCTTGAAGTGTCACAATTGACCTTGACGTATCAAACACTTGTTCAAAAAAAAAACTTGAAGTGTCACACTTATTTTTAAAAAAAACTTGAAGTGTCACACGTATTCAAAAAAAACTTCTCACAATTGACCTTGACCTAATAGAACACTGGCGCGTGCAGGCAAAAAGTATAAATACCCCCGGCGCAGACACTATTTTTTCATTATCTAGCATGGAGTCCTTCAACATGCCATACGATATATTGAGAGAAGCACTAGAATCATCTGAGTTGATAGACCCGAATGCGGGTATGCATTACAACCAGCCGAAGTACAACCAGCCAAAGTACGGTCAACTACAGTATAGGCAGCCACAGTACAGCCAATACAGTCAACCACTATACAGCCAATACAGTCAACAGTCCATGGTAGATGTACAGCCTATGGTAGATGTACAGCCGATACAACCCATGGTAGATGTACAGCCTATGGTAGATGTACAGCCGATACAACCCCCTATGGCGAATACACAGCCTATGGTAGATGTACAACCCACTATGACGAATACACAACCCCCTATGGTGAATACACAGCCTATACAGCCTATGGCGAATACACAGCTTATGACGGATAAACAGCCTATACAGCCTATGGCGAATACACAGCTTATGACGGATAAACAGTCTAATACAATTACAAAGCCTACAACAGGATTGTCTGTTCTACAAGGTATCAGGGAAGAAATGGTACAAATGAATCAAGTGATGCAAGAGATGGTCAGACTCATGAAGAATCAAGAAGTACGGTTTAAACCACAAGAAATGATTGTACCTGTACAGTTTATGTATGATTCAAAGAAACGAAAGCATGAGCATGAGAAAAAGAAACCGGAGCATGACAAAAAGAAACCGGAGATGACAGAAACGAAGAAACGAAAACATGACCTTGAGAAACAACCTCGGGGCAAGTATGGTAAAGAAATAAAGAAATGAAGATCCGACTAACAGCCACAACCAACGGTCCTTTTCAGGACCACCAACGGCCCTTTTCAGGGCCACCATGTCTTTTCGAAAGAAAATTCTCTCATTGTCTCAAATGAATATTTAGTCTATACAGTACAAATAACAAAACACACACAGTGCCAGAAGTTTCCGAAAATTCAATTCATACTATTTTGAGCACCCAATATGGATTCCAATTTGTCCCAATTTGTCACAATTTTGTTTACTTCTGGCACCGACCTTTTTTTTTTACTCTATATTCTATATGGTGCCAGGAGGTAGGGTGCCAGGGTAACGCCTTATACTACTGACGAGGCCATCTCTCGACAATTCTAACCTTAAAACTACGAGGTTTTGTGTTGAAAGCAAACTTGAATGTACTACTGTATACATTTTACTGACATTGCAGTTAATAACCCCTATATACCCGCTACTGTACTATTGAATAAAAAACGTATTACATTGTGTAATGATTAGTCAACTTTGAGTAGTAAATTTAGACCGATAAGAATATTTGCATTTTGCTAATCGACTAAATGGATAATTACTAAAAGACTAGTAAACATAGGCTGAAAAAAGATTGCTTTGCACTTCTTCAGATCGAAATGTATCAAAACATGTTATTTGATGTAGACGCTGGCAATCTTATCTAATCCGCCTTTAACAAATATATGAAATATTTCATGAGTTAACAGTTTGTCACAATCACGGTTTTTCTATTCCAGTAACAAAGGACATCGCAGGACCACATAGGAAACACTTATTCCTGATTCTTACTGTAGTTTGTGGTATCATGACTATTATGATGACCAGACAAATAAAAAAGGGCTACCTGGTAAGAAATCGTTATTAATTATTATCTTAAAAATCGAAAACGCAATGATACTACAATGCCTCGCCTAGTGGCTGTACAGCAAATTGATAAAATGTTGACCTTGCTATTGGTTCATCTTCTTGCACATATTTTGAAGTTTTTAGAAGGAGTAATTGTAACGCTTATTAGCATTTAATTCGGGCTTACATAATTCAATAAAATGTATTTCTTTAACTAACCTAACTGACAAACATTTAGAGAAACATTTATAAAATGGAAACATTGAACGTTTAGGTTCTATTTGCATTAGTGAAACCGAACTAACTTTACAAAATCGGCATCAACGTCACGAAGAGGCTAATGAGGAACATGTGTCCCAGAACACTGAAGGTGCAACTACGGAAAATACGCTATGACAGTTTGGATAAACTAGCGTGTGCTATTAACGGGGACGTTCAAGGGATCAACGAAGTTCAAAGCATTGTCAAAGAGATAGAATTCTGCCATTCAGTCCAAGGAAGACAACTTTGAGGGATTATGAACAACTTATTTGTTTATTAAACAATCTGTGATAACTTCATTTGAAAAAATTGTTCATGTCAAGCCATGTTCAGTGAACTTGGAAATTAGATGTATTTTGTTGTACCTTTGATTTTTTCAGACTTCCGCAGTCAAAACTGGGAGATTGGTCAAACATCTTGATCAGCAGTTGGCCACAACAACATTTCCTGCGGATATCCGTCATCAGTGGGATGAGAATTCTACCCAGTCCCTTGCACTGTATATATTGTCAGCCATTGGTTCATACACAACTCAGTATGTCAATTATCAACTAGACATAAAACTCACTGGGTGGTTGGACAGCAAACATAAGGACAAAAGATTAAAATGCTGTTTTCTATTGATTAATAAGACAATATCGGAGTTTTACGATCCTATTTTGACTTATACTAAAAGGTCAAAACTAATTGCGTCTCAAACTGCGTGCCCCGTCAATAGGTTTTCGGACATTGTCGGTGTTGACATACAATCAGCCGAATCGAAATGTTCAACTAACGACAAAATGTACATGAAACCATATGTACCGATGAAAACTGTCAATGAAGATTCGTTCGCTGTATGTTTAAAACTTGTTTATGGAAATGTAGATAACAAACTGTTCATTGATTGGATAGAATTTTACCGGGAGATGAAAGTGGATAAAATCTTCATGTTTACTTATAATTTAACAACTACAACAAATTTCATCATAAATCATTATGTTCAACTCGGTCTTGTGGAGAGACATCCTTATGACTACCCTCTGAAGTCAACACGTGAGTATCACTTTATCTTCAGCATTGTCTTTGTCTTTCAATAAACTTTCTTCTTAGCTCGCAGCCTTTTCAGTCAATATCTTGGCTAATGCGATTTCTGACAAAACCCTTAATACTAAAACAACATGTATAGTATTCAATAGTCAAACACCTTATGAAAGTTGTCCTCCAACGTACTTACAATATACCTAGAAATGGGTACAATGGGGCACTTAGCAATAGATTAGACGGCTAAAAAGGTGTGTGAAAGGCTCGTGGGTAAATTATGAATACATGCAATTAAATAACTGAGATTACTAAAATATTTACTAATGCGTTCCAACGACATTAGTGACGGATCTCTAATTGTAAAATTGTAATAAATTTTAAATGACATAATTATGATTATTTAAATCCAAAATTACCATAATTGAATATGTAAATTTACGAAACTGAAAACCGCTCAACTGATATATTACTCTCTCTTCGTTCTGGATAAAATGCACCGCCTTCATGAAACGAAATTGTCAAACAAATGCATGTATATCATTTAAATGGAGTCAAATTCTGTGAACAATTTTGCTTAGTTAAGGTAATTCTAAGTTAAACTATGGTGTTTCATAAATGTAGAATGCATTACAATATTACCATCACAGGTCCGTTAATAATGTAACGAAATTACCTCCCTTTGTTCTAGTCCTTTGATAAATTAATGGCGAAATATCTTGTTGATACTATGAATAAGTATCTGAACATATGTAACTTCGTTTAATGTCTGCTTTCAGTATTGATTTGTGTATTTTAAATCTAAATAGTATTTTTAGTTAATGACAAATGTGATTTATGCAATAAGTCAACTTAGATATCTTTAAACGCTTGCTTACATATAGAACAATTTTCGGATAGATAATGAACCAATCAAACGCTTAGATTTTGGAACCAATGATCTTATTAGTACAATTACATTTTGACCAATTATCTTTCACCATTATTGACCAATCGTTTGCACGCATTTATGACCAATCAGAATGAGTTTGCTAACTATTAGGGTTTAAAAAGAGACTACATTGATATTTTCGGGGGAGGTGTGACTTGGCATGCAAGAAGTGATGATCAGGGATTGATCATAAACTAACCGTCTGAGGAAGCTCTGCCGCCTAGACGGTTATGGACACATAAATAACTTATGGGATATATAGAGATCAGTCTGGGACTTTGCGTTCGCATCTTGCAACATCAGTGTATCCTTCAGTACTCTATGAGACTGCTAGGCTGTCTATGTAGTCGGATATACTGTAATTGCTTGACCAGAACTGGGTCGTAGTTCTGTATCTTGGGATATATATGAAAGATAAGTTATTTACACTTACATGACCAGAACCGGGTCGCAGGTCTGTATCTCAGATAGAGTTTTAAAAAAATAGTAAAAAGTATGATTGCATCATGATAATTACTTGATTAGCTATAAATTTCGTCCTGTAACAGTGATTGCTGACCTACATAAGTCCATCATAAGATTTTATTAATTGTCCAACGTTTGTGATTATTGATAGCTGAGATAAAGTTAATCATTTGAAACATTGATCATTGGTGTTAATTCGTTTGAAATATATATCAAACGCATGCTGATTTCATTTTATTTAAATATAATCAAAGCCAAGGTAGGCTGGAGGAAAATTATATATAAAGTTGATTGTGATGTGATAGCATCAACCCGCTCGGCTCGATACACGTTACAATAATATTTACGATACATTCCGCTTCTTACCCAACGGGCAACATGTTTGGAACCGTTCAGAGTGTCTTGCCTACCTTCTTCAATTCTAAATAATATTTTGGGGTAAAACTGTCCATTCACTCAAATATTTCTGCATATTCACAGGAAAGGTTGGCAAAAAAAGAATGTCTTACTGGGAGGACGAACGTGTTCTATTGTATGATTGCTTGCAACGCTCTTCAGTGTACAAATACATGGCTGTAGCAGACATGGATGAATTCATAGTGCCTAGAGAACACAACGACTTGAAGGAAATGATGGTAACCTTTGGTCACAATTTGCGGATCATTATTGTAATGTGTGTTGATGTTTAAATAGGCATACACTGAAATAAGATAACACAATGGGAAAGATTTTTATGTACTAGTACATCTTCCAGGTATTTGGAACAATGCTTGAAACAATAGAGTATTGTAACTATATAATACAAATGTATACGATTTTATGATAACATAACCTTATATTCATTTGATATATACATGCAATTAAAATAAGTTAAGGAGTTATGCATCTGTCGAGAATGTTCCAAATGTTTACATTCCGTAAATCACGACCCGTTCAGTAAAATACCGGAAGCTGATCCTTGTCCCGTGTTATGCCCGTTATGTACGAAAGAGAATGACAGATACTGTAAAGTACAAAACTGAAACATCTTCCTAACGAACTGTATAGTAATTCCAGAATCGAACGCATGAATTCTTTATGACAAGAAAGGTTGCCGTTGACAATTGATTATTCCGGAACTAAAACATGTAGATACGTTATTTGAATATTATGTCAACAGATAATTCTTAATATGGTCTTAATGTATCGGTGGTTTCAGTATCAAGTTGATATTTAGAGTTAAATTGAAAACGGGCATCAAAAGAGGGCCATCAGATCAAGGTATAGTAACAACAATGAAATGGTTGCAAAATGACGTCTGAATGGATATATATGTCAAAAATGCATTGGAAAGTGTTCGTACATACGAATAAGAATCAGTTTTTAATATTTGTGTTTTCAGAAACATTTGATGCAGATAAATCCATCAGCAGCAGGTTTCAAGGTCATACCATATTTATTCCTCAAAGATATGGGACCAGACAGAAGTGCACCAAGAAATGGTTCAGATATAGTAAAATACTTTTTGCGTACAGGTGCGCTTACATTCCATAGATCTCGAAATAAAAATATAATGCTGCCATCTAGAATCAGTATCAAAGGATATACAACACACAGGTTCCGCCCGTCCGAAGGATATACACGGTAAATATAGATAAGAAAAGAATTCTTGGTAAGACATCTTTCCCCAAAATACTTTCCTTCTGGCCCCACAACCCCAAACCCATCGAACATAAGACGATACAAAAGGGCAAAACAAAGTCTCCCGGAGGATACCGTCTTTGAACGGTATGTATGTAGCAAAGCTACAGAGGGTTTAAACTAGAATTGAGGGCCTTACCTTACATTGACATTAAGGGAAACAAGAAAATTAAAAATAGATATAATGGACTATTTGTGATATTACATGTATTTGAACACGTGACTGTTAAATTTGAATTCTTGCGTTAACCATAACCTTGCCACGCAGCAGTCTAGTTCAACCAGAATCATCAAAGGTCACGTTCGCAAGGTTGGATCTTTAGCACTATTAGATGAACAAAAAGCAAACTTAAGATAAAAAATATGTTTTCTTGTTAAATTGTGGAGTTTAGACGGCAGTTAGTAAACTTGATGTATATTATAAATATTTGTCAACGGGTATTGTATGTCGAGGTGAATATTTATCATGCAACTGCCATGGTAACTGCCTGATAACACATGACCTGAGAACATTATGTGTTCTCAGGTCAATAGGATGCTATAGTAGCATGAGAACACTTTTTGGCTCCGCCCACTCGACTATTTAAATTAATGCGCGTATGTTTTTGTGTATTCAATTGTTGTTTTGAATATTTTTCACCAAATTTGTAATTGTTAACAAATGATTTCTTTAATGTGAAATTAAATTTTGTGATCCATGGGAGTTTTTTTTTTATTATTTCGCCCAATTGTAGTGAACTATTTATCTGCGGATGTTGACTGTTTAAAGTGTGATTTGCCGGGTGACCGTTATCATCACACTAGCGAATTAAACGCTAAATTTTAGGTGAAATGACACTAACTTATGCTCCGAAAACTGAGTTACATGATAAATAGAAACTCGGGTCACTGTCCGGTAAGAACAATGTTATCAGACTCGGCGATATCGTCCAGGGTGACTCGCTAAAGCTCGCCACCCTGGACGATATCACCTCGCCTGATAACATTGTTCTCACCGGACAGTGACCCGAGTTTCTCTATATACACTTCTACTGAGAAAAGATAAACATTATGTACCATTTAATGATAACACTAACCAATTAATCAATATCCGTCTTTAGTATCGACGGTTCTATAAATGTATTCAAACTGGGAGGGGACAAATTTTGCGCATGCGTATTCATCGCTTACAACATGGTCTTGTAATGAAAATTTATGATAGAATTGAACATGCGCTCTTCTCGTGTTGAACTGAGTTAAAATCACGTACATACGTGCGAGTTTTTAGCTCACCAGAGCACGAATGTGCTCAGGGTGAGCTTTTGTGATCGCCCTGCGTCCATCGTGCGTTGTTACGTGGCGTCCATGTTTACTTAAAACAACATCACCTCCTACACCGCTGTGCCGATTGCAACCAAACTTTGCTGGAATGATCCTTGGGTGGTCCCCTTTCAAAGTTGTTCAAAAAATAAATTTCATTAAAAACTCTGGTTGCTATGGCAACAAATAGAAAAAAATCTTCTTGTCCGAAACCACAGGGTATAGAGCTGAGATATTCGGTATGTAGCATTGTCTAATGAAACTCTACAAAGTTTGTTCAAATTATTCCCCTGGGGTCAAAATTGGCCCCGCCCCGGGGGTAACTTGATTTATATAGACTAATATAGAAAACATTTAAAAATCTTCTTCTCCGAAACCGCAAGGCCTAGAGCTTAAATATTTTGTATGTGGCATTGTCTAGTAGACCTCTACCAAGTTTGTTCAAATTATGGCCCCGGGGTCAAAATTGGCCCTGCCCTGGAGTTTATTCTATTTTATATAGGAAAATTTGAAAAATCTTCTCCGAAACCACAAGGCCTAGAGCTAAGATATTTGGCATATAGCATTGTCCAGTGGACCTCTACCAAGTTTGTTCAAATTATTGCCCTAGGGTCAAAATTGGCCCCGCCCCAGGGGTCACTTGATTTATAAAGACTTATATAGGAAAATTAAAACAATCTTCTTCTCCGAAACCGCAAGGCCTGGAGCTTAGATATTTTGTATGTGGCATTGTCTAGTGGACCTCTACCAAGTTTGTTCAAATTATGGCCCTAGGGTCAAAATTGGCCCTGTCCTGGGGTTTATTCTATTTTATATAGGAAAATGTAAAAAATATACTTCTTCGAAACCACAAGGCCTAGAGCTAAGATATTTGGTATGTAGCATTGTCTAGTAGACCTCTACCACGTTTGTCCAAATTATTGCCCTAGGGTCAAAATTGGCCCCGCCCCGGGGGTCACTTGATTTATATAGACTTATATAGGAAAAATTAAAAAATCTCCGAAACTGCAAGGCCTAGAGCTAAGATATTTTGTATGTGGCATTGTCTAGTGGACCTCTACCAAGTTTTTTCAAATTATGGCCCCGGGGTCAAAATTAGCCCTGCCCTGGGGTTTATTCTATTTTATATAAAAATTTCAAAAAATTTCCTTCTCCGAAACCACAAGGCCTAGAGCTAAGATATTTGGTATCTAGCTTTGTCTAATGGACCTCTTTTAAATCTGTTCATATAATGGCCATGGGATAAAAAACGGCCTAGATGGGTCACTTGATCTTACTTGGACTCGTATAGAAAACTTCAACAATGTTAATCTCCAAATGACCTTTTCTCCTGGTGAGCATTTATAGGGCCATCATGGCCCTCTTGTTTCTTTAGAACATGTCACTTCGATAGACATTCACATACGACTACTACAAAGAATGATGATTGCATGTACATCTGGTAATTTACATAGCAAATCCGAAATCATACAAACACTACAGCATACTGAAAAACAAGATTATATGGATCTAAGCTGTACACACACGTGTACCAATAACTATACATTGTAAACGTTGTATAACATCACACATAATTATATAAAATTATGAAGACATTTTCAGCTTTAAGGATCTGTATGTAAATAATGAAAATTCATATACTCTTAGTAATGTATTTTCGCGTGTTCAGTATTTAATAATTCCCGAAGAGCTAAATTGGGAGACAAATCGGGTTTACCATCTTACTCATCCCTAATTTTTTCTCTCTATCCAAAATCAAGGTAGCTAGAATTTTGTACTTAACCGACAGAAAAATCCAGTCAATAAATACTAAGTTAGCTAAAAGTCACAAACATACGTTAAAATGCATTAAATTATTAATGCGAAAAAATACTTCAATTATGTCGAAATCTTATGATAATATTGAGAGCAAACCATTCTCATTCCCAACAGGATCAAAACAATAGCGTCGCTCAACAGAGCACACTGCGATACTCGCTGATTAAATGAACGGTGAAGGTGTAATCGCGCGCTTAGATCGACCTTTAACTAGCATAGTAAATTGGCCAAATAAACCCGCCCACTGAGTATATTAGTGTTCGCTCCCATCGACATTTCTGATTTCCATAGAACAGTTAGGGTAAACACTAATATATACGTAATAAATAGGGGATTAAAGGTAGTTAAGTTTCCTATGAAGCTTTATGCATGTTCATTGCTAATGTCGTATTTCAATACAATGAATACGGAACATATTACAACACAAAATGTATAATTTTATATATCTTCTACATGGAGATATGTGGCAATAAGTTGGTTGATAAATAATTCTAATATATCATGTTTCTTTTTGTATTTTAGTCAGAAAATTGATCCCTCGGTTGCATCAATGAACCATTATCGCATGTGTTACAACAATCTGAAAGCCATTTGTTCCGAGCCATTGACAACAGATAGACATATTCTGAAGTTTGTTGAGAAGTTCAAGAACAGAACATGGTACCCGGATGATTAACGAACCAAATTACACCTACTTCAACCAAAATTTTATAAAGAATGATCGTACACTGAATACTTATGCCATATTTTCTTACTGATTTGTTTTATACATTTATGTTTGAAATGAACGTAGACTGTATATTACAACATACCAGATTTCAGCCATTCCGATCGGCAACAACAACAACAAAATAGTCTAAAACACAGTACTTCCGGTCATGGTGATAACACGAGAATTTTTATGTGCTCCAAAAAATTGTGAGAATATACGGATTAAATAATCTATCTGGACTACATTGTGACATCCTTACTGTATAAATGGCTTCCGAGACCACGGATGGAGGTATGAACTATAACAATGACACTTTTTATTCACAAAACCAATTCTCCCAATTGCACACCTTGGACAAAAACCAAGATGGCGCCGGTCAATTGAACTTTATACAAATCGAAGATGTGTTTACTAATGGTAATGAATGGCGATATAACCAACCAAAAGAAACGCCAAAACTCAGTTCTGATGATAGTACGAATATTGATTAGATCTTTGAATATAGACGCAAACTCTCTGTATTATTCGTCAATGACAATTCTATTTAAAGATAAATGTAACATGCTTTTAAGTACTATATGTACACAGCTGATTTAGTGTAGACTTCCGTCACGGCTAAAAAAATACAAGGTCGAGCTATACAATTTTAGGTCAGCAATGCTATTGCACATGTATACATGGATGATCACATTTGAAATGTTTAGATAACACCAATACTATTGTAATATGCTGAAACAAAATATCACTGTCCTCTGTGGCGCAGTTGGTAAATCATGAGGTTAGAATCTTGACATCTCTTTTTATTTTTAACTTTTTTTTCCATTATTAATATTTCATTTTATATACATCGATAATTGTTTTATTTATTTATTTAAATTGTTTCGTGAAATTAACAAAAATACAAGTATAGAAGTCGCTGCTGTTCGCAACAAAAATATAGCGTTGACCAAAAATGGAATCGAAGCCGAACGGAAGTAGTGAACTGTGTGAAGTTCCGAATTAGATTTATAGGAAGTGTTTTCTTATGTAAGTCTATGCAAAACGAAAGGTATCTTCTATGCGAGGGCAATTTTAACCGCAAGGACATGATATAAAAATTAGAAGTAACATACAAATCCTACACAATAATAAATGAGTGTTTTGTTACCCTGAAAATGGTGTTGATTAACACGAAACTTGGTGTAGGCTTATAGTAAACACTCAATCCAATCTGACTAAAGTATTCGATCTTCCTTACGGCAAGATCTGATGACGGCCTATACCAGTTTCTATTTTCAAAAGTCGGAATTTCCATTATCACTATTTATATCTATTTATAATTCAGCCAATCGTATAACTCGTTTCATCGGTACTTTGGCCGAATGAACTTTCTACCTGACGATGTTATTTAAACGTTAGTAAACATTAAATTACGTATAACATATTTGTCTGCAACCACTTTTTGATTTTTTTAGTAATCCTGATCGATTCGGCCATTGTAGTACAGAAAATTTAATAAACACGCATGTCACATGGGCGCTATCATAACATTTAGTTGCGTAAGAATAGGTGTTCGTGATAACTACAAGTCAAATATTGTTTTTTACTGCGGTTAAAAATAGAATCAGATCACTTTCAGAATTATAAAAGTAAGGCGCTGATTGGCTAGTGGAAAAGGTCACCTGAGATGACCTTCTATAGGTCGTCTTCGGATCCTCATAGCGTAGCGGGTTTGAGGATATGATTTTAATCAGATTGCACTCAATCTGAGTGTATTTACCCCGAAAGGAAACTATACCCTAAAAGTTGTGTTAAAAATTGCATCAGACAAAGGAAGTATATAATTGTAGTGTTTATCAATTAACACTAACTGGTGTTTAATTACACTCATTTTTATAATTTTTCCCTTTGAATATACTACTAATAGGCGAATTACACCGAATTTGGAGTTAAATAACATTAAAACAGGTGTGCAATCTACATTTTCTTACGTATTTTCCCGAGACATGAACCGTACGCCAAACCAAAAAAAATGCTTAAAGTAACACTTTTTGTAAAGAAATGCCTAACCAATGTCGCCAAGGTTATTAGCAAATATGATAAGTCCATTTATGCATCCTTTTTAATAGAAAACCTCGTAAAATATTCCGTAGAAATAAAGACAGAACGCATGCGGACATTTTGACTAGTCTAGACGAATTATACTTACGAGTATTTGTTTATTATAGCTGTTTGCGAGTACTTACTGTAGTGTCTATTACTATTTTGGCTGATCCTGGCAATTTAATTGGCTAATGGTGATTTCTGTCATTTTTGATTGGTCAATCATTGGACTGGCTATTCGTCGTGTTACCTGTCATGTTTGACTGAATCTGTTCGTCTGCTCTGTTGTTGAAACGTAAGTAAGTAATGTAGGCATCGTTCTATGATGTTAACGTGGCTTAATATCAGAAACATCAATAAATGTAAGTAATGTGGTTGTATCATATCAGACTATGGTGGATTTGGTAGTATTTAGGGTGTACTTTATTCCATTGATGCATGGTATGGTAATACCATGTACATGTGAACTATATACATGAATGTATTCATTTGTCAAATACTCATGATTGTCAAAATATGTGTATTATCTATAACTTGTAAATATGTTATACTCTCCATCATGGAGGAATGAATAAAGTAGACGGTCAGTATCCTTCATGAAAAAAGCAACTTCATACAAAAAACTTAAACCAATGCTTCTTGTAATTCGTCTACCTATAACGTTTCGTTATAGTTGGACTTGATTTTTAAACTAATCATTTCTAATCATTAAACTTTCCAATATTAAGCTTTTTCATTTTAAAATTTTAGCAAAGGGACTATAGTAAAGCCCTAGCGTATGTCATTTACCTACATGCATATGACCTGCATTACAATATGAATGAAAAATCGGTCCGTAATGTCTCTCTTTGCCTCGTATGGTAAAATCAAGTCCGACAGTACTTTCAGTACTTTGATTTTTCTACGGATATACTGTACAGCTACAACAACAGTTTAGCTACTACTGTACAAAGTAACGCAGAGGTGTAACGTTTACATTGACCGTGCAACATAAGTGCTCCTGGGTAATTTACTCTAAGCCACGGGACGCTTATCTAAGATACTGAGCACCTGAACGGCGACCGAAATGTGAGGCAAATAAAACATAGTGTGTATTTTTTCTTGACATGTGTGCTTACGTTGCATTTACAGTGATCTGTAAGTTTTGTGATAAAGAAGTTGTCAGTGTACGTGTGTTTACGAGACATGTATCCGTACTTCATCCAAGTGATTCTTTTTTACTTTGTCATGTGTAATCAATCGATGGTTGTCATAAAACATTTAGAAGATAGTCGTCATTCAACAGTCACGTATACAGAAAACACCAGGTTGGTTACAGAACAAAGTGTCTGAGGGGCTTCCAACCACACCAGGCTATGACTGAAGGGGCGGAAAGACCACCAAAGGAAGTGTTAACCTAAAATGGAAAAGTACTTTATAGTTTGGAAATATTTAGTGCAGAAAAAATTCTTTACGGTAAGAGGATATTTTTTTTAAAACGTTATCAGCTTTCATGATTCATAAGATACTCTTAATTATGTCTCCCACTCCATTTTGCAAAAGATCCACCGCTCTACCATGACTAGTTTTCAAATAACTTCCATTCTGTACTTTTTTTCTTCTCAGAGAATCCAGGGAATTTAATAAAACATAGATATATAGGTAAAGCCTGGCGAGAGGGGGTGCAATGCAAGTTGTAAAGAACTGCAAAATCTATACCTAGACATATTCCAAATTATCTCCCTTTTGTAGTTACTTTTTTCTTGTCCGAAGAAAATCTACAGAATGACTTGCCTTCCTGACATTTTCTTGTGTAATGGAATTGTGAAAACATTGGTAAATGAATTCTAGCCATTATTTTGATTGCTCAGTAGTTTCTTCTCAGTTTGATTGAGCATGACAATCTTATGAAACCCGATACAGTTGACGAAGAATTCTTTTGAGAATGTGGCTTCTCAATTTGACACACTTTTAAATCTGACAGCTAGTGTTGCTTGACTTGTCCTGGTCCACTATGAAGAATCTTAATTTTCTCAAAGGTTAAACTTATCAAACTGATTCAGATGGAAAGTTTTTAAAATGTTTCTCATTGTACGAACGTGAATTATTTAGATGCACAACTAACTGCATATGTTATTATCTTACTAACCTTATACACTGGCATTTGTACACATTACCCATGCTTTCATACTTGTATGAACTGAGAAATTGAATTATAAAATATGTAAAATTATAAATTGAAACTGCATGGCCAACTGCCTAGAAATGTAGTGTGTAGTTGGCCTCATAGGCACTCGATTTCGTGATTTTTATACGTTTACAGACGTTATTTTTCAATTTCACCCATCAAACAACGCAAACCAGTCGAAAGTAAAATCTTCATTTTTTCCCTTAATGAGTGTATAAAATACTCCAATGTAGCGAACTCGCCATCTTTTCGATTGACGGTACTGTGACGAAAATAAGCGTTGGTCCCGGCTTTCTTTGTAAAAGCTGTCAAAACGTTTAAAGTTGGGGAACACTACAACGGAAGCAAGGTTCCCGGAAAGCACGTGTAGATTAGAAGGAAAGTTCCCCATTGGTTTGGCGTTTTTTCATTGAATAGAATACCGTTGAATAACACAGCGCGTCTGAGAGGGTAGTGCTGCCATATTTTACGTGTTCATTGAAGATGTTGTCGATACCAGGACTTTTTTTTCGCTTGTAAGCATTTTATAACACGTTCAATTTCTTCTCTCGAAATAGTCTGCGATAATTCGTTTATGTAATCATTATTATTTCCATATAGTAAGAGTTCAAGTTCTTTTCTAACTGATGTGTCACTCATAATCTGATTATCACTGAACACACTAGAGAAATGAGATTCAAAGCCACGAATTACGGTCTCCCTATTTAGCGACAAGAAGTGACAAGAAGCGTCCGGAAGCGTCAAGAAGCGTCAGGAAGCGACAAGAAGCGGTATACGCGATCTTTTGCAGTATGATATGTTATTGACGATAAGCTCGTTGCACACTGTTGAGGATTTTCCTTTATGTCTGCGGAGTAATTTCCAGAAGAGACGATAATCGACCTCGGCTGCTTTGGTTATGTCGTCCATAGCCTTTTCGTCGTAGTCGCGTTGCTTAGTACGCTGTAAAAGTCGAATGAGTCGCTTTGCTTCTTTATATACATGGTAGCTATTATTGTTGTGTCCCCGTGGACGGCCTTCATTAATCCATATACGACGGAGTTGCCGTGCTTTTGTCTGGGCTACTTGCACCTCTGAGCACCAATATGGTTTTGCTTTCTTGTTAAATCGGCTTTTAGGGAGAACGGAACTTGCTCTATGAATAGCATTGATGATTACACTGTTGAGAAAGTCTGGACAACATTTACTGCTGTCGGTGTCGAGTAAACAATTCAGTTCGTCATAAAGAGCTTGCTTATACAGAGTCAGGTGTTCACTGGTACATTTGTTCCAAGCTATGTTAGTACGAAGAGGTTGGTTCAATCTCTTCAGGGGCGAAGCGCACATGTTGATAATAAGCGGTAAGTGGTCCGATGTGAAAATATTGTATCTGTCTTCAATCGCGAAGCTGTTGATCATATGGATGAATGTTGATTCCACAAGAACATGGTCGATAATCTTTCCAGTAGGTATGAATGTACACGTTTTGTCACATCCCATTTTATATTGCACAGAAACTAAATTGTTTTCCATCATAAAGTTGGTGAGTAATTGAGATTTCACATTTGCGTTATGTTTGTCTGTTATAAATTGACCATTCATATCCCCAGCTGTCACTACATTGCCCATCCGGCTATAATGCGATGCTAATGACTGCACTTCACTTAATACAGATTATAATAACTAACATCATTGTTAGCAGGCATATATACACATAATACATACAATGGCATTTTATCAATACATTTCAATTCAATACCGAGAATACGATGATTATCAACCGATGGTAGTTCATTAATACAAAATGATAATGATTTCTTATCCCTGCTTTACCACACTTAATGGTCCCGAAATTATCAACATTGTTGTCAACATTTACAGTCATAATTTGAATGAATGCTTTGAAAAAACATAGCCGACCTGGGGAGCAGTTTATGTTCACTTATTACCGCAATGTCCACTTCATATTTATCTAACAGATTTGCTAGAGGGTATGCGGACGACATAATACCCCTGCAATTCAAAAAACAACAACATAATAGTGTTAACGACATAATTACACGTAGAAAAACATAGTACAATAAATGATACATTGGATTACTAAGCATGATTTTGTACAAAGTATTACAACATAAAATTATATCACAAATATAGCGTCATACTTAGTCAGCTAATAGCAAACACTATCACGTCTATTTCGCCAGGCGTCATGCGCATGTGTTCGTTCAATCGTGTCTCTCGTGTTATGGTAAATGTTGTGATCACGGCTGACGTTAACGGAGTTGTCATAGCGATATTCGTGTCGCTTCGGTCATATGTTTCGGGTGTAAGTATATCCGGGTGCGTAGCTCCCGTTGTTATTCATGGACCTGAATTGTTCGACAGGTTCTGATCCCTGTCCATCGTAGAAATCACTAGCACTATTTCGCTGGAAGCGAGCACGGTAGTATGGACGTCGGTGCGATTGCCGTTCACGTTGGTGCTCCTCTCTGGGCATCCACTTCCGGTACGTTATTCCGTTAACAATCGGCTCCAGATCTAGGGGTATGTTAATTTTTGCATATCTACTATGAAACATGCGTATAAACGATGCATATGCATTATTGGTCTTGAAGTAATTGTAAATGTCATTTTCTGTCACATGAGCATCTACACACCGTATACCCCGAAGAGCCGAAACACAGTTGCTCAGGCGAACACAGTTGCCGATAGATTTTACAGTTTCGAACGGAAAATAAGTATCGGCTTAAGTTATAGTTATCTTGAAGGATCCGAACAAAACCAATCATGTACATTTATTCGCTATTGAAAAAGGAATAAATCCTCGAAATTGTGAGAAAAACCGTGCATTTTTCAGCGAGAAATCGCTAGAAATGTCTGCTATTTTTTAAAGAAAACGCGTCATCTGATGAATCCATATCCATAAATGCATTTTTACACAAAAGTGAACTTTTTTAAAGATACCATCATTTACTCCAATCTATTTTCTCTCAATATGCGAAATCCCAGCTTTCCATTCCCATTTTCCGCAGAGATTTTGATGCATAAAGTCGGCCTGCCCTCGTATTTTTGAGAACGTCAAGCACAGTTTATTGTATAAGTTGCGAACCTCGAATACAGTTAGAACGTTTTGCAGCCACAAATTCTATGTCGTTATCTTTTGATGTTGACGATTGACCGTGATTTTCTTCTATCCCAGATTCGTGTTCGGGGGTAAATTGGGGATGAGGACCCTTCTCCTTGGTTTGTGATTCAGTCAGGCTATGTACACCACTAGTACGGGGCGAGCGTATCGTAGGAGGATCAACATCAATGGTAACATTGATAGCCTGGCCATTAATATTTTATGATCTGGTTGTTTGCTGTTCATGAGTGTTGCTATTGTTTGGGAAATTGTCAAGTTGTCGTTTAGTTGGCTGTCTTTGTTCGCTTTGAGAACTTCGGCGTAGGATTTGCGTACATTATGGTGTGCTCTCACAGTCCACCAGTCTCTGGTTGATAGTTGCGATAGCAGACCCAAGATGCTGTACGTAACACTGTAGTTTATTTAGATGTGACTCTGCTGTGTTGGCCGGCAATCTGGCGAGGATATTATTCAGAGTTCCGTTCATTACTCTGTAACTATGTAACATATTGGAGACGTCCGTTTGAATGTTTTTGATCAATAATGAATCACTCGTTTGTTTATTAAATAATTTTGTGATCTCAGCTTGTATATTTGTTATTGTTCTAGCAAATTTTCACAAAAAGATTTAAGAGTAGCAATAATTATAAATTTCATATTAATATTCAGACACCTCTGAAAAATGATCATTCTTTTACTAGAAAGCATTCGGTGATATTTCAGTGCAATATTTCTTAACACATTGTTTCTTCTGTACAGCTCGAGTATCCCTTGCAAAAACAATACACTAAATTAATGCTCAGAACATTTGATCTAAATCACATATGCAATGTTTAGAAATGAAAACTTGTGAAAATATCAAATTAAAATAAGTTTATGTGTACAATTTTCCTCACCTATTTTTTTTATCAAAATAGAAGCCAAATGTTACCATAATCAGCCAACTTGTCATTGTGTTCACCAATGGCTCCAGCCCCTTATACATCTAGCTCTTATTTGTAATTGCTTATAGCTCACATTTTTTATGATAGGGATCTTCATGGACAAATCAGATCTCATTATGTTGTTGATATATGTGTAACATAGTCATTCTTAAGTTCTAGTTTTATTTTTTTTCAAAGGGATGTAACGAAATACTTATTCAAGTGATTTGTTGAAAAAGTATTGTTTTGTCTTTACTCTAGTTTCACTTCAGAGTAGTTAATCTTGTTTATATTTACAAATTTGTATTCATCTAGTTTGTATTTTAACCAAATATTATGCAACTGGATAGAATGTTAGAATCCATATTATAAAAATTGGTTAATGGTTTTCCAACATAATCATCTTACTTGGGAAAGTTACACCAGTTGTTACATTTTGAGAACAATTTCATCGTGGGGAAGGTTACACCAAGGTGTCTGTGGAAACATCTCCTTCCTAACGTGGTTACACCAAGGTGTCTGTGGAAACATCTCCTTCCTAACGTGGTTACACCATGGTGTCTGTGGAAACATCTCCTTCCTAACGTGGTTACACCAAGGTGTCTGTGGAAACATCTCCTTCCTAACGTGGTTACACCAAGGTGTCTGTGGAAACATCTCCTTCCTAACGTGGTTACACCAAGGTGTCTGTGGAAACATCTCCTTCCTAACGTGGTTACACCAAGGTGTCTGTGGAAACATCTCCTTCCTAACGTGGTTACACCAAAGTGTTTCTGGAAAGATTTCCTTCCTAGGGTTACACCAAAATATCTCTGGAAACCGGGCCTTTCCTTCATGGGAAAGGTTACACCAAAATATCTCTGGAAACCTTTCCTTCATGGGAAAGGTTACACCAAAATATCTCTGGAAACCTTTCCTTCATGGGAAAGGTTACACCAAAGGTTCTCTGGAAACCTTTCCTTCATGGGAAAGGTTACACCAAAGGTTCTCTGGAAACCTTTCCTTCATGGGAAAGGTTACACCAAAGGTTCTCTGGAAACCTTTTCTTCATGGGAAAGGTTACACCAAAGTATCTCTGGAAACCTTTCCTTCATGGGAAAGGTTACACCAAAAGGTCTCTGGAAACCTTTCCTTCATGGGAAAGGTTACACCAAAGGTTCTCTGGAAACCTTTCCTTCATGGGAAAGGTTACACCAAAGTATCTCTGGAAACCTTTCCTTCATGGGAAAGGTTACACCAAAAGGTCTCTGGAAACCTTTCCTTCATGGGAAAGGTTACACCAAAGGTTCTCTGGAAACCTTTCCTTCATGGGAAAGGTTACACCAAAGTATCTCTGGAAACCTTTCCTTCATGGGAAAGGTTACACCAAAGGTTCTCTGGAAACCTTTCCTTCATGGGAAAGGTTACACCAAAGTGTCTCTGAGAACATATCCTTCGAGGGAAATGTTACCGTCTCGTGTTAGGTTTCCTCCAACTTTACGAGGAAAAGTTACACCATTTGAAGAGAAACTATACCTCCCTTTTGGTGTTACGTTTCCATTTGAATAAGCAGGAAAAGTTACACCAAAACTGGTGGCAGGTGAGTTGCCACCCATTTTGGTGTAAACTGCCGTTTCATTTTTTTACAGTGTGTTAACAAACATCAAAGGGATATGACCATGATTTAAAGAAAATAATAAACAAGAACTGTCATTGTCAGTTGACATATATGCCTCCAAAATGTAGCTTTGAAATCAAATTGACATACATATGTTATAGTTGAATATGCCTGCGACAAAGAGCAAAAACTGAAACAGAGCGTGAACGGAAGCAAAACCGCAGTTATGATTTTCTCCTCGAGTTTCTTTCTGTATATGAAGGCAAATTTATTGAATGAAATATAAAGCTACATTACTTTGACCTTCAATGTTTATTGCACATAAAAGCATTACCGAATGAATAACATCAAAGTAGTAAACGAGAACTAGTCTGGACAAACTTTACTCAACAATGATTAACAATGGCAAACTTTACTGAAAAATAACCATACAGCGCCCATGACACCGCCAAAAGTAATCCGAGCCGAAAAGCCTAAAGATATGCACAGCTAAGCTTTGTGACAAGCTTACCTGTAAAGTTTCACTGAAATTTCCCCCTGCAGTTTTAAAGATGAAAACTGTTTGTTGACTTTATGTATAAACAAGAGTGCAAAATTTCACAAAATACGCCCGTCTAAAGGTTTCAGATACCATGAGTGGCAAATTACGTATATATCTTTTTTAGAATAAGCAATATGACATGTAGCACATTCACATTTTTCATCGAAATCCAGACAGCCTTGTGATCTGAGAAATATAAACACTTCCAGCACACTTCATTTTTAGTCAATTTTCAATGTATCAAGGGGCATAACTGACAAGTGCCTGGGGCAATTATGCTGGTTATCAAACTTGACCAATATCGGACATAATGCTGAATGTTTAAAACGCACTTAGTGACCCTGTGAACCAGTTTTTGACCCTAAATAATCCATATCCATATTGGAAGTTGACCTAGACATCATCTAGATGCAACTACTGACCAAGTTTGGTGAAGATCGGGATGTATACTATTTGAATTAGAGTCCGGCCAACATGTTGAATGTGTGACCCTATGACCTAGTTTTAGACCCGGCATGACCCACATTCGAACTTCACCTAGATATCAACTAGATGCAACTTCTGACAAAGTTTGGTGAAGATCTGATTTACACTACTTGAAAAAGAGTCCGGACAATGTGCTGGATGCCGCCGCCGCCCACCCGCTCGCCCGCCATGGGGTTTCACATAATACGTCCCTTTTTTTGACGGGCGTATAAAAATTAAAGGATCACAACTTCGTTAAAAAATACTTTACAGTAAAACCTGTGATATATGTGCAACTCCCCTTGGTAAAGATCATTCCAATAATTTTTTTCATACGAATCCCATCAGTAGTACAGCAGAACTTTAATAAAAATGACTTTGTCCTCTGCACGTGCTATTTATTCATCGCTCCGCTTTGTTTACATTGAAAAAAGTGTACACATCAGATCATAATAGGCCTGCATATTATATCATCGTAACATATACGAGGGATGTGCGATAAGTAATGTGTATTGTGTAATATTTTAAAAAGAACCGACTTTAATGGTCAAAATAACTTTCCATCCTCTCAAAGTATTTCCCGTGGTTAGAAATACAAAACTTCAGCCCGGGAATACATTTCTGAAATGCGTCACGAATGACTGATTTAGATATACCTCAAAAACACCGACAGATGAGCCAATGGCTTGTCTGGAGTGATATCGACGACCAGATAAAAACTTTTTTACGGTTACCTTCTTCGACTTCAGAAACTGGTTTACAATACCAGATGAATGTGCTGGAGCATTATCATGGAGTAGGCAAACATATTGAAAGTCGTCAACCGCAAGTCGGTTTGATAATATATTTTGAGCTTTCTAAGTACAAAATCACGGAAATACCAACCTGTGCCACGTTTGCCATTGGGCATAAAGATTTGTTTGGCTATTCTTTCGCATGAGAAGAATATGGCATAGATGGCCTTCTTTGCCCATTGCCCTTTTGACAACTACAGGCCGTTTGCTGTGTTTGATAAGCCATATATTGTTTCCAGTTTTCCTAACTGTCTTGATATAATGAACCCAAGTCGCATTACAAGTATTAATGTTTGCAATTTTTTTGAGCAATTGTTTTGCCGTTGATAGTGAAATGCCAACAGCTTTGGCAACATCGCGAATCGTATATCTGCCATCCCGTTCAGTTATTTCCCTGGCTTTGGAGACATTAGTTAATCCTGTTGCAGTCACCGGTCGTCCTGATTTTGCAGAATCTTTAACTGTCTCCGTACAAGTAGCCAAACTCTTTATCCAACTACCAACTGTCACATAAGATACCTGAAGGGACCCATAAACTTACCCCAATAAGTTTAAAAATTGCCTCTATGAATGACCGAATTTTCTAGGAAGTTTTATGTAAGCTGAAATTTCATAAACATTCTCAACATGCTCTCCAACCATTTTTTCAACAGTGGTCAACGAGTGGCTCTCTTCAAATAAAGATTTTTGACTATTTTGTGTTGAAATTTGATATTCATTTATATACCATTGTAAAGGTATTGAATAGAGCTATCCAGACGTATCAATATTAGACATTTGCGATTTAAGACGGTGACGGTGACGGTGACGGTGTTGAACTTCGGATTAAATTAAAGGGGCCGTCTCACATTTATAATGAAAATGAATCACATTGGAGTACATGCATGTTATCTTAATATCAAGCCATATTTACAGAATTAAACCGATTTGCTTTTCTCCGGCTCACGATCCGGCGAATATTTACTACACGTGGTAACACTTTCCCGACGATGTCTTCATATTGTTCCTACTGATTTATAACACTTGAGCTCAACATAAAGACGATACTGTCGAATATATCTGTTTTATTTTCGGTACCTTCCAGGGGCGTAGCTTGACCAATAATGGTGTGTACGCAAAATTTTTGAATGCTCGTGTGGGTTATTATATACCTCGGATCAAGTGCGGTTTAGATATTTCGCTTGAAAATCTATGCCTGTTTCAAGTTCGTAAAATCTTCCATGACTTTTTTGCCCCCACACACTGCAATACCTTACGACTGAGGATATTTTGTTAACACTGGCAAATAATTCGCATGTACATACTATTCATTAGACCAATAAATCTAACTACATACGAAGTCGCATGTCTGTTATTTCCACAGATATTAAATGCGAACAGCAAAACAGTAGATCTACATTTACGCAAAAACACAAGACGAAATGTGTTTAGTTCTAATCGAATATCAGTGTAATTTTACGATTCCTTTTTCGGCTGATTACATCTAGAACATGTTCAGAGTCCAGCTGTTTTTCAGTGTAAACATTTAGTCCTAAGCTTGACAATCTACTTGTTGTCATAGTGTTTCTGGTGTAGCAAATCAATAAACCATCGCACAGCTGTAGCTGAAGATACTAGCGAATATACAGAGCACCATGTGTACGGACGGGTACAAATCTCGGTTTGTAGCCTTCAATTTTCTAGACGAAGTTTAGTTATGGGTATGATGTTAAGTTTCCCTATTTTGTCTCCAAGTAGGAAAAGGTAGCTCAGTTTCTTTAATGTGGCGCATTAAACCAAACCGCTGAGCATCATTCAGATGTCCTACAATATATATGATGCGTATATTTAGGTATGTTGCTATAATTGTCAGGGTAAATTACACTACAACTATAAATAGTCTAGATTCGTGATCATTTTGAATTAATTTACTCGTATTTTGTTCATTAACAAATTTTGATTTTAACAATATGACAAATACAGAGGTAAGTAGTTTTGTTCATGAATGTGCATTTCTGTTTACGATTACATTCTCATAGAATCAGCTTAGAGCTTTTGAGTATGGGCCAATTTAGGAATCACTTGAAAATGCAAAGTCGCCCGATCCCAGTGACGGGAAAGAGCCACGTTGACGACAGGTACCTGGTAGACGCAGGCGACAGCAGAAACGCCCTCTGGCAGAATAAATTCGGGACAACCAAGAGTCGTATAACAGATTCATTACAAGCAGTACCGAAATTGATGCGTATACTCGGTTTGGTTCTAGTTCTTATGAAAATGAATAAAATTGTAAATTAAACATTTTTTTGAGTTGACATGCAAACACAATAATTAGTAACACTTGCCCTATACAAGAGTATGTATCAATGATTTTGAGATGACCCCCGAATTTAATCCCAAATCCGATGTCCACCACCGTCACCGTCTTAAACCGCAAATGTCTATTAGTGAACTCGTTCATACTGCTTTCGTGTTATAGTACAATACACATTACATATCGAACGTCCCTGGTATATCAATATATTTGAAGGGTTTATGTAAGTTTAAGGTATCTAGTCAAATCAAGTTTCACTAATTTATATATTTAAAAACTAAACCATAATAATATACTATAATAAACCCACTGTATAAATAGCGGGATAAATAAAACGTACTTCTTGGCAAAATAGTGCAAATTTTCATACAAGCACCAAATTTGGTATGATGATGCATACATGTGTCGGGGTTTATTTAAGACCGTGTGCCAACGTGTACCTGGTCAGGAACGCTGTGGTCACGCTCGGATTCGAACCCACTGTCTCCAGGCTATATGACGTGTATAACAGGAGTGAAAACACATTGTAATCCATAGTTTATGCTCATAATATCATTCTTATCGTAAAGAATCGGGTTTATAACCAAACCGAGGAATATTTTTTGACAGTTGTTAAGGCCAAGGGAATATTTATATAGGTTATTGGAGTGGCTAAATTCGGAAGATTGAGTTCACCATGTTTAGCCCGACGTATGTAATTTTGATGGTATCTTTAAACAACTTCAATGCTTACTGTAAGAAAATTAGGTTCAAAGTCTGCTTTAAAGTTTACAGTTCATCGAGCATATAAACATCCGTCTGTCATAGAAGTCAAAATGCGTCCGTCGGTGGTACGTGGCACTACTTTCATTTGATATAAGATGAACACACTTCGTTCAATTAATCAGTAGTATTGCAAGTTTAGGTTCGTACATACCTGCATTTTCAAAATGCCTTTTGCTGCTTTCAGTATTCTGTAGCAGACATGTTTATCTAGGAACCGTGCCTCAGAATTTTCATGCTTGATTTCATTTTAGTCTATTAGCGGGTTTCAGGATACACACTTCGTTCAATTAATCAGTAGTATTGCAAGTTTAGGTTCGTACATACCTGCATTTTCAAAATGCCTTTTGCTGCTTTCAGTATTCTGTAGCAGACATGTTTATCTAGGAACCGTGCCTCAGAATTTTCATGCTTGATTTCATTTTAGTCTATTAGCGGGTTTCAGGATACGGAATATCTAACGAACATAGGACAATATAAAAAATCTGAGAAACGGTTCCCTGTATTATTCATTTATAGTAATTTATTTTAAGGCTAATTGTTGTAATATAGTTCTAAATACTGAGTAGTTTGTATCGTTGATATTAACGTTTGATATTGGTTTATAGAAGGCCAACCAAATATGCTATTTGCTTCAAATCACTGGCAATAGACTTTATACACTGGATTTATTTAAGTATATACTTATGGTTTAGTTTTTAAATCTGTAAATTGACGAACTTGATGTGACCAGTCATCGAATACCGATACATTAATGAACGCGCCAAAAACATTCAATTCCTTATTGGCCAAGCTCAGTGCCGATTATAATGTCGCTCTTAAAATGAAATAGTGTTAAAAGTCATACATCTCTTAGCAACAGAGAAAGGCGTTCAATACAAAACATAATGAGAAGTCGGTCGAATACTCGGCAGGCACTCGAGGAAAAAAATGCTGAACTAGTTAAATACATTATTCGAAACACAAACTTTGTCGGACATAGTGAGTGCCATAGTTCAACTGTCTGAGCAGGCACCTGAGACTGAAACAGTTGGATTCTGAATTAGAATCGGCGTAAGAAAGCCTTATTGACTTTGAAGAAATATATAGGCCATGCATTGTTTGCTGCATGTGCTAATGATCCATGAAAACAAATTCAATGGTAATTTCGTACCAGAAGTCAGTTGATATCAGTACCCAAACAATCTCTTGAATTAGTGAGTAAGGTACAATATGGGTCAAATAATGAAGCACAGATGGAACAGTGCAACTCTAAGTCTCATTTGCAATAACTCAATTACTTCAGTATAACTGTCATATAGGTATTCACTGTGCAGCAAATGTCCATCTTCATTCCAAGACAAACGAACCCCCATTTGCTATTTACATTGACCTTTTGATTTTGTGTAGACAAGGAAACGACATCTAATTGATATCTTATTTCAGTGCGATATATGTACATGATATAAACGTGTCCTTGAAATTTCCATAATGGTTGGAGGAAATGTTGTACAACGATGTTGAGTAGTTTGTTCACCAGTGCTACACCGTGGACTCTTTACAATATAACATTGATCACAATTCTGACTCCACTACGTCAATATCATCATTTCATGGGACGGACATTTCTTTATTTCAACATACGATACCAGCGTTGCCGGTGAAAAACAACCACGTTGACTTGTACATTGGTGAAAAACCCGCATCAATCGGTGTACCATCTATACCCGAACAATATGCAAATATAATTCTAGCATACCTTTCACAAATTAATAAACCATCTTCATTGTCTGATAATTTTCTTGACTTGGAGACCAGCATTATCAAACAAAATATGAACTTCAAATATCAATGCCTTCAAAAGGTTTTGCCATCATAAAAAAATCCATTTATAAGGTCCGAGAAGTCACCAATTTCCTCAATCCATGTCAAGTTGTTCAGTGGCAATAGAAAAGTTTCGTTGTTTATGTTTGGTGGTTTGCACGTTGAAATGATGTCTCTGAAAGTTGTTGGTATTATTTTGAAAGATAGTGGGTGAATATCGACACTTACAGTGTCCAATATCGCTACCATGGATGTTGCTTAATCATCAGTTTTGGCATACAATGTTTCTAGAACACGACTTGCCCAACAGAACACAGCGTGTGCTCTATATAAATTGGGTGAATATATATACGGGATAAATCTGAGACCGTTCTGAATTTCAATGTCTCCTGATTGAAGACTGGTCTGACATACCAGAAAAGATAATTCTCAGATTTAGTTTTGGAACCAGGTTCTTGCACTCCAGATAATAACACTTATATATTTGTCCAGCCATATAGAGAAGCAAATTTTGTATTATACCGTAAAGTACTTGTTCCCTTTATTTTTGCATTAGACCATATACATTATGTTAGTTCGGGTCCTTATTCATTTACATGATATGGTTTTGATAGTTGATAATACTTTTATCTTTCAATAAAAACACAAGGTGTATTTATTTAGTAGAAAGTTAAAGCATGACGTCTGGGGAGTGAAATCTTCAGTTACAATGAAAGCAAACTGTGATCTTTTTACGTCGTTTTATAATTTGCCAGAAACGTCAGTTTGGGTGATTTTCTTTTGAAGCACGAAGACCATGCAAAACCTCCTTCGCTTTCAAACAATGGCATTTTGAATTATTCGAACTAACTCGCAACTCGTTCAAGTACTCAAACAAAACGTGACAACCCCAATAGACGGACCTCTTGCCGATGCTCTGACTTTTGTAAATAAATGTATTAATAATTTTGGTGCTGCGAAAACGTTTGATGGCTGCATTACTGTTGTTTTTGTGCTATTCCTAGTAGCTGCATTCTAAGACATCCTCGGATAGAATGTGTTTGATCTTTATAATATCTTCCTAATTTTAAAGCAATGACAACAACGGCTCGTTGATCAGATATTAGACAGTTGTTAGTAATGGATTCGAACAAATTTTCAAGCAACTGATATACCTTTTAAAAGGTGGATGAGTTTGGTTACTGATTAAAGCACCCGATACTATATTTGAGACGAAAAACCAAAGTGAGATAAGCAGTACTGAGCACTACATAACTATATTGACCCAATGCACTCATGAACAAGCCGATACTAGGATATTTTGCGTATGAAACACGCTGTGGATAACGGCTTGAAAAAGCATGTGGTGAGGGGTTCTGACACAGACATTATACCTCTTTCAGTGTCTATTTTCAAAGAAATCAATACTGACACTATTTGGGTGGAGTCTGGTATTTAAAGCAAAAGACTTCAGTTGGTTTCTGGTGCATGAAACTGTCGAAACAATTGGGCAAAAGTTTATATTAAGTTCTCCCATTTTTCAACGCATTTACCGGATGTGACACCACGTGTCTGCCCTCCATAAAAAGGACAAAAAGACTTGGAATGTAATGTCTATTTAGGTAAGCAGTCCCGGGCCCCTCCCAAAAAATCCGGATGACTTCTATCCGGAAACAATTAACGATTAACTAATGTATGCCTAAAACTGCACTAAGGCAAGTAAGTCACGTTCTATATACAACTTCTATTAGAGGTGGGGGGGGGGGGTATTTCACAAACATCGTTTGAATTTACTTATATACATGTATAAACATACTGAACATGTTATGATAATGTGCTAAGGTAGTATAATTCATTGGTATTGAGAGTTTTGATAAAAAGTTCTTTGACTGGAAAAATATTTGGCGGCCATTTTGAAAATTTGGCGGCCATCTTGAATCGAGGCACTTGAACTTTGGCACACACCCTAAATCGTTTCTACATATCATTCCCAACATGTGTGGAAAATTTGGTGCTTGTATGACAATTTGCACTATTTTTTCGTTATTTACCCCGCTACAATTAAAACAGTAATTTTAAGAAGTACAAACAAAGCGTTTACAATTGAAATATTCGGTGTGCTTGCTCCATTAAATTGTTTGTTCACTGGGTATCAAGATTATACACAGACGATCGCAGTATTTACATTGTAAACAAACATATGAAGTATTCTTAGTACTTCGATGTACAAAAATGTAACAAGTACGGATCGGCTTAAAAGGTGAAAATAAATTCGGTTTCCGATTAATCAGAAGTGCATATTGGAATTTGGATGGCAATTTTAAATACTAACCATGCTGTATGATTTATGATATTTAATGGAAAAATATATCTGAAACTGTACGGTATATAATATTAACATACGGTTTGATTAAAAGTGACTGAAAATTTCAGAGGGACATTTAAACCTAGTTTTCCACCATACATTGTATTGGAACCGTCATAAAGTACGTACATTTTTATTTTGAAATGTGTTTTGAACATAAAAAAACATGAACTAAGGTAACTTTTTTGTCTAGGAAAACATTTTATTTTACTCTTAGAATAAATTTCTGCAAAATGAAATTAAATAATGATGTAAAAATTGTAGATGTTTTATTTCATGTATACATGTATATACTAATTAAGTGCTAAACTGCTCTGCATGTACTTATTATGTTTTATATTCATCCTGAAAATTGATTGTACACAATATTGTAAACTCATTCCGTCATATTCTTCGCAAATTGTACAAGTCGAAATAAATGTATGTTCTGTTCATATTCTTCGCAAATTGTCTATACAGTTATGGTTAATTAAAGAAATAGAAGCAAATCTAAAATCTGCCTCTTCAGTAATGATAGTCATTTTAAACATCCAATTTTACCAATCAAGGTCAAAGCAAAATAAAGCCTGGTTTAAAGATGATTGTGAAGTAAAAAGTTATTATTCTATAAACCATTTCAGAAAGAACGCGTCTGATGAAAATCGAGTTTTATTGGTAAATGCATGTTCAACGTATAAAAGCATTGAGGTGTAGTTGTAAAATATACTTGAATGAAAAAACTAAAACCTTAAAAACATATACTGGTAAATTCTAAGAGAGTCATCACTCGTTAAAAAGCCAGACATACCGCTGTCCAGTTTTTAACCGTGAATATTTTATAACAATAACTAATCCAAACGATCGTTTTATAACCCCGATGAGGACATTGGTTATTTCAATGAACGCTTCTTAAACGGTGAAATTCAATTTATGTTTAATGAGCTAGACTCCGTTATCAATAAACGCGAAATAACTCTTGGAATAAAGGAGCTTAAATCAGCCAAATGCGCCGGCCCAGACAATTTCTTAAACGTATATTTAAAGCATGGAACGACACAGTTAGTGCCCTATTTATTCAATCATTCTATAATACTGTTTTTACAAGTGTTTATTTTCCCTATATATAGAGAGAGAGGGATTTATTTATTATACCGCTGTATAAGACTGCATCAAGTTATAATACGTATGTTTTTTAGTGATAGACTTTTGCAAACATTTCTATTACAGTGTGTTTAAGACCATGGAGCACACTGGGTGTGGTAAGAAGCACGTTTTATATATTCTTATAACAGTTTGTTGTATCCTGATTATATCATGGATAAAGCTACTTAACAATGTCCAAACGGTAAGTGCGATAGAATATCATCTTATCAAGCATAAACGCAATGTTTAATGTTGAATTAAATATATGTTGCCATTTTAGACATTTAAGCAAAGAACGATAAAGTTCTACATGTATATCATCATTCAATGAGATATTTCCATAGGCACTCGATTCCGTGATTTTTATACGTTTACAGACGCTATTTTTCAATTTCACTCTCATCAAACAACGCAAATCTGTCGAAAGAATAATCTTCAATTTTTTTCCTTTATTGAGTGTTTAAAAACACCAAGGTAGTGCAGTCGCCATCTTTCCGATTGACGGAAGTGACGAATATAAGCGTGAGTCCCGGCGGCTTTCCTTTTAGTATGCACGTGCTTTCCGGGAACCTTGGTTTCGTTGTAGTGTGTCGCAACTTTAAACGTTTTGACAGCTTTTAGAAGGAAAGCCGGGATTAACGCTCATTTTGTCACTTCCGTCAAACGAAAAAATGGCGAGTTCACTACCTTGGTGTTTTTTTGAACACTCAAAAAGGGAAAAAAATTCTTTCGAAAGATTTGCGTTGTTTGAAGGATGAAATTGAAAAATAACGTCTGTAAACGTATAAAAATCACGAAATCGAGTGCGTATGGATATTTCTAGCAATTTGACATTGTTTCTCCACATGTAATATAAGTTTATAGTGTTCCCTCTGTTGAGCAACATTTTGCCGCGACGAGCACTGTGATGTGTTGTTGTAGAGAGGTAGTAGTTGTTGAGAGGGAACAGTTCGTTATGTGCAACAATCAGTGTACAGGCTTCTCATTATGATGTAAAGAGTCAAAACCATTTCCTACTTTTCTTAAAATAATTTTGACCCATTGACAGAAATTCCGACGAGTCAGATTATTTCGAGGGTGAAAATATCATTTTATGGATCAGATGAAAACCCTGTTTATAGACCTGTTTATATAGATACTAGTTATATATGTTGATATAATGCATATTGTTTATTGTCATTCATATGTGTATTGACTCAAAATACATGTACATATAAGTGTGTACAAATTCATCCATGTGCACGTGTTTCTATTATTACTCTTAAGGGGGAGTCATCTGTTTTCAACTTACGTGCATTTATTTTAAAAACCCGTTTTATATAATTCTTATTAGTCAAATTGTGTGATTGCGTAGACCTGTATAAAAACTATGGATGACACGTGACGTGTGTTTTAATGAATCAAGTTTAATACTAATAGTATTACCGTCTCGTGAAACATTTATAAATGTAGCATTACCGTCCATCGTATGCCAAAAGTTCTCCAGAGTCAAACACATATATGCCCTGCATTATATATACATATATCAATTCGTTAGTGTAAATGTTAAAAATATTTGCAAGATTACGAATAATATGGGTACATTTTTCTTTTTTTATTCGTATGGGAAATGCACCTTCCGACAGTACTTTCAGTAATTTGATTATACATATATACAGTAACTGTCATTCAATAAGTTATTTCAAACAATTTGAAACATTCCTCAAACTAAGTAACGTTTACTAGGTACAGTGAGTTTTATGATAATTATATGATACAATTACAACAGCTTATAACCTTTGATTGTATTAGCCAATTTTGTTATTTTAAAAACACAATTAAAGTAGATACATGCATTTTTCGTACAGACAATTACATGTCTATATCTTAATTTTTCACACGAAAAACAGTATTTTTAATGACGATATGGCGTCTATTTTTTTATAGACATTAAGTCTATGCTTTCATTTTCCACTTGTTTTGTATCTGCAGTCACAAACTGATTTTGTCATTTAAATCTATTAACTAGCCTAAGTATTTGAAGCTTGGAAAATATACAATGTTTACGATACCCTTGTTGCATTGTTTGCGCAACGGTAATTTGGTAAAAAGGCTCTCAAAAGTAAAACTGAATGATTTCTGCAATTTTGCTTAGTCGTTGTTATTTTTGAAAAACAACGTTCTCCGTAGTGACGTCGCAACGTGAGCGTGACTTTGAAGTTTCCCGAATTTTGACAATCATCAAAAATTTGTGAGTCTCACAATTACATCGGTAACTCAACAAAGGGCCTAAAGAACTGCGGTCTTCGTAAGGAATCCTTATTGACCATACATATGATTATCTTGGAAATAGTTTTTGAGTGTTTGTGAAATGTTTCAGATTGCCGTAGTCAAAACTGGAATATAAAAAATTGTTCATGTCAAACCATTTTAGTGAACTTGGAAATTAGTTATGTTGTACCTTTGATTTTTTTTTCAGACTTCCGCAGTCAAAACTGGGAGATTGGTCAAACATCTTGATAAGCTGTTGGCCACAACAACATTTCCTGCGGATGTCCGTCATAATTGGGATGAGAATTCTGCCGAGTCACCTGTACTGTACATATTGTCAGCCATTGGTTCATACACAACTCAGTATGTCAATTATCAACGAGACATAAAACTCATTGGGTGGTTGGACAGTAAACATAGGACCAAAAGATTAAAGTGTTGTTTTCTATTGATAAATAAAACAATATCGGAGTTTCACAATCCCATTTCGTTATACAATAGAAGGTCAAGACTAATTGCTTCTCAATTTGCTTGCCCTGTCAATAGGTTTTCGGACATTGTCGGTGTTGACATACAATCAATCAAGCCGAAATGTTCAACTAATGACAAAATGTACCTAAAACCATATCTACCGAAGAAAACTATCAACGAAGATTCGTTCGCTGTATGTTTAAAGCTTGTTTATGGAAATGTAGATAACAAACTGTTCATTGATTGGATAGAATTTTACCGGGAAATGAAAGTGGATAAAATCTTCATGTTTACTTATAATTTAACGACCACAACAAATTCCATCATAAATTATTATGTTCAACTCGGTCTTGTGGAACGACACCCTTATGACTACCCTCTGAAGTCAAAACGTGAGTATCACTTTATTTTCAGCATTGTCTTTCCATAAGCTTTCACCTTCGTTATCAATTATGTGTGCCAAGATCATGGCTGATGCGACTTTTAACTTAACTTTGTTCTTAAACAACTTGGCACTCAAATATACAACCCTATGGGAAGTAAAAAATTACTAGTATCTCCCAACGCACTAACAATATACATAAAAGTGGGTGCAATGAGGCATTGTCCAAAAGGATTAGACGGCTGCAAAAAGTATGTGGAAATCACAAGGGTCAAATACCGAGAATTAAGATTACTCAAATAATTAGCAATAATTGCCTGTGGTGCATCAGGTTCGGACACTTTCAGAGATTTCTTGAATTTAAATACAAAATGTGGTAAGATTGTGCATTCACTCGCCTATTTCTGCTTGATTACAGGGATGATTGGTGAAAAACGCATGGCGTACTGGGAGGACGAACGTGTTCTATTGATTGATTGCTTGCAACGTTCTTCAGTGTACAAATATATGGCTGTAGCAGACATGGATGAATTTATAGTGCCTAGAGAACACAACGACTTGAAGGAAATGATGGTAACCTTTGATCAGAACTTTGTAGTACATTATAATATGTTTGTTGATATGTCAGAGATGAATATAGACAGACTCCCCGTCGCAGAATTCGGGACAATGTAGTAATGTAACCTGATATGACAACATATCAACTTAGACTACAGTTGACTCTAATTGACCAATCACAGCACAGAAAATGTGTTGGCTAAAATACGTAGATCACAGTTAGCCGTTATAAAACCACTGAGTATTACATGTGGTCTAAGTCAGATATGTCTGCGCTCGCCTCTAAATCCCATAGACTACATGCAGTTACTCGTGATCTATCCTATACAATGATTACGATTACTTATAAGCAGTGGAGAATATTTAAGATGTGATAATAGGTTGTTCACTCAATTCAATCACAAGAAAGATTTTAATTGTCCAGAATACTCTAAATATTTACATTCAGTAAATCACGACCCATTTAATAAAATTCAGGCAGCTGATCTTAGCCCCGTTATATAATTAAACACAAAGTACGAAAGAGAATGACAACTTCTTCACACTAATCGATCTAAGCAACTTCTTTACGACGAACTGTAAGGTAATGCCAGAAACAAATGACTGAATTCTTTATCACAAGAAAGGTTGCCATTTTCTTTCCGGAACTAACACATTAAATTACTGAAGTCAAATATATTTGTATATGAATATAAATAATTCCTATAGGTTGCTTTAAATATCAATTTAAACTTAGAGAGTTAAGATGGAAACCAGCATGCAAAGAAGAGGTCATTACAGCAACGTAGTATTAATAATGAACTGGCCGTTAAACTATGTCATATTTTGTATCTATGTCGAGTATACATGCGAGTGTGAATGAACTAATTTTCCAACGTTTGTGTTTTCAGAAATATTTAATGCAGATAAACCCAACAGCTGCTGGTTTTAAGGTCATACCATATTTATTCGTCAAAGATATGGGACCAGATAGAAGTGCACCAATAAATGGTTCGGATATAGTAAAATACTTTGTACGTACCGATGCTCTTACAGGCGAGCGTTCTCGAAATAAAAATATTATGTTGCCGTCAAGAATAACTATCCGAGGAATCACAACACACATGTTCTTTCCTTCCCATGGATATTCACGGTAAATATACATGTAAATAAATGCATACTTAGATAGAAAAGTATACAAATCGCCCCATCTTCCACAAAATACGAAACCCAACAATTGAAAACCATCTAATCAGAAGACGAAAGAAAATGGAAATAAAACATAGTCTCCTAGAGGGTACCGCCTTGGAACGGCTTGGATTCCAGCTGCAGGGGTGTAAACTAGTTTTGAGGGCCCAACCTTATACACTGAACATGATATAAAGTTAATATATTATTAGATAGAATGGATAAATTGGGGTTTTGCTTAAATAACGAGTGGCTATTAAATGAGATCCAATATGCATGAGATCAGAATTTGGATTCGCAAAATGTCATTATTTATTGATCTTATACTTACATTCATTCACTCTTAACTTTCTGCTGGAAAAAATGAGCGTTTATTTTAAACGCTCGGCCTTTCGATGCCTCCTCCGAGGGCGGGGCATCTAATCAACAATTCTAATTGGTAGACGCTAATACATGTAATTGATAGATAATAATTATGCAGTTATTGACTACGCCTCTGTCAATCTGACATTCTGCCGGTGAATATCACATCATATTCGATGGCTTACTAGTCAACAACATTTTTTATTACATGAAAAGCATTTGATTTGAGAACATTGGGGATAACATTCTGATTCAAGTTTTAATGCATCATTTATTACTAATCAACCATAAAGGAAGATGAAAATGTCAATAATAACGACTTATAATTCTGGTTGCCGTATGTTGACCTGGTTCTAATGTTAGAAAATTTGGAAATTTCGAATTTTCCATTTAAATATCAAGTTACAACATTTAATTGACCAGTCGCCAGATACAGGAATGCTCCGCCCACTCAATCAGGTGGTGTAGCAACGCGAAACCTTCGACAAGCTAAATCCAAGATGGCGGACAGATTTACGTATAAATTCCTCAGGCAGGTGTAAAATAACCGATTTTTTAAAATATTTTATGGCTATTTCGGTTGATTATTACAAATTATACAATCAATAAACATTCCTGACGCTTCGTATCTGTCATGGATACAAATTTGAATTTCAGAAAGCGACAAGAAATACACAGACTATATATATATACTAGTTTTTTATATACAGTAACCGAGGTATAGATACTTCAGGGATTCTGTATATTAAAGTCCCTGGGATACTTAAAATTATGATACTGATTCATGTTGATGATAACTTTAATGCAGTTGGAAAATGTTAATCTATCATGTGAATTTTTCAGTAGAAATTAAAATTAAAGAAAAAATATCCATAACGCGCGTTTTTTATCTAACGTGGACTTATTATATAGGCGTAATAATCTTATTCATTTCGACCATGATAATACAAATCTATGATTATATTTAGAAAATTGATAAAACTGATCAATTAACTTTTTTGACATGTACAGGAACATTATATTTTATTTATATAATATAATAGTATTCATGACACATACATAGTATACTTTTTGTAAATACATTCATAAACGACCGCGACAATATATGCATGTAATGCAACAGTAATAATACTTTATGAAAATGATAAAAATAAAAAAATAATATTTCGAAGAAAATTATAAAGACTTATATGTCATAATGTTAAATTCTATCAAAATACAGCAAGGGAAATTACCAATAAACCCTCTTGATGCTGCATTGAAAAATGGAGATATGAGAGCGACACGAAATACGCTCGAATGTGTACGTCAGAAGTATGAATATTAAATTGTAAATTAATATGGATAAATATAAGTCTTTACATATACCTTATAATATACCAACAAAATTTATAATCTCAAACATATATGACTTATTTAAAGACATTGAACCAGGAATGCAAGGCATGTGCTTTATGGACCAGCAGTCTTCTGTATTCCACAGTAGGGGGTAATAAAACCGAAAGGGTCATTGCTAGACATGCTTTTGTTTACATAATTAGTTACTACATACTTATAAAAACAACAGGAAGTTATTCATGAACTAATTATCTCTATTAATCAGTAACATTTTGTGACCTTAGCTTTTCACTGGGTGTCAAGTATATACATGTATATACATTCACTATATTTTATAAGCTGATCGTGATCAGAGGGGATTAATTAGACCGATATAAGGGTGAATAAAACAATTAAGAATTTAGACCTCATGTGGACTTTGGGGGTCACTTGTATATATGAGCCGTTCAATACTTATTATTATATTGTTTACATTAACAAGACTTCGTGTCGATCAAATTTTTCATGTAGCTTCTACAGAGAGACCGTACGTGTAATTTTAGTACGACAGCGCTATTAAAATTAAATTTTAAGCGTCCCGTAACAGTGAATAATAGTAATGATTCAGTAAAATTGTTGCCCTAACTTGGTGCAATCAAGCATATGATAATTCCCGTTAATTTTGTTGATATTAGGGATGACCGTACGTGTAGATCCAACAAAAGTATGACATTTGTGTTATACGATGAATCCGGTTTTATCCCAGTCGAAGTATATTTATTTATAGATTATATTATAATAAAATAGGTCGTGTTTCTTTTTTGTATTTTAGTGAGGAAATTGATCCCTCCGTGGCATCATTAAACCATTATCGTGTGTGTTACGAAAGTATGAAAGACACTTGTTCCAAGCCATTGACAACAGATAGATATATTCTGAAGTTTGTTGAGAAGTTCAAGAACAGAACATTGTACCCGGATAATTAACATACGAAACAACTGAAATTCTATTTAGACTATGGAGCACCAATACCCCCCCGGAGGCATTTTTCTACAGTATGTTTTTCTGAAAGTGTATGGAAAGACCTCCAAATCCCAGTGTCTACCATCTTGGCTTTATTCCGTTACCGCCAGTTTTTGGCGTTACCATAATTGAAAGTTTAAAGTTAACACAATACCGCAAAGAGATCAAAATAATTTGTGTTAAAGGCTTTGTAATTATATTTATAAGCACAGAGAATGTAAACAAGAGTGTAGAAATGTTAAACACATCATCAAATGTGGTATAATTTACGTTACCAATATTATATCACAGAAACTAGGTCACATAATTTATACTCTAAAATATTCGATTACCAACATATACTAACTGTTTCTGGATCGAGCAGAACACTATCTAATGAGTAAATGGTACTCAATTGTATTATATGTTGACAAGGTGACAAAAGGGTCACAATAATGCAGAAAATACGTGTATATTATTAACCGCATGCGTTACCAAAATATAACTGTGAACATAAGTGCATGTATAACTAAATCTTGATATTTTTTGCATCAGACATTATAAAATCTAAAGTGGCATTTAGGCTTAAATTAAAAAAAACATTTCATTATAAAATTTTCATATCAATCAATCAAATCAAAGCAATCAATTGTCAATAAATAAATAATTTCATTAATCAAATACATATTTAATTTAGTCTATCAATTTCATAGTAATTCATAGATATATTTCTTTTTTCAATGATTATGCAATTGTAACCTGTGACCTAGCAGTGGCAATGAAATCGCACTCATTGATTTGGCAGTTTCCGGAACAAATTCAATAATGCCATTGTGAGAACGGGTGTATTTCTTTCACACAAATTTTAGCTCCATCTTCGATACATCTAGGTAAAGTAATGAACGACAGTGGTCTCGCGGAACTTATGATAAATTCCGGAATTGTGCCAGTGGTTCTGGGAAAAAATAAAACCATGCTCTATGGGAGCACAAGCCCTTATCGAAGCAATTGATCAATTGCCCACGCAAAGGTTTGAAGAAACACATCCTTATAGTATTTCAGCATAATATAATAACTCAGATACGAGCAGAACGTAACGCATTTGGTCAGCTTATGCTCCTGTCAGTTCAACATGACATAGACCTGAAGCTTACCTGGTCATTTCATCTAGATCGAGTGCCTTATATTGAGTCACCAATAGAACCAACAACTAGCCATTCTACAGAAGGCAAATCCTATGTTGTTAATGGTAACGCCTAATAGTTGTGTAACTGAAGAGTCTTATAACAGTTCCGGACACATTCGAGCAAGAAGCTGAGACGATTTCTTAGCAGTTGCCTAAAACGTCTCGTGCAGACTTTATATCAGACACATAAAACAAACATTCTATTTTATTATACCTCACGTGACTTATTTACTGTATAGTCTATTGTGACGTCAGAGGGTGACAATCCGTAATGTTACCCTCTGACATTACATTTCGGCCCGCTTGCCATAATGAAACTGCCCTCACGCGCTCAAGCGATATTACCGGATGTCGGGTTTTATTCAATCTCTGTCGGATTGAATACTATTCTTGTCTAGACATTTTAGCCACTTAGTAGAATATAATTGTCGTTTGACATCAGGTTTTGCAGTAGACATTTTGACAGCAAAAGTAACAATGGTGTCAGAAAGAAGCTTCGTTTCAATTTCTATTATATTTTTCGTTATATTTGTTAACATGTTTGTTGCATTTAGTGTCTTTCTTAATTATTGTTTTTTTCGGTATAATAAAATAAATATCACATCCCACATAGGGTGATAGAACGTAATGTTCACCCTTGACAAAGTAATGTCAACCTCGGCTAACGCCTCGGTCGACATTACTTGTCTCGGGTGAACATTACGTTCTATCACCCTATGTGGGATGAGATATTTATATAAAATCAGATGAATGCCGATGACGTTGGGCAGCTTCAACGTTCTTGCTCTCAGGTATAAAAAAACAATAACTCCATGAAATCGGATGGGCTTCATATCTAATGACGACAATAAGACACAGTCAATAAAGCTAATCTTTGAGCAGTCTTATAGAGGTGGTGTCACAGTCACACTAATCAAGATTCAAAACACTGAGATTACAGTCTGGTGCGAAGTTTAAATGTGTTAGATAAATCCATCCTTAAACCATTTAAAGGCCTATGTTATCATCATTTTGAATTAAAATTTGAATGTCAAGCATATACACTTGACCAATGTTCTAACTACACCGATGGTATAACTGTAAATTGCTGTGATTATAATACACTTGCAATCTTTAACCATTAAACATAAAAAGATGCATCATATTTCATTTATTTTATTTTATCAACATGACAATTATCACGTGTCATCATGAAAAAATCATGTTTTATCATGGTAGGGGTTAAAACCCAAAGTGCCAAAATTGTCAATAACGGGTTTATCCTCCATTTGCCCGCGCTACCGCCTGACATTGCTGTCTCATCGACAAAATAAAGTTCCTAAAGTACGCTTGAGGAAGTCTATTCCATTCTGCGACAATTTGAAGACGCAGCTGCTGAAGATTTTGAGGTCGGTTTCGATAGACTTTCCTAACACGTCCAGCCCACACATGCTCAATTGGATTCAGGTCTGGAGACTTTGATGGCCATTCCAGTACGTTAATGCTGTTGTTCCGAAGGAGGTTCATGGTAGATCGTGCAGTATGGGCAGTGGCACCGTCTTGCATCAGCTTCATGTTACGGTTTTGCTGAATTAGCGGAATCACAACCGGACGTAGAATCTCATTTTGATATCTGACAGCTGTCAAGTTACCATTCACAATGATAGCAGGTGTCTTGGTATGCAGTGAAATTCCTGCCCATATCATCACTGAGCCCCCGCCAAAATATTCAGTTTGTTTCCATGACGCATGCATCGGTGTACCTTTCTCCAATACGTCTATAGACACGTGTACGGCCGTCATTATTATACAGCTTGAAACGCTTCTCATCTGAAAAAAAGCACAACCGCCCAATTAGCCCTTGTAAATCTAAGATGTAGACGTGCTCTACGATGACGAATGGTTAGTGACAGTCCACGAAATGGTCTACGTAAACGTTTACGGACGATTTCTGCACTTATTGGACGACCGTGAAGTCCAACGATGGCTTGTGCTGTTTCATCTGTAGTGCGTCTCCGGTTGCGGAGATGACTTAGAACAATAAATCTGTCTTGTCTCGCAGTTGTGACTTTCTGGCGGGGCTGCCTACGGAGGTCGTCCACACTTCCGGTTCGCCTGAATTTGGCCATCAGGCTGGTGATAGATAGTTTTTGTACGTTCATTATTCTTGCGACCTGAAAACAACGATGGGATGATTAATAAGGAACATCAACGTTCGTATAGCACACAGTATCAGTCGTTTTTATTAAAAAGGGGATCAAATTATGCACAATTATTTTACGTACCTGAGAATGCGATGCCCCTCCCTGAACTAGACCCACAGCTCTGGCCCTATCTTGAATCGACATACGAGGCATTGTGTTTTTTTGAACGGACAGTCGTCTGAGAAGTAATTCACCACGTGTAATCAATTTCCCGCCAGACATTATGTAGCCCGTGCACAATAATTAATTTTGTACCGTCATGCCTTGGTGCACAATATTCACCCGACCGTGTTGTAAAAACAACAAAATAATGAATGCACTATAATTTTAACCAGGAATTTAAAAAATCGTGTAATTCAACACTGCCGTTGCTGAGATATTCAAATTTAAAGTCGGTGTAGTTAGAACATTGGTCAAGTGTATAGTCTGTACAGATGTACATTATTTGGCCAATTAACCACAATTACCTAGGCAAAGCTACATGTGTCAATACGTAATCTCACTAATCTCAGAGACAATATAGTGTTCCAGTGCTACTTTACTGAATGAAACTATTTTCAATATGTAGTGAACTTCGTCACCTAAACAGTTAATGATGAAACGGAGGAAACCAACAGAATCCTGCATATATCTTCAACTTTTATCAAAACTGCAAAGTCTGCAATGTATACTTATACTATTTTTTCAAAGCAGATATACGTCACGTAATTGTAATTAGAAAAAGTAATGTATAGCTATAGGAGCTTTGCTCCTATAAATGAAGATTACATGACAATATTGGCCAATTTACTACGCAAGTTTGTTCGGATGAACTTTACAGTGCCATTGAGACATTTGTATGTGTGTTGTTTGGTCATTAGAAATATAATGGCATCAATAAACTGAGGTATGACAAGTATCAAAGCCATGGTTGTGTTCTAAACGCTTTAAGTGGTATGTATGTGAGCTTACTCATTCCCTGCAGATCCCGACTCGTATGTTCAATGTGTTACGGGTAATTATAAGGTGTATATTTGGACCCATGCTTAGAGGGCAATCCTGATCTTCTTAACGTGGATGAAAGTGGTTTGAAATTCGGTCCTGGTCCTGACAACATGCTGGAATACAACTGATACGAGGATAATATTGTACCAAAGGCAAGCGATGCAGAAGACACTGATTATAAAAATGACATTGAGCTCATTAGTATGGTCGATGCTGTCTATGAAACAGAAAAGTGATGAGGATTTGTGAAATTCGTGAACGTTTGCCATTAGAACAACAAAAATACCTTGATGACATTATGTACAGCTAATGAAGTCTGACATAACATACATTATTGCACTTAAGTATATATATATAAATAATCATGTAACAAATTGTAACGTAAATGACACACACATGTTTATGTGTGTCAATGGCACAATGTTTTTTTGCAATTTCGCTATCATTGTAAATTTGATTGTTTCATAGATACATATTCTTAGAATACATTCGATGATGATTTTATAACAGTTTCATAGAAATGTTGTTACTCGTTTATGAATCATTTCAAACGTAACACAAATAAAACCATGTAACGTAAAACACAATCAGTGATGAATTAAAAAAGTTGGAATGTTAATTTACATGTATGTATTGCCAGTAATCAAGTGTATACATTTTGTACATTAAATCAATGTTTTATGCATTGTAAAGTGTGTTAAGTATTTATCGTAATTAAGGTAACGTTATGTAACGTAAACTACTATTATGCCAGTCTAACTTTACAACATTTGTAACTAGAAATGTTTTCCAGTTATGGGTATTAATGAATGTATCATGATTACCTATCACTGTATACCTATTTGATCATAGCATATGATCACAGTAATACATGTATAAATGATTTCCATGTAACACGTATACTTTTATATGTAACGTATTTTACGTACAATGAAGACATAAACGAGCATTCAATGAAAGGAAAACATGAATATGTGGTAGTATTTGCCTAATATGAATAAAAACATTGTTTACGACTGCTTTTGTGTTTATTTAACATATACAACTGTCATTTCCTTGTAATTTTAGGGTAACGCAAGGTAACGTAAATTACAGAGCATATATAGTGCAATTAGGTGGAAATTTTGCATTTGATCGACAAGTAACGCTTTTGCTAACTTATTATGGTCAAAGGAATTGTTCAAGCTGATCTCTAGAATAAGACTTCTAACAAAAAAAGATTATTGTCAAACGTATTTTTCGGTAACGGTAATTAGCATGCTGTAGTTCACAAACGCCCCAACACCCAGATTGCAGACACTGGGAAAATTATCAGCAGGCATTGAGCTTTCATAAAAATGGTGTCTACAAAAATGCCTCCAGGGGGGGAGGGTTTCGCCCAGTAGCCCATAGCCTAATTTGGGATGATCTGACACCCACTTTACTTATGCCATATTAATTTATTTACTTATTTGATTATATATACATTCATGTTTGTAATAAATGTCAATAAGCCAATAAGTCAAAAGATGTATATACGATGTAGTAATAACACAAGATCATACTTTCGGTCCTTGTCTGATGTGTACCTTCTGTTTGCCTTCAAGGATATTGAAACAACTTTGTTTACTTCATTGAGATGTGCTATCATGAACATCACCCAGACTCATACTTGAAAGGTCAAGGTAGCAATCGTTCTTGACAGCGGACCCGACATGTTGCCCTTGGGCATCTAGTTTAAATCTTGTTTTGTGGGGTTTACGCCCCTTTCTAACAGTCAGAGTCATATGAGGCAGACAGTTCACCTAACCATCGTTACTAGGAAGAACCAGTACTAGACTCCCATCCTCTGTAAGCAACTGCCTACTTTCTCACATAAAGAGACATGGTCGGTAGCTGGGCTCGTACCCAAGACCCTCTAACAGTGAGAAGTTACAGTAGTTCGAAGTCGGTGAACTTAACCACTAGACCAATGAGGCAAGTCTGTTTTTCATGAAGAGTTCAAATAGTTATGATTCAGTACATGAAAAAGACGTGGATTAATAACTTTAAAGATTATTTAGTCTACGATTTCTCTTGTGGTGATACTATTACGCAACATTTGATAATCACGTGACCGATGCACAGTCTATGACAGATATTAATAATTGTTTTGCTGGGTTTTCGAATATAATCAATGATAACAGTATATTATGGATGTGGGCATGAAATGTCCACATTGGATAACGTATTATAATAATAAGTTAAAAACACTATATATCGGCTACATGTAGTTTTGGTTCCTCATTGTTCCATCAATTTTTCAAACACTATTTACTGTATAAAACGCATTCTAAAATGTAAAATCATATATATTGTGTACGGTCGTAGCAAACTTTTTAGTCAGACCTGTGCTATAGCGGCCACCTCCAAATATAGGATACCCTGTGAATAAATGTCATACTTTTAAAAACTGTTACTGATTACTTATAACAAAAATACCACCGAATAAAGCCCCCCTGTCAATTAAACCAACATTGTGTCCTTCCATGGGGTGGCCTTTGTTCACAGTTTTGACTGTATTACATATTTTGCATATATGCAACATTTTAAACGTCTACATGTACAAAATAATGACATTATATACAAACATCTCTAAAATATTACAAAAATATGTTTACAACAATATAATACATATACTTACCAACTATAGGGTAAATGGTTTCTATAGCAGTCTAGCTGACATCAGCACTCTTAGCTGTAAAAGAAAATCAAAGGACTGAAAGTACTAAATTGAATCTAAAATTACACTACCTGGAACTGTTATAACAAGTTCAACAAGGGCATGTCGGATGTAGAAAAACGTAATACATTTATACATAATAACATAAATAACTTCAATGATTTTGTCAGATTTTAAGATAATACAATTATATTGTTATATACATTTGATTAGAGTACACAAGTAAGATTTATTCTGCACATACATCATTTTCAAATGTCACATGCTTTTTTCACAAAAGATGTTCGATTTGTCCCTCTTTATTCTGCAAAACCAGCTACAAACGACGTCGAAAATTACCAATTGTGTCCATGCATGTTACACCACTGATAGTACTATGAATTTCATGCCGTATCAATTGAAGTCTTCAAATCAAGTACTTTTTCTGGTTTTGGAGTATTCATAAACGCTTTCCTTCAGGCATCCCCATAAAAAGAATTTTAATCCAAAGAATTTAAGACCAGTGAGTGAGGAGGCCAAGCAATGGTGGTCTTCAGCGAAATGATCCGATCGCCCAATTTCTATATCGAATTGCTCAGTGACACATGTTTCCGCCGTATGTGGCGTAGCTCCACCTTGTTGGAACCAAACATTATCCATAGAACGTTTTTCTCCCGAGTGCTGGAATGAATATTCCATTGACTATTTCAATGTATCTTTCTTTCGTAACTGTGACAGTTCCATTCCATTCTTCATAGAAAAATGGTCCGATTATGCCGTGCGTACTCAAGATGCCGTAAAAACCATAACTTTGTCACTATGCAATGGTCGTTCGTCGAAGAATTCAGGCTTCTCAACACTCCAGCTAGTATCGTAGATTATGTTTGATTACACAGCTATTTAGATGAAAGTACGCTCAATACGTTTCTCTGATTTGCCTATTTCACATTTATTTCTGTTTGTTTTCAGCCATCTTGGAATCACTGAAAATGTATGACATCATCGATGACGACGTCATGTTGACGTCATCGACATTATTCTTATCCAGTAAACACTGGGGGCCAACGACGTATCACGAGAGGCGGTTCGCATCGAAAACATGTGTATGTTATGCAACGAAATTTTATGTAAACAGTCTCTGGTTGTCTGACCTCCACATGCCATTTTGAAATGTTTGACCTGCAGGGGGACGAAATGTTTTTGGATTGTCTTGTTAGTTGTTTTTATTAAGTTTGTATTTGCCGTTGTAAAATGCGTTTTCTGTACAATGATTGCGTTGTCATTCATCAAATTATGCCAGATTAGTGCGTTATTCTGTGTAAAAAACAGTTTTCCGCAAATTTATTGTGACATGAAACCCATTTGTAAAATATCTAGCACTCATGATACAGGCATCATGTCTGTGAACATAACTTAGTATCTCCCCACCGCTTATCAGATTCAATAAAATGTATACACGTTAATATTACAAGGCCTTTCGCACTATACAAGTGTGTATGGTGTCAACTGAAGTCTCTTTTTGATGTATATGTTACTAACAGAGTGTGTGATGTTTCAGTCTGAAGTCAAATGTGTACATTAATTAATATTTTGCAGTTGACAGATATCTATTTAATTATTGTGATGGTTTAAACAGTTAAAATTGTTAGATGGTCATATCTTTTAATAACTGCATTATAATAGATTTAGGCACATACTTATATAATTTACGAGTTTGAACAATTTAGAAATCTGCTGTTATCTTAAAAGTTTGATTGCATTTCTTCGATTCGTTAACACCATTGCCCCATTCATTAGTATCTATAGCAATGTTGCACCGTGCTCGTCAATCCAAGCGTGATTTGCACCGAATTCGCCAATATCCACCATTTGAAAGAAGGTGACCCAGTCTTGAAGACGTCTACGGCCAGTTATAATGCCCCCATCACACCAGAGCACGTCCGCACCACACTCGCAAAGTTCCTATCACGTCCTGAAAATTTTGGTAGCCGTGGCAGGGACGGGGTCGAACTCGAAAAGAAATGATGCACTCAGGCTCGCACTACGCCCTTACAACGTCTTTGCCAGGTTCTCACTGCGTCTATCACGTTGCCAGTAAGTTCATTACACGTGCAGCTTCCCGTTGTCACCAGGTCTATTGCGTTAATACTACGCCCAAATTATGTGCTCACTACGTCCATGCAGACTGAAGTGCTCTCTCCCTAGGTCCCAATAACGTCCTCATTGCATTCACTAGCTCCGTATGTATACTGTACCATATGTGTCCATTTATATTAACTGGTCATGATGGCCAAACAGAAGTCTTCTTTCTGCTTATAGTCATGCACAAACGCAACATAATCTAAATTGCTTCATGTTTCTTTTTCTTCTATTTCTTATTTAGAAAACGGCAATTTCAGCATCCAATTAAATGGCTTGTCAGGTGGTACAATAACAAAATGCATTCATTTGCTAACGTCCTGTCAGGACGCGGTGGGTGTAGTGCAATCGTTGCCCTAGTGTGATGGGGGTATAATTAGAGTAGATGTGATGGATTCAAGAAGCTTTTATAATTGTACTACGGTCTCTTTTATTGTTTCATCGGTAACGTTAGATCTACTTTTTCAAAGTCCTCTGCGTCTGAGCATAGTATAGATGTGTCCAATTGTTCCGTCAGTTCAGCACCTTCTGGTTGAGAAACTTCTGTACATCCCGGATTCCGTTTGTTTCAGGAACAATTGGCAATGGACAGACTTAGTCGGTGTGTTCACTTTAAGAAATTTCCATATTGGTCTGTCACTTGTTACATTATTTGTAGGTATTAACTTTTCTTGTTTCCGTGATCGTTGTCATGTCGTCGATGTTGTAGATAACGTAATGGTCCTTCATTTTAAGCTGCATTGTGATATCGAGGGTTCAAAGGTAAAAGGTGATAACTACATTTTTGCCGAAAACGACTTTTTGAGATTTTTCAAAGGTACTTAGTGTCCTTTATATCTGGCAAAAGTTTTGAAGTTGATTTCAGTCCATATTTGGGCAAAAACGAAAGAAGTATTTTGTGATAACTTCCTTTCAATAAATTTTGTAGAGGTAAAAGGTTCTAAGTGTACTTGTCCCCCTACATTTGACAGTTGCTGATGAATCTGTAGTGGAAAAAGGTGATAACTGACTTTATCCCCTTTTACCTCTGAAAAATACTACATTCATTCAATCCATAGTGCACCATCTGCTATCTCTTTTTCCCATGACATTTCTCGGTTATTTGTTTATCTTAGAATATAGTCTAATAATTCCTGGCAGCAAATTAATCATAATACTGATAAGATGACTCTCACTGGATTTGCAGTCATTTAATTGTGTATTGACCAAAATTAGTCGCGAAATTAGAGAAAAAAATTATGCAGTGAAAATAATTACAATGCTATAGATCATTCTTTATCAAGGTGAGTAGTATTTTGTTCTGTATTATAAATTATCACTGTCTCGTGCTTTGTAGTTGATTACAAGAATTGTATCTTCTATTCTAAATATTGCCACTTTTTGTGCTGGGTTATGAAAATTCTTGTATTTTATATGACTTTGTTATCTAAGATATTGTGTTTTATTGTTGTTTTTGTGTTCAGAACTTAATTCAATAAAAACAATCGCAAATTTTACGTATTCATGCAATCAACTTGAAGTACATAAATATTTATACAAACTTCTGGTTATATACTGAATTCAGGGCTCCAGATAAGGTACGTATTTGCGTAAATACGCATTCGTTTTCCCGAAATACGCATAAACATATTTCTAGAGCATACCAATACGCACTTAAAATCCCGGATACTCGTTTTATTCGATTAAAATGCGTAACTATCAAATTAAATGTAGTACCAGTGACTATAGTGATTTAATTTTAAACATTGAATAAGGCAAATGTATTGTATACAAGCTACATGTGCATTCTTCACTGGATGCAAAACAAGTTCATTAATTAAATATTGAAGAACTCAATACAGCAAAGTATATTTAAAAGTTAAGGCTTTTGTGTGTGTTTGTGTTTATAAGTGAATACTCTATAGAGTGGTTCCATGATTGCCGTTACCCTTAGAAAATTGAAATATCCCCACCAAAACAAAGATTAAGGCGTAAAATACCCCTTGCCCAAATATTTATCTGGAGCCCTGTTAAATTGAAAATATTTTATTCTGCATGTGGAAGTCACAGAGTGGTCAGACTTGCTTTACATCCAAGACCATTTTGATAATTATTATGACAGTATTGATATGTTAATAGAATATGACACCATGTATGAGAAAGCTCGTATAAACTCTACAACATAGTAAATAACACCGAAATGCTGACAGAACAGCAAGGATATGACATAAGTCACGTAGAAAAAGTATGACGATACATGTATACTGATGGTGTACCCTTCTCATAATGGATACAAATATTTGCAAAACAGGGCCCGGACAAAACCATAAATCATACAATTTACATTGAAGAACAACAAAATACACCTGATAATGAAAATCCAACAAATGAAAATGACTACTTTAGTGCACCGATGTGCATCCCTCAAAAGACCAGTTACTAGTACACCAACCAGAGATAAAGACTGGAAATGTCGAGGAAACCATGTTAATAAAAAGAGGCCAGAACTTGATTCGGCAACAACAAGTGCTTAATTACCATACAAAGCGTCTTGGCAAAATTCTGGCCAGCAATGTGTTGAAGCGACAGAAAATGTTGGCAGATGGAAAATCGCTAAGAACCGTACTTGACTTTTTTTATTACACAATATTGGTGCAAGAATTGTCGAGAACATTCAGCCAAACACATACAACTAATTTGACAAATTCATGGTTATGATAGAAGAGATAGGGGTGGGTGGTAGATGAGACATGTTCATTTCTGACTTTGTTTCGCTTGGCATTGGCTCCAACAGGAAGTATTTAACGTTATAAAACTTTATTTGTACCAGTGTATAATAGGATTAAACTTTCATTTCTGGTCGTTTATCGATGTGTAAACTCCCTCAGACCTCATAACACATTGAATAAAGCCCCCAATAACCATATAGTTAGAAAGTAATACACAAAAAGTACTTAGAGTTTGGAAATATTTCTATAAATGAGAAACATTAGGTTGTGAACAAGTTTTAGCTTATTATATATGTTTTGTGTTCTAAATGACACTAAAGAACATTGTACCAAACGGTGTCATACTTGTATCGCAACAATTATAACAATATCTTAATAATTAACATAGGAAAAAGGCAGTAAGTGCTTAACTTATCACCTTTTACCATAAATTATCTAGAACTGTCATTCATACCACTTCAGGGGTAAAAGGTGCTAAGTGTAGTTATCACCTTTTACCTTTCCGAAATTGTGGTTAATCAGGTTCTAAGTATACTTAGAACCTTTTACCTCTGTAAAATGCCTCTATTTCATTTTCTAATTTCCCAAAAACATTAATTATTGCTTGCAAATTATATCAAGCAAGGCAAAATTCACTGAGTACGATCCAAAATGGACAACAAATATAAAACAATCAAAATTGATAAATATTATTTTCGGAAATAAAAGTTGCATAAAGATTTACGTTTTTTGCATTTTCTCAAAATGTTGAAAATGTTAGTTATCACCTTTTACCTTTGAACCCTCGATATTTAGTTGTACCTCTCATGATCATCTGCTTCCTTCATGAATGTAACGCTCTATATGCTGGAGTTTGCACAGTGTCATTGCGCTTCTAAAATGCTGGAAAATGGTGACCGGCAGTACATACACACCGCGTGGACTGTATCCTGAAATTGATTTTGACTTCAGTGAGCAACGTACACATGAAGAGTGACCTTCGTTTAGCACCATACACACACTCTGTGAGAAACAAACACAGTCGTAGTATGCAAAAAATCCCGTTCATATGTGCTTATTACACCTACAGAACATTTCTAATGAAGACAAAAAGATTGAATAAGTAATCCTTACTCAGTAAGTATAAGAAATGATACTCACGAAAAATATTTTAATGAAAAATCTACCAAAACAAGACTGTCTACGAACATCCCTAACTTTTGAGCTTAATTCATACGTAATTGGTACTCAATTAACTGCATACAACTGTTTCATAGTATTAAACGTTTCTACTCACCATGTTTCGTGCTTGGAATATGATATTCCAGCAAAATACAATGTCACTAACTACGAGAAATGTCGTCCTTAGCTTTTCAACCACATTATGTGTACATAACATGTGTCGTTTGTCGTTGCATAACATACCCATGTTTTCGATGCGAACCGCCTCTCGTGATACGTCGTTGGCCCCCAGTGGTAAAATCTTAACGTAATCACTGGGGGCCAACGACGTATCACGAGAGGCGGTTCGCATCGAAAACATGTGTATGTTATGCAACGACAAACGACACATGTTATGTACACATAACGTGGTTGAAAAGCTAAGGACGACATTTCTCGTAGTTAGTGACATTGTATTTTGCTGGAATATCATATTCCAAGCACGAAACATGGTGAGTAGAAACGTTTAATACTATGAAACAGTTGTATGCAGTTAACTGAGTACCAATTACGCATGAATTAAGCTCAAAAGTTAGGGATGTTCGTAGACAGTCTTGTTTTGGTAGCTTTTTCATTAAAATATTTTTCGTGAGTATAATTTCTTATACTTACTGGGTAAGGTTTACTTATTCAATATTTTTGTCTTCATTAGAACTGTTCTGTAGGTGTAATAAGCACATATGAAGGTTTTTTTGTATACTACGACTGTGTTTGTTTCTCACAGAGTGTGTGTATGGTGCTAAACGAAGGTCACTCTTCATGTGTACGTTGCTCACTGAAGTCAAAATCAATTTCAGGATACAGACCACGCGGTGTGTATGTACTGCCGGTCACCATTTTCCAGCATTTTAGAAGCGCGATGACACTGTGCAAACTCCAGCATATAGAGCGTTACGTTCATGAGGGAAGCAGATGATAGAGGTACAACTAAATATCACAATGCAACTTAAAATGAAGGACTATTACGTTATCTACAACATCGACGACATGACAACGATCACGGAATCTGGAAAAATTAATACCTACAAATAATGTAACAAGTGACAGACCAATATGGAAATTTCTTGAAGTGAACACACCGACTAAGTCTGTCCACTGACAATTGTTCCTGAAACAAGCGGAATCCGGGATGTACAGAAGTTTCTCAACCAGATGGTGCTGAACTGACGGAACAATTGGACACAACTATACTATGCTCAGACGCAGAGGACTTTGAAAAAGTAGATCTAACGTTACCGATGAAACAATAAAAGAGACCGTAGTACGATTACAAAAGCGTCTTCAATCCATCACATCTACTCTAATTATACCCCCATCACACTAGGGCAACGATTGCACTACACCCACCGCGTCCTGACAGGACGTTAGCAAATGAATGCATTTTGTTATTGTACCACCTGACAAGCCATTTGGATGCTGAAATTGCCGTTTTCTAAATAAGAAATGGAAGAAAAAGAAACATGAAGCAACTTAGATTATGTTGCGTTAGTGCATGACTATAAGCAGAAAGAGGACTTCTGTTTGGCCATCATGACCAGTTAATATAAATGGACACATATGGTACAGTATACATACGGAGCTAGTGAATGCAATGAGAACGTTATTGGGACCTAGGGAGAGCGCAGTTCAGTCTGCATGGACGTAGTGAGCACATAATTTGGGCGTAGTATTAACGCAATAGACCTGGTGACAACGGGAAGCTGCACGTGTAATGAACTTACTGGCAACGTGATAGACGCAGTGAGAACCTGGCAAAGACGTTGTAAGGCCGTAGTGCGAGCCTGAGTGCATCATTTCTTTTCGAGTTTGACCCCGTCCCTGCCACGGCCATCACAATTTTCAGGACGTGACAGGAAATTTGCGAGCGTGGTGCGGACGTGCTCTGGTGTGATGGGGGCATTATAACTGACCGTAGACGTCTTCAAGACTGGGTCACCTTTTTTCAAATGGTGGATATTGGCGAATTCGGTGCAAATCACGCTTGGATTGACGAGCACGGTGCAACATTGCTATAGATACTAATGAATGGGGCAATGGTGTTAACGAATCGAAGAAATGCAATCAAACGTTTTAGATAACAGCAGATTTTTAAATTGTTCAAACTCGTAAATTATATAAATATGTGCCTAAATCTATTATAATGCAGTTATTAAATGATAAGACCATCTGAGAATTTTAACTGTTCTCTTTAGACCATCACACATAATTAAATAGATAACTATCAACTGCAAAATATTAATTGATATACACATTTGACTTCAGACTGAAACATCACACACTCTGTTAGTAACATATACATCAAAAAGAGACTTCAGTTGACACCATACACACTTGTCTAGTGCGAAAGGCCTTGTTATATTAACGTGTATACATTATATTGAATCTGATAAGCGGTGGGGAGATGCTAAGTTATGTTCACAGACATGATGCCTGTATCATGAGTGCTAAATATTTTACAAATGGGTTTCATGTCACAATAATTTTGCGGAAAACTGCTTTTTACACAGAATAACGCACTAATCAGGCATAATTTGATGAATGACAGCGCAATCATTGTACAGAAAACGCATTTTACAACGGCAAGTACAAACTTAATAAAAACAACTAACAATACAATCCAAAAAACTAACATTTCGTCCCCCTGCAGGTCAAACATTTCAAAATGGCATGTGGAGGTTAGAAAACCAGAGACTGTTTACATAAAATTTCGTTGCATAACATACACATGTTTTCGATGCGAACCGCCTCTCGTGATACGTCGTTGGTCCCCAGTGGTAATGGTCCAAACATTTTTATCATAAAAACTGACAAAGTTATTTATGTTGTCATATATTAATGATCACCCTGTTCTTTGGTCCGCATCAAAATCGATGTGCGCTGAGCGGCGCCTATTGAAGGGTACAATTAATGTACATTTAATTCGGACAGTAAAAGGTGAAGTCAGAAGGCATAAAATGTGATATTTTTACGGTTCATTGATTCTCACCAAACCAGGTAACTAAACAGGGACAAGTATGCAGTGGTAGTCACAAAATTGGTTAGTATTTTAACAAGCGTAATTTTTAGCTCCACTAGCGGACTCAAGGGGTCGCACCGACACTTCCCTGAACGTCCCCGACCATAGATAGAAATGATATATCATTTAATTAAATAGCCTTCTTTCCTAACTACTAGTATTACCCTCCCCAAGCCCGAAATCCTGGACCCGCCTCTGAGCTCCATCCATTTTTGAACAGGGTTGCTTGCAACCTTGTTCTTGGTTACTACCAGTTTTCGATGCTCACGGAATCAAAATCTGTAGCAGAATCTAAAAATAGCTTTAATTGCTTCCCCTATCACAACCAAAAAAATAGTTCCAAGTTGAAGACGGTATTCGGTCATATCTGGTTCACACTGTCCATATAAAAAGACTATGGTGTAAAGAATATATGTCGCTTAAGAATGGAATCAAATGAAATACGTTAAAACAAAAGTCGAACATGATGAGATTACTGCGCAGATGAACTATTGTCATATATATATGAAAAACGAACTTCAATACGCCATGAAGATTGGTGGTCCAGTAGGTTTAATGCTCGACTACGGAGTGAGAGGTCCTAGGTTCTATATAATCGGTAGAAGCATAATTTTTTTATTTATATGAACATTTTTTTTCAAATAATTAGCTAAGATATCAAAGAGAAAGTAGGTGTGTTAGAAAAATGTATTTCAATGTAATAAAAAAACATAAACATAAAAGTCAAAATCATAATTACACTTGTATATGCAGTTTTCATGAAAAATTGATAAAGACAATATCAATAATCAACAAACTGCCTAATACATGTAAATAAATTAATGTTTTCAGTGATGAATATGATATCGGACCTATGTGGAGCCGGTATCATAATTTCGTGGCAGCTGCTGCATGGGTTCATGTGTTTTGTACAACATCGGACTGACCGAAAAAAATACATAGGTGCATCATCTAGATATCGGGTCTGTCTTAAAGGTTCATATGAAAATTACAGTAGTAACAAGGTACATGTATATGTTATATATACATACTAGTTAAGAATTGATAACTATGTATTCATTGAAAGGTACGTATGACCTGCAGCGACCGGGAATTGAACCCGGATTGCCGGGTTACAAATATAGGCACTAACCACTGGACCACGGTCGTGGCTATGTGTGTGTGTTACTGTGTGGCTGATAATACAATTGTCTAACCTCAGGATCAAATCCTGTTCTTCCAGCGTTATCAGCGCTTTGATTATAAGGGCGAGTATTTGCTATAATGTACATGTAAAAGCATGAGATGTTGTAGTACGTACCAATTAACCGGATTATATACATTCCCGTGTCCCTATAAGTGACTGAACACACTAAACATTATTACACAATATTCGGCAGAAACGACTTTGTACAACTGACAGAAACAGTGTGGGGAATCCACGTGACCTATAGTGACGTCACAAATTAAGTTATCAAGCGCGTTTTCTGTCATTCGAACTAGTAAACACCATGTAAGTGCTTTATTTATATTGTTTTCTGTTAAGACCACATAATTGTTGCAACCCATTACATAAAGAGCCACCTCCGGTTCGGAGTTTTGTCATTGAAGGCCCTCTATTCCTTAGTCGAAGGTCTTTGACGATGATACGTACGCATTACATTGCAAAATGGTCAACACGACGAAATGAAAAAGCCCAATTTAGTTACGGGACCCACAACCAACTATTCCTTTATTTTCTCGTCCAAACCATTTGACAATGTTGTGAAAATAAGCGTTACTTTACAAGAACATTTTAGGAATTGACTTAAGCACTTATTTAACCCACTCAAACCACGAATAAAAGCAATTTGGCATACACTTCTATAGACTGTCCGAATGCTTTGATACGTGTATACCATTTAGAATGATCTTGAGAGAAGCAGAGTTAAATCACGCTATCGCAACAAGATGATTTGTACATGTTATTGCATCAAGTATAAATATAAAGATTCACATAAAATATACAACAGTTAACATATACTACAATGAATTGTATTTTAATACAAAATATTAATAATTCTGTCTTGCAAATGACACATTATAACCTTGACAAATTGTAGTAAGCCTATATGTTTCACTGACATATCGTGTTTCATAGTAACCATACTAAAATGTTTGATTATACGTTCCGCATCTTAGAGTTTATTAGGTACTTTAACGTACTTACAATTAAACCATTGAAAAGGTGATCATATATAGTTGCTTTGCATTTACTATTTTAGTTTCAATTATACATTGCTTAAAATTGTGGGTGCAGACATTTGTATTGATATTGTGTAATTGCGTCCATTTCCCATTTGTTTGCATTTAAATGAGTGTTCCTTTGCATTTAGTCTTTGAAAAATAGGTTACTCCATGCAAATGTAAAGGGAAATAGCTATAAGAATATCATTGTCGTAAAAATAGCACGTCGTTTTATTTGCCCAACGGTGTCGTAAGAATGACAAGTCGTTTTATTTACAAAAGATGGCGTAAGAATAGCACATTTACAAACGGTGTCGTGAGAATAGCACAACACAAACTAAATAACAAGGGCGTATGTCGACCCTACCAAACGATTCGCTATACACCTGATCATGAAATGATAACAATAAAATAATTTTAACACCTTTCATACCACTGTGCCAATGCTTGTAAACAACTTAAGAATATTTATATTTTATTCTAAAGGTATGTTTAATATACTGTTTTTTGTTTGTTGCATTTTTTAAAAGAATCATTGGACATAATTCAAACTACAAGCATTCAGTTATTGAACTATTGAAGCACTTGCATTCAAGAGAATGTCGATTTTTTACTTAATTACCTGTGGACAAATTAGTTTGGTTTATTCTATACACTTTTCATTGTTTATATATACATCAACAAAAATGCATCCAAGTGTACAGATATGGCCATTTTATACACGTCATTATTTCGAAGGATATTCAAGGCATTAAAATACACTGAAATGTGGATGAAAGGATACTTATACACATATGCCGTCAATATCATATAACATAATCATTTGAAGTAATGATCAATGAAATAACACCTTGAATTATCTTCAATGTTGAGTAAAATTTCTTGAACATCTGAAAAAATGAAAAGTGTATTTTTTAAGGATGTAGTATATAGTTCAACAAAGGCTTATATAAGTTATAACACAAAAACGTATACATACATGTACTTAGATCATATATCAACACAACTACAAGCAATGTCAAAACATTGTTAATCTTATAGATGACATTTAAGACAATGATAACATCTAATAGAGCTCCATACACAACATTTTGACTAGAACTTGTTGCTAATAAAGATAAATTGTCACGTATTGTGCCTGTTCTAATCTCAACCACCAGAATTTAGATCCAACCATTCAAATGTATAGATTTCTAAATTGTTGTTTTATTATTTATCACTTGTATAAAATTAAAACACAAATAACTTAACTAGTGCCTGCACACGTATAATCCTCAATGTAATGAGAGAGTGCAGTACTTATATTAATTTATATATATATATTGCCACAAAGAAGAAATGTTTTTATAAATGTTTATTCCGGTTAGCTGTGAAATAAATGCTGATCATACAGTTCTTTACTGTATATAATCAAATACTTTATATGGACTAAGGGACTACACTACCGTGTTTAAATGTATTTAGCCAATTTTGGCATACAGAGTCTGACCTCTACTTTTAGTTAAATCTGGCCAAAACGGCGATCGTTATAAATGACTGTTTGTGAAAATTTATATCATGTTATACTTGATTATAATAATTATCCAAGGCGCTAATATTTATTTCTAAATCTTAAGTTCTCAAAACAAGATGTGTACTTTAAGTGAAGTTGTCAAAAAATAATTGTGTATTGTTACACGATGATTTTACAGTTCTTGACTTTTGTTACCTCAGCGTCCATCAGTTTAATATTCGGTTAGAATTCGCTCGATTAAGTGTTTCTGCGCGGAAACTAGGCGATTGTGAATCGTTTGTATTCTTTGCGTGAAGGTCGGATAATCGCCGAAATGAGTGGGGCACCGAAAGTACACGTTGAAATTAACAAATTTCCTGGGGGATACAATCCTTATCCCAAGGGATACAACGCACGCGTGCACGGGCCATACGATCCATCTAGATACTATGGCAATAAAGTCAGTAAGTACGATTAAATGAAGTTTATGAACGTCTTGATCTGAGCAGTGAACTGCACTGGTCAGTGCATGGTCACTAACAATCTTTTTATTTAACTTGTCCACGGAAAGAGATGTTAAAGTCATATGTTAGTATCAGTATGACATGTATTTTTGCGCCCTTCCTAATCAACGCGTCCAATTAGTTAACTATGAATAGGCGCCTTAATTCTACGGAAGTTAACTAAGGTCAGATTTGTTTGAAACGCTTGTCTGACATTGATTTCATTAGATTAATTAGAACACGGTTTCTCTTCAAGTTCATACTTAAATGTATTTGCGTTAATTGTTGACCGTTGATTCATATTTATAAATGATTTATCTTCAACATTCGTGTTCATCTAAAACCTCACCTGTAGCAATTTATTAGCATTATGCCAATGACCGGGTATGACTAAAGTACGAAATGGAGATTTTATGGCAAAATGGGCGAAATGGGCAAAATGGAGATTTCCATAGGCAAAATGGAGATTTCCTTTGGCGAAATGGAGATTTTTATGAAGTATTACATCTTTAAATATGCTGGTATACAAAATCAAGGACTTGTATGTATACACAGGAGCCTGTTATTCAATCAAAAAAAAAATATATATGATACTCAATAAAGAATTACCTACGTATATAGAAAAAAACAACAGGAGTGCAATGCCTCCCACTCCCCACCCACATCGCTGATACAAGAATCTCTATTAAACAGCGGTCAACGCGTGAAATTCTGGTCTACATAGTTAAAGGCTATAAAAAGGTAACAAATGCAGGTCCTACCCTTGACATTTTCTCAGTTTTGCTTATCCTATTTCAATAAATCTAAGAGTTTCTCCAGCGGAGGGTGGCCATTGCGTGACGTCATAAGGCGGGTCAAAGATGCTGCTCTGGAGTAAAGTGTTATATGTATAAACTCCGGGCAACCGTACCGTTCCGTACAGAACGCTTGTATTTTATCGACAGGATGATGTAATCAATCTTAGAGTTAATTCCCCTTGGGTTTTTCCAAATCTTTAATAACAATTCTTTTATGGAAATTAATTAACAAATAAAATGGATCTTTCATTTTCCAATATCAGAAAATATTTTGAAAGCAACGCATGTTGAAATACATTTTAGCAGAGTAAAATTAATATTTAAACCTTTCGCTCCGCAGCAGTATCTTTGGCTGGCTGATGACGTCACGCAATGGCCACCCTCCGCTGGAGAAACTCTTAGATTTATTGAAATAGGATAAGCAAAACTGAGAAAATGTCAAGGGTAGGACCTGCATTTGTTACCTTTTTATAGCCTTTAACTATGTAGACCAGAATTTCACGCGTTGACCGCTGTTTAATAGAGATTCTTGTATCGGCGATGTGGGTGGGGAGTGGGAGGCATTGCACTCCTGTTGTTTTTTTTCTATACGTAGGTAATTTTTTATTGAGTATAATTTTTTTCCCGGATTGAATAACAGGCTCCTGTGATGTATATAAGTCCTTGACAAAATGCAAATTTTTAAACAATATTATTCACATATATCGAGACTTCCAATGGTAAAATGGAAATTCGCTATGGCAAAATGGAGATTTCAGACGGCAAAATGGAGATTTGTGATGGCGAAATGGAGATTTCAGACGGCAAAATGGAGATTTTAGATTAAAAATAAATATTTTAGATAAAAAAATGGAGATTTTAGACTGCTAAATTAAAACATAATTATTAATATTAAACAATATTTTTTTTTAGATTTCCAATGGCAAAATTGAGATTAAATAGATAGCAAAATGGAAATTCGTGATGGCGAAATGGAGATTAAGGAGATATTAGATAAAAAATGGATATTTTCGGTAGCTAAATGGAATAATGGAAATTGAATATTGATTGAACAGTAGTATTAACATTATCTAAAATATCCATTTTCCTGTCTGAAATAGAGATTTTAGATAAAAAAAAATGGAGATTTTAGATAAAAAAAATGGAGTTTTTAGATAAAAAAATGGAGATTTTAGACTGCTAAATTAAAACATAATATATTGGAACTTGGAGATTTGTGATGGCGAAATGGAGATGGCAAAACTGAGATTTCCATTTTTTATCTAAATCTCCATTTTGCCGTCTGAAATCTCCATTTTGCCGTCTGAAATCTCCATTTCGCCATCACAAATCTCCATTTCACAGTCTAAAATCTCCATTTGGCCATTACAAATCTCCATTTTACAGTCTAAAATCTCCATTTGGTCATTACAAATCTCCATTTTACAGTCTAAAATCTCCATTTCGCCATCACGAATTTCCATTTTCAACCCTAACGGTAACGAAAGAATGTCTCATTAAATTTAATACGGAATTATTGACAAATCATAGACGCTACGTTTTGGCATAATGAAAAATGTCGAAATGGAGATATTGTAAATAAGTATACACATAAAACAAAACTTATTGTTTTACATGTGCATCAACAAGTAGCATAAAAGTTATAATCCAATTATCACTTGCTATTTAGCGCTAATTGGATTATGACACCTTTCTTTATCACATGCATTGTGACATAGGGCCATTTAGGTATGCAGATCATATTATTGCCTTTGGTGTTGAGAAACAAATGTCATAATGGCACACTTTGATATTATAAAACTGCAAGACGGTTCGTTTGATGTCACTTCTACAGGATTTTTTATAATATCTTAATTAAAACCAGAGACATATAATACAATATTATACATCTCTGATGTGGTATCTGAACGCTCTATGTATTATGTGTACAATGCCTAATAAAGATTATGTTATGTTAAAAAAATCCATCGAATACAACTATTAAATTTATAATGTTATCATTTTTTTATAAAATTTCCATTTTGCTATTAAAAATCTCCATTTTTCCACCTAACATCTCCATTTCGCCATCTCAAATCTCCATTTTGCCAGACTGGACTAACTGTTCGATAATGTTAATAATAACAGATATGTATACTTTTTGTAATACGTACTTATTGATAATAATGTTTAATTATTATTATTTTTTATGCGATTACACACTATAAGGAGAACAACTCATATTCTCCAGAAATTTTGCCATCGCAACTCTCCATTTTGCCATACTGTACTAATTAACTGTATGATTGTGTTAATAATAATGTTAATTGATATGCATTTTAGACTGTAAAATGGAGATTTGTAATGGCGAAATGGAGATTTTAGACTGTAAAATGGAGATTTGTGATGGCGAAATGGAGATTTCAGACGGCAAAATGGAGATTTTAGATAAAAAATGGAAATCTCAATTTTGCCATCTCCAAATCTCCAATTAGCAGTCTAAAATCTCCCTTTTTTTATCTAAAATCTCCATTTCAGACAGGAAAATGGATATTTTAGATAATGTTAATATTACCATTCAATTAATATTCAATTTCCATTATTCCATTTAGCTACCGAAAATCTCCATTTTTTATCTAAAATCTCCATAATCTCCATTTCGCCATCACGAATTTCCATTTTGCCATTGGAAATCTTAAAAAAAAATATTGCTTAATAATAATAATATATTATGTATTAATTTAGCAGTCTCCAAGTTCCAATATATTATGTTTTAATTTAGCAGTCTAAAATCATTTTTTTATCTAAAATATTTATTTTTAATCTAAAAAGTAAAATCTCCATTTTGCCGTCTGAAATCTCCATTTCGCCATCATAAATCTTCATTTTGCCGTCTGAAATCTCCATTTTGCCATAGCGAATTTCCATTTTACCATTGGAAGTCACGATATATGTGAATAATATTGTTTAAAAATTTGCATTTTGTATACCAGCATATTTAAAGATGTAATACTTCATAAAAATCTCCATTTCGCCAAAGGAAATCTCCATTTTGCCCATTTCGCCCATTTTGCCATAAAATCTCCATTTCGTACTTTAGTCATACCGCCAATGACCATTTATCTAGATATTTTTTTTTATTTACATTCAATCAGGGATGCTATATTTTATTATAGCTTCCCTGATTCAATTAACTACGTTGACAGCCAGACCTTCCAATAAATAAAACAAGATAAAAAAAAATAAAGATAATAAATTTGTAAGCATAACAGATAGATCTATTGTTAAAACAGTTTAATGTTTTGAGAAACCAGAATATTATAGAACTTAGAAGGTTTTTTGATATTCTAATGCCTTCTGCCTGCCTACAATGTGACTGTCAAATTGACTCAGAAGGAAAAATAGTGTCGTGAAAACCTGGTTCTTCAGCCCCAAACCGTAGATTTGTGATGCTGACGAGGGGAACATACTTTATCATATTTCAACTCGTATTCACTTACAAAACATTCATGACATATTTCCATTTAATGGCTTTATGTTAAATAAACTTATGCAAAAATATGCGATACCAGGGCTTTTTTTCACAGGTAGGGGCCTTCTCTTTAAATTTGGGAGAAAAAACGCATAATTTTTGCAAAAGGGGAAGAAAAAGCTTGATGTAAATTGAATTTTAGAGGAAAACTGCATGATTTTAAAGAATTTTCCTGGGGGAAGACGCCTATTAACGGCCCCTGCTATAGAAGGAAAAAATGCCCTAGATACTTTCCCCAAAAAGATAAATATTCCCTGAATTGGCATCTTTGTTGTATTTTGCCCTTTTTTTTAGATCTCAGTGTCTTCCCCTTTTCCTAAAACAACCCTGATATGCCTGTCAGTCTGACTCTGAAGGACTTGGGAAGATTTATATTGTTCTCCGATGGTGGTACATTGTTTATATTATATTGTTATTTCTATTTTCAGAGACGCCCTTTTGGAATGTAAAACTGGGAAACTTACCCATACATGTCTTAGAAAGTGACTATAGACGTTCAAATATGGCTAATACCGCCACTCGATGTAGGTATATTTTGATTACTTGTAAAATTTAATGTCCAGTGTCCATGTTAAAATAATTAACCTTTAATAGAACAGAACATATAAAATTATTTTATTTTGAATTAAACATGTGTTCATCATCCAGAACAAGATATAACAAATTCAAAATCATGTATATTATAATTTATAAGTTAAAGTACATAACACATGCACAAAAAAGAATAGAAAATGTAATGTGTAAATGGTATCTAAAACTCAGTGTAAATATCCATTTAGGGATAATATTATGTCAAGAGTCAATCATTATTCAATAAATTGTCTCTCACTCTGAATTTATAAGGCACACAATAAATATAAGCCAATATTATTGAAGGTGTTGTGGTCTGATGAATTTAACAAATCAATTAATTTGTACATACTGGGCCTTTTAAAAAATCCTACAATCGAGTATTTTGTCCAAGTAAGTTTCGTATTCAAAATTCTGTTTAAGATGTATATATATATACAAGCAGTTTATTGTTGTTATCAATGTTAGATCTCCAAGTCTGGCAGAACTCATCAAATAGCCACTGTTTGAAATATGGAATAAACCATTTACCATTGTTCAATTTACTTGATTGATTCTCCGAAATATCGCTGAAACCATACAAATACAACATAAGTTTAACATTACTACACCACTGACCATTCAGTTTTACCAACTGTAATATCACACGAAGAAACATTATACAAATTAGATATTGTACAATTATTGGAATTCAAAACATTGAACCAATATTTTACGATATTACAAAACGGTTCATATACAAAGGCATGCAACCCAATTTGCCATAAATTGTATAGTTACATGTTGAAGTACACATAATTATTCAGTATTCTTTTGTAAAATTTCATATATATATACCGGGTATATATCTGTTCGATATCTTTGGATCCCCATATTTCGGCAGAATCGTTCAATATGGAAGTAAAGAGACAAAATATCGAACAATTGGCACATAGTAAGTTTTTGGAGAGAAGTCAAATTCTCTTACGTCAAAAAAAGTATGTTCATAGCTTTTTCTGACACAGGATCACTTATTAAATGCATCTAGTTGTCTTCGAGTGTGAACCTTAGGCCAAGCACTCCCTGTGATACAGTGGTTCCCTTATTCCCTAATGCTGAATTGAGGGATTTACTTAAGACTACCGGTAGTTGTTTCTTGTCAAGAACAGTGTTAGTGTTGGCACCTTATCCAGGAACACTTTACTTTAACTGGGTTCCAGTATGTATTTATGAATTGTAATTGAAATACTGTTGAAGACAGGTGCAGAACCAATATTTTGAAAAAAATCTTATTTTTTTCAGTCTTTGCAAGATACCATGAGCGTCATTTTAGAGTACGTCAAAGGCCTTTGGCTCCCCTCCTTCACTTCATTTGTTTAGGAGCGTTATGTACTAGTTTAGCCTCATATGGATTCCAACAGGAGACTCATGGCGGTATTAGTAAGTATCTTAGAAATACACCTTCTTCAACTTCTGTCTGTAGGCAGAGCTCTCATTTGATGTTTTTTGGTGCCATTCCCCTCCTAAAATGATATACTTTTTTCCCCTATTTTAATTAAAAATTCCCCTCCTGCTCCAGAACAATCTCTTTGCTGGTTTGAAAAAGAAACTACAGCAAAGTCTTGCCAGTTGCCTGATGTGGAATTTGACTAAGATCATGTATGTTTGGCTTAAATGGTTGCCTTTCATAATCAGATTGATTGTATATTAAAGTACATTATATTAAATATTGCTATTTTAAGCTTCAAATGTTTAGTGCAGGGTTATAAGGAAGTTTTAGAAAAATCCTAAAATTCCCCTTTTCCCTATAATTCCCCTACCTGAGGGCCCCTTCCCCTAAAGTGTAGCTAGGGCCATGGCAGGTATGATTGCTTCATCAAAACAAATTTTATCCAATGTTAACAAGATACCTCTATGTTTTCTTCTAAGTTCCTTTTGTTTTCGTCAGAAATGGTCTTTACTTGGGACTTTCTGTAGCCGTGTGTGAAAACAAAAATGAGCATTTTTTAGGATGGATAATTTTTATGCATAGTGCTTTTGTCAAGTTTTTGCCTTGTTCCTAATTTGTGTACTTTTCCAATTTCAGAGAGTGAACGCAGATTCAAGTACCATTAAGTACTTATTTGGAGCTTGTATAGACCTGGTCATTCATAGACAGTTGTGTGAATTTATGAAACAGGACTTTTTCGAGCATGGTAAATAGTAACGATTGACCAAATAAGTGAAGAACATACAAATTGCAAAAAGATGTTTTGTTTCTAAGATTAAATAAATTGTGTAATTTATGCACGAGTTTGTTTTATAGTCATTAAGACTTGTTCTTCGAAGGAACTGTGTTGTTTTTAAGTTACAGTCAACATCCTGTGTTTGCGGCCACCTCAGAAAAAAGGTCTCCCCAAATAATGGCTATTGTTTTAAAAACCGTCAAGAGTAAATTATTTAGTACTAAATAATCTCCAATTAAAGGCCATAGATATGTCAATAAAGCCATATATTTCCCAAAGGTGGCCTTTGTTCACAGGTCTGACTGTATGCAATACTGCATCATGGTTTAGCTATTCTATTCAGGTAGGGTCACAATAAGCTAGAATTACCCGAGGAAAAGAAAACCACAATTAGTAAATACTTTATTATTTAAAAACACAATTCATTTTAAATATAAATATTTCTTGTACAAGGTCCAATCATAATTGAAATTTGCAAAATAAAAAAGCACAAATTTAACAGTGAAATTATTCATTAGAGTAACATAATTCTATCCAACAAAGTCAATATTACATCGTCCTTTTGGCATATTTCTAATCAGCAGCTTAAGGGCCATGATTCTGTCCAGCATTATTGAATCATTTGAATCAAATTGCTGAACAAACCCAGAGAAAGCCATCCTGTAATCTGTAAGTGGCTCCACATATGAATACAGAATTCACTGTTAACACAGGTGCATGCAAGTAAAAGTGTTTATACAGCATTTTGTCATTGCTCATTATTCTCTGACAGTGATACCTACACATGTACTTGGTAAAAATAAACACTTTTCAGTCAATCAACGGAAGTATTTCTTGCAAGAGAAGTAAATAAATTCAAGCAGTTTTCCTTGAAAACCTATTACAAATACAAGCATTATATTGCAAGATACCGAGTTCCAACAATTTTAAAGCACCGAAAATGTTTTTTTTTGTAATTGCCGTAACAAACAGATATTCAAACAGTTTCAAATGACAACCTACGATTCTTCCCCAAAAAACAATGAATTTGGCCAAAAAATGTAATTACCAGCTGTGGTTACCAAAAAACCAGTTGTGATCATTGCAGGCAATATAAACAGTGTTCAAACTTATTTTTTAAAGCACAAGCCCAATCTGCTATTAAAAATAATTAACCACTAGCAAGAATGCATAATTTCGAAAGCTACCGGACAGAAATTTGCTAGCCCCAGTATTGGGCTAGTGAGAATGTTCAGACAGAAGTTCACCAGGGTTGTTGCAGTATACTGGATCATAGGTACATGTATACCACAGAACATTCTATGAGCTAGATATATTGTGAACTGTACATGTATTAGCTGTAGGGGTGCACCAATACGGCAAAACTGGTACAGCAATAAATTGCAATACAACTGACCCATATTGCAATACAGTGAAGTAAAGAAAAACAAAAAAACTAAAGCCATTGTAAACTCAAGTATTAACCAATTACCAAATAGAGCTATAACTCCATAAGGTAGTTCATTCATATTTTAGTGTAACCAGAAGAAGGCTTATCAGTAACAATAGATACACACTGTACCAGTATAGTTTTATTGGGAAACTGCAAATAATCATTTGTTATTCAGAGGGATTAATCGGTCTTTGATGGTTCAAAACAACACCAAACAATTGTATCTGCATTTATTTAATTCAATGGATTACGTGCTCAATAATGAAAAGAAAATATTGTGGTACCGTACATGGATGTCGTATCGCGGTACATATCGGCCCGATGCTGTATTGCAATATACCGGTATATCGTTGTACCACTGATTGGCTGTAAGATGATTCAAATTTATTTTTGTGTCAAAATGAAGGTATAAACACATTTGCATCAAACCATTTTACTTATGACATACATGTATTTCAGAATGAAAATACTTACCGTTATTCAGTTATTTATCTAAAATGCTACATGTACAAAGCTATTGCTTATTATAATATTCAAAATGCGACACAAGTTCTAAAATAGATCTAAAATATATATGAACAACACTTTTTTCAAAGTGGTGTACCAAGATACACATACTAGTATGATCTCAGCCAGTACTGCCATACATACCGGTATTGCAAATGTCAATAAAATAAACAGATATAAGGTAAAAACAAATAAAATAAACTTCTGCAAAAAATTATTGTCTTAGAGTCAAAACATTAGTTTGATTACTTTTGTACAATTTTCAATAAAATTTGGTAACTTTAAAAATTAAAATACATGTAGAATAAAATTGAAATCAAGTCAAGGTACATCATTGAAAGAACAGATTATATTTGGTTCTATATATACTATTGATTTATTTTTAACTTAAAATCCATTTATTTTTAACTTAAAATCCCATTAGCTTTTTGGGTGTTAAAATGAGAAAGATGTCTTATCTGTGAAACTGACTTTTACTTTCAATAAAAAAAATACGAAATTTTCGTTTTTAATCATGAAGTACATATAGAAATGTAGCACAGTCTTTTTTAATGATACTGCAAACAAAAAGCATCTGACAAAATTTACGGGATGTGGCGAAATAAAGGCATTACGTAATGTATACTGTAGTAGAGCAAATACAATAATATTCTAGTATTATACTATCATTTTATCTATTGTTCTGTATTGCAAAATTAAAAAAAAATTAGCAATGAACAGAAGTGACGCAAAGCCAGTTAGTCTTTACAGAGCCATGATTCTCCCAAAGGTGGTCATTGTTTACAGGTTTGACTGTGACAACCATCTTCTTAAATGACAGATGCTGCAGTGATGTTAATATGGAAATAAACTAATACATCCTTTAAAAACTTTAATGGTTTGGTATAACATATGGGTCACTGTTCTGCCTTCGATAACTTCTATATTCATCAGATTGTTTGCTATGTTTATCACTATTGCTGCTATAGCTTCTGTAGCCATGTGTTCCATTGTATGTCCTTCCTATTGACCTTTCCTGGTGACTGCCATTGTATCTATCACTTCTCCTATCATGATGACCCCCAAAATCCCTTTTCTGTCCATAACTACAGTCATTAGATCTATCTGAATAGTTTCTACTATAGCCCCTATCACCAGACCTGTCACCCCATCGCGTAGCAGACGGACCATTCCAACCAGACGAGTAGTTATTTTGACCGCATCTGTCATAGCTATTATCGTAATAACCTCGTCTGTACTGGTGACCTCTATCATTATACTGACTGTGGTTTCCATAACTATGACCTTGACCTCCATTATGATCACTGTTACCATGACGCTCATCTCTGTGACCTTGACCTTGATGAAATCTTCCATTTTGTTCTTGGTGACTTCTATGACCTTGTGCATGGTGATGATCTCTGTGACCATCACTGTTATGGCGAGTTTGATCAGTATGTTGACCTCTGTGACCTTCACCACTAGAGTGGCTCATACCGTGCCTATGACCTTTGTGAGAATGTTTTTTGGATTTTTCATGTTCTGGTTCCTCATACTCACCAGTTGCTTCCCTGTAATCAGATAAAAGAATTGATCACATTATCTTTAGAAGCGAAAGAGAATTCTACAGCAGGGAACCAGCAGGGATAAAATCAGAAGTTGTTGGGAGGACAAAAAAACATCTATGCTGAACTGATTAAATTGCCAACTACCAAAAGAAATTTTCTTCTTTTCTGACTTGGTATATTAAACCTTAAATTATACTAAAAACTATTGCAATTTTACTGTCTTAACATAGTTGTTCCCCACATTAAGCAGTGAAAGACAAGTTCACATCAATATTTTGCTAATGCTATCAAATAATTATTTAAGTACTTCCAATGCCAAAATTGATATAAAAAATTAAATCATTTGATATGAAAATGTCAGAACTTAAACTGCTAATTGATATTAATCACCCACATTTAAATTAGTTTAATGACAAAATAAAGTTTGAACAACTAACAAAAGGTATTCTGATAACATGAACAAACTGCATCAAATAATATACAAGGTTTGTAGCACTAAATCTCTACAAATGGCAGTGCTGAACTTTTAAGTAAGTATTACCCTGATCTAACTTTCAGGTCATGTATGTAGTTCCCTCTCTCAACAGGATAGCCTCTAGCTTTGCCATACGCTGAAATCATTCAATTAAAACACAACTAATCATGTATGTAGTGTAGCAGTCATTGGGAGTATTTTCAGTATTTTGCCAGTACAAAGGTAAAGGTTTTGTTTATTTAATATCACCCCTATTAAAAGGGCCAGCCAAGTTGGCTTATTAGACACCTATCTTATATTCGCACAGTACCTCCCGAATCCTTTCTCCTTTTGTGTTTATCTTCCATATTGATTCATCACTGATGCAGTATAATGAAAATTAATCTATCATAGTTATTTGTGCAACCTTACGAGAGTTAATGCGCCAGTGGTTAGATATGAATGGCTAGGGATGTGATTTTAATAATCTTAACACTTGATCTCATTTGATTATCAAGTTATAAAGAAGAAATATAGTGTACCAGTCAAGAAATTAAAGGTCTACATACAAACCTTTGATAGTGGCCGCCTTCAAATAAAGGCCACCCTGTGAATAAAGGTCATACTTTTAAAAACAGTCACTGATTGTTTTAAACAAAATTACTTCAGAATAAAGGCCATCTGTCAGTAAAGGCCACATTGTGCCTTTCCCAAGAGTGGCCTTTGTTAAAGGCTTTGACTGTATCTTAAAGTGTCCTCTGAATGAAGGTTAACTTCACATAAAGTCCTAACTGGACCGCAGTGTCATTACTGATACATTCTTTTTCATAAAGATATACAAAGTAAGTTTTATTTATTTCATACCTGACAAGGCCTCAGATGCTTTTATACCAAGTCTATCAACCAAATACCTGTAAAAATACAAACGAAAGTATAAACAATGCAGACCAAAGATTAATCACATGTGTATCAAATAGACAATGTGATGAAATGTTTTCTGATTAATATACAGTATCAATCATACAATGTTAATTTTGTTGTTGTTTTCTCATTCTAATTGAAGAATGGACACAGACTCTAACAAGGTACATGTCAAGCCTAATTCACAGGACCCATTTAAAGTCCCACAATCATATACATTTTTCAGTCGTAATAGTTTCTGTTTGTTCTATAACAGAGGAATCCGGTGTGCTTTCCTCCCGTGCGTACTTTATAGCAAGAAAAAATATTTCCAAAACCACTATCGTATTTTTTTCAATATCACTGAAAAAAATACTATTTATAGAACAGCTGTGTTTTCCTGCATATTATATTATATTATGCACACGGCATGAAGTGACGTCATGCGCTCTATATATTTCAAGTTTACAAAAGCAAAATTCACGGCAAATAAGTGTAATTAGTAGAAAAAGGGCTTGTTTCGTCGGTATTAATTATCTTGGGATAATATCAGCAATTGTTTGTTTTTTGCATATATTTTTTAATGGGACTTTAAGTCACGAAAATAAGAAAACCAAACCTTGTTTTATATTCACTGAACCAACTGAATCATGAGCTCTGTAGTGTAGATTATCACACCAAAATGATAATCATATAGGGCAGTGTATCACCAGGGTAATAGCACCCTATTCACAGCACAGGCTGATAAATATAGCGATGGACTGTTTACATAACAAGAGGGCCAAGATGGCCCTATATCGCTCACATGACAATCACTGTTCACTCATTAAAACATTGTTTTGAACCGGTGACCTAGTTTTTGACCCCAGACGACCTTATGTTCGAATTTGTCTTACATATCATTAAGACAAACAGTCTGACTAAGTTTGGTGAAGATACGATCAAAATTTGACATCTACAGTGTTAATAAGGTTTTCCTAAGATTTGACCTTGAGACCTGGTTTTTGACCCTAGGTGACCCATATTTGAACTTGTCCTTAATATCATTAAGACAAATCTGACAAGGTTTGGCCAAGATCCAATCATAACCATGACATTGAGAGCTTTTACAAGATTTTTACCTAAGATTTGACCTTGTGACCCAGTTTTTGAACCCGGCTGACCCATGTTCATCCTTGACCCACATATCATTGAGGCAAACATTTTGACAAGGTTTGGTGAAGATCCAATTAAAACTGTGACATCTACAGTGTTAACAAAGTTTTCCTAAGATTTGACCTGGTGACATAGTTATTGACCCCAGATGACCCATATTTATACTTAACCGTTATATCATTAAAACAAACAATTTGACAAAGTTTGGTGAAGATCCAATAATAACTGTGAAATCTACAGTGTTAACATGGTTTTTCATAAGATTTGACCTAGCGACCTAGTTTTTGACCCAAGATGACCCATGTTCGAACTCGTCCAAGATATTATGAAGACAAACATTCTGACAAGGTTTCATGATCATCCAATCAAAACAGTGACTTCTAGAGTGTTCACAAGGTTTTCCAGCAATTTGTCCTAGTGACTTAATTTTACTACAGAAATTACCCATTTTCAAACTTGACCTACATATTATTAAAATAAACATTCTGACAAAGTTTCATGAAGATAAATTCAAAACAGTGATTTCTAAAGTGTTCACAAGGTTTTCCCTTATTTGGCCCTGGTGACCTAGTTTTTGACCCCAAATGGCCCAATATCGAACTTGTCCGAGATTTTGTTGATATTAACGTTCTGACCCAGTTTTGCTAAAATTGAGCCAAAAATGTGGCTCCTAGTGTGGTCACAACAAAAAGTTTGACGACGCACGACGCACACCGCACGACGCCGGACGCAGAGTGATCCTAATAGCTCACTTTGTCACTTTGTGACATGTGAGCTAAAAAACTCAAACAATCATCGAAAAATTGCTTAGATGGAAAATAAATTTGAAATACAGTTGATTGTATTGTAGACTGCCAATTCAAACTCAGATGAAGTGATGTTTACTACTATTGAGATTACCTGTACTAAATGAGCCATACTACTATCATCGTACTCACCTACAAACAACATAACCCGTCCTATTAACACCATGGGTACAATGAACTCCAACTAAACTGTCTGAAAGTAAGCACATGGTCAATTATCATAAGTATCATTCAAAAGTTAAAAACCAATAATAAGTACATGCACATTCACTTGTATCAAACTGATCATTGAAATAAGAAACAGTTCACAAAACAATGATGCTGTAAGGAAACTGAACAGAACAGAACATTAGTTTATTGATGTATACCATCACCCCATAACATACACATGTATAATTATACAAAATCATGACAATAAACATGGCTAAGTATAGGTACACACACAAATCTGTTTAAACTAAACTTGTAACAAATGAATGCATGGCAATCTCATAATAAGTCTTATAACTGTATGACCATCTTTTTTGTTATGATGCATAATAATAACTGCAAAATAATTTCATGATTATTCTTCATAGATATGCTTGAAATGGAGTAAAAATTGGCACCAGTAAAATCTTAAAGAGACAAACTACATTGCCAGTTTGCTTTCCTCACAGGACCATACAAAAATAAAAGGACAAAACACAGCACTAAGCTACAAGGGGGCTTAAACTAGTTTAGAGTGTCCAACCTCCCACTTGCTTCCGGGGAAATGAAAAAATGGCCTGCTATTTTTAAACAAGCAGTGTAAATTAAAGGGGCATGCCCTGGAACTGAAGCGTCTCGAATAAAAATCAAATTGGTATCATTTAAATGCCAAAATCAATTAATGAAAGTCCTGTAAAATATTTACGAAATGTCCCGCTATTTGACTCAAAATACACATTTCAAGATTTACCAAACCTGCCGATTACGCCTTAGAAAATATTCGTCATTTTCATAACTCGACCCTTTCGGGATCTGTCAAAAGCGGAAAAAATGTCAACAAACTGTGAAATGGTAAGTATTGCTCATGTCATGTTCATTGTTTGCGACATAAAGCTTATCTATCGATCAATTATAGGTAAATATCATTGTTTTGCTGCTTGAAAGGCAGCGCGCACGCTAAGTTAAATTCTCAGACGAATCGGAAATATCGTTGTCGTCAATAAAAGGCTTGTAAGCCTTTTATTTAAACCGGCATATAAATACCCACGTGTGCGTTATAGGGCCATTTTTGAAGGCACATTCTTCTTTGACTTTTCGGTAATAATTGTTTTTACAAGTGATAAACGCATTTTTGGTGTATAAAACCCAAGACACAGCAGTTCCTGGGCATGCCCCTTTAAGTTTACCTTTGTCTGAAGTTTCCAGAAAATTGTCCACAGTTTCATAAAACCTGAAGTAAATGAATGATAATAATATTATATTAAGTAAAATTATTTTTTTAGCATCATCAACAATATCACATTAAGCAATAGCCATAAAAATGTGATATATGTGACATGACTTTAATACCTTCATTAATATGCTTTTAAATATCAGAAGTGAAAACAAAGTCTACAATTTTTTAAGAATCAACCAAACAAATACAGCCAAACCTGTGTGGCCACCTCCAAATAAAGGCCACCCTGCATATTATTAGAATCACGCACAGAGAAAATTAATGTTTGGGGTATGGAAATGCATTGTAAACAATTAGGGTTTCAGTTATATTCTTTTACTAGGGTTTATTGCAACTACAACCTGGGTTATTTGTTGACTTTTCAAGCCATAATGGTATAGGAATAACCTAGTCATACAACTGGGAGAAACCACAGACTTTCCATAAGCTTAGAGCTGGACAGCTTGTTCCTGTGAAATTTGGTACTGAGTGAGAGTTAATGGTTCCTGATTATAGATCATACTGACTATTCAACTTTGGTGGCTGATTTATGTCATTTCAAATTTTTGCTTTGTCGAAAAAAAACGACAAAGTTGCATTTTCATAATATTGTCGTCCTTTTGTGATTTTTGCATTCCGCAGAAAGAGAATATACCGTATACAATTTGGTGCATAATTTATGTGCTTGTACAACCAGAATGCGAAAATGAGACAATGTGAAAAAGTCGACTTTGTTGTGTTTTTGCTTTGTCATGGCGAAAAAGAAAAATATGACATGGCGTAAATCAGTCTCCATAATACAACAGAGGTTCCTCTGAAAATCATTATTTAGTAACTTTGCTTTCAGTGATTTTAATTTTCATCCACAATCAAGAGAATTTTTTGTACCACTTTTACATCCACATATTTTATTTTATAATTAAAATAACACGAAGTAAAAATGTATTTTGATATGCTTAATCTAAACATACTTATCTAAAATATCCTGTGATGGTATGACATGTCCGGGTACAAATATCTTTTCATATTGAATGCCTTGATCTGTGAATTGTCTAGGATTGTAGTATTTCTGTGTAAAGGTGAGATCAATTACAAGACCAATATTCAAGCCTTTCTCTTTTAATGATTCTACCAGCACTGATGGAGTGAACCTATATAGAATCAAACATATGCGATTTAAGTCATTCAAACAGATTTAAAGAATCATAAAGTTTGGTTTATTTTATATATATCGGTAAACACTTAAAAAAAGGTAAACAAATTGTTTGTTTCTGGATACCTGACCTACCCTAAATTTCCCCTTGAACCTTGACTTTTTATAAGGCCAGAGGAATGAAACATCCACAATGTTACCTTTCCACACACTTTAAAAAAAAACCACAAAGCCCTGGCCCAATACCTACCCAATTTTTAATGATCATGTAAGGCTGAAAATAAAAATAAGTTTGTTTGGAGTGCTCCTACCAACTCACAAAAGTCCTAGCAAATAAATAAAATAGGTTTTTTTTTTTGGGACTATTGTTATATCCCTACCTACCCAGTGCTAAAATTCTGGGTCCAAACAAACTTATTTTTATTTTCAGCCTAACCAGACACATACAATCTTTTTAGGTAAAATGAAAATCGTTGATAATTTTGTGCTGTTTGAGACAGTGTTATATATGCTTTTATGATATTAATTTAAACCAAGAAGCTTGTTATATAGGGTGAATTTCAGCTTTAATAAAGAGTCAATGCAATCATGTTTCTATGTACAGCAGATTCTAGAACTATAGATTGACTGACCAACAATACATACCAGTGTTCACTGAGTGCTTGTGTAAAGAAATTCTGAAAAATAAATCATCAATACTTAAGCATCTGAATGTGCAAATTTTTACTCAAATAAAACTATCTCTTATCTGACTAAAATATACAACCAAACATGTGAACAAAGATCAGCAGGATAAAAGGAAAAATCCTAGATACACTTAGGGTTTATTTCATCAATTCTGATACAAAAATGTTTTCTTCAGAGTGGCTTTTGTAAGCGCATAAATTTGTAAGTACAGCAAATTTTAGTCACAAGAAGTTTAGCTGATACCAGTGATACAATTTTTAGTTTCTTGATTTCTTTTGTACATTACAACAACTTAGATTTACTCAGACTTACTGGTCACTTACTTGATGCAGTCAATTCAATAAGGTACAGTTGTTGAAGGTTTAAACAACAGGGAAAACACATTACTCACATAAAACTAATCACAATATCTACATACAAACACACATATTATATATATAAACAGTAAACATAATGCGAGGGAAAAGGTTTGTACTAGTTAGCAATCCTAAAATACTGCTTATATTGGCTCTTCCCATAATTATGTACATGTATACTTTAAATTAAATCATGCCTATTCCAATTTACTATCATACTATGCAGATGTTTATAATAATTATTGGAGTATGTATAGTTGTATACCAACTGGAAAGTATACATGTACAAAGAAAAATGTGAGGAAAATTTGTTTTATATAATATATAACGCTTCAGAATATTTATTAGAAATAAATAAAGATTTGATTTTCTGAAAACAATTAAATGGGTTGCTAAAAATGATACAAGTTTGTAAATGAAGTTTCCAACCTCTCGCAGTGGTACTTTGAAAGTTATGAATCTTGTGCCTGATATAACATCTCCTATATTACTGTAATCAAGCCACCTGAAAAATGCAACATTTAATAAAATTTAAAAATTGAATTCAGTATTGATATTACACCCAATACAACTTTTATTAAAAGGAGCAAGGAATCATAAAACTATTCATTTCATAAATATATTTATTTTGTTCATTCCTAGCAAGTTAATTGGTAGGCATATTAGGCTTTAAAGTTTCATAAATATATAGGAGATAATCAGGAATGCCTGAAAACAAATTGATTCAGGTGTATCTTTTTGTTTTCAGAAATTCTATTAATAGTGATGTTGGACTTTCCATGTCTATTTATAGACAATTTTCAGAACACGAAACATGTCAAATTAACATAATTAAAAATACAGATTGAGGTTTACAATGTATCATCAATTGAACACTTATGTATAGATACATTATAGTACATCAAATTGTAACATAAATTAAACACTTTGACTATAAAGGACTAAAGGTTCTTAGTCTTACTTCTTAGTCTCCTTTTAAATCTTAACATTTGAAAACAGACATGTTGATAAGGCAATTTATTTTACTAATGGCAGCATAAATTGATTAGATGGCGGTAGATCTTTTCCATGAACATGATATAAAATGTGAAAGCAGAGCATGTTATTATTAATTAAATAATACTTTGGGCTGCATATGATATATTTCAAAATGATACCAGAGCAACAAAATAATACCAACAAAATAATTTCAGTTACATAAATTGATTTTAATTCCCATGCAAATGATGGGAAATGTATGTTGCTTTGCTTAATATAATACATTAAATGTTGAAGAAATTTACAGACATTTTAATACACAATATTGGTCCGGTGAACAAAAACAGTAGAAGTAATTGATCATGAATAACAACAATTAAAACAACTAGATAATAACTAGTTGGATCAACTGATTTGTGCTAATAAATGATGTTTTTTATTTAATTATAACATAAATCATATTTTTTGGTATTTAACAGCCATCATCTCCAAAGTATTCTTATACACCGTTAGAAATAAAATAGTATCCGAATTAAGTCATCCGGAACACTACTCAACTTATATGTCATGCGGGCATATCGCGATATCCCATTCCTAACTATTCACTTAAATATAACTTAAATGAACATACCTGTCTGGTAGTTTTGGCATGTTTTTTTTATTAAATAATTTAAAGATACGAATGGAAAGCAGAATGTAACAAAATGTGACAACTTTCACTTTTGACCGGAAGCGGATGTTGCACTTTTTCTTATGCACTGGTTTTGTGCAATATCGCTGTCGTCTCCATTATTATTGCAACTGTTCTTAGTCATGATATTCTTATATTTTGAAATAAAGTTGCTATCAGATATCATAAAGATTTAAGCGTTTAAGAAAAAACAAAGAGAGACAACTCGTACAAGTTCGCATTTATACCAGTTTTCTCATTCGTAATTTTTGTCTAAATGTTCACATGGATTCCAGCGTTCCGAACAATCAAACTTATGTACATTTATGGTGGATTGTTGAGAGGTTAACTTGATTTAATTGTTGCGCTAGAGTGGGAAAAGCATGCTGTTGTTGAAGTGAGGTGTTTACATACCTCCACCCCTCAGAAACAGGTACCAACCTGTACCTATCGTTGATTCCTTGGAATCTAGTGGTCGACCTTCTGCGTTGGAGGAGATCAGGTCTTCACAGACTATGAGATCCCCCCTTCCAACCCGAAGTTTCAATACCCCTTCTCATACAACGCTGCCTGTAACAGAGGTGCTCAACCCTAGTAGGGAAGTCACTAATGTTACTGAGGCTGTATCCCCACCTCTAGTGAGTCAGCGTCCACTTAGAAGAAGAGTGGCCCCAGATAGGTATGGGGAATGGGTTACCCCTGTTTCTGCAACTGCCACAGAACATCCTGAAATATATGTATAGATTTGTATCATTCTGTCCTTAGTACTTTCCTAAGGCGACTGTTCCGAAGCCCTTTCCCATGCAGTTTTACTGTACTGTTCCGAAGCCCTTTCCCATGCAGTTTTACTGTACTGTTCCGAAGCCCTTTCCCTTTTCCATGCAGTTCTACTGTACTGTTTCCATGTCCTTTATTATGTAGTTCCTGTACCACCATTCTTTTTTTCCTTTTTTTCTCTTTTCTCTCTTAAAAATATGGAACGCTTCACGAATTTGCGTGTCATATATTGTTACCCTTGTCTCAATTAACCCTTTTTTATTTTATTTCATATGTCCTTTATGTCCATGTCTAGCTGTATTATGTATTGTATATGTTATATAGTGTGTATTGTATCTGCCTAACTGTATACCAGTAAGGGGGATACTGATTAGTTGTTTATTGTACGGATCAGCGAATGAATGCGAGTATGGTTGATTGAAAGTTGTGAATTGGTATGAGAGATGTTCACTTATATTCTCGTGCACTTAGTCCCATCATGCACTATAATCCTCTTCCCGCTAAAATGAACCCTTGCCAGGTTTAAACACTCTTTAGTTCGTTCTTTTTGAGTCTAGACCGTTTCACAACTCGTCTATATATTATCTTCATCGCATTATTGAAATATAACAATTTACATTATTATATTTCTAAACTGATCCTGGTAAGTTTATTTAAATAGTTTTATTGAACATTATTGAATTAACTCATACTTCGTTTTTCGTACGCGTGGAACTTATTATTTATTTTCTGTTAAGTGTTATAGTACCGGTATATCACTGTAATAATGTTTTTATGTTTTATGCAGTCATGTTGAATTGCGGTTCTACTGTGTTGCGGTTTCACTGTGCTGTATAAGTTTCAGTTTTTAATTTGTTTTATACATGTAGTTGTTTTCTGGTTCTCTCAGGGAGGTTAAATTGGTAATTTATTCCTTTACAGGAATTTGTGTAATTTCAGTGTAACCTTTTCTTTGGAGTCTAGTTGTAATTCTATATGAATTACATGGTGAAGTTGATAGTAATTCCATATTGTGATAATTATGGAGTTATTGTAGTTAGGCCATTTTTTCTGTGATTTCCTAGACTGAGGAAATTATGGCGTTTGTAGTTTTAATTATGGTGAAGTTGTATTTTTTAGTTTAAAATACCTGTAGTATATTAAAACAAGATTGGTAGTGTAATTTTTATATGACATTAAGGTTGCATATTTGTGAAATGTCAGGAGCCATTTCCTTAAAGGGAGGGAATGTGTTACCCTTGTCTCAATTAACCCTTTTTTATTTTATTTCATATGTCCTTTATGTCCATGTCTAGCTGTATTATGTATTGTATATGTTATATAGTGTGTATTGTATCTGCCTAACTGTATACCAGTAAGGGGGATACTGATTAGTTGTTTATTGTACGGATCAGCGAATGAATGCGAGTATGGTTGATTGAAAGTTGTGAATTGGTATGAGAGATGTTCACTTATATTCTCGTGCACTTAGTCCCATCATGCACTATAATCCTCTTCCCGCTAAAATGAACCCTTGCCAGGTTTAAACACTCTTTAGTTCGTTCTTTTTGAGTCTAGACCGTTTCACAACTCGTCTATATATTATCTTCATCGCATTATTGAAATATAACAATTTACATTATTATATTTCTAAACTGATCCTGGTAAGTTTATTTAAATAGTTTTATTGAACATTATTGAATTAACTCATACTTCGTTTTTCGTACGCGTGGAACTTATTATTTATTTTCTTGTTGTTTTGTATGCTTCGCTATTTCTAACCTGTACTTTTATTATTTTATACAGGCTCTCTATTACTATTTCTTCATCACAATCATCTGAATACATATTATCGGAATCAAACAATCTGTTTGTGTGTTATATCTAAACCCCTGTAACATTATGTACAATTAAACATGGACCTATATATATATATATAATGTTAAAAAATATATCCGAGTCAAGCAAATTGATATATAAATAGACATATATATAGACATGCATACTACATTTGTTGTATAAGTCTTTGATCTAACCAGGGACACTATACAGTGCAACCTGTACAATGCAACATCCTTTGGGAGTAGTACATTTATGGTGGATTGTTGAGAGGTTAACTTGATTTAATTGTTGCGCTAGAGTGGGAAAAGCATTCTGTTGTTGAAGTGAGGTTGTTGCTCAATGGAGGGTCGTTCTGGAGAGGTTGTACTGTATATATGTATTACATTCCTGCTCTAACGTACATCTGTCGATCGAGTTTCTCCAATAATCAATCCATGTTCTGGGATAAATTATTCAAGTACACACACATTATAAACACTTAAAAAGCACGTATAATGAATGAATTATATATAATTTATACAACTGAAAGACCTCGAACCGTACACAATAGTCATAAATTATTATAGTATATACGTGATAATTTGTACCATGAAAATCAAGCGATTTATTTATTAGTCTCAAAAGTAACCGTTTTTACACTTAATTTCAAATGATTACAAAAAAGAAATAATATACACTGTATCATGTCTTTTTATGAAATATTAAAATTAATAATTTAACATTACATCTAAAAAGTCACTCTTAAGACCGTTAATTTAAGTGTCTAGTTGTTGACTGTTTCAAACGACTTTTCTTTAATTGAAACGCCGATGTATTGAAATATTATAACTGTGTAACAAACAACCAATAAAAACTTCGTTAAAACTTGGTATTAACCTGTTGAAAAATGTTGATTGAATATCAATATAGCATGATTTGTCGCAGTTAAACCTCGAAACTTCGCTCTATATTTACGATGTAATTATTTGTAAGGTAGATTACAAATTCTATTGAATTTTGAGATCGGTATAGACCGGTATTTTGCGATGTTAACTTTAGGATTTAAAGCCCGTTCCTTGTACACACGACTTATTGAATTTTTGCCCTGCCGTTGACATTTTATTTGATCAGATAAGAAACATGTGAACATGTTTATGAATTAAGTGTTGAGGATTTTGTAACTTCAGGTATGTAACGCTTAATATATTGATTTTTAAATAAAAAGACGCTTTTATATATTCGCTTAAATATCGAAATATATACTTAAAGAAGAAACTGAAAATATTCTTAAAATGTCTTTAGAATAATATAAAACGAGTAAAAACGGTTTTTCAAGACTACAGAGAGTTCTTTCTTACACTGAAAATGAATGTGTAAATCACGGTTCGTACAAAAATATTCATCCATTTAAAAGGTCACAATGAAGTTATACAAAGCTAGGAAACGCACGTTCATTTAGTGAGCATTGATATACACAATTTTACAAAAATGTACACATAACTGTGTGTATTATTTAAACATCATAAAATATTCATACAAAAGCTTATTGATTTTCAAAGACTGACAAATTGAAGACTATTCAGAAATAATTTTCTTTTACTGAATTAAAATTTTCGAAATTAATATTCGATACATTTAAGTACAATGTCAATATCCAATCGGGTTTTATTAATAGCCAAGTGCTCTAAATGATTTAAATTTCTACGATAAGACGTTCAACTTCAAAGTAGATCTTTTATATCTATTAGAATATAATTATAATTAAACTTATGTATAACCATACTTTCTGACGCATATTAAGTCACTCAAAAGCGTGTTTTATTGTACGAGTATATACATGTATATTATTTAGTAGAAAAGCAATTATAACTCTAAGCCTATTACGTTCTACCGTTATGTTTATAGTAACAGACAAATACAACATAAAATGTTGACCCGTATTAGTTTTTTATAACATATACATGTAGCTATGAAAGAAAGAGGGCAGCATTTATAAATAACTTTGGATAAATAATATTTTCATGTCTTTCAATTAGTTGAATGTATTGTACGTTCTACTGTAACCACATTTTTCAGTATGTATTTATATTGAGTAAAAGTAATACAAATGTACATAAATTTTAGGAAAAACAGTCACATTACTTCCGGTAACTAGATATGTTTTGTATGCTTGCATCTACATGTACTTCAGTTTAATAGACCGGTCATGAAAATAGTTTTGATAAATTGCTGTGGTAAATGGAATTTTTTTTCATTCAGTCATTTTTTTCTCATTTGAGAAAGAACTCGCGAGACAGTGCTGATATTCATGGAACTTTGATTTCACACTCTGTTGCGAGGAAATAGTGTTTTTACCTATAGATACAATTTAACTAAGAAAAAAACCCAGGCGAAAATGCTAAATTCATTGGAATTTGTAGATCTACACCATTAAGTGTTGAATAATTACTATTTACTGCGACAACTTATAAAAGGTACATTTTTCTTTACATTAAAAATATTCGCCAGTAAAACACATTTACATGTTAAGTTTGTTTCGACCAGGTGGACAATTCTATTAGATATAAAAGTATGTTTGTTTCTGGTTACATGCTCATTAAAACTAAGTACATGTATGTAGATTGGGAGCTTTTTATGGTTCTTGAAAGCGTTTGGAAAGGTAAAAAGAGAGAAAGTGTGTGTCTGTTCCTCGGGTGTAATAAACAGTATAGGGTTGTGGGGAAAATTAGGGTAGGTCTGGAAACCAGAAACAACATTTTTTAGACCTTACGCAATACTTAATTATTACCCTAGACCTTATAAGTACATGTACTTACTTAGGAACCTGGGGACATAATTGAGATATATATATATATAGTAAGTTACCTAGTGGAACTGCCGTTCATATGAACGAAATACTGATGATTAAACAAACGTTACCATTAATGAAGGTTATATTGAAGCGAATACTTGGATTCATTACAAAATCATACAACTAGATCGAATTCTAAAAGGGTTTGACATAAATAGTTGTTAATCTAGTTAATGTAGTTAACAAAAAGAAGGCAATGGATTTCCGATGTCAGATTCAGAATAGAAACTGTACTGATACACTTACACCACCTTAAACGACTTTAAGAGGAATAATTAATTACAAAGGGCCTTCGAAAACACGTTAACAGTACATAGTACATGTATACATATTATTAATTAATTTTAATTCATATGCATGTATTTTTATTTTTTCTTGTTCCTATTTTCAGCGAATACCACCCAAAACAAAGTTCAAAATGGGTGGTGATATAATTTCAACCGTGATGTTGGGGCTGGCGATCGTCCTCGTGCTGGTTTTCAACATTTTTTTCCTGGTTGTATTCATCCGCCGGAAGCGACTACGCACACCAAAATCGGCACCAATCAGCATGCTTCTTTTACATCTTGCATTCATTGACGTCATCGCCGCACTGGCTTGGACCCTGTACACATTATTAACTGCTATGAGCGGCGAATGGTTCATATCTGATGACCAGAGCGCACTTTCCAAAGGGTTATGTAAACAGCAAGTCTACATCATGATGTTTTGCAACCTAATCACTGCGCATACTCTCATGGCATTGATGTTTGAACGGTTTCTGTGGGTGTTTAAACCATCCAAACATCAGGAAATCGTGTTTGATCTTGTTATTCTACTGTTCTTACTAGCGCTGTATGTATTTGATGGTGGTATTGCAACATTCACATTATGGGGATTTGGTGAAGCAAAATACTTCTCGGATCAAAATCAATGCGCTGTGGACTATGCACAATCTGAGTCACACTTAAACTTTACTTTCGCTATGCATTTTTGGATACCTATTGGAATTATTACAGCATTATACATCGCTTTGTTGATCAGAGTCAAATTTCTTCAAAAGCGCCGAGTTGGGAATGGACCAATTGTACTGGAGGAAAATTTGAAAGCTGTTGGTGATTCTTATGCAGACAGGTTGAAGTTGCAGTATTCAAGGTTTCAAGGCGCTGGCGCAAAATCGGTAAAGCCGAAAGTGAACGACACAAAAATAGTTGACAAAGCTGGTTTCCAAAGTGACGACGATGACTTCAATTCTTCGGATGAAGAGAAGAGCAAAAGTGATGAGTCTGGTGGAATGTCACGTGATTATGTCATGAAGAAGAAACAAAGAGGACAAAAGAAACTGTATTTCTTGTCAAGATCAGACCTTCGTGAAGCGCATATGTATGCACTGATATCTGCTGTTTACTTCATTTGCTGGTTACCATACGTCGTGCGAAGCCTTATCTGGACATTTTACTATTATGAGATTACAATTAGTACTTCAATTACCATGGCGACCGTGTGTGCTTCTCATTTCTGTTCTTGTTTCAAGGTTCCATTTTACCTAATGTCAGACAGAATACGAGGTGCAGTCAAGAAAACCCTTGGGTTTAAGGGGAACCAGTCTAAGTTTGACACCATTAATGAGAAGACAGAAGCACGTGAAGACACCACGGAACTGTGAAAAGTTGACAATTAGAACAAAGGGAGAATTACATACGCAAAACCATACATATAGTTAAAATAAACCTTTTAAAATGACGTCAAATGTACATATTATTCGCTGGTCGAAGTTCTGAAGTCATGTAAAAGTATGGGCGTTACTATAAATAAAATTATAGCATTTAAATTGTAAAGGTTAAGTGGAAATATTGTTCTTTTCAGTGATACCAGTATATTATACTACCAGGCAGCGGTAGCGGAACTGTGATATTTAAAGAAATGTCTGTGATTCTTATGTGATTTTTTAACTTTTCGGCAACTAAGAATATTGTCATAATTATATAATTCTTTATCTAGCTTGGTCCTTCCGTGAGCTGAATCTCTTGACCATACCTAGAATGGATTATATGTGTTAAGGCTATTTGCTAATAGAGAGATAACACTGGTGTTTGTAGCAATGACCGAAATCTTCGTTTTTGTACATAACACATCTATTTGCAAGCAGCTGATTGTGAACAACCTCAGGAACATAATATTTTATCTTTACACTTTAAGCTAGTTTGAATGTCAAATCAGGTCAGGATTTACAGCTGATAACTTTTAAACATAATAATGTATGACTTATGAAGACATGGATTAAGAAGTTTGATACTATCATTATTGACTTTCTGTGAGTTCTCCTGGGTGATAACAAGCTATGTCAAATGGAGCCTTACCATTGGTCAATAGAAAATATCAGCTGATACAACCAATCAGTGGCTTCAGAACAGTACAATGGAGACATGCCATTGGTCAATACACACAAATACACACAGGAACTACCACCAATAAAAAAATTCGGCTTAAAACAAAGGTCTAAAAACTGCATTTTTCAACTATTATTGCATACTACTAACAACTCTAGTTGCATGCTCCCGATATTCTCTTCACAGGCAAACTTATATTAATTATATTTTTTATTCAGTCATGTAAATGTATGTATGAAACTGAAGCATTTCATTGTCCTCTTCCTGACAACAAAGACCTTTACTATACAATGCATAGTACAGGTCTTTGCTGATAGCTTCATTGTCTACTATTCAAAATATATGTACTTCTTTTAAATGGTATCCTTTTCACTATTTCTTTTATGTTTTAGACTATACAACTTAAAACAAAATGTTCTGCAAAAAATCAAAGAATATATTTTTTTTTATAATAAACACAAGTCTACTTTTATATTCTTCATGTTTTTATTCCCAAGAAATCATCAAACAAAACATTGTATCCACATGTATATAATTCAGTGAAAAACTGAAGACAAATAACTCTGTCAAACCTGACTTAGTGGTAAAAAATAAATACATATCACAAAGTAAACAGTAACTTGTTCTTTGAAGACATTTATTGAAACAACACATCAAATAAACATAGAAAAAAATCAACTTCATATAGGGCTCAACTAATCTTTTTCAGGTTATTTATCCAGTAGGATGACCAGCCTGGAATTTTATCTACATGTAGTTCTACAGTAATTCCTGTATATATTTCTACTTGTAATTATGAGTGGACAAGTGGATTTGTCGAGCTCTGGTGTATAAAGATAACAACATCTTTTCATACAGTGACCGTGTTCACAGGTTCAACTGTGGGTAAATTATTGTCCCAGACAAGACTACATTTTTGTTCTATTATCATAACATATTGCGCAATTTGTAAATAAATGAAGTGGAGAATAAACTGAAAGTTTGAGCAAAAGGTGACACCACTTGCATGGTGTAGCTCCTGTAGCATTATCTGTTATCTTGGTAATCAGTAACATGATACTCCATGTGTGTACAGCCCATTTATGATGGAGAGTTTCCAGGGCACTATAACATTCCTGTCACAGACACTGCTTTAACAACTAACGGATATTTTACATGAATCTTTATAAAAAATGTAGTTAGAACATATAGTCATTCTTGTAAATATATACTCATGACATAACATGGTGTCAGAAGTGCAGAAAAAAACATTCCATATGTAGACAGACTATTAAATGTTAAATAGTAAGGATATGATAATTCCTAAATAAACTAATATCATATGTTGTATGAAAAAAAAATCCTAAACTTAAATTGTCGGAATATTAGATCTACTAGAATTGACAATGAATCTGAGTGGGATACCGCAGCCTCAAATGGACTGGACATCGTCCAATTTAGTTGAGGAATTAAAAAAAATTCCAAGAACATCTGTTGATGTCAAGGCTCATCGAAGGATCAAGGAGAAGATGTCTGTGTTACCATGTTGTTGTTATGCATGGGTGCAAAAGGCAGAGAGACATACAGAGCTGCCAATTTGTCGGAAGCAGACAGAAAAGAAACACAGAAAATACAAAAAAAGTGAGAGAACATATGGCTCCAAGAATAAACCCAGTAATTGGACGCTATCAATTTAAAAATATAACCCAAGCGAACAAAACAATGGAACAGTTCATAACAAAAGTAACAAATAAAGTGGTAGCATGTGACTTTGGGACTATGAAGGATGACATGATCAGAGATAGAATTATATTTGACGTAACATCTGGCAAATTGCTTAAAAAACTTTTGCAAGTCGGCCGTTTTGGAAATTCATCTCCAAGAAATGCAGGATGTACAGGGAATGGCTGCACTGTAAGAACTGTAGCAGATGTGGAGGCTAGCACTTGGATACACAGCGTTGTCCTGCTAAAGGGACACAATGCAATAAAAGGAACCACTGGGCTAACGTTTATAAGACTAAAAAAATTAATGCGATTTCAGATTTATGTGAGGAACTATTCATTGATTGTGTCAAAAATGTTGACAGTATTATAAGTGTAACATTAAACAATGGACAAATTTTCTCAGAATTATCAATTGGGAATAGAAAAGGCTGTTCAGATGAAACTTGATACTGGCTCACAGGTAATTATCTATTTTTCAAGGTTTGGGAATCAAAGCACAACTTGAAAAGCCTACATCTCAATTGTCTGCTTACAATGGCAACTCCTTGCATAGCAGAGGGCAAATTATTCTTCCATGTTGTAATGCTGTGTCAGGCCAAGTAAAAAATGTTATGTTTCATGTCGTAGACACAAAATCCCCACCATTAAAAGTGTAACATTAATGCTCTCATCATGATTACAATAAATGTTCATTCACTACATATTGGTACAGTATCTTCCATAAATCTTAAATTTCATTGATATCTTATTAATTAGTTAAAGAAATACAATCAAAATCTAAACCGAACATATTTCTACAGTGATGGATTTTCTGTATTTACTTCATACCAAAGTTGTTGCACACTTCAATATATGACATTCAATTCTGCATCCATTAGTCCACCTGCATAAATGACACAACAGACTTTGCCCATTCTAGATTTAAAAATAACATTACAACACTGAATAACTATGTTATACTGTATTTTTACTGCACATATTTTCATTATTTTGTTATAAAATTAATGATATACAATTTTAAATCACAAAAAAAGAAATTTGACTTCACAGCCCAAAACTAATAAATAGGACCTGGGGTTGAATAGTTATTGCCTACAATAAAACTGAGAGAAATATTCTAACAATTTCAAATATCAAAACCCGAATGTTAAATTCATAATTCCAGAAAGTCCAAATAAACACAATATTCAGCAAACAAAACACTTATAAAATAAATGTAGGATAAAATATTTGAGTAAAATCACAGCAAAAGAGATTTTTGAAACAGGAACCAGGCTCACTTTGATTCAAATGAGAACTGTCAAGTATCTCAAAATGGTTCCAGGTCTGGATTCCTTAAGTAGTAACAGAATTCACAACATTTTTTGTTATCTTTTTTTGTTTGATTTACTTCTGTTTAATGGCTTTTGCTTCTTTGAAAATGTAGCCATAATAGGAACATGATCAGACGCAGCATGAATCCTGAAACATAAATAGGTACACAATCAGTAATAAACAAGATTTTAATAAATTTAACAAAACTGTGGAATCTCTTATCTCACTATCTTATGATATTTTTTACAATGTAACAAAAAAGTCTTTCAGTCTGCACACATTAACCCACAAGCCCGCAGCTCGAAGCTAGTAAATTTCTTATCAGGCTAGTAAACTTTCTAACAACTATATACTCGGGCTAGTGGTAAATTGTTTATTTTCAACAGTCCACAGTTCGGGCTAGTGCTTTAAAAAACTAATCTTTATCAACTCAACCGAAACTTCAACATGATATTGCCTTCTTGATAATGATAATTATATATTGAGCGTTGATCATTCCATAAATATATGTAACTTATCATTCTAAATGGCCTCCGGCAGGTAAAAAACAGACTGAGGGTGCTATGCAATAAATGGAAAGATGTCACATGTGCTGAAATTCAATTTCTTTGTATGAACACACATTATTCAACACTACACAACACAAACTATTTTATTTGTAAAATTAATTCTAAAGATGAGCTGTTTTTGATGGGGGTGGGTGTTACTGTTGCTGCACAAATTGTTAAGCATGAATCGAAATGAAATCAACATCAATAACAATGCACATGGCTTTCTAAATCTAAGAAACAGTCAAAACACTGACAGCCCTATTTTTATAGTTTTGAGGAACATGTATTGGGTCCGCTTGAGAGGGAAAATTTGCATTGTTTGGGGAACTTTTGAAGACTTACATGCTTTCTAAAGGTTGCATCTTAAATGATTTCCTTAATTATAGGGAAATTTAACTCTAAGTGTGAAAATAAGTACTTTTTTACAAGGATAACTTGGGCAAATACCAAACCCAGAAATGGCATAAAAAGGACTGACTGACCACAATTGGACAGAAATGATATATGGACTTTACATACAATTGATTGTTTGTCAGAAGTTTATTTTAAACTATTTTTATATAATGAGAGTTAAAGGATGACTATTACTGAAGAATGCTACGTATTACAGTTGGGCATAACCTCAGATGTAACTGTAACTGTAATTATACATACCCTCTTGTACCATCATCAATGACAGAACAAGCATCAATCACACAGCAATCTTCCCATGTTTTGAAAAAAATGTAATCAATCTAAAAAACAAATATATAAAACAAATTCACCGAAAATCTGTATTTAATATAGCTGACAGAGTTATCAATTTATTCATCAATAACAATTAAACCCCTGTCACACTATGACATGTTTCAACTGCGTTGGCATGGCATTGTTAAATTTTCTAAAGCGCCGTGAGATCGCAAGAAAAATCTGATTTTTTTTCGTGAAGATGGAGATTTCATGATCCTAACAGTGACCAAGGCGTTGTTACTGAGCTCTAATGGCGTTCTATCGCGTTCCTTTTTTTGTTTGACCTTAAGCCAACCCCACTAACTGCGCTCTTAATAGAATGCAGAGTGACGGCATTTTTTTTGTGCCTGCTCAAAGTGCATGCCATCACTCAGCATTCTATGCAATCCCAATGTGTCCAGTGGCGATGCCACTGAGTTGCAGCGGCGATGCCAGTGATCATACTGCATGCATCTTGGCATTCTGCATTTTCTTGGACACCATGGGATCGCTGTGAGAATGCAGCCCTAGTATGACAGGGTTTTACTTGCCTTTATCACATTCATAATCATTGAAGACAACACAAGTTTCTAACATAGGTATCAAACAAATTGCTTCCATCATGATACTATTATGTATTGCGAAAATATTTGTGGATAATTCATACATTAAAATGATAAAACATGCTTAGTGAACAGATTAGAAAATTTTGTGACCTACATGTACATACACAATTTCTTTTCAGTCACCAAAGTATCATCAATCAACAGTGTTAATGTTACCTATATACTAATCTATAAGTATGTACAATGGAGATAAATAAACGTTTGATGTTGTAAAATCTAGTATAACTACAAAAAGAATGAAAGCAGTTTTTATTGGTAAATTTTAAGACATAGCCTGTAAACAACCAATCAAGTAATTGTTTACCAGCTTGTGCATAATTAAAATATTGGACACAGAAGAATATACAGTAGCACCTCATTATCTTGAGGAGTCATACAACCAGAGCTTGTGATAAAACTGGCGCTCGTTAAAACTGGGGTTTGTTTGTTGAATAAAAAATCAAGTCATACTAAAATTATAGACATTTTTATACCACTAACCACTAAAATGACAGGACTTCAAGATCTACTCAAGATAAGCCAAATGCTTGTGATATCGATGCTCGTAATAATGAAATTTTACTGTTTGTATATATAAAGGTAACCTGATTAAAAATAGGAGAAAACTGCCAAGATCAGAATGAATAATATATTCTAGGTAAAACATAGACTCATTCACGGCTTGTGTCTTACCCTTTTTGTAAGATTTCTCTCTAAAGCACTGAAAGTAAAACCGTTTTGGTTCTGATTTTTTAAGCTTGCCCAAACATCAACCAATTGTGACTGACCAGCATTTGGAAATTGTTGTTTACCAATCACATATCTGAAAGAAATACAATACAATTATCATAAGCACAATATTGAATATATACATGTATGTATGACAATAACTCTTATCAGATCACCCTTAAAAAATGTTGGTTTGTGGTTCAGGGACACAAACTAAATACACTGAGTACCGGTGAGTAGGGTAGGATTTGGAAAGAGTAACATTACATAAACTTTTACTGAAAAACAACAAACTTGAAAAAAAAATTGGATCTGGATGTAAGTGTAGCTAAACAAATCTAAGGATGGAATTTTTATTCAGCCTCACTGACCACACAAAACCAGGTAGTAGTTTACACAAAAATGAGTCTTCATTTGTATCTATAAATATTCATTTGACAAGAACATAGTCCATCACTTACACGCAACTTCGATAAAATAAAATTTATGAGTTTTGTGTTGTAATTTGAGTATTTAACAAACTTCTGATGAGAATAAAATCACAAGCTAGTAATTAGTGTACATGCCGTATTAACAGTCCTTATATCCTTGCATATAAGCAATAATATAATCATTAGGGCTGTCCCGATACAGATCTCAGCCGATACGCTACGTATTGCGATACGGTACTAACGATATGCAATATCTACGATACGATATAAAAGTACTTCAAAGTAATAAAAACGTAATAATATAATTTATAAGTCAATATCTACTCGCCAAAATCTGAATATTCGAATCGAATTTGTGGTCTAGCTTTACCTCATGCTGCTATAATGTCTACAAATAGCTGCTAATGTCTATAAATATGTGGAACCCCAGATATTAGTTGAGTAAGCATTGTCGACGATTAAATGAGAGTAAATTCGTAAATCTAGTTCAGTTGCTGAACATTCTAGGAGTTTTTAATATAAAAGTAAATAAAACGCGATACGGCCGATACACGACCATCCGATACGATACGCATATCGTTCAGCAGCGTACCGGTACACCGCCATATCGGGACAGCCCTAATAATCATGCAACAGGGGCTGTAACTGCAGGGCTTTTTTACCCTCCTTTAGCAGGGGCTGTTAATAGGTGTCTTCCCATCAGGAAAATTCTTTAAAATCCAAGAATTCGATTCACATCAAGTTTTTCCTTCACCCTTTGCTAAAATTTTGCATTATCTTTTCCCAAATTTAAGGAAAAGGCCCCCTCCCCAACCTCTGAAAAAAGCCCTGAACTGTAATTTGACAAAATCATAAAATTTCCTTTTTGTTCTTACCTACTGAGTAACAGTGATGCCTACATACAATTTCATCACGTAAGACATTTAGAGATAAACAGAGCACTAACCTCATTGCCTTCTCCATAGGTTCTGCATTGAAATCTCCAAGAATAATAGCTGGTCCCTGGAGAGATTTAACATGGTTCCAAATCTGGACAACTGACTCCTCCCTAGCTTCATGACTTAGAGATAGATGTGTAGTCAAAACATTTAACTAAAATAAACATATATTAAAATAAAAATTATATCCATTAATACTGATACATATAAAAATTAACTGCATGTTTTTTTTCTCAACATGATTTTTGACTTACTTACTGCTATCTGGGACATATATTTTGGTCCTAAAAAGAGGACAGGTACCGAGGTAAAACTCATTATCAGTCTCCGAGCTCAAATATCATATTTTGTCTTTTAACATATCGAAGTTAATTATAATCAGACAATAACGATGTTATTGATACAACAGCATAATTGATCAGCATATGTATTTAAACCTTAATCTGCTAGAAGATATCTTTTCAACCGTAACACTTTGAGAATCGAATTGAGATTTGAGCTCGAAGACTGATCATAACTTTTATAATCTTAGGACCAGATCTTTGACTATGTGCGCAAACAATAAATATAGTCATAATTGTAACAAATATGAAATATTCCAATAAATTTGATATACAAAACTAGCAAGTAGATTTCAGCTATACAATATTAACCATAATATTACAGAAAGTAGAAATATAAAAAATCCTACTTTTCCTATGGATGGTATGAATATTTCTGCATGAAGCAACACCCTCTGGTGAGTATCTGCACTGTTACTTCTGTTTCTGGAATACAAAGTTTTAATGCCATCAACAACAACAACAGTAACAACAACATCCATACAGTCAATGATTGTTTAATATCATAAAAACAAAATGAAATACAGTCAAACCTGTGCTAGCGGCCACCTCCAAACAAGAGGGCCACAATGGCCCTTTATTGCTCACCTGACAACAAAGGCACAATAATTAATGACCAGGTAATATAGTTTCCATCTCTTAAAACTCATTTTTACGTAGATTTTGAGATCAAAACTAACAATGAAGGTATAATACTGTTAAACAAGCTAAAACATAGCAAATTTTCTAATCCAAGGGCCCATTACTCTTGAAGTTGTGGTCCGATTCCACCCATAACTGAACTTGTTCATAACCATAAGGTCATACACATTCATTGTAAATATGATTAGGATCGGTAAATAAATGAAGGCGCTAGAGTGTAAACAAGCTAAATATAGCAAATTTTGTAATTCAAGGGCCCATAACTCTAGAAGTTATTGTCCGATTTTGCCACCATTGAACTTAGCCAAGCATTGTGGCCATATACATTGTGAGCAAGTTTAATCACGATTAGTTAAGAGCTGCGGATGCTAGAGTGTAAACAAACTAACTGTGGACGGACATTCAACGATCCTAAAAGCTCACCTGATGAATCAGGTGAGCTAAAAAGGCCACACATTGAATAAAGGCCATTCTTTTAAAAACTGTAATAGATTATTTAGAACAAAACAACCTCCAAATAAAGGTCACCTGTCGATAAAGGCTACATTTTGTCTTTCCAAAGGGTGGCCTTTGTTCACAAGTTTGACCTTAACTATTTATGGGAAACAACAAAAGTCGGCTAAATCAAATAATAAATGACAGGTCTGTGCTTAAACCTCAAAGAACTGAAAATATGTAAATTTTAATGTGTGGCAAATTGTTACTTCTTACAAGGACCAGAACAATGACATGGAATAATACTATAAGCATATTGTGTCTAAAAGAAAGATTTGGGATCCAACTGACATTAATTTTGTAAATGCATCTTTTATAAACACAAATTACAAAAAAATGTTGTTCCATGCTGCATAAAAACTTGTTGAGACAAACATTGATACTGTCAAATTTTTATGACATTTTAGTCACAATCAAATTGACCTGATTTTTGGCCATTTTTTTATTACTGAGCTATTAGGAAAAGAGGCCATAATAGTAAGTTAAAAATCAACCCCAGTATGCTACAGTATTCCTACACAGACAGCTTTGGCATCCAATCATATGGTTATAAGTTTTTAGGATGATCTTCAAATTAAGACTTTTGAACCCTAATGTTTATATCTAAGCCTCGATCAACAAATATAAGCAAAAGAAGCTGATCTGAGCCAAATAAGCTGAACTGCACAAAAGAGGTCTAAAACACATTGTATCTAGTAATGTATTCATAAAAAATATGTAAACTTACATAAATAACATAATACAATCATACGACAGAATTGGGAACTTTGACATGATGGCGACACCTTCCTCTGTGCGGCCATCTTCAAGTGTATTAGGCTGCATTTGAGCTGGTTGATAAACATACTAAAAACAAAAGAATTACCATGACAACAGGCAATCTGTATCCAATACCATACAAAAATGTGTAACAGTCTCAGGGCTCGACACTAAAACTTTTTCAAGAGGTAGTCAGCAGGACTACCAACATAGAAAATGAGGAAGTCCTTGCAAATTACAGGTAGTCCGTTAATACATAAAATATGTGATTGTCATTTTATTAAAATCTTTTTACTTATGGCGCAATTTTCTCTCATTGGGAAAAAATGTATACTGTTTTACTTAGGGAATGGACCTGAATATTAATATGAGTATTAACTTTCCTGACATACTAAATCCTACCTGGTATTGAGGTAACCATTCAGAGAGTGTGTGTATCTGATTTGGCCCCAAGTCTTCCCCTTTTAATTGTTCATACCTCACTTCCTGTAGAGCTATAATATCTGGGTCAGCTTTTTGTATAGTCTAAAACATAAGTTAATTAAGACAGCTAAATACATGTACTTAGTTGACCATCTAGACCAGGTTAGTAATACCATTGATGATTTTGAGAAAAATACTAATTGACAGCATTTGTAAAATTTGTTCAAATAAAGCAGGAAAGAAGATTGAAACTAGAAATGTGTCCGGAGCGCTTAGACAAAAAGGGGCTTGATTTCTGTAAAAATGTTTGGATTTTAACAGAAATCGAGTCTGACCTTAATTTATTTTATTATACACCTTCAAAAGGACAAACAGGGGTAACACTGATTATATGAACTGAATTTTATAATCTGGGGTCCACATACAAATTTTTATACCATAAAAAATCAGAGGCATGTATTCTCCAGCCACAACAGAAAAAAATAATTTAAATTAGCAAAATTTTAACATCAACACTTCTGTTAATTTAGTTAATTTTTTCTCTTGAGCACACTTTTCATACTTTTTGGGCATGATTTGTCCCTACTATTTTCATAACACCATGATTGAATGCAAATTCTCAAACTTAATGATTGGTGCCAAAAATAGGGTACATGAGTAACCAAAACACAACCATTTTTTTCTGACCAAATGCATAGTGAAATCAGAGCCAGAATTTATTTCTTATATTTAATTACAATAACCTAATTAGGTGATAAGGCATAACTTACCTTTTTAAGATGATGCATTCTTTGCATGTAGCCACCGTATTTTCTTGACTTTGAGTTGAAATTCCATATATTATATACCATAACAGAAAATGACTCAATTCCAACATCTTTGTCCATCAATTTATCACCTTTATCTATATGGTTGACATTATTTCCGCTTGAGTCATACAATGTAGAACTTACTTCATTTTCTGCAGCAAGGTCAAGGTCTTTTTTTAGGTACGAATACTGCCCAATTTGTTCATTATTTTCAGCTATAAATTTAAAATAACTATCTCCTGGATTGGGGAAAATGAATTTTGAAAAGCTTGATTTATCATTATTTGTAGAATTCAAACTTTTTAAAAAATAAGTATGCATATAAATATTAAAATCATTCATTGGGTATTCAGACACAGTGAAATTATGAGAATATAAAATATTCCTATGTCTCCATGACAACACAAATTTATAAACACTGCCAAGGGTAACAAAGCTTGTTATTCCATACTGATGCCCGCTCCTGTCTCTCACTGAGTCATCAAAGTACAATGGTTCTACCATGTTATGAGTATAAACCAATGTCTGAAATGCATAGAAATGTTGAAGTCAGCTGTAAGAAACACTTTTTTTCAGGACATATTTTGATATTTTATTTAAGTACAAGCAAACCATTTCAAATCATTACAAGTTATGAAGAAAAATGAATGCTTAGCATGGTTATATAATAACTAGGCTTCATGAAACAGTCTGACAAACTAAACAATGTACAATGTATTGGTATTAAAGAAATATTTGTAGTATTGAAGATAAATCTGCTAAAATTAGTTTAAAAGCATGATCAGACAGCTCTTAGAAAGAATGATCTCCTTAAACAAAGGTTTCTAATTGTTGAATGTATTACCAATCTGATAATATGAGTTGCTAAGTAAAGGAAAAAAAAACAGCAACTGATGTTTAATGTTTACTCTATTTAAAGTCAGCCACATTCCATTGTTGTATGCTTGTATGGCTATTTATGTCTTGTTATGATGTATGTAACTTAGTTTTTCATTTCTTCATTTAATTTAGATTTAAAGTAAAAGTCCAAATTAAACCACATCTACTACTGGTACAAATTTGTTCTCCCATATTTCAGACCAGGACAACTAACCAACAGTTGAAACCAGTGGGGATTACCTGTACCTTCTAATACTATGCATCAGTATCCATTGAAACATCATTAAAGTGTGAAAAAAGTCAAATTAAATTAATTAATCATATTCATGATCTGCCATCAATGTATAAAGGCAAGCTTTTTAGGAAGCAGTCAGTTAAATGGATGGATTGGAAATGCCTAGACCTCGCAGCAATTATCGTACAGGTATAATCCTCACATGGCCTCATAAAAGCCGCAAGTGGTGCCGAATAGGGCTGTCACGATACACCAAGAGTATACCACGATATATATTGGGATACAGTGTTACTGTATTGCGATACGTATCACAATATTTTACTGACTCTATTGATGAAGAATTATAGGCTGTTATCCCATTGATTCAGCTAGTCCAGGAGATCATGGAGCTGAGTGACACAGACACAACAATTATAATGTCACACAATGTGATCAGGGGTGTGGAAATATCATATTTTTCTACTTGTCACAGGACCAGTAGACCAAAATACCTTGTGGATTCATCCACTGTCTTAAATGAAAGAAATACAAATGAAAAACCAGTACGCCATTGTTGTATCGCGATACAATCTTTTTCTGGCAAATATCGCGATACCCCAGTATATCGTGACAGTCCTAGTGCCGACACTCATCTATTCACGGCCTCAGTAAGATCTAACCAACTATGAAAATTCATGTTGCTGCCTCTTATAGTGTCTGAGTAATGAGCTACATTAAAGTGTTTGCATGACGCAGATGCCACAGTGATCACAACAGCTCAATTTTTTCTTTTAAAACAGACAAGCTAAAAATCTGTGAAAAGTAATACATTCACCATTTTTCTAAGATAAGGCACATCTGGTGATGTTGAATTCTGTGATGATGGAACACTCCAAGGATGTCTCTTCAAAGCATACAGTCTGGCATGCTGTCAAAATATAAGAGTAAAATAAGCATATCAAGTTTGAAATTACATGCTCCAAGCCCAGATCAAAATTAGTTACAATATTAATTATTATTTGATAGTACTTAAAGACCCATAATCACATAAATTTATCGGTCGTAGTAGTTTCTGTTTTTTCTGTAACAGAAGAATCCGGTTTGTTTTCCTCCCGTGTGTACTTTAAAGAAAAAATATTTCCAAAACCACTATCATATTTTTTTCAATATCATTGATATAAAACAGCCATGTTTGCCCGCAGTCATATTATGTACACATCATGAAGTGACGTCACACGCTCTATATATTTCAAGTTCACAAAAGCAAAATTCACAGCGAAATGAGTGTTTTTAGAAGAAAAAGGGCTTGCTTCGTCATTAATAATTTTCCTGAGATAATATCAGCAATTGTTTTTTTTGCATAAATTTTTTACAGCGAAAAGCTGTTGGGACTTTAACAGTATCATCAAAAGTTGTATAAATTCCCTTCAATGAAAATGGAGTGTTTAACAGTGTACCTAAAGCTACCAAAGAATATCTAGAGCAACTAGATTCATCCTTATATTCCCTGGAAATGAGAGGGATCATTAAGTCCTGTTTAAGCTTTAGACCTGAATTAACACCATCATAGATAAGATTCTGTAACTACCTCATATCAGTTTTGAACTCATATACTTATAGGTGTAAAATATGAATGTTTCTGGTTACCTGACCTAACATAGTTTTCCCCAGCCCACCTATTATAGACTTTATGTTAGGCAAGGGCGTATGCATGTATATAAGTCCATGGCCTGAGTAACGCTAACACATAGTACATCAACTTACTATTTTTACTATATCCATACATATACAAGATTGTATTTTTAATGAGCGTGTTAACAAAAACACACACACAAGTTTTTATATCTTACCTCAATTATTTTCTTTACACTAGGATCAGTCTGCGTTGCAACAATCTCCTGTCTCAGTACATTCCCAAACTCTTGATGAAAAATACCTTAAAAAGATATACACAACTTGATTATATTTAAATTGGCCAAAACATAGTGACTTATTTCTAAAACATTGGGTATATTATACTTATATATATAATATATGTCGTGATATAAATATTAGTGATTGTAATCAGTCCATGAAAATTCTGTTGATTAATCAGAGGCAAAAGTCAGTGATTAATCGATTAAAACTGATTAAATAAGAAATGTCCAAAAGTGTTACTGTTAGTATTGCATAAATTTAACATCCTTTACACCAATTGAAAGCACAAAATCAATAAAAAATATTAAATGAGTTAATATCACATCAAAATATACTACTAAACAAACCACACTAGACCTGAATTATGCTGTATTTATAGATACAGTTTGAACAGCAGTTATATTAAACTAGTCACAAGCTAAACAAAACCGGCAATCATTTATGTATTTTAAGTGAAACCACTGTCAGCAAAGTGTAAGACCTGCAGTACTATAGTCAAGAACGACAACTCTGCAGAATCAATTATCCATTGACAAAATGGGAGCATCGTCATCATCACGTCAACGACCACTTCTCAATATTTGTTGAATATAAAATGATTAATAAGAACATCACAAATAAATATAATAGTGATAATATATGTAATATGGACTCCTTTCAATCTAGTAAGTAAATATCAATGCTGTCATCAAAAGCAGGAAAATAGCTTCTCCTTCCATTTAATGGGTAGAAATCCTAATTATCTATAAAAGTTTAAAACAATGCACTGTATTATGTTATGCATTATATACATACCAAGTCAAATCACTGATTATATGAAATATTAAACACATACTCACTGTCTGTCATTGCCACATGTATAAGGAATTAAGGTATCTGGCTTGGATTTCTGGTCAAATCAAGTTTCACCAATTCATAGATTTAAAAACTAAACCATAATTATGTACTAAAATAAACCCACTGTATAAAGTGCATTGCAAGCAATTTGAAACAAATATTACATTTGATTGGTCTCCTATAAACCAATATCGCACGTAATTTACAAACTTTTGATAAACTATAACTACTCTGTATATAGGAATATATTAAAACAAATAGCCTTAAAATGACTATAAATGTATAAAGCAGGGAACTGTCCGCCGTTTGTTAGATATTTGACTTTAAAGAAATTCTGTACCCAAAACCCCGCTGTTTATTACGTAATACTTCACAGATAAAAAATGAAAACAAGTATCAAAATTCTGTGGCATGGTTCCCTAGATTAACATTTCCGCTACAAAATACAAAAAACCGCTTTGAAATCCGTCATCAAATAAGACGGCAATGTTAATTTGAAAATGACACCTACTGTGTTTTTTTAAGCTAAGCGATTAACAATTGAAGTGTCGGATCATTATCGTTTCATGAAATCAATGAATTTGACACACCCCATTCAATTTTGACAGCCAATCAAAATCGCTTATGTTAAGTTTATACGGTTCAATAATTGAAACCATGCCCTGGTTTGATGTGTAGTAAGAGATTTTATAACAAAATTTTGTCATTAATGAATTAATACTATCCTATCGTACCAATACAATGCACATTATGTTAGAGATATTTAACGCTGATAAGGAAAAGTCGATAAAGGGATGCAGTATTTATCGCAATAAAACACAATTTTTGAGCTTTCGGTTAGAATTTTTTGTTGCTTGGTATTAAAGTGTGATATTTAATCTTAGTAATTAACTTTACGTTATTTTAGAGATTTTAACCAAGCCAGACACGTTAAACATTGAGCGAATTGTTTCTGACTTAATGTAAACAAGTCTTTAAAACAACATGCTAGATTTGTATTTGGTATAGACTGTATTGGTCAGATCTTTACTTAGTAGTTACTTAGTCCAATCAATGAGCATAGTCTTAATCAAGAGTCATGTTTAAATGCTACTCATCAAGCACTGAATAGAAAATGGTCCCAGTACTAAACTGAAGGAATCATCTGATCATTTCTTATTGTATCCGAAATTTTATTTGTCCGAATTATATTTTGTTTGAAGTTTGAAAAAAATACTATTCTCACCTTTACATGGATGAAATAAACTCAGAAGAAAGCAGCTCGCTATGTATACTGATATATGAATCATTTGCCTCATTATTATCTTCAAAACTGATTAAAATAAATTAATATTTTAAATAAAACCATAATTATTGACTGATAATGAGAACAGTTTTGATAAATAAGGGAGGGAACTCTATTTTAATTATTTTCAGATTTTCTGAAAACGAAAGTTGAATTCGCGCATGCGTCGTCATACTGCGACTTAGGAACATGACATCGATGGGGCGTAAATAAATAAAACATATATTTCCACTGACAGGTAGAATTAGGTAATTACATTTTTCTTTTATATTTAGTGTGTATGAATTTCATTGACATGTTATGTGTTACTGAATATATAGTATTAAAAAAGGTCAAATCATTGCACCACTTTACAATGCGTACTTTCGGTTTGACTTTTAATTATTTTGTTTTTATTTATTCATTAAAACCAAAAGTACTCGTTTGTCTGAAATAGTTTGTATATTTAATTGTTTAATTTCCTTATTTTAGGGTCTAAATTAAGTTTTGATGTTTTTTTGTTGCTAAACCTACTTTCGTTTTCGATTCTTGATGTGGCAATAAAAAAAACTGGAAAAAAGCACAAACAAAAAGACACAACGTCATTTTTTTTTAATTTGAGTGATTTAATGAATGTTTTACTTTATGACACTTATATTTGCATAGTGTAATTGCATTGTTAAGACACTCTGTACGATGTTGATGCAATTAAATACATACAGGGGCCGTATTTATAAAGCTTAATTCTTAACTTAAGATTTTCTTAAATTTTGACTTAAATACACGAAATCTGTTCATTTTGCTCTTAAATTTGAGAAATGTCTTAAGGCTTATTTATAACTTAAATATTGACTTATTTTAAGATAGGTAAAAAGGTATCTTAAATGTTTTAAGAAACTTCTTAAAGCATGCACATTTTGTTTACCGAATCACCAACAGGACAGAAACAAAATACTATTAGCTAAAGTTACAGAGGGAACTAGATTCTATATTGCACTTTATTGATAAGTCCTTCTATTTGTTTTTTATTAACAATGTTTCGAAGAAATCAATTTTGTTAGGACTGATTCTACTGCAGTCTATATATTCATATCCAAGACCTTGACTTACATTTGGACCCGGATAACTGGCGAACCCTATAGGGGTCCCTTCCATGCAAAGAATGACCATACATATGCTATCTCAATATTTCCATCTAATGATGTACATATTCACAAACCAAATTTCATCACCATATTTTGACTTCTCTGTTTCCAAAGCATTACAACAATTTTGACCAAGGAGTGAAAAAAAGATATTTCTAGGTAAATAAGAATTCCGGGTGCATGCCCCTGGATCTCCCTAGGCATGGTGCATGTACATTATCTTAATTGAAAATTTAAACATATCATGGCTATATCATGGTTTTCAGTATAATTTTAAGTGCATGGTCAAACTACTTCCTGGTTTGATACAGTCTTTTCGCAATTCACAACACAAAGCTGACACTCATAGATCTATGCTTTTGTCTTCAATATATAAGGCATAATTGAATGATATTTAGCTTATTATAGTACCGATACAAAAAACAAGTTCTTACCGTTTTACCTACTCACCTTAATTAAACTGGTCATTAAATATATAACATACATGTGGCTAACAACCATCTTTTATTTATTGGTCCCAGTGAGTTGATGGACATGTGATTTAATTGTAACAGTGTTAGTATGTACAGTACAACCTCTCCAGAGTGGCCCTCTTGAGCAATAACCTCCCTTCAACAACATCATGAATGTTTTTTCCTCTACACAAATTAACTATTGATTTATTTAACTTCTCTAGAACAACAACCTCTCAACAACAGCATAATTTTGCTACCTTAAAAGTTGTTGCTTCGGACAGGTTATACTGTACATTATTATTCAGGTCTGACGTATCGAGGGTTCAACACAACAGTGTTGTAACTCATATTGAAATGAGAACAAGTTACTACAGTGTTGCGCTGAGCCCTCGATATAGGAGATTTCAAACTATTAGAATGTGTTTATAAGTCAACCCATACAGTCATGCACTATCACTCTGTCCCATTTACTTTGTTTAAAGTCCTAGTCTTGATAAGCATGATATGGTTTATTTATTGTATACATTGTATGACATAATGTTGATGACTGCACTTCAATCTGTTGAAAGTTATATTTGTCAAGTACATATACAATGTACTATGTATCTCGACCGTGTGAGCTGTGATGGAAGAATACACTAAATCAACTGGGGGATGTGGGTAGTCGGAACATAATTATGTTATTGAATAAAATGCATTCATGGATATATAATAGATAAGAATAATTTAGTACAACGGTATTTGTTAGTGTAGCTAGTGCGGTGGGTAGAAGACGTAATCTCTATGAACCAAGAGGGGTGAGTTCAATTCCAGATTTGTTTTGAATATATCCCTATCCCTAGTATTTCACTATTTTACTTAGTGAATTATTCTAAACAATTTCGCAACTGCTCAAAACACTTGGTCAAGTTATAGTGTTTTGAATGAATACTTATTCTGTGTACAATACTTTAAATATAAAATAAAACTACATTTAAGAGTAAAATAAATTGTTTGTTTCTGGTTGCAAGCTGGGTAGGTAGTGAGGGGATTTTTACCATCATTATTTTTTTGAAAGAATATGGAAAAGCGAAAAAAACGGATGTACCGTTCCTCATGAGGCCTGGGTTAATAAATCTTATGATGGTTGCCGGGGAAAATTAGGGTAGGTCAAGTAACCAGAAACAAATAAAATGCTTTGACCTGCCTTTGCTATATAACTAGAAACAAACATTTTTAGGCCTAAATGTATTTTGATAAAAGATCATTCTTTTTGGAAAATTAATTTAAAATTTCACCACAAAAGCTTAATTTTGGTTTACCAAATTCCCACTATGTGCTATATTTAGATTGTTTTGTCTAAAGTGGGAAAACCAATGCATAAGAAGATAAAAAACACTATCAAATGATTTTTAATTTTCAATACTTTGGTGTTGTGATATTTTTGTAAATGATTCTTGATAAATACATTTTTTTATGTCTTGATAAAAATGACCCCTCAAAATTAAAACCATTTAAAAGTAATATACAGGCCTGTAGGAAAATCTATAATTAGTCCCCCAATCTGAAAATGCTTCCTTAGATGGGCATGATAAATATGTTTGCTTCATTAGGCTGAAAATAAAAATAAGTTTGCTTTGAGTGCTCCGACCCAGAATTTTAGCACTGGGTAGGTAGGTAGGTAGGGATTTTATTTTTTTACTATGTAATAATAGTAAAAAAAAATGCCCCCCAAAAATCATTTGATTTTATTTATTTGCTGGGATTTTCGTGAGTAGGTAGGAGCACTCCAAACAAACTTATATTTATTTTCAGCCTTAGCAGTTAATTTTGGGCTGCAAGACAATCAAACATCATAAAACTTGTTCAAATTTATGTCTAATTTTGGGCTGGAAGACAATCAAACATAAACTTGTTCAAACTTATGTCTCATGTCGTTTTTTTTGTCAATGTTCTTTATGCTTATTATGAAAATAATTCAGAGACCCTTAATTTCCAGTGTCCCCATCCCATGCAATTACCATGCCAAGTACTGTGTCTAGAAAATCACAGGAAAACTGGTGAGATGTGTATCATTGCTTAAACTTACACCAGGTAAGATAAAGAACCAGGAAAAACTATTTCAAATAAGAGTAGGGATATAAATGTTGGTTCTCTACCCTGAGTTGTCTCTCGCTTTCCTTTACATACTATGTAAGCGATGGTTCCAAAACAAATGACAACTCGGTGTAGAGATTGCTGCATCTCCATTTCCCCTCTCTGGGATGCGACCCTAAAATGACAATAGTTGTTGAATGGGCCTTTAAACAACAGATAAAAATATAGGAAAATAAATAGTAATTTAATTACTATTGTATTTTGTAAGGCCATCCTTAAAAATGTTAGTGTTGGGTAATCCAACCCAGAGAATTCTCATTTGGTAAGTAGGTAGGAAATACTTTTTTTGCAATTTAGTTCTTACATCATTTAACCCGAAATACCTGTCAATATGCTATTTATTTATTGATTAAAGACCAAAAGAGTTGGGTGGGACCATTTTTGGTTATGCATTAGGTAGCAAAACCCCAAACAAAATAATTTATAAGGATGGCATAACAATTATTTGTACAAAGGTATTTGTAATGACCAAAGAAAGTGAAAATCGAGTCCCCACTAAGTGAGTCAGCCACTTTAGATTTTGAATCTTGGGGGACATGGCATATGTTCTCTGTGACCTTTGGTTTTTAGACATTATGTTTTTTATCTTTTGTTGCTTATTCAGTGGTTAATACATATTTGGTAACAAGGTCAGTACTGAGGCTGAAAATGAAAATAAGTTTGTTTGGAGTGCTCAGACCCAGAATATTAGCACTTGGTAGGTACATAATGTAGGTAGGGATTTTATTTTTTTTACTATGTAACAATGGTAAAAAAATGAAATGCCCCCCAAAAAACATTTGATTTTATCTATTTGCTAGGATTTTCGGGAGTAGGTAGGCACACATCAAACAAACTTATTTTTATTTTCAGCCTGACTCAACCAAAGTACCCAGGTAAGGTTAACTGATTGTTGGTAGATTCAACAAAATTCCATTGAAAATAGGTCTGTTTTTGTGTAAGGACTTTCAAAAATAATTGTTTGTTTCTGGTTGTAATTACAGTGCAACTTCTCTAGAGCGGCCCTCTGTAGAGCAACAACCTCTTTATAACAACACCTTCAGAATTTCCCTAAGTTGATATTTACTACAAATTTAATCTCTGTAGAGCAACAACCTGTAAACAATAGCCAATATTTGCAGCTCCCACAGGGTGTTCCTCTACTGAGGTTATACTGTATGCTCATAGAAAATGGGGTAAGTATAGGTTGGTGCTTTCTTTGGCTCGTGAAAGCATGTGAGAAAATGAATGTACCTTTCCTTGGGCCTATTGAAAAGTTTAGGGTCTCAGGGAAATTAAGGGCAGTGAAACAGTGAGAAACAAACAAATGTTTGTATGACCCATGCTTGACTCTGGTTGTAAAAAAGCATGCTGTATAGTTTTCATATTGATTTCCCCGTAAATTCAATTGAGTGTATTAATGATTTAAAAAAATGGCTCTTGGCCAAATTTCTAAATAATGGCTTGTATTGCAATGTGCAATCATTTCATAAATTTTATATGGGTCAAGGTGTTTTTTAAAAAGATAAAATTGGAATGAATTGGTAAATACTATGTGTTTAAACATTATTTAGAACTTGATATTGTTATTTTGAATGGATAATACTAGGACTGAATATTATGTAAGGTTTCTTACAAACAAGTTTTTTAAGTTAATGCATTATGCAATAATTTATTACTGTGAGCAAAGTTCTAAAAATTAATATAAATTACCCCTGACAGGTGCCTGGGTAGTCCAACTAAATGTACTTGTTTGTAATGACAAGATATTTTTGGTTTTGGCCCCATCTTAATCAGAGGTTGGCAGGTCCAAACTCATATATGAAATAAGCAAATTAAACAGTCAAATTAGGAAAGTGTTACCTCTGACTCTGCAGGTCTATCTGGATTCAAACTCTAAAAGGATAGTCTTAAAACAAATCCAAAACCTTTTGGTTGGTCATTAGGAATTAAAATCAATGACCTTTGGGTCATAAATCTTACGACCTCTGGTTAGGGTCAACCTGACCTTGAACCCATGACCCTTAAGACTGATCAGTATAAACTAGAACCCATGGCATATGCTTCAAGTCAGTTAAAAATTCCATGAACTCAGGTTTGGGTCAGCCTGAATTGACATCTTGGTTTGTTCATAATTTTCTTCACTGCAAGTCTTAGATTTGTCTTTGTTTATTTTTGTTTAATTCAGTGTATGAAATAAAAGCCTCTAGAAATTTATCTATTGTTAGACTTTGAATTAGTGATAACAGTTTTATCAGTGATGTTTGCTTCTTTTATCTTATAAATTCTTTGAACGGTAGTTTTTAACCTGGGCAAGTGGTTTAGGCCATTTAACTATTTTTTGTGTATTTTCATAGCTGTCCACTGATAATAGCCGAGTACATGACTGTATGTGCTTTATAGTAACATTTTAAGACACAAGGTAGGTAACCAAGACAGAGTCTCTGGGATCTGTACCAGTACTTACATTGTTTTTCATGACAACTGTCAACTTCCCTACAGTAATTTTCTGTGGTAGAGGAAGAATGGTCTCAGACAATAATGTTTTCAACCAAGTTGTTACAGAGGATGGGTGCCGGGCCCAGGGTTTGAACTCACAAACCTCAGGTCTTCTAATCCAACATACTACCTATTAAGATAAATGATGATTAGGGTTGATATATTGAAGTGAATGACTACAAAATCACCTTAACATTGAACTTACATTCAGATTGTCTTACAACACACATAAATCCATTTTTTATATCATAATGTGGTTTAAATTACCTTTGTGAAGGGACATATATAGACGCTTAATTTTAGTCTTGCAAGTTCACCTGTAAGCATATACATGAATTGTGATATATATTTTAGATATATATAGGTTTTGAAAGGATCAATGTGTTCTGTCAGAAAGATATGTATCATTGAGTGGAAGAAAACTTGTGACTGCATGAATTGCTGTTTTTTCCTTATGCTTGCTTGCAGATGATTTATGTTAGTTATGGCCTTGTTTTATTTATTTTTGTTTTGTTTTGACACTGAGCAGACAATATTTATTTACATACTTACAGTATGTATCATGAAGTTATAATATGTTGTTATCAATTATTAGATTTATAATTGACTGTATATGTGTACATGTATGCATGTATTGTTTTGTACAATGTGTACTTAAGGGCATATTTGCCTATTGTGTATACTAATAACCTGAATAAACTGTACATTATCTCTGTGCTTGTCACTATTACATACAATGTCATGTATACCAAAAATTACTGTAAAACCTGACATCTATTTATACTGCTTTTCCTTTAATTACAGTAAGGAGGAAAAATGGCAGAATCTAATTCTGAAAAACATTCAAAAAACTCTAGTGATGAGTTTGAATATTCATCAGAAGATGAATTAGGCCCAAAGTCTATCTTTGATGTAAGAAAGGGAGGACATATTCCAGGAAAACATAAAAGAGATCCCAATGCAAAAAAAGAAGAACAGATAAGCAATGTAGTAAGAGAAGAAAGAGGAGATGAGCAAGAAAGCGAAAAAAGAGAAGAAAGAGGAGATGAGCAAGAAAGCGAAAAAAGAGAAGAAAGAGGAGATGAGCAAGAAAGCGAAAAAAGAAGAAGTGTGTCATCCATTATAGATAGTGGTATATTTGGAAAGTCTATGGTTGTAATCTCATCTCCATCAGAGGATGATTTGGCTAATTCTAGCAAGAAAAAAACAACACCTCCTCCAGTGCCTCCAAAACCAGTGGCTGCAAAACCAACTTCTATTCAATCAGTGGATACTTCATTATCTTCTCAAGTAAGTGATGATGCTCCTACACCAAAACCTAGAAGAATAGGTCAAAAGTTATCAATGTCTGGTAATGATGGCAACAAACCAAGACCAGTCCCTACACCAAGGAATAGACATGATGTGAAGAAAATAGAATTCATGAAAGAACCCTCAAATGTTGATGATGCTGACAATAAAAGTGATGAAAATAAGAATAGACCAGTTGTTGTTGAGCATGATGTTGGTAACAAAGATCTTGCAATTGAGAATGATGCAAATGGTAGTGAACGATTGAAGATACTGGATGACACAGAATTTGCAGTAAGTGATTCAATAATGATTGATGTTGGCAGAGATGTGAAGGTCACAGCAGCAGTGGAAAAAGAAGATATTAATATTAATAGCAATATTGATGAGCCTTCAAATAATGAAAATGTTGCTGACAAAGTGGATCATGCAACTGAAAATAAAACTGATATGAGTGGTAATGGTGATGATACCAAAGTGAAAGTATTGAATGAATATGAATTTGGTGTGAGTGATTCCTTGATGCCTGATATAGAAAAAGACAAAGAAACAGAACCACATGTTAGAAATACTGGAAATGAAATGGAGAAATTGGAAACTGTAGATAATGATCATATTGAACAAGAGAAGAATGATGAAGAACCTGAGGATGATAGAAAATATGCTGACAAACAAGATTTTGGAACAAAAAATGATGCAGCTGTTAATGATTTTGATATAAATATCAACATAATGAATGACAATGAATATTCAGATAGTGATTCCATTAGGGTTATCACATCAGAGGATAGCAAAACCAGCATTATCGACCAAATGCATGATCCTTCTGAATTTGATGACGGTAAAGAAACTACAGAAAAACCTGATAATGAAGCCACCAGTTCGTTTGCTGTCATAGAAAATGTCGTGCCTGTTGATCTTGAGATAATTAATAGACACAGTCTTAATGCATCTTTAGGTGAAGATCCTAAAGAACCTGCTGATTTAAGTGATGCAACTGAGTCATTTAAGTCTATAGATAGTGAGACATCAAACGAAGAGGAAATATTTGAAGATTCAAGCTCAGAAATGAAGTCCCAAGGTGATATGTATCAGAAACCAAATGATAATGATTCCAACAAGGAGTTAGATGGGGACAATGCAGGTCCAGAAAAAGAGCTAAATTCTTCTACTGATGAAATGGCTGATACTTCAAAAATACTGAATTTTGAAGAGTCCATTGTGGTCATACAGAAGGGATCATTTGGTGATGACGTTGGACATATTGGGTATAAAAGTATTAATAGTGATGTTACAAGTGATGATATTAAAAGTTTCTCAATATCTGAGAAAACAAGCTGCTCAAGTTTTGATATTCTTTCCCAATCAGGGACTTCAGACAATTTCGAAGAGGTGTTTGGGGATAAAGAAACTGAAGTTGTAAAAGCCACTGACTCTTGTAATTACGATGCTAAAGCAGAGAAAGACCCAGAAACAGTTGAAATAGATGTTCTTAAACATCAACATAATGATGATGTTAAAGATATTAAAGATGAACAGCTAAACATGGACAAAACACATGTGGAATCTTTCAGATCAACTAAGGACAGTGATGAATGTCAGCAATCAGTAAATGATGCAGCTCCCCCACCAATCAAGCCTAAATCAGAAGCTGTTTTAGAAAGTCTTAAATCCTACTTATTTGAACATGAAAAAGAGGATTCCAGGCATGCATCTCAACAAATGAATGCAACATGTGAAGAAAACACTGAGACACAGCCATCTCCTCCTCCTCGTATGCCGAAATCTGATGCTGTTTTAGAAAGTATTAGGGATTTCCAATCTACTGAATCTGAAACCACAAATACAGAACATTCACATCAATTTGACAGTCAGTCAAACCAAACAAATTATGCCAGGCGAGCTTTTGATGGAAATACAAGTGATCATGCAAAGCATTTTGGCCCAGCACAACATCAACCAGGAATGCTGCAACAGATGCCTTATAGACAGCCACTTATGTACGCTAATGGACGGTATTGGCCTATGTATCAACCTATGCCAGGCAATTCAGGTGCTTTTCAACACAATCAAAATGTTCCATTCCAGCAGCAGCAACCATACTGGCCATATCAAACAGGATACACGTCACAGCCAATTTATGATAATATTAATGATATGCAAAGGGATACTAATATCAATAGACCTGCTGATCGTGCTAATTCCCCTTACAGAACATCAGAGGATGTTTCAAGTGACAAAATATCAAAAAGTATATCAGACCCATCTATGTCAAGGCCAACTTCCACAACAAAGACACCAAAGGATGTTTCATCTGATAAAGTACCCAAAAGTGAAACAAACTTACCTAATGTAAAGTCATCTCCTCCAAAAAAAACGCCTAGTCGTCCGATAGTCAAAGCTAGAAAAGTCAAACCTAAGAAGCTGGACAAATCTACAAGTAAGAGCAGCTTTCTTTTTTCTCTTTGATCTTTGTGTTGCGCCAACAATAAGGGTCATTTGATGACTTTTCCAGCTGTAATTGTGGAGGAAAATCAGTAAGTCGGCTTCCTCTTATGTGAAATTTTGTCTTGCTAGGCATAGGGGAATGACACAATTTTTTTTTCGAAAATATGTGTCTAAGCATAATATTATCTATATATATGCTTTGACACTTTTTTTCAAATTATTTTTTGTGTCAGTCCCCTATGATGCCAGGTGGGATTTAAAGGCTAGTTTGAGGCTGGTGATTTCTATTAGAGATCATAGCCCCTCACAAGGGAGCCCCATCCCAAAAGGTGCTTTCTTTAAATTTTGTTTTCTTTTATCTGTATTTGTTTATATGTTTAGTCAATCATGATAAAGGCTACTTCTCGTAGAAGTGAAATAATTAGTGATGTTTGATGTAATTTATTTAACTCAAAAAGTTCAAATAAATTTAGCTTGAGATGAATACATTTTATACTAATAATTTAGTACTAGTTGATATTGAACTTTTTGAATCTTTTCTTGCCATTAGAATGTTTTTGCATGCAGTAAAAAAGCCTTAGGTGTAGCATACTCTCAGACTGTAAAATTATGGTATATAGTTATACTGGTACTTATTTGTCCTGATTCATCGAAATAATTATTTTCAGAAGAACTGAAGCAGCAGACATTGCCTAGAAGTACAATGGTAAGAGTTAAATCTACAGTAAAACTTCACTTAGTGTCCATCTCAATATTTCCGCCATCTTATTTTGAAGACCATTTACTTTGGACTGATTTTTATGCTTTAATTTTGGCCATGTGAAACAGTCACACCTTTGAACAAAGGCCATCCATGGGAAAGATAAAATGTGACCTTTAGTCGGAGGTTATTTTGTTATCAATAATCAATAACAATTTTTAAAAGAATGGTTTTTATTCACAGGCAGGCCTTTTTTCGGAGGTTGCCACTAACACAGGTTTGACTGTACATGTATATGGTTTGAGTATTTTTGTCTCATGCACATACCGCAACTTCTAAGCAGAACAGAATAAGGAAAATCACCGAACACGGGGGATAATAAAAATACTGATAGTGTTCAAAATATCTGCATGTTCGTTATTTTCTGACTAATTTAATGCACTGATTACAACATCTTGATCAATATGCAAACAACGTATCACTGTGATAAATAAACTGGTTCCTGTTCCATGTTGTTTTTTATTGTATGTTTCAGCATAAAGAATTTTGCATTCAGTTTAAAGGAATCAGCAACGTAACCGGGCCAGAAACTATCACCAATATTATAGAGGTTGTTACAGGGATAGAGACAGATTCCGATAAAGTTGTCATGGACAAATCTAAAGAATGTGCCTGGATTATTCTGGAGAAAAAACCTGGTAAAGTATCCAGAAATAATCATGACAAGTACCTTTCAGGTTTTAAGTCATCACAAATAACTTTTTCAAGCATAGGACATTCAGTCTTTTAAAGGCATAAATTTTACCGGACTGAATTAACCTTTAAAGGATCGAATATTAAACTAGCTTTGCATGATAAAATTTTGTCTCTACAAGATTTTTTGCAGAATATTTTTGTACATGTATGTTTTGTTAGATGGTTTTATAATTAATTATGGAAACTTTTTAATCTTTACTTAAGTCAAATATTAGTTTTGGGTACTCCATTGATTTATGTATTTTAGACAATATATCAGCTTAAAATTTCACTGGACAGTCTGATGACCCATTAATTATTACTGGACCGTCTGTGATTTAGGCTGATTTGGTCTTCATGCAGACCGATGGCCAAATTCAAAGACTGGGCTTTATATATGACATATTTGTATGTAGACATTTTCATGTTGTGATTGTGTATGTAGATAAGTGTTTGAAAAATTACATTATTATATCAAAATAAGGTTGTAAATGTTGAAAATACAAGATTGGGGGGTTTGAACTAGGAGATTGATCTAATTTTACCACTTAAAATCCAGGATGGTTTATGGAGGCAATGTTTGTGTGCTAAATTAAATTGAAATGGTAAAAAATTTCATAAAATATTTTTATCATTAAATTCTATTAAATCTTGGCTATTTATGCTCAATAGGTAAAACATGGAAGAATAAACCAAGTACATGACTGTGTAGTATGATTTTGCTCATAGAATGTATTATTTGTAGACCTTGAAAAATTGAAAGAACGTATCAAAAAAAGAGGTTTAGATGGAAGTCACCCTATTGTGTCTGAGGTCCCAGTCAGCACAATACCCTCAAAGGAAGAAAAGAAAAAAGGTAATTACACGATTGATAATGCAGCCAACTGTATTATAGAACATGTGCTGGATAGTGGAGTAATTTTAATGTTGGATTTGTAATGATTTGAATATAAATTTTCACTCAATATGAAATTGGATTTTCATCTGTTGTAATGCTTAGGTGTTTAATTTTAGTTGAAATAAATTTGTTTTCTGTCTATATCCTTCCTGACTACCTCTGATAGTAGGAGTTTCCCTGCACTCACATTCCGTCTCATGAACATGGGAAAGCTCCATACCATGAAATGTATATCTTTCATACTTTCAGAGTGTATCAATGTATGTCATGTATCAGTGTATTTTCTGTGTCAGAGAATGATTTGTAATTAACCCGACTTTTAACCTGACAATAGTTAAATTGAACTAAAACAACTGGTTACAAAAGTGTCACTTAACAGTAATGTAACATAAAATTGGTTAATTAGTATGATATGTTGCAGGATTCAATTTGAGTCTTATAATGCTCTATGTTCAGTGTCCATAAAAGGACGACATAATGAAAGCATGCTTTTTGCTGGTCTATTGTTGGAATGGTCAATTGAGGTCATGTCAGAAACAAAATCATGAGTATAGACTAAGTCATTTGTTAATTGAAGCCTAACAATTTATCAGTCTATTTCATATTTTACTTTAGATCCTGCTAAACGAGAGAATTTGAAGCCAGAAAAAGCGCCAGCAACACAAGAGGTAGTATTATTTACATTTTGCAGCATTACATTTTGCTTGCTGAATCAAGTTCATTGTCTTTTGGAATACAGAATTGCACGTTTCTATTTAGTGTTATGATCAGTATTAAATTACCATCTTGCAGAAATGAATAAATGGTCAAGTAAAGCCTAATAAAAGCATACATTTCATCTTTACTATCATTTCCAAAACAGTATCCACCTATCTGAAGATTTAATCAGGTCATATTTTTCATAAACACTGCATTTATATCTATGGAACTATATAAGTCTCTTCTATTATATTTGGTAACACTTGTTTACATTGTTCTGTCTTGTCTTTGCCACTTGGCATTTAACTGTTAGGTTTAAACCTGATTACAATTCCAAATAGTTAAACGCCAAGTGGCATAGACAAGACAGAATCAATCAGTTTTACTATTTACAGTAGTAATACATATATATATCAGTTCAACCAACAAGATTGAAATATTTTATGTACAGGAAGAAGAAAAGACTGGTCCCCAGCAATCATTAATCTTCCTTAAAAGAATTAACCCTGATATGAAGGAAGAAAGTCTCAGAAATTTTGTTGAAACTGCAACAAAAGGAACACTGGACAAGATAATCTATAACTACTCCAAGACATCCACTTTAGTGACAGTAAATGGAGACACAAACCCAAGTTAGTGTTATTGTATTAAATTTGTATCTGAATAAAGAAACTAAAACCAAAAGCTAAAACAATCCTACATCAAACTTCATATGTAGGTTACTCATGACAACCTCTACAGGACCTGTGCATTTTCAGGTCAGTAGGTCAAAGGTCAAGGTCACAGGGTCATTGTGTTTAAAAAACTCACATTTTTGACGGAATTATGGCCCTTTGTTTATTTTGTGTGATTGTAACAGCGAAATACTCTTGTTTCCTTGTTTTCTCAAGGGATTATGATAAGGGCTACTGATTAAAATAATGTGAACTGGTGTTAGATGACCATTGACTGCCAAAACCATAGTCTTTACACACTTGTCACAGCTAGGGAAAAATACGGAGTCATACATTCCCTTAACTTGATTTACTTGCCCTAACTATAAAGTGGATTATTACACCCCTTTTCAACAGTCAGAGTCATATGTGGCGGACAGTTCACCAAAGCATTGTTCCTGGGAAGAATCAGTACTAGACTCCCATCCTCTGTAGCAACTGCCTACTTTCTCACATAAAGGGACATGGTCGGTAGCGGGGCTCAAACCCACGACTCTCTAGCAGTGAGAGGTTACAGTGATTTGAAGTCTTACCCACTCATCCACAGAGGTGGGGTCTTATTACAAATAAAAAAATTTGGGAAAGTTTCACTTACCCAAATAGAAATTTACTACCTTTGGGCCCTTAGCAAGGGTTCAATTTGAAAACTGCATTTATCTAGTTAAGTGGATTTATTGTCTGTAAAGTGGATGAAAATTCACCTTTAAGATAATTTTGTTTGTGTTGGATGGAAATTAAAATATGGCATGATTTAACATTTGACTGTATCATCATGTTACATTTCCAGATTTGGCTAAACTACGTAATAAAGTCGAGACAAATGGATTCGAAAGATATAAACCAGAAATTGTAGAAATGCCTCTACCAACTAGCATAGCTGTGAGCAGTCTGAGTAATATAAGCAGTCTTGAAGCGCTAGGTCTATATTTCGAGAGTAAAAGATCAAATGGTGTGTACTTTATTACAAAACTGTGCTTTTTCGCTATCTCTTGAACATTAATTTTGATTTTAAATTTCCTTTTAGTCTTTTATTTATGCCATTAAACAGAAGATAAGGCCATCGTTAAAAATAATTTGTTTGTGGTAAACCGTGCCCTGAAAATTTTCAGTGGGTAGATTGGTAGGAAGTATTTTTTTTTACAGTTTAAATGTTATATTGAACACAAAATACATGTCAGAATGCTGTTTATTTATCTAAAAAAAAATTGTCTAGAGGCCTTTATGGAGAGTAGGTAACGTTATTACAATTAAAGTGTTTTTTAAGGAAAGCCTATGGATTCATGTAAAACTATTTATTTGTTACTAAGGAGTCTATATTAATGACAACATGTTCTGTTGTGTTTTACAGGGGATATTATTCTGAATGAACCTTATGAATCAAAGGATGGCACTTGTTGTATTGTTGAGTACGGGAACCATGAAGGTTTGTTGTTTTTTATAAGCTTTCTGTCAACTTTCTGTCAACTTTTTGTAAACGTTTAGCATAAATCAACCAACTCTTGCTTATCTTAATGAACATTTTGATTTTCGACTTGATGAGTTTATGTCTTTTCCAGGATATTTTCTGTTAACTTAAATACCTTTTGCAATAGCAATATACTTGTTTATAGATTAACAGTCAGAAATGTCCTGAATTTAATACATTGCTGTTATCTTAGAAATAATTCAATTTTGCTGGTTCAAATTAATAATAATCAGAAGACTTTTGGAGGAAATCTAAGTTAAAAAAGAATGCAGTCTTTGAATTAGTGGGTTGTCCCCTGCCCGAAAGGATTTTTTCCTTCCTTAAGTCTTTTGGGGAACAACCTAGTTTTAGAGAGTTTCCTTCATAAAGTAAATAGTTGGGCAACCCGTCACAAAAACATAATTAAAAAAACTGAAGAATAAGTAGCAATTATTGAATATGTGTTTAAGCTGAGATGCTGTTAGTCTTCAGTAAAGCAAATTGGTCAATGTTTCTTTCATGTATTATTTGCTTTGTTTAATGTAATTGCTTGGGTATTTCTAGGGAGCCTGAGTTATTATATCTGATTAATGATTATGTTAACATGTTTCATGTGGTAATATTTGTGTTTTAATCAGTTGTAAGAAGAGTCTGTGAAAAACATAACCATCAAATAGACCAAGCATTGTTACGTGTATCCCCATTTTATCAGTGTGATGTTGGGGAAATTTGGGATGCCATGCTACATACTGTGAAAATACCAGCAGCGATAACGATCGAACTGGGCGAGTTGAAGATAAAGTTTCTTCAAAAGTAAGTCTACTAAAAGCAGTGTCTTTTCATTAATAACAAAATGTGACAGTCAAAGAAAATGTCAAACTATTGTGATCACTGTGTTGTCTGCATTGCCATCGATGTCTGAGTCCGTGCAAAAACTTTAATGTTGTTCATAACTCAGAAACCATAAGAGGTAGCAACATGAAACTTAACAGGTGGATAGATCTCACTGAGGCAGTGAATAGAAGAGCGTTGGCACCACTCGGGACGCTCTTGTTTTATTATGAAGTTGAGGAAAAAATCACATTGTTCTATTGAGAAATATGATTGGGAAGTATTTTGCAACTGATTAGACATTATGTCAGGTGACTTTGTCAAAACTCACTCTGGACAGTGTCCTTCTAAATTCATCATTCATGGTTTCAAAATATTGAATTGTATTCTCCATACATAGTTCGTCGCCGATGGATTTTGGCTTTGCAAGGGCATCAAGCCTCAGATCCTTTAATTAACAGCTAAGTAGGCAAAGCTTACAAAACTGAATTTTACATACAAGTTACAATGTAGTTGGTCAATAATATACAAATGCTGCATCATACATACTGGTCAGAAATTGTTTGAGAAAAATATGTGATTTCAAATTTTATAACCTCAGAACCTGTAGGCCCACCTGGTTAGCTCAGTAGTTGGAGCTTTGGTCTACTCATCAATTGGGTGTGAGTTTGAAACCCGGACGAGGCTCACACTGTCCATGAAAAATTTGACTGAACGTATTACATCCTATGTTAGATGGCCCCCACCTCTGAATTATATAGAGTAGCTTGGCAGTAGCTTGCAGATAGAATGTGGTTAGTAGTGGTTAAGGCCTTAATGACGTCTAGGAAAGTTGGCTTAAAGTTGATTACAGTTGACTTAGCATATATCTGAAGTTGCCAATGTATGACTTCGCTGCTGAATTGACAGTAATGTACTAATGATTCTATTTTCAGGAAGTGCTGTGAAGATTTATTGACCATTCTGGGCGACATGTTTTGCAAAGTGACTTTCTCTAATGTAAGTGTGCAACTTGAATGTCTTATCACCCCTAAAGTTGAGGGTTTCAAAGGACTCGTTGAAGTGTGGCAGGACAATGCAAGAGATGCTCTTCACAAATACATAGAAGAAACTGTAAAAGAAGGAACTGTTAAATCCAATGAAAGAGTTTGGGAAGAATTAATGGAATATTTCATAAAAGGTATTTAACTGAATTAATTTGAACCCAGTTAGTTAGTAGTAGGTATTTAACCATTAAAGGAAATTTGATTAAAATTTTAGGTTAGATAACTTGTATGATTATACAAAGGTTGTTATAATATATGGATTAAAATGTGTCATCGATAATGTTATATCACTTTTGTTATCATTTTCGAGGATGTGAATTTTGTCATATTTCTGGAAAGATAAAAATGATTGCACATGAAATTTCCTAAAAGTTATCATTTGTCTGTCAGCTATTGTGAACCATTCTTCTTTTCGTACATCGCAAAAAGTGTTCAGTCATGTTTGACATTTCAATTGAAACAAAAAATAACGCTGGGATATTTAATCTGATTTAAGCACTACATGTAGTACCTTTTGATATAACTTTCTACTTCTACTAGTTTATGTAAATTATATCATTTTTTTCACAGAAGAATTTGATAATATGGATCAGCTTGTTGCTTCCCCCTGTGCAACATCGTATAAAGTAGAAATTGTTGGACTTGAAGAGTCAGTTAATGAATGCTCTGAAAAGCTTGAATTGAAGCATAAGGAAGTGGAAAAAAGATTGAATAGAATAAAGTCAACTATCAGAAAAAGTGCTTTAGAGCTGGAAGTAATAAAGAAATTGAAGGTTCTGGAGAGGATTCAAGATGATGTTGATGATTTGTCTGTTGAATACGATCTAGATAGTGTAACTATTGAAGCACAACCTGATGATATAAGTACTGTTAAACTGAGAATGGTTGAATTTTCAAATGAAATTGAGAATAGAAGTTGGAGTCATAATTGGTCGACTTTTAGTGTACAGTTTATTCTGCAAAAATTGATACCAAACATTTCCAATGACTTTGAAAATAAGGGTATCGTTTTGTCTTGGGAGATCTGTGATGCAGCTGTTGATTTTTGTGTATATAAAGACTCCAAGAGCGCGTCGCCAGAGATGAGTGAAATGGGAAGCAGTGATGAAGACAATATTTCTGACAAAGTTATTGAAATATTCCAGAATTTATTCATTGAAAAACAAGTAACTTGTGACAAGGATAATGTGGACTTATTTCGGTCAAATGAATGGACATCTTTCATAGAGACTGTGACTGAAACATATGAGATGTCGGCAGAACTTGAAGTTGATGTTGATAAAGTTCTTGTGTATGGTTTGCGCTCTGAAGTATTTCAATTAAAGAAAGAAGTTGAACAGTTTCTGAAGGAAAATTCTGTGTTTAAGAGTCAAATCGACTGCAAGGCAATAGAACTAAAATTTATGGACAAGCACATGCCAGGATTTTTGAGTAGCCTGGAAAAAAAATATGGCTCTAACAAGTTGCATTTATTAAGAAAAGGTATTGTTTCTTTTACAATAATAAAAGGCAATAATAAGTTTATATTTTCCATTGCTGTATTTGAATTTTGAATAACAGTGGCTTAAAGTATTATTGTTTCAAAAGTAATTCTGTAACTAGAGCTGGTTATTGCTGCTTAAAAGGATATCACGATATATCACAATATTGTATCCTGTATCGCGATATGTATTTTGGTATATATTGCGAGCTTACAGTGACAAATAACGAATTAACATTTATATAATGCCTTGGGTAATAGTACAGAGTATTGGTGTCAGTGTAAACGGGAATCACCTTTAAAATAATTTATTCTCTTTTAGCAGGATCGAGACTGTTTATACATGTATAATAACGTCTGTGTACACAGTAATAATACAAGATTGACCAGCATTTAGCCATATATCATACTTCAAGACTATGAATGGACAATTCTTACAATAAAAAAACATAAAATTCAGTTATTTAAGGGAAACCTGATATATTAGTATGCTTTAAAAATATTATGATATTTATATTGTCTAGCTGATATCACAACATATTGATAAACCGATAAAACCTCCCAGCTCTGTCTATAATTATTCTATGAATTGCTGAAATTCTTGTTTATGTATCATTATTATTGTTATCATTTTCCTTATAGTTCCATTATATTAAAGAGGTACCTTTTTAAGATGTACGTTTTTTATTTCAACTTCAGGAAACAAGATAGAAGTACTTGCAACAAAGGAGGGTTTAAATCGCGTTCAATTTGAGCTTAACAAATTTCAGAAGAGCATTGTATCTGAGCAACACACTGTAGAAAGGGTTGCTGTAAGAGAAGTCATGCGAGATGAATTTGAGCAGGGTGCACTTGATAAAATTGAGAAAGATACTAGGTTTGTTGAATAGTTTACTGTACTGCAGGACTCAACAATATTTTTCAGACTGTTTTTCCTGCCAGATGTCCAGCTTAGAAGTTTAACTAGTCCTACAACAGTTTCTGTTCGTAATTACGAACGGACAAGTCTTGGTGGCTTTTTATCAAGCCCTGTTTTGTGTTTTCCAATCAAACTGTATGCAGTTATTGTATCCCCACAAACGAAGTTTAAGAGGGAGTATATTGGTCGGTTGGTCCGTCCGCATTAAGTTTGTGGAGCAAACTATGTCCACATTCTTTGAGCAATTGCAATGATACTTAAGATATGTTATCACCAAGAAGCGTAGATGTGCAAGACAATTTTCATGCCCAAAGATTCACTCATTGCAGAGTTATGTCCCCTTGAACTTAGCCGTATAGTGTACTGTTGCATTCTTAGTTTCAAAGCAGTGGAGGGGGTTTATATTATGATTATATTGTACTGTAGAAAAAACAAACCTTCTTATTTAGGTGCATTATCAAGCTACCTGATGAAGATATAAAAGACACATTTGAGATTGTCACTCATGATGATATAAGGCCAAGAATTGGTCTGGAGAGTCTTGGTGCTGCACGAGGTATGTTTTATAACATTCAAAATTTGTACACCAATATTGGAAGAACTGCTAGATGTAGATACTACTTAAATCTTTAGTCATCAATCCATCAAAGTACTGACAGGTTGTCATTATTAAACAGCGAGATTGTTAGATATGACTTTACCAAATGAATGCAAACTTTATACTTACTTGATGGACTGTTTCTTTGGATGTGCACCCCCCCCCCCCAAAATATTTGTAAAACTAGAAATACCTCAAAATTGTAAAAAAGACAACAATAATTGTATTCACTCATTTTGTTTGTACATTCTAGGTTACAGTTACTCAGGTCCTAAACCTGAAACAACTCCGAGTGAATTCAAGACAGTGAATGGTGTTACTATCAAGCTTGTTAAAGGTGTACTTCATGAACAGGATGTGAGTACATTGTATGACACATTGAGCCTAACTATCCACATGGATATAGATATAGCAAGATGCTTACTTTTCCCTCTTGTTATGTAGGAAATTGACTACTACTTAACTACAATGTATGTTTTATTTCAAATAAGTTTCAGATATCAAACGTCTAACTTAATGCTTGGACGCTATGAATGTTAAACATGTTGGAAACAGTAATACTTTTATCAAACAACCTTGATTTGAAGTTTTCAACAATTCTCATACAATATATTCTCACAATTACAAAAGGCAATCATATACGAAATGGAGTGTAATTCACTCATTCCTTTGTTTTATTAGGGTGACGTTATGGTAGTCGCAACTGCTCCAAATCTTAATCTGAGTAGCGGAAAAGCTTGCAAGTCATTATTACAAGCGGCTGGACAGGAACTACAAGATGCGTGCAAGAAAAAATATCCAAATGATATTGGTTTGGGTGATATTGCTGTGGTTCATGCTTGTGGATCGCTTGAATGCAACAGGGTCTATTTTACAACTTTACCTAACTGGAACAACCATAAGGATCCAAGGAGTGTGAGTTTCTTTAAGGTCATTTGGCTCCAGTATTTTGGAGTTTAGTTGAGAATTACTTATGAATAGATATGGGTATCTGTGTTGGTATTGGTTGGTAATTTGGCTACAAACATACTTCGAAGAGCTCAACTATGTTGTTGTTTGGTGAGAATTGTAAAAATGAAAGTTTTTTAGGTGTATACCTTATGATGCTTGAACTCATTACAAAGAGCTCAACTATGTTGTTGTTTGGTGAGACTTGTAAAAATGAAAGTAATATGTTTTAGGTGTATACCTAATGATGCTTGAGCACATTTTTGCTGTTTGATTTTCCGCAAGCTGATTATTATTCTGTTATGGTTGGTATGTAAACTTATCAGTGCTTATTCACTGTTACTGTTATTAGTACATACTGTAAGTAAATCCTGCATGGCTTTAACATTTAGTTGTCATCGTAAATGTTTGCTCAACTTAACATCACTGAAATATTGCTTAGTTGTGGTTTGAACCAAAAGCTTATTGATGGAACTTTCAGTTTTTGGTCGATATTCTGTCTGATTCTTATCCATGCTGTAACTGATCTGTTTAATATGTTGTTAATGAATTCAGGTCCTTAAAAAAGTCATGAAAGATTCATTAGAAATGGCATCAAAGCATAAGAAGCACTCTATTATGTTTTCTGCTATGGGAACCGGACAGCTGCGGTACCCAACTGATACTGTTGCTATTGTGATGTTTGAGAGTGTCATAGAATTCGACGGAAATAATGCTGGCACTACTTTAAAAGATGTAAAATTTGTTCTCTTCAAGAAAGATCAACCAACAATCAAGGTATGTGAAGTACTTACATAATGTATGGGATACAATAGTGTGTATATCATGTAATAATAATAAAGGCATTATTTATAGAGGCAATGCAGTTAGGCACAGGTCCAATCTTCCTTTCGAGCGATTTTGTTTGAGGACTTGCCTTCCTGCTTCCTAAAAATACTTAAATAATTCCAATTAACGTTCTGTTTTGGTCATGATGTAATAAAATAAGTGTCTTACCAGCTTGTTGTTAGGGGCTCTTAATCAATGCAAAAATTGGACCTTGTAACCTTGTAAGTAAGTGCGTCTTACCACTTGATAAATCTCAATACTCAGTTCTTCATGTTCTTGGATAATATCGTCTTCCTGAACATTTTCAAGCTTTCATGGTGTTTAAATGAATATTTAGATAGTAAGTTTCTGGTACTCTATATGTGATCCATGTTTTAACATGTTACTATAAAAGGCATTTCTGGTATGTGTAGGTTAGAACAGGATTCATAGTTAATAGAATCATAGTAATGATTTGGAACAGTCTTTTGCAAACAAATTTTGGGTTAAACTACTGTTGTTTAGGACCCAACTTCACCATGGAACATGAAGATATATAAGATATGTAGCAATCAATCGTGAATTTTCACGAAACCCTCTGTTGTAAAATACATGCCTTTTATGGGGACTCGTAATAATTGCTTAAGAGATACTCATAATATTTTTCAATTATATCTGTTTGAATATAAATATAAATAATATGTATACATTTTGTAAATATAAAGTATATTTCTACCATTAGATTACTGTAATAGGGGATTTTTAAGACCTTTATTAGCATTTCTATATGATTAATATTGTCACCAAATTTCAGAAAATAATTATTAAACATAAAGTTTAATCCCTTTAATGCTGTGATATCAATGTTTTATCTTTTTGCATCAGGCTTTCGAAGATGAATTGAAACATCGTATATCAGGGAATATCGAAAGACCAAAATATGGTGAGAAATTATATAAAACTGTACATGCAGATACTCTAACTTAACAAATAAAATTTATACATGAAAACTGAAATTGAGTTTTTCTGAATCATAATCTCATGCTTGCAGTCTATTCATACTTGTAAGAAAAATACCTTGATTATTGGAACTAAAATGTCTTATCATTATATTTTTATTATTATGAGTTGTTTTCTACATAATCAATTTAAACACCTTCAACATTAATTTTGTGTTTGCATATATTGCCTACCTATTAATTTAATAAAACATGTTAAGTATCATTAAGATGTTCATTTATGTATAGTAACACATGATTTAGATATCTTATGTGTTATTAAGCCCTGAATTCAAAGTCTTACATTAATCATCAGTTATACACTTCTTTACAAATTCCTCTGACAGAAAAGTTGAGCCTAGGTTGAGCCTCTCCAGAGTGGCCCTCTCTTGTGCAACAACCTCTCCAGAGTGGCCCTCTCTTGAGCAACAACCTCTCCAGAGTGGCCCTCTTGTGCAACAACCTCTCCAGAGTGGCCCTCTCTTGAGCAACAACCTCTCCAGAGCGGCCCTCTCTTGAGCAACAACCTCTCCAGAGCGGCCCTCTTTTGAGCAACAGCCTCTCCAGAGTGGCCCTCTTGTGCAACAACCTCTCCAGAGTGGCCCTCTCTTGAGCAACAACCTCTCCAGAGCGGCCCTCTCTTGAGCAACAACCTCTCCAGAGCGGCCCTCTCTTGTGCAACAACCTCTCTAGAGTGGCCCTCTCTTAAGCAACAACCTCTCCAGAGTGGCCCTCTCTTGTGCAACAACCTCTCCAGAGTTGCCCTCTCTTGTGCAACAACCTCTCCAGAGCGGCCCTCTCTTGAGCAACAACCTCTCCAGAGTGGCCCTCTCTTGTGCAACAACCTCTCCAGAGCGGCCCTCTCTTGTGCAACAACCTCTCCAGAGTGGCCCTCTCTTGTGCAACAACCTCCCTTCAATAACAGCATAATTTCACCCACTTAACAATTTAACTATTGATATAACTTCTCTAGAGCAACAACCTCTGAATGACAACAAAACTTTGCTACTCCCAAAGGGTGTTGCTTTGGAGGGGTTGCACGGTACAAACAAAAGAGCATACATCTTATACAATATATATGAATTAATTATATTCAGATTACCAAATTGGACCAATCAAAGTGCAGGTTGTTATTGAAAATATTGCTCAGCAACAGGTAAGTGTTACATTATGTGTTTGAGAGTTCAATTCGTATTTTCTGGAGGGTATTTTCAGATGATAAGATTTTTTGAATCCTTAGTAATCATTCAAATTTTAGGCAACTTATTAACACAGAATGTGCATTTGGTAGGAACAATTCAGATTTTGTCCGTGTACCTACAAAATAGGCTTGTCTAAAAATGAACCTTTGTTACATTTCATTGCATTTAGATTCTTTAAATGGAATTTCATATGAACAAGCTACATTCATGTTGGACTAGTCTTGATTTTTAACAGTTCCTATGTATTATTAAGTTATTTCTAGACTTAATGTAATAAACTGATAAAGATGAATAAGAGAAAATAGTGCCTTTTCTAAGCATACCTAGTGTGTAGCCAATGACACCTAGTTTATGGTATCCATGGCATTTATGCTCTATGTCGCAGTCAAAAGGATGGCAATATATCAAGTGTGATGTCATTCACAATAGAATGTATTAATATAGTATTAATTTAGTGATATTTACTAGAAGAACTAGAGACATAGTCTGTCTCCTTGCTTTCATGTAAACAAGAGTCTAATTTTACTGGTAAATCTTATTGAAAATTACCTTGTAGATCAAGAATTGAGATTTTTTATCTGTTTTAAATGATACCATCTTCCAAGTATTATTATGATACATTTAAAATCATCTATTGTGTTAGCTAAATTTATGGGGTTGTTTTAAATGAAATAACAGTGCGAATTATGTCTGTGGCAGTCACCAAATAAATTTTAAAATTTAATTTGGAACTTTATCAATCACCAAATTAGAATTAACAATTTAGGCAATATACTTAACAGAATTGGTAAGTTACCAAGTTTGTTTTCATTCAAACTTTTTTCTGTCTTTGTTTGAATACCTGTGTAAGAAAGGAATCAAAATGAACCCAACTTGTAGATATTATAATTAACAGTTCAGAAAAAATATTGTTTGTAACTGAGTAATTTTGTTAAGTATACATAAAAAAACAAGACTGGTTGGCAATATTTGATATTCCCATCAACGTTATAATAATTGATGCAAATTGTTTTTATATGGACTGTTTAACTGTGCATCGATACATATAAAATGATTTTAGAATATCAGGACTCCTCAATTGTGCTGGACAGTTTAAGGAAAGCAGTCTTCAAATTAGTTGGTTGGCCCCTGCCCGAAAGGATTTTTTTCCTTCTTTAAGTCTTTTGGGGGACAACCTAGTTTTAGAGAGTTTCCTTCATAAAGTATATAGTCGGGCAACCTGTCACAAAAAATTAATTCATAGACTAGAAAAGTCCTTACTTAAGGTAAACCTGGAAAACCCATTCTTTCTCTAGGTTGATGCAGTATTTTGTACAACATCCAAATCAATGGATCTTACACATGGAGCATGCCAGGCTCTACTACGATCAGGAGGGAAATCTTTACAGGAAGAGTGTAAAACTAAATACAATAATGAATTAGATGATGGCACTATCGCAGAAATTGGAAGTGGCAATCTACCTTGCAAGTGTGTTCTTCTAACTGTGTTGCCTCACTATGGATCTGATGCTATGAAAGTAGGTTGTTCAAGTCTATACATAGTTCCCATATCTACAATATATACCTCCCTTGGCGGCCATCTTGGATGGCAAATTTCATAATTATGTGCTTAATAGAAAAAAATCAGAAAATTGGTTATTAAACAACTCAATTTATAAAAGATAACTTAATCATGAAGTTTTTAAGGCCACACGTACATCAGGTTTAAGAAAATGTAGTTGTCACATATAAATATTGAGAATTATCAAAACAAAAATATAAATATCTTCTATTAATGCTTGTTGAATTTGCCAAACAAGATGGCTGCCAAGGGAGCTAAATATTGTAGAACTTTGTATTAATCTCCTCAATGATTGAAAACTCTTTTTCAGGATAAACAATTAGAAACAAGTCATAATCAATAGTTATTTGTCATTTTGGGTAATTAAACCATGTACAGTCGATTTAAAGTTAAATGAGAGCTGTTGTAAAAATTTACATTTTTCCTAGGTAGATCAGGTTATTTACCAGTTGAAATGACTTTATATTGTAATACATAAACAGAACACTATAGTAATGCGCCGTGGCTGAGAGGTAAAGGCTAGGATTTTTTATTTGTAGCGGCCATGAGTTCAAAACTACCAAAATCCTTTTTTTTTATTAACATATATATAGTTTTCGAAATTGATATTTCTTTCCGACTTTCAAGAATTACCCTTCAAATTGTGAAAATCAAAATTGATATCTTGTTTCATGTATACACAATAATGTGTACTATAAAATAAACATGCAGTATGCAGTAGAGAAGGAGATCACTTCTTGCGACGAGGAGAAAGTCACGGCGAGTGAATGCGATGATGTGTGTTGAATTTACATGTTTGAATTGTTTTGAAATGATATAATAAATTAATGAAAAAATAAACAATACAAATTAATTAAAGGATTTAAAATAATCAAAAGAAAAACAAACATTCAAAATATAGTAATAAAATGACATTAACTAGGTTCGAACCAATGGTTAAAATGATGTATATCTCAAAATCATCAGCACTAACCTTTACGCTATTGAGGCAATCATAATTATGTTTTCTCTCACTTATCTGTAACGGTTACCGGGTTTACATGTTACACCTATATATTTAGATGAGACTAATCCCTCATTAGCATGCAAATTTAAATCGACTATACCTTATTCATTGTTTACATAAACTTTTGTTGATTTCTTTTGTGAATGTATAAAAATAGAAGTTGGATGTTGGTTTTATTTCATTTGAAATGAAAATATCTGCCTTTAAAACACTCCTCTTTACCTTTTACATATTGTTCTTAATTAATCCAGGTTTTCATAATTGGGTTTTGATTTCAAGATGAGTATGAATTCTGAGATTGAATTTTGATTTGAAGGTCTTTCGTTTTTCAGTTATATCTTGGAGTTATTAAATCAATGCTCCAAACATGTGAATCAAAGCAATTGACCTCAGTAGCCATGCCTGCCCTTGGCACAGGAAATCTGAAATATCCAAAAGAGGAAGTTTGTAAAACCATGTTTGATGCCATAGATAGCTGGGTGAAGGTTAATTCTTCCACATGTCTGAGGAATGTACGATTTGTCATGCATGCCAAAGATCGTGAAGTCATTCAGGTGTGTTAACTTACTGTGCTGTGGTGTTTTCACTGTTCACACATACATGATATTACATTATACAACAGTCAAAAGTCTAATAATTTATTTAACTTTTTAAAAAAAAAAAAGTTGAATAATTATGTATGTTATGTTAATTATACCCCACAAACGAAGTTTCAGAGGGGGTATATTGGAGTCACTCTGTCTGTTGGTTGGTCGGTCGGTCGGTCCGCATAAAGTATCAAAAGTTTGTGAAGCAAACTACTATCACATTCTTTAAGCAATTGCAATGAAACTTAAAATATGTTATCGCCATGTAGTGTAGATGTGCAAGACATAATTTTCATTCCCAGCGATTCACTCATTCAAGAGTTATGTCCCCTTGAACTTAGCCATATAGTGTAGAATGTCACTCTTAGTTTGTGGAGCGAACATCTTCCACATTTTTCAAGGGATTGAATTCAAACTTAAAATATGATATCACCATGAAGTGTATATGTGCTAGACACAATTTTCATGCCCAGTGATCCACTCATTGCATAGTTATGTCCCCTTGAGCTTAGCCATATAGTGTAGAATGGCAGTCTTAGTTTGTGGAGCGAACTGCTTCGACATTTTCAAGGGATTGAATTGAAACTTGAAATATGTTATCACCATGATGTGTACATGTGCAAGACACAATTTTCATTCCCAGCGATTCACTCATTCCAGAGTTATGTCCCCTTGAACTTAGCCATATAGTGTAGAATGGCAGTCTTAGTTTGTGGAGCAAACTACTTCCACATTTTTCAAGGGATTGAATTGAAACTTGAAAAATATTATCAATATAAAATGTACATGTGCAAGACACAATTTTCATGCCCAGTGATCCACTCATTGCATAGTTATGTCCCCTTGAACTTAGCCATATAGTGTACTATCACATTCTTAGTATTAATGCGGCGGCGGGGGTATTAGTCACCTCTGTGACAGCTCTAGTTTTCATTACTGTGGTAATGCATCATCTGTTCTTTAATTTTGTCATATGAGAATATCAGTTGGCTTCAATTTCATGTATACATGTAAACCATTTTATATTTTGACAGTTAAGTTATTCCCCTCACGAAACATATTTTTTTCTTATTTCTTTCATGTCCTCTTACTGTATGTGTACATGTACGCACATGAGTGTTGAATAAAGTTATGCCCTGTTCAGTTCTATTCTATTCTGTTTCATAGACTGTAAGAACCCTCTTCATTTGTATTTATCATTGTGTAAATTGTTTGACTGCACATAGTTCTAATTTTCCAGACATTCCATTCTCATGTTCGCACTGCTCAAGGTAGAGGTCAGCGTAAAAATAGGACCTCCCTAAATGTGTCTCAAGCGATAATTCATTCAACTGAAAATCCAATGAAGATTGCCAGATACAATGCAGTAGATAATAGTAAGTGTTTGTTACATTACCATATTATTCTTAGTCTAGGACCTGCCTCTGTGGTCGAGTGGTTAAGGCCGCTGACTTCAAATCACTATATACTGATCACTATCTCACTGATAGAAGGTCGAGGGGTCCAGCCCTACTACCGACTATGCTCTCTATGTGAGAAAGTATGCAGTTACTTATGGAGGATGGGAGTCTAGTACTGGTTCTTCCCAGGAACGATAGTTAGATGAAATGTCCGTCTCATATGACACTGGCTGTTGAAAAGGGGCCTTATTTAAACAAACAAACAAACAAATTCATAAGCTAATAGGCTTACAATGTAAAAATGAATAAGTTTTAATCATGTACAATGATTGAGTATATAGCTTTATACTCTTACTATCATGTCAATCCTCCTTATTTTATACTTAAACATGTATTTATTAATGCATGGTGGATATACTGCACTATGGCACCTATAGTAATGTGTGAATGGTCTCTGATTTACACTCACTAGCCACTTACTAGTGGGTTTGAATTCCGCCTAGAACAAGACAAATTTCACATGTGAGTGACCCTTTCATCCTTCATTTTGAAGGTCAGTGGTTCTACCTGTTAGTATGGCTTGGATCTCCCTTTACAGTTAAAAATGGAAAAGTCACCAAATAAACTCATTCAAAAATAGATTCTGGGTCAAATAGCTTTTATTATATTTATCACAAGTATTGGAATACTATATGCAGAATGAGATAGTACAGTTATCTTAATATTTCTTTGTATTTATTATACAGTTATTGACTAGTGAGCCATTAAATATGATGTGATATTCACCGGCAGAATATTATTACCGAGGCGTAGCCGAGGTCAATATGGTATTCTACCGGTGAATATCACATCATATTTATTGGCTCACTAGTCAACAACTGTTTTATTATATGAAAAGTTGATTTGAAAACATCAATGATAAAACTCTGATTCATTTCGAAATTTAATGCATTACTTGATAAACAGAAATGTATATCATATCAATTATAAAGAAAGATGAATATATCACAAATAACGACTTATAATTCTGGTAGATGAATAATGTCAGGGTTATATTTTAGAATTGGAAATTCAGAAATTTCGCGGGGGTTGGGATAGAAATTGCCTGGGGATCTTAATAAAATTTGTTCGCAGGATTAGGACAAAATTTGACTGGGGTCGGGGAAAATGCCCGGGGGTCGGGAAGAATGCCCGGGGGTCTGGATAAAATTTGTTCGCTGAACCGGGACAAAATTTGCCCGAGGGTTGGGGGAAAATGCCCGGGGATTTGTAAAAAATTGGGACAAAACTGCTCAGGGGTCGGGGAAAATGCCCGGGGGGTCAGGAAAATGGGTTGGGGAAAAAAACTGCCCGGGTTGTTTCCATCCCCCGACATGTATGAACGATACAACAAAATACCCAATGCGTCTATCTTTTGTTTGATGAATATTAACCTGGTTCTATTTTTAGAATTGGAAATTCCGAAATATCCATTAAATATCAAGTTCCACCGTTAAATATGACATTTATGTTATATAATGGATCAGGCTTTAAACCAATCAAAATGTGTTTATTTATAGATCATATGATAATACCAATTATATTTACAATGTAAAAGTTCCAAATAATATACATTCACTTTAGGTTTTACTATTGGCAAAATCAAACTGACTGTGTCGATTGGAGATCTATTAGAACAGAAAACTGATGTCATTGTAAACACTGTTGGAAATGACTTTGATTTAATAGGTAAGCTTTTCTTTACTTTGAAAACTTTTATTTTTCAGACCAACAATTTGAGCGAAATTATTTTCTTTTAAGATTACTTTTTCCATTTGAAACGAAATTGGTCATATTTTATATTTTAAACTTTATTTTGTACTGCTCAGTGAGACAAGAGAGATCAAAACCAACAATTAAGGTAAAATACTGTTAAACAAGCTAAAACGTAGCAAATTTTCTAATCCAAGGGTCCATAACTTTTGAAATTGTGATTTGATTTTCAGCCATAACTGAACTTGTCCAAGACCATAGGGTCAAACACATTCATTGTATATATGATTAGGATCGGTGAATAAATGAAGGCACTAGACTGTAAACAAGCTAAAATACAGCAAATTTTCAAAGTCAAGGGCCCATAACTCTTGAAGTTCTGGTCCGATTCCACCCATAATTTTATTTGTCCAAGATCGTTTGGTTATACACATTAACTGAAAATATGACTAGGTTTGGGGAAGAAATATTGGCGCTACAGTGTAAACAAGCTAAATATAGCAAATTTTGTAATTCAAGGGCCCATAACTCTAGAAGTTATTGTCCGATTTTGCCCATAATTGAACTTAGCCAAGACATTGTGGCCATATACATTGTGAGCAAGTTGTAATCATGATTTGTTTAGAGCTGTGGATGCTAGAGTGTAAACAAACTAATTGTGGACAGACGCCGGACATTCATCGATCCTAAAAGCTCACCTGATTCATCAGGTGAACTAAAAATCACATACAAGAATTATCTCACGAAGCTTCCCAAAAAACATACAAAAACACTCACACACTGCACAGAACCCTACACTAATTGGGGACAAAATCACCATGACTGTTACACTGTTACTGGTTAAAATTTATATATTAATTAAGTACCAATTACATTTGAATTTATGACAGAGGCATTATTTAGTGGCTTGAAATAAATTATTACTAGTTTAAATTCACAAAGAACATAAAGAAATGATTAAATTCAATGGCTGGGTCTATGTATAATGTATGCTTGAACTAAATATAGTTTTGTAAAACTACACATCGGATATGATGCAAGGCTCAATTATGGTAATACATTGTGGATTTATTTATGTCAGAAGAAGGATAATGAATTGATAATTTGTAATGAATTTCAGGTGGGGTTTCTCAAGCGTTAGCAAAAAGATGTCCGTCAGTTGTGGAGGAATCTAAGAAACAAGGTAAAATGAGATATCCCAATGTTTAACCAGTCAATGATGAAAACTTTCCCTTTTACATGCGTCAGTGCGTCTGTACATATTTTGGTTTCAGATAATTTAATTAAAGAAAATCTTCATGGATTGGTTTCATAGCTTGCATACGGGTGTATAATAATAAAATACAGGTCAAGTTTGATATCCAGTAAAATACAGGAGTAATGACCCCTTTTTAAATTAAATCTTAGCTTAATGGTAGTATCCAAACAAGAACTCAAGAAATGTGTCATTGATTGAATTCATATTTTACATGGAGGTGTGCACTAATAAAATATAGGTCAAATTTGATTTCCTATAAAATCCAAACATTTTCACAAGCGTTATGGCTCCTTTTTGACTTAGCTCTCAGCGGTGGCATTCATGTCCTCTGGACACATTTCTAGTTTCAACTCAATTTGTTTAGACTACTTTATTGTAAACAACATACATGTTACCTTTACTTACATTACAAAATATGATGTCATCTTACATTCAAAGTTGTATGACATTAATTTTTGGAAAGCAAAGCCTTTCCATGGCGATCATGGCATTTAATAAATTCTATCTGCACCATCCTGCTGATTACATGGCCAGAAAATCCCTCTACCTCATTTTGTATACAAGGTTTTAATCTATTACAGACAAACTGACGAAGTTGCAAAAGAAAAACATTGTCAGAACAGGTTGCAATCGGCTAGCTGCCAAATGGATTTTTCATGTAAAATATACTGAAATACTCCATGAATGGCGAGGAAGACTACTATTATGCCTAGAAAAGGCTGACAGACATAAATTAAAGTCAATGGCGTTTCCTTTAATTGGTACAGGTAAATGTAACTTACACCGTTTTGCATAGTTCTTTCGATTTATTTAACACTTCAAGCACTATTCAATATTTACTCATATGCATGTACTTTTCAAATTTGTTAAATTTTATACACAATAGTCTGGACTGGTACATAAGATTGTATTTTGCTTGTTTTATGTTTTAAAGTTAACAATCTTTTTACAAAAAACATACTTTAAGCTCTGAAGTTTTTGAGGAGCAATTGAAATAATTTACTTCTAAATATTTGACATTTATTGTTCAGGTCAAGCATTTAAACAATTTTCTCCTGATGATATTGCTGTTTGTATGTTTGATGCCATCGATGAGTATGAAAAGACAGCCAGAAATTTGCATGTGAAAGATATTCGAGTGATTGTGTTCAATCGCCAACCACAACAGTGTGAAATGATCAAGAGAATATTTCACCGTAAAATTAGAGAATCAGTCAATCCACCAGATGTTTCATTGACTGGATATTTGACCAGAGGTATTTTTTCTTTATTTTTCCTTACATACAATACATAAACAGACGTCAGTTACAATGCGTTGTTCACTAGACATTTGTTCCTGGATGTGATTATTGTTTGGACATTTCACTGGGTTTAAAGATGCACATATAGCATCGGTAATTTGTCAACTTTCCTCGCATAAAAGTCAGGGAAGACCCCAGGCACATGGGTAGGGCTGCTGACTGTCTAGCTGACCAGTTTCCTCACATGTGATATTTGTCGATTCAGGCATGAATTTGTATGTTCTTTTCCTTTGTCCAATAGATTTTCAGGGAACCCAAACCCATAATGTCCTTACCCATTAATTTATATTTCACCTCTTAGTTGTCAGTTGTAAAAGAACTACATCTCCATACACTAACACGTAATGTAAATCTAGTGTCTTAGACATTCACAGGCCTAAAAAGAACAAATGAATGCAAAATGAGCTCTTGAACACCAGAATATGGTATGTTAAATAGAAAACAGTACAATAGAGAATTCTCCAGTAGTAAGGAATTGCAGATATTCATTTTACTATAACCTGTGCAGAAAATATACCAGAAGTAATATGGAAGATAGTTTTTCATTTGTCTATGAAATTTTAGGTTTTGCAGGAGTGCAGAAATGGTACCACAAATTTACGAGATCTGATATGAAACCTGATGAGCGTAACAAGATAAAGAAAGAGACATCATCAATGACTCTACAAATTTACTCCGACAAGACAGAAAATATTAAAAATTGCAAAACTGAACTTGAAGCCAGACTGGACAGGATGTATTCCAAAAAGATAGTGAATGATTATATTGAATTGGTTAAAAAACTCACACAAGAGGAGGTAAAATATTTAAGTCTGTTCAGATAAAATTCATGGTCATCACCGTTTTTTTTTCATGAATGTTCACTTCAAGGTCTAGGTCACACAAAGGTCAAAACTGGGGTTATTTTGTTGTGTCCTGTTTGTAATTTAATCATCCATTTTACGATTTTAATTTATATCTAAATTCATGTATTTGGTATCATATTGTATTACATCTAACTGTATAAAAGAAAATGGAGCTGAAAAATATTGTTGAAAATATTGACCCCATTTTGTATGAAATTGCAAGAAAGTATTTGGGTGTATTTCAGTTTAAATTTACAGCCTTTTCCCATTAGATTCTAATAGCATTTTGAGCCCCAAAATTATTGAATACTGATTCGAATTACTAGTATAAGAAACATATGATCTAATATTGAATTGGTTTTCTTATCAATTTAACAGAAAGACTTGCTGGACATTCCGGCATTGGTGAATATAAACATTGATTCAAAGACTGGAATTATTACTGTGGATGGCCCAAGCAAGCTAGTAGATGAAACCAGGCATGAAATACAACTTAAACTTTTGAAAGTAGAACGTGCAAGGAATGAGGCTGAAAATGCAAAGCAACTTTATGGAATTGCGCAGTGGCATTATGAAGAAGTGATGCTAGATGGCACTATGAAACCTAAACCATATAATCAAGAATTGAACTTCAAAATCGAAGAAGCTTACAAGGGAAATAAACCTGACATTAGATTTCAAACTGATGGCAAAACATATGTAATTGATTTTAAACAGTTAGTGGAATATGATCAAGATGATGATCAAGACACAGTTAGGGTCATACGTAAAGATATTCTGAAAGGTAAGTCACATTGCATGCGTGTTTGTGTCAATGAGATAACATTTTTTTTATTTTGTCAGATTTCAAATGTTCAGTTGTAAAGTTTGTTTTTGTTATAAAGACTGTTTTTGCCTTATTTCAAGCTAAACACATCTTAGTTTTATATGAATTGATACAGATTCACATTAATCAGTATATTTTGACACATATCTTTAATTGACTCTTCTAATAGACCATTTTGTGCCAAATTTGAATTATTAAGGTATAACCATCGTAATTAGCACATATCAGAAACTGTTTTTTCATTTTAGTTTCATCATGTATGCTATATGACTGATTCAAATGCAAAATTTTAAAGATTTTTACTGCTTAGTTTTTGAGATGTTTGGTAAAAACAAATATGAAAAAAATGCGAAATTATGTAAAATCTAAAATTCTATTTTTTTTTTCAACTGTGTTCACATTTGAAACAAAACAAATATTATTAAATGATAAAATCTTATGATAAAATAAACAAAATATTCCTATTGAAGGATACATCTCTTTAAAAGACCAGTAGCCCGAAAACGCACTGTTAATGCTTTCACTGACATTGCTTCTACATAAATTTTTAAAGATACTGAAGGTTTTACATCAAATTTAACAATTTCGTTTCTTTCTATACACCTGTCCCAACAAATGGACAAAAAATCCAGGGTGTTTACCATCTAGATTTTGAAAATTGAAATACCCTATTTTTGTAATATAAAAGGTCTATATTGGCATTTTTGTCACTAAGAAATGTTTGAATAATGTTATGTTTGTCTAAGATACTTAGAAAAATCAATGAACCAAAAATAAAGAAAGAAGAAAATTTTTTTTACCCAGAGTGGGGTCTGAACCCACTACTGCTTTGATAGCCCTGAGTTAGGTAGTGAATTTCTATACAAATTATCCCCGGCCTGCCTCCTGGTTGAGTGGTTAAGGTTGCCGACTTCAAATCACTGTAACCCTCTCACTGATAGAGGGTCGTGGCTTCGAGCCCCGCTACCGACCATGACTCTGTATGTGAGAAAGTAGGCAGTTGCTATCAGAGGATGGGAGTCTAGTACTGTTTCTTCCCAGTAACGATGCTTAGGTGAACTGTCCACCTCATATGACTCTGACTGTTGAAAAGGGGCGTAAAACCCGATATACACATACACAAATTATCCCCTTGACTATACTCTTCAGAAGGAGGTAGGAGGTAGCCATTATGGGTGTTTTACCTTCAACAATGAAATGATTCAACCACATAAGTTATTTCACCATCATGATCCCCAAATAACATTGGTGTATTCCATGAAAATAGCTTTGTTCTAAACTGTTCATCATCATAACTTCTTTTTTCAGGCCCTAGAGAGTCACCCCATTTATAGTCCCCTTAAACTTCTTTTAAAGTGCTTGTAGTTATTTTAGTCTATTTCTCTATGTGTTCATTCAATTGTTACATTCACCTTTCTGTCTCTTTATTCATTTTTTTAATTTCATCTTTGGTAAAAGTATTAACTTTTTGGAACACGCATTAAAGTAATTTTGACATCATTTTCATGATTGAAATTTACATGTCCTTGAAATATAATGTGTCTGGTTTTAGAGTTCAAAGGAGCATTGCCAGATGATTGGACTGCAATGAAAGACAACCAAAATCTTATCTCTGTTCCGTTAACTCCAACGGATGCAAAATACAAGGCAATAGAGCAAAAGTTTCTCCAGGAAGTAAGAAGTGGAACATATGCACATAGAGTCCAATTTTCATTTGATCCAAACAATCTAAAAGTGACAAAGGTAAGGAATTATCCGTTGTGTATTTCAATCAGATATACATAAAAACTGTACACTTGTTACTGCACAGCAGGACTAAGCGGTCATAAGTGATGAGCACTATCTTTTACTTATTGAATCATACTGTTACCTTTTCGTCAAGTCCATAATGTTGTTTCTTCCTTGCTATGTAAACATGAAATAATTTTTTATGAAATTTTAGAACACGACATTATTTCCATGATGCACTGTTAAACACTATTAATGATGCCAACTTATTTAGAATAGGCTGATGTTTTCTTTGATTATTGCAGATTGAGCGTGTACAAAATAAGACATTGTATCAACAATATCAAGCTAAGAAGAAACAAATGTCTGATCAGAAACCTAACTTACCACAAAACATGCCCATTGAACGTGATTTATGGCACGGAATGAAACCTGATGTAATAGCTAGCATACAGAACCATGGATTCAACAGAAGTTACAGTGGAGATGCAAATGGTAATTGATTGTGTTCTCAAATTCTTATTCTACACCACTAACAAAATTGTTAATGAGAAGTAACGTATAACACAGTTCTTGTGAACTTAAGTTATTATACCCCCGCAAACGAAGTTTGAGAAGGGTTATATTGGAGTCACCTCTGTCGGTTGGTTGGTCGGTTGGTCGTTGGTCGGTCAGTCCGTCCGCATAAAGTTTGTGGAGAGAACTACTTCCACATTTTTTTAAAGCTATTACAATGAAACTTGAAATATGTTATCACCGTCAAGTGTAGATGTGCAAGACACAATTTTCATGCCCAGCGATTCACTCATTGAGTTATGTCCCCTTAAACTTAGCCGTATAGTGTACTATTGCAGTATTAGTGTCAAAGCGGCGGCGGGGGTATTAGTCACCTCTGTGACAGCTCTAGTTGTATCTATTTTTCTTTATTTACCAGTAAAATCCACCTAAATTTGAAGACGTCTCCCAGCTAGGTTATGGAAGGTTTGAAAGTCGCCAAATGTACCAGGCTGTTGATGCAACTCTAAACCTCAGTGTAAAAACTGGATACTTAAATAAACAGTCCTTGTATTGGTTTCACTATTTCAGTGCTGTACTTATAGACAGATGATTTGACCTCACTTTTGAAATTATGGACAGTTGTAAAAAATCTTTTAAGTCATTGTCAATTTTCTTAATCATTGTCAAAGGATTCAAAAGTTTATGCAATTGTGAGATTGGACTGCCCATACTATTTTACCCCCCCCCCCCCCCCCCTTTACATTTGATGAAGGTGGTAACCTGTGGGATGATGTGTTTCGTATTACATATTTTGTATGGTACTGATGTGTTGGAAGGTTTTTGGGGTTGAGGGAATGTGGTATTCTTGGGAGTTTGGATTGCAGGTTAAGAGTGTTGTTTTTTTCTAGGAATCTCGACCTTGTCTATATTAATGTTCATTTTAAGTTTATCAAGAATATTTTATTTGTTTTATTGTAGTAGCAATTTTGTATACAATGAAATCCACATTACAGGTCAGCCATGGTATGGGGATGGAGTTTATTTTGCTGGAGATGCTTCATATTCATGTAGAGGTTGGTTAACAGGAGCAAAGCCGGGCACAAAAACTCACGTGTTTCTGGTTAATGTTTTGACAGGTATAACCGAGTATTTTCTTTTTTCTATATCAATTTTTTTACTGATAAGCTGGAATAGAATTGGTGTATGAACTATGTCTGTTATTTTATTTGTTTCTTAATTATACTAAACCATCAGTTATTAGAAGTGTCTTGTTTTGTCCCTTATCCATTTATAAATTTATTATTTGTAACACACTGTAATAAATACCACATGGTATATATTTATTACTAAGTTCGGTTTGTTCTTGTTTTCATGTAAAAAAAAAAAAAAAAAATACTGTTACTTTTCAGGTGAGTTTTGTAAAGGAACCAAGGGCATGAGATATTTGCCAGTTGTTAACCCAGCCAAGCCTACAGTGATGTATGACAGTGCTGTTGATGACCCTGCAAAGCCATACGAGTTTGTTATCTTTAATGATACACAGGCTTACCCTGCCTATCTTGTAACATTTTCTTCATGAAAACTGAACTCAGCGTGAATCACAAACATGAAAGATGATCTGTTTTTGTTGATCATTCTGTTAACGAGACAACTACTTTTAAATAAAATTTTGTGTGATTTTATGCAGATGTTTATGTGATATGTGAGCAGATTACTTCTTTGTGATGTACGTATGTTACCGTGACCATTGAAAGTAAAAATCTTCATGTACTTACAAATTATTATACCCCCAGATATGAAATATATGGGGGCTATATTGGATTCACGCTTGACGGTCGGTCGGTCGGTCCGTGCGTCTGTAGACACAATTTGTCCGGAGAATTTCTCAGCAACTACTTACAGGATTTCAATAAAACTTCACAGAAGTGATCAGTAGTAAGCTTAGTTGTACTAGCTTAAAGCACTTTTCGTTCGGATTAATTTTCACTGAGTTATGCCCCTTTGTTGTTTTTATACAGTATATACAATAGGCAAATTTTGTCCGGACAATTTCTCAGCAATTACTCACAGGATCTCAATGAAACTTCACAGAAGTGATCAGTAGTAAGTCTAGTTGTGCATGCTTTAAGCAATTTTCGTTCAGATTAATTTTCACTGAGTTATACCCCTTTGTTGTTTTTCTACAGTATATACAATAGGCAAATTTTGTCCGGACAATTTCTCAGCAACTACTCACAGGATCTCAATGAAACTTCACAGAAGTGATCAGTAGTAAGCCTAGTTGTGCATGCTTAAAGCAATTTTCGTTCGGATTAATTTTCACTGAGTTATAGCCCTTTGTTGTTTTTATACAGTATATACATTAGGCAAATTTTGTCCGGACAATTTCTCAGCAACTATTCACAGGATTTCAACGAAACTTCACAGAAGTAATAAGTAGTTAGCCTAGTTGTGCATGCTTAAATCATTTTTCATTTGGATTGATTTTCACTGAGTTATAGCCCTTTGTTTTTTCTACAGTATATACAATAGGCAAATTTTGTCCTGACTATTTCTCATTGACTACTGCCAGGAATTCAATAAAACTTCTCAGAAGTGATGAGTAGTTAGCCTAGTTGTGCATGCATTAAGCTTGTCTTGGTTGGTTAAATTTTCACTGAGTTATGGCCCTTTGTTGTGTTTTATACAGTGTATATACAATATCTCAGTAACTACTCATAGGAATTCAATGAAACTTCACAGAAGTTATAAAAAGTAAGCCAAGTTGTGCATGCAATAACCAGGTTTTGTTTGGATTAATTTTCACTGAGTTATGGCCCTTTGTTTTATACAATTAGGTAAATTTTGTCCGTACTATTTCTCAGCAACTACATGCAGGAATTCAGTGAAACTTCTTAGAAGTGATAAGTAGTTTGCCAAGTTGTGCATGTCCACAATAGGTTTTGTCCAAGTAAATTTTAATGAGTTATGGCCCTTTGTTATTTTTTATATAATGTATATTTAGAAACTGGTCAGGATATATCTAAGCAACAATTTGCAGGTATTAAAAAAATGAAAATGCATTATATTTTCCTCTGTAAAATGTAACAATAACTGTGTCAAGGCCGCATCTGGGGGTAATCATCACCTTTAGTGATAGTTCTAGTTCTGTTTATTTTATTGATATCACTTCAATTATGGGAAATAAATGATTCCTTATGATGATTGTTATGTATATTCAACACTTATTCTTCTCTCCATTTTGGAGACTTTTCTGGATTTACTGTTGCAGGAAGATGCAAGGTGTACACATGGGTAGAACATCTGACCCTTTTCAACACTATTAATGCTTAGTTGAATAAACTATGCTGTATAATATTTAATGTTTTTTCCCTTTTGTAAAATGTTATGCATATTGTTTTAGAATTTGCCATAAACATTTATTACTGATCATTTAAACTTCTATATTCTTACTTACATATTACATGTATTTTATTATTATCTAATACTATTTTTGATTAACTTGAATGAGTTCATATAGAGCATTGCACTTGACTGTGAATATAATTAATAGTTATGTACATGTACTAACTATGAAATAGAATGATAAAATCGTTATTCTGCTGTTATTTTATGCTTATTCAAAATTCAGTACTTACTATTGTAATCACTTAGAATGATAACATTTCACATTGGATTTTGTCGTATTTTGTTGTGTATATTTATATACTTGTTGTATTAATGTTGTTGTAGCTTTGTTAAAAATATTTACTTATTAACGTTACCTCTCCCATTCTCAAGTAAGGTGGGTGTTCTAATTAGACATTTCTTTACAATCTTTGGTCTAATTTAAGATTATATAGAAGTAGATTTTTCTGTTTAAAAAAGTAATGTTCATTTTGTTATTATATAATGATATATGTAATGAGGTTATTGGCTTCAAGTAATTCCAAGGAAGGTAATCAAATTACCTAGACAATGGGATGTCATTGTACATTTTTTAACAGTCCACGAAACAGGATTATTTACTTGACATCAATAAGGTTATTTCATGTTCTTTATTTATAAATGTGTCTGAAATTGATATTTCATCAGCAATTCTATTTTACTTGTCTTGATATCTGTCTTAAGTGATTTTATTAAACACAATACAGTTAGGAATATAATTTCATTTGTTAAAGAATGTTGTATGACAATGGTTTGTTGATTTGATGTATGCATTTATGAGGTGATTTCTTGTAAAGACAGATTATATTTTTAGTATTTGATGAATAGTTGTCATTAATTCCATCATCTGCTAAACTCAATAGTTAGAGGGTTTGGTGTTTGGACATCAGGATGTGTATTCACTATCAGTGCAGCCCTTCTTGAATGACTTAGGATCAGATGTCATGTGGTTCAGTGATTCATGTGGTGAATTTGGGATACGGACATTTGTCCCCGAATGAAAAAATGGACATGTGGACATTTGCCCCCGAGAAAACATTATACATATTACATTGGTTTAAAAAATGCTTAAAAAAACATGGGGGACAAATGTTCACTAAGAATTAGGCACTGGGAGGCAAATGTCCACGTACATATAAGCACTGGGAGGCAAATGTCCACATGACTATTTTTTCATTGGGGGCAAATGTCCTACACTCAGTGAAATTGGCTGTTAGTTGCCAAGTAAAAGTACAAACGTCTGGAAAATTAGGTTAACTGTTCGTCTGAGTATAATTGAAATGCTATTGAAAACAGGCAAAAAAGTAAAAAAAAAAAATATTTTCATGAATCTGTCTTTGATATTAATCGCTTGATCATTTATAAGGGTTCACGATAGATAATGCTTAGTCCCACATAATTATGTCATTTTGTCTAATATTTTCTTTCGCAACATAAAGGATGACTACATTTACAACATGAACTTGATGACCCTAAACATTCAGTACCAGTTTCGTAATATTTAGTATTTATTCTTAAGCTTGCATCTTAAATTCACAGTTTTATTATCAGTTTATGCAAATATCTTTTTAGCATGCTTTTCTATAAGAATTGCATATTTGTTCCACAGTACTTAATAACTAAAATGAGTCTATTATATATGTCACATTTATAAAAAACAATGTGTAGAATATTTTATTGTGAATGGAATAAATTTTTCAGATTTTTTTGGTTTTTTTTTTGGTTTATATTCCCTTGAAATTGAGCGGAAATAAATTATAGAGAAGGTCATAATTATGAGATGTTACCGAACAAAGGGATGCCATTGTATTTTTATGTGTTTCGATGAATGAAATCTAATTATTCTCCCCTTTGAAGCTATCGATAATGAAGTTAATGTACTCAGCAATATCTCTTTCCAATTAAGAAGTAAATCTTGACAGTCCATTTTTATGAGAGCCTTTAAGATACCCTTCAAACATTCCTTGATTTTATCCACACCATTAAAATGTGATATTTCTTGGAAACCATTTAGCTTCAGAAACAAAAATAGGCCTCAAAGGTGCAAAACTCATCGATCTTGTTATGCAGTGTAGATTGCAATGTCATAGTTCACTATGGCATTCTGAACGTATTGTCACAGGTTCTAACCGATCCCTAATCGTGACTACTCAGGCATTTCCATAACTGAGAAATACACCTTAGTGTAGGATTGCAAATTTTGGCTTCGCTGTTTCCTGTCATTACTTTTGTGATCGCTTTGCGTCTGTCGTGCGTCAGTGCGTCCTGAAGTGGCATCCATTTTTTCCTTAAACAACGTCTCCTCCTACATCACTACAGTATTTGCCAATTGTAACCAAACTTTCTGGAATTGTTCTTTGGTGTTCCCTTTTCAAAGATGTTCAAAAAAATTAATTTCACTAATAACTCTGGTTGCCATGGCAACCAATTATAAACATTTTCTTGTCCGAAACCACAGGGTCTAGAGCTTAAATATTTGGTTTAAAGCATTGTCTAGCGGATCTCTACCAAGTTTGTTCAAATTGTGATCCTTGGGTCAAAAGTGCTCCCATCCCAGGGTTTATTATATATTGGCTTATTAGGAAAATAACATCTTGTCAGAAACTACAATGCTTAGATATCTTGTACGTAGCATTGTCTAATGGACGTCTACCAAGTTTGTATGTCCCTGGGGTATAAATTGGTCCACCTGTGGGGATTTTGCATAGGCTCAAATAGGAAAAAAAGGAAAAATGTTCGTCTCCAAGGGTCTTTTTTCTGATGTCTTGTGGTTTCAGAGGAGAATGTAAATTCATGTTACCCCTGGGGCGGGGTCAATTTTCACACGGGGGACAGAGATCTACAAGGCAATGTTACTTGCCAAAACTCTTAGCTCTGGGTCTTCTCAATTATCTTAAGAAGATTGTTTTCCAGTGTCTTTGTTGGTCTGTCCACATCATCAAAATACATATATTCAATGCTGCTACAGCAAAATCGATGAAGTATGCTGGTCTTAAAGTCCCATTAGCTTTTTGGATGTTAAAATTAAAGTAGGTCTTAATTTACCTAGAAAGATGTTTTGTCAGTGAAGCTGACCATTACTTGCAATAAAAACATTCAGTTTTTATTTTAAATCAAGAAATATAAATAGAAACGTAGCACAGTATTTTTTAAACGATATTGCAAAAAATAAGAAAAAAGGCATCTGACAACACCCTTTTTACGAGATGTGACTAAAGCAAGGCATACGGTAAATATTGTTATAGAACAATTATATTTTACAATCATTTTATCTACGGTCCCATATTGCTAAATTCAACAAGTGGATCGTGATGGTCCTATAATCGCTCACTAGAAAAAACTGTGGCTACTTTTTTCTGACAAGCCTAATTGCAAAACATGTGACCCCGGGGGCAGAGCCAATTTTGACACCGGGGCAAGAATTTGAACGTATAGTGCTACCTCTCCAAGGCAACACCCAGCACAATTCTGTTGTTGTTGAGAGGTTGTTGCTTTAGAGATGGTGAATTCATAGTTAAATCGTACAGTAGGAAAAATCATGCTGTTGTTGAATGGAGGTTGTTGCTCAAGAGAAGGTCGCTCTGGAGAGGCTGCATTGTACTTGGTAGAGGTCTACTAGACAATGTTTCAGACCATATATCTAAGTTCAAGTACTTGTGGTTTCCGACAAGAGGAATTCAAAAAATTTCCAAAATGAAACTATGTAAAAACAAGTAACCCCCGGGGCGAGGTAATATGTACCGAGCGCAGTACACTTATACAATAAACACCAACCCTATGACCGGACTGTAACTCAGTATATACAGTTAAATATACTCATTTTCCTCGGGCCTACCTTGGCTAATTGATTGGTAACAAAAACAATATACTACACATACAATATTTACAACGAATGGATTGAACTTCACTATATAACGTAATTCATTACACGGGACCAAGCTTATAAAACTAATGGCGTTCACCACGAACTACATGTATCCTCAGATTCCTCACATAGACTATCAACTACAGTCTAAATGAGTTAGAGCGTAACAAGATTTGCGCCACAACTTACATACTACGAAGCTCGTAGCTGACAAAAAGTTCCAAATCAGCAGAATCTTTCGACGACGACCCGGTATATAGACTATCTAATCTGCCACTCTTTCACGATAGCTAAGCTTTCCATGAATACACGAGTAGACAGATTTCGTAGCTGTAATACGGACAAAGCCCCCGTCAATTGATAAAGTGAGGTTGCTTTCACGAGAGTATAAACGATACTAAAGTATTTCTCCTGCGACAATGGTTTATATACCACCTATATACCAGCGATTTCATTGGCTAATACCTTTTGGTAACTACCGCCAATCCTCGTATTTCTCCGTGACATATGCAAGCGCCTACCTTGCACAACTTTTAATAAGCGTTCAATAACTGAACTTCCGTGTACGAGTTTTCCATCACACGTCGTACGCTATAATATTATCAGCCTACGTCGAATCCTTCGTTAATTAAGTGATTGTAAATATATCTAGCCATATATATACGTTTGGAGGTTCTAAAACAAGGTCTGAATAGTTTAACTCTAAGCAGTTTCGATACGAATTACAAATGCTAATTTAACATAAAGGGAAGTAACTGAATATGAGATATGAAAAAGTACGTTCCGGCCATCAGCGTCACACATATTTGACCCAGGGGGGTGGGCATAATTTGAACAAACTTGGTAGACGTCAACAAGGCAATAGTACACATCAAATATTAAGCTCTATGCATGTTTCTGACAATTTTGAAAAAATCCTATTGGTTATCAAAGCAACTACAGGTTTTAATGAAATCTAAATTTTGAACAACTTTGAACTGGGACCACCAAATTGCAAATTGGCACACCGCGCATGAAGGACGAAAGGCGATCACAAAAGTAGACTTGAGCTTTTTGTGGTGAGCTATTTAAAAAGTTAATAGGCCTTTAAATAATCCCAGGTTTGTTTTGTAACCAGTGTCACGATGTCTTAATTCAACCAATTACTTGGCCCCCAATACCATATGTTTTAACTTCATTGTCCACACAGGATTTTAAACAGTATTCACTAAGCAACCCTATCAATGTATCATTGTGCAGTTTTTGCATGGTGTAGAGCACCGATGCAAGCTTCATCCTATGGATGTCCTGTGAATATTTTAGCATACTCCTGGGCTATGTAGTGGGTAGGGGATACCGAAAAATGTCCTTGAAATATCAGAAACCAGAGCCATATTCGAACCCACAATCTTTTTGATAGGCTGTCTTGCTTATTACAATTATACATCCATGATAGTCTATAAATAATTAGATGCATCATCTCTCAAAAACGAAAGTTGTACCAGAAACACGCATCTAGGACGAGATCCTGCAACCGACTACTTACCTGAAGCAACTAGGGCAGTTATTTGGGAACACTCGCTACAAGAATTAAAAAAGATAACAATTATATGCCCGTTATTAATTATTTGTTTTCTGTCTACCATTTACGATCATATTTGGTAGAAGGTAGTGCTCAGTCAAGAGTTATGTATTTGGGAAACTGATATAGCTCACATAAAGCCGTAAATAAAACTGCTCCACTGCTACCTTTTTCCAAATATGATATAAATAATTCCACAGGCTACCGGCATGTGAAGGTCGCCCACAGACCCACCCAGGAATTCCTTTTACACTCTGAAACACTGTTAATTTTTTCACCATAAATAGTATATATTATAGAGTAAAGGTATAGAACTCCTGGGCTCAGAAATCACACCGGTCGCGTTCATCAAGATCCTGTTGTAGCAATTCTGAACCGATTCTTAAAAGACTGGTCTTATTCGACGCAGAAATTATTCAAATTCCTGGGTACTAGAGGGTCTGTGGAGTTACCTTCACGCGCCGGTAGCCTGTGAATAATTCGCCGGAGCAGTTTTCGAGTTTAGAGCATTGATAAGACAATAAAATAATGATTATATGTGTATCATTTAACATTTGTAAACGCATCAATTAACACATTATACTAGTAATGACCTAAACGTTGCAGACTTAAAGAACATTCCAAAAATCTGTTACAGTTTTCAGCCATGTTCAAATAAATGAGACTATTTATTATGACGAGGCATTTTTAATTTTTCCCATCCAGCACAGACTAAAGGATGATCCAAGTGGAGTATTAATCTCAAAGAAATAATCTGAATACTTTTTCGAATCATATACAAATGGGGGCTGTAATACCCACTCCCCACGAGTCCTGCAGTGTCCCTTTTATTTTTTTTCCGCGCCCCTCCATTTTTTTAAGGAGCGAGTTCCACGTCCCATATAAAAACAAATGTGAGTCCGCGTCCTGTCTAAAAAAGGCCCGAATCTCGTCCCAAAAGGGGCTATATTACAATATAGCATCACTGTTATGATCAAGGACATATATACATTTTTTCCACTGATGACTTTCAATCCTTATACTTAGACTTTGTGGATTATAAATGTATCTCAATATCGTTAAGGAATTTGTTGCATCCTTTACCAATTTCCCGTGCACAATTGCCAGAGCTTTTTTTAGTATAATCAAAGAACCACTTATACCTTCTAGAAACAAATCTTTACTTTACATGAGGTCCTACTCCTATCATTGTCATGTGACATAGAAGGTAACCCTGGCCCTACCTACACATGTGGTACCTGCGGTGCAGATCCAGCTGTTAATTGTGATAGCTGCGGTCAATGGTTCCACATATTATGCCAAGGTCTAGACCCATCCTGGTACAATAATGTAGTCCAAAATGATACTTCATTTGCCTGGGAATGCACTGTTTATGAAAACCTAAACCATTCTAATATCTCAAGTATTCTCTCCATTTCATCAAATAACAGCTTCTCCAACCTCCATGATAACCAACCAACACAAAATAAAACAACAGAAAACAAACAGAATCATGTAAATCTATCTAAACTAAAAATACTACTTGTGAACTGCCAATCAATTCTAAACAAAATACATGAGTTCCAAATACTTTTACACAAGGAGAAACCAGATATAGTTGCAGGCACTGAATCATGGCTAATAAAAGAACAATATTCCCCACAGATCTAGGGTATACTATCTATCGCAAAGACAGATCAAAATCAAAAGGAGGTGGTGTTTTTATCTTAATCAAATCCTCCATACTCTCTTCTGCTCAACAAAACTTAACACTGATTGTGAAATAATCTGGACAAAACTTCAAATAAAAGGTGTCAAGCCAATCTACATCTGCTCTTTCTACAAACCTCAAGAATCTGATACTGACAGCCTAAATGAGCTAGAAAAATCACTTGATCTTGCCCAAAACCCGAAAGGTACCAAAATCATTCTAGGGGACTTCAATCTTCCTAAATTCTCTTGGAATTCTGAACATATACCATCTATAAAAACCTGGTTACAACACCAGTACAATATATAACAAATTCACAGAACTACTAACTTCTTTCTCACCCAAATGGTATGCAAAAACACTCGTTATGATAACATCCTTGGTCTTCTTCTCATTACAAATCCAGCCTTGGTCAAAAGTATTGATATCCTACCAGGTATCTCTGATCATGATATAGTCTCTGCAACCATTAATGCAAAACCTTACATCTTGAAACAAAAGCCAAGGACTTGCCCCCTTTATAACAAAGCTAACTGGCCAGATTTTTGCAAATTTATGGAATCTTGTGGGTCTGAAATTCTCTCAAACTTTGAACAAATCTCTGTTGATGAACTCTGGTGCAGATTCAAAACTGCTCTTGAAAAGGGCATCTCAAAAGTTGTACCCTCAAAGAAATTAGGTTGCAAAAGATCATTACCATGGATAACAAAAACGATTCCAAAACTAATGCACCAGAGAGACAAATTATTTCAGAAAATAAAAATTCGTTGGTGAAAATATGTGGTAACAATGGGTCACAAAGTATTATTTTGTCCATCTAGGCATTTAAACGTGTATCTGATTAATTAGAATTAGTGAAGCATGCACCGCGTTAGTCGATTTTGCTCCATGTACAATCTCAATGTTTATATGTATCTTATTAATGACGTGTTGGCGGAAAATGTGAGAATGGTAACATTGTGTCACAACATTTTCATGGTAACATTGGGGCACAAAATAAAAAAACCGGTAACATTGTTTCTCATAGTTAAGCCAGAGCTGATGACATGTTGTGGATAAAGACCTTTTGTCAGTTGTGACAAAATTGTACCAGAATTAAGAACTGAGGAATTTTTTCACAGGCGTTGTCTTTCCAATATAGTAACAAGCACATTAATTAAGAAAAGGCAATATCTTGGCTAATATTTATTAGTTTACTGTTTTTGTTGTAGAACATGGGAAAGTCAAAGACTCATCTAAGAAAATACCTCTGTCGTGCGCTCATTAAGCACAGTAACATTGATGGGGAGAAAAAATTACAGAGACAAAAACAAACAGGAACAGACTAGGCGTCAGACGGGAGAAGGCTAGAAGAAGTTATAGTAAAATGCTTCCCACCAAAAGGATGGGCCTCGATTAGTTTTGTCTTCTTAGCGTCAAAGCAACTGATGACAAGAGACCTTTCCACAGAAATTACCTTCATTATACTTGATTGCATCCCAACTCATTGCAATAGTACGTGCAATTTACGTACACTTCTGTTGTGACAAAACAACGTTATGGTGAGCAATGATTAAGAAGTAACACACAGCAATACAAATCAGATCTTTATTGAGCATTATGGTTAAGACTATTTGGCACTTTCGTTTTTGATAAACAAAAAATAAAACTTCAAATGAGAAGGCAAAATTGTTTGACAATATGTATACAACCATTTATACTTTTACATATAATAACAATTAAAATGAATCACAGAAAAATCACAGAGTAATAGAACTGAGATCAACATAAATAACATAACTGTGTTTTAAAATGAACATCCGTGTAAATAAAACGTAAACACCATTGAACTCAATACTGATGATATAGAATTCCCAGCGTGATTAATATACGTTTCAAATAAATGAAAAATTACTGTTACAATTGCATTAAAAGTTAAGTAACTGTATAGATAACATATATGTTTGTAATTTGCCATAAATTTGAAAATATATCTACTACAGGAAGATACTTATTTGAATGATTTAAATTTACTTTTCATAATTATATCAATTCTGTTTCTTTGTTAAAGAATGTTTAAGAAGTTACATTAATAAAGTTTACTATGGTTAACCTTATTTTTCTCATTTCTACATAAAGTGTGAATAACGCACGTGACTGTTGACATAAAAAATGGATAGTGCGGGAAGTACTTTTTTTGCACGAAACTTAATTACAGCTTCATTTTCCCTGCCTTCGTGCAAAAGAATATTTCCCGCATTTCCCATGTGGGACGTTAAAAGTTACATGGGCTATTCACTCTTAAAGACCCAACCATTATGAAAACAATGTGATTACCCTACGTTAACTTCATAAGTCCTATGAATAAAAGCTGCGGTATTTTACTTGTGTTTGCTCACACATATATGCCTGGTCAACCCACTTGCGTACTGGTATGCCTTCCCACACTGGCATATGTATGGCTTCAAGCCCTTATGTTTGCTGACGTGGTCACCAAGGTCTCTCTTGGCCTTAAAACTAGTACCGCAAGTGTCACACGCAAATGCCAATTCACTATGCACTGTGCTTATATGCTGCTTTAATTGTTGTTTAGAGGCAAACTTGGTGTTGCATATTTCACAGGACTCTTCCTTTTTCTTCCATGGACACTATACATCTGTAAATTATTAAAAAAACATAGACAATAAAAAGAGATTCAATCAAAGTGTTGGGGATACTCGATTCGTGAAGAAGTGTTCTGCATGTGAGGAACATTAAGAAAAAGTAAGCCGGTACCTGTGTTATTCGTTAAATATCAACATTAAATACAATGGTTTCATTATGACAATGTTCGTAAGAATTTGCCTTTATACAGGTATAAGCATTTACAGTGACATACCTGTGCATGGTTAGTTTCGTGGAGTCAAAGAACTTTTTTCCACAACAAGTGTAGAGAGCATTGTCCTCGTGTGCCATGACATCTCTACGGTAACCACTTCTTGTTTTCAGTTTGTCCCCACAATGACAACATATGAACCTGAAAAACACGGAAAGTGATTTGTAACATAATCTAGTACAACGTCCGAAATCATACTCATGCGAAGAAAAGACCAAATGTGTGGCCATATATTATGGATCTGTTATGACCATGGCTGGCGTTGGAAAATATGCGTACGAACAGTCCAGAGACTACATGTAGCTTGAATTTTGAGAACTTTCGACTAGACCTGTAAGTCACAATCTATTCAGAAACGAGACCCAATGTTACCATGAAATGTTTGTGACCCAATGTTACCATTCTCACATTTTCCGTCAGCACGCCATAAAAAAGATACATATAAACATTGAGATTGCACATGGAGCAAAATCGACCAACGCGGTGCATGTTTCATTAATTCTAATTAATCAGATACACGTTTAAATGCCTAGATGGACAAAATAATACTTTGTGACCTTTTAAGTCGAGGGCGCCGTTACCGTAAACAAAGTCATGTGATCACCCGCCCTGAAGAATTACAACAAATGCCAACAAAACCCTAGGCTTCATCAAGAGAAACATCACTATTAAAAATGAAAAGTCAAAGAACTTGCATACAAATCCTTGGTCCGGCCAAAGGTTGAATACTGTTCTTCTGTATGGTGTCCCTATACAAAATCTAAAATTCATAAGGTAGAAATGGTCCAGCGTAGAGCGACACGATGGGTCAAATAAAATTACTCCCCATATTCTAGTGTAACTGTCATGATAGAAGATCTTGGTTGGCTCTCTGTCGAAAACCGCAGATATGATTCAAGACATATCATGTTCTATAAGATATACCATAACTTAGTAACAATCAACCTACCACCCTATATCCAAAAACTAACTACACTCTCAAGACATATGCACCCACTAAGCTTCAGACTAGTCCAAGTATCATTTGATTATCGGAAATACTCCTTCTTCCCACACTCGTTACTGTTATGGAACAACCTCCCTAGCAATAGTGTCACCTTGCCTACGCTGGACCAGTTCAAAGCAGGCATAGTATCAGCCAAGTACTAGATCCAGCACCCTGTTTTTATTTTTAAATAACCCCACTCTTAGTTTTTATCCAATTAAATGAATAAATGAACAGTTATATAATGATTGAACATAGAGACTTCGTGTATGTGTGATGATGTGACTGATACATAATTCTTTCATTCTATATACTTTATGTTTCCTTCTTGCACCCTGCACCTCACCAGTTACTAACCAAACCCAACAATGGCCGAGTCTTTTATCTCTAGTCTCATTATTTCCTGGTGCTTACTTTAGCTCAGATTTTATTTTATTTTAATCTTACTCTCCCTAACAAACCGGTGCGTACCCCCTGTCTAGTACACTCGCAAGAGAGGTTGACAGTAACAAGAGATAGATAGATAGATAAGTTCGTAAAATTCCGATTACAGCTATTGGACAATGCCGAGTATATAGCAATGCATTGTGGGATCGTCTAACGATATCGTTTGAGCTATTTTTAGCAGTTGCGAATCCATGTATGTATATTAGTCCTTGTATATGATGCATTATTTTGACAACTGGAATTAGCATAAATTCAGGTGAGAATTATAGATACTTGTTAATCATCAAATATTATTTTACTGGTGCAGAACTGTACATTTAATCATTAGCTATTGAAAAAAACTCATTTCTTTAGCTAAAATGTCAAATTCGAATTTCGTTAAATAGCTGTGAATTCATTGCAAAATATGTGCCTACTTTCGGTTTTGCATTTTATTGATATTGAATCTTTTTATTCATTAAAACCAAAAGTACACGTTTATCTCAATATATTTAATATCTAACTGTTCACTTTCACTATTTATGGACTCTTAAAAGTATATTTTTATTAGATTTTTGCAGACCCTACTTTCGTTTTCTATTCCTGATTTTGCATAATACCGTTGAAGGCTTTTCCTGAAAAAAAAGAGAATAAAACAACAAATGAGGGATTTAGTGATTGCTTTTCACTTTTATCAAGCTTTTGTTAGACAAGTCTCTGAGCTCACTGCTTATAAACCTGAGTCCATTCCCTGTGCTCACTTCCATAAAAATGAGACCAGTATCTGTGCTTATTTCTATAAACCTGAGACAAATCTATGTGTTCACATTCATAACACCGAGACCAGTCTATGTGCTCACTTCTTATAACCCCGAGACCAATCCATGTCTCACTTCTTATATACATAAGCCACTCTCTGTGCTCACTTCTTATAAAACTGAGATCAATCGATGTGCTCACTTCTATAACTCTGAGACCATTCTCTGTTTTCACTTCTTATAACTCTGTGACCAATATCCATGCTCACTTCATATATAAACCTGTGGCTCATAAGACCACTCTCTGTGCTCATTTCTTATAAACAAAAGGCCTGTCACTATGTTCACTTCCTATAATCCTGTGACCAGCCTATGTGCTCACGTCATGTAAAAATAAAACCAGTATCTGTTCTCACTTCCTATAAACCTGAGACCAGCCTATGTGCTCACTTCATGTAAACATAAGGCCAGTATCTGTTCTCACTTCTTATAAACTAAACCTGAGACCAGTCTATTTGCTCTCTTCCATAACACTGAGAACAATCTCTCAGCTTACTTCTATAACTTCTAGTACAATATATAGTATAGTTTATTTACAAAAAGGCATATTTGCCTATGACCTAGCAGTGGCCATGAAATCGTACTCATTGGTTTGTCAGTTTCCGGAACAAATTCACTAATGTCATAATGAGAACGGGTGTATTTCACACTTGTATGCTCCATCTTCGATACATCTAGGTAAAGTAATGAACGACAGTGTTCTCGCGGAACTAATGATAAATTCCGGAATTGTGCCAGTGGTTCTCTTGACAATGTGACGTCTGAAAACACTAAAACCATGCTCTATGGGAGCACAAGCCCTTATCGAAGGGTCAGTTACCCCGGCCAAGATTTGAAGAAACACAACCTTTCACACAGACTATTTCAGCATAATATAATAACTCAGATACGAGCAGAACGTAACGCATTTGGCCTGCTTATGCTACTGTCAGTTCAACATGACATAGACCTGAAGCTTACCTAGTCATTTCTTCTAGGTCGAGTGCCTTATATTGAATCACCAACAGAACCAACAACTAGCCATTCTACAGAAGGCGCATCCTATGTTGTTAATGGTAACGCCTAATTGGGTAACTGCAGAGTCTTATAGCAGTTCCGGACACATTCGAGCAAGTAGCTGAGGCGACTTCTTATCAGTTGCCTAAATCGTGTCGTGTAGACTTTATATCAGACATTTACAACAAACAGTCTATTAAATCAGATGAGTGCCGATGACGTTTGGCGAGCTGCAACGTTCTTGCTCTCAGGTAAAAAAAAGCAATAACTCCATGAAATCGGATGGGCTTCATATCTAATGACGACAATAAGACAGTCAATAAAGCTAATCTTTGAACAGTCTTATAGAGATGGCGTCACAATCACACTAACTGAGATTCAAAGCACTGAGATTACAGTCTGGAGCAAAGTTTAAATGTGTTAGACAAAACCATCGTTAAACCATTAAAAGGCCTGTGTTATCATCATTTTGAATTAAAATTTGAATGTCAAGTATGTATAGTCTGTACAGATGTACATCATTTGACCAATTAACAACAATTACCAAGGAAAAGCTATCATGTGTCAATACGCAATCTCACTAATCTCAGAGACAATATAGTGTTCCAGCGCTACTTTACTGAATGAAACTATTTTCAATATGTAGTAGATTTCGTTACCTCAACAGTTAATGATGAAACGGAGGAAAAAATCAGAATCCTGCATATTTTATCAAAACTGCAAAGTCTGCAATGTATACTTATACTTTTTTTCAAAGCTTATGTATATGCGTCACGTAATTGTAATTAGAAAAAGTAATGTATAGCTATAGGAGCTTTGCTCCTATAAATGAAGATTACATGACAATATTAGCCAATTTACCACGCATGTTTGTTCGGATGAACTTTACAGTGTCATTGAGACATTTGTATGTGTGTTGTTTCGGTCATTAAAAATACGACATCAATAAACTGAGGTATAACAAATATCAAAGCCATGGTTGTGTTCTGAACGCTTTAAGTGGTATGGACATGAGCTTACTCACTCCCTGCAGATCCCGTCTCGTATGTTCAATGTGTTACGGATAGTTATAAGGTGTATATTTGGACCCATGCAAAGGAGGCAATCTTGATCTTCTAAAAGTGGATGAAAGTGGTTGGAAAGTCGGTCCTGACAACACGCTGGAATACAACTGGTACGACGATAATATTGTGCCAAAGGCTAGCGACGCAGAAGACACTGATGATAAAAGCGACATTGAGCTCATTAGTATGGTCGATGCTGTCTATGAAACAGAAAAGTGATGAGGATTTGTGAAATTCGTGAAGGTTTGCCATCAGAACAACAAAAATACCTTGATGACAATATACAGCTAATGAAATCTGACATAACATACAATATTGCACTTAAGTATATATATATAAATAATCATGTAACAAATGGTAACGTAAATGACACATACATGTTTATGTGTGTCAATGGCACAATGTTTATTGCACTGTCGCTGTTATTGTAAATTTGATTGTTTCATAGATACATATTCTTAGAATACAATCGATGATGATTTTATAACAGTTTCATAGAAATGTTGTTACTCGTTTATGAATAATTTCAAACGTAACGCGAATAAAACCATGTAATGTAAAACACAATCAGTGATGAATTAAAAAACTTGGAATGCTAATTTACATGTACGTATTGCCAGTAATCAAGTATAAACATTTTGTGTATCAAATCAATGTTTTATGCATTGTAAAGCGTGTTAAGCACTTAACGTGATAAAGGTAACGTTATGTAACGTGAACTACTATTATCCCAGTCAAACTTCACAACATTTTTATCTAGAAATGTTTTCCAGTTATGGGTATTAATGAATGCATCATGATTACCTATCAATGTATACCTATTTGATCATAGCATGTGATCACAGTAATATAAACGATTTCCATGTAACACGTATACTTTTATATGTAACGTATTTTACGTAAAATGAAGACATAAACGAGCATTCAATGAAAGAAAAACATGAACATGTGGTAGTATTTGCCTAATATGAATAAAAACATTGTTTACGACTGCTTTTGTGTTAATTTAACATATACAACTGTCATTTCCTTGTCATTTTGGGGTAACGCAGGGTAACGTAAATTACAGAGCATATATAATACAATAAAGTGAAAAACATGCATTTGATCGATAAGTTAAGCCGCTGCTAACTTATTATGGTCAAAGGAATTGTTCAAATTGATGAATTATTGAAAATATCTAGAATAAGACTTCTAACAAAATAAAATTATTGTCAAACGTATTTTTCGGTAACGGTAATTAGCATGCTGTAGTTCACAAACGCCCCAACGCCCAGATTGTAGACACTGGAAAAATGATCAGCAGGCATTGAGCTTTCAAATAAATGGTGTCTACAAAAATGCCTCCGGGGGGGGGGGGGAGGGTTTCGCCCAGTAGCCCATAGACTATAAGTACAGTAAAACCTCGATTATTCGAATGTCATTGGGCCCTGAAAAATCATTCGGATAATCCATGGTTTCGAATAATCCATTTCAGTATGATGTACTGTTTGGAAACGATAAAATCCGTACTGTCCGTATTTTACAAGGGAGTTAACTCTAGTATGCAAACATGACGTTATAATAGGAACAAAATCAAATATATAACAAACACTAATTATTTATCTTTGTTTTATGAATGTATATGAGTTAACAAATGAAACAATAATTCTGGTTAAATGAATGCCCGCGTATTTATGGATTATGCAGAACACAATCCGACACAAAATTATGTCATTCACACTTTATTTACTAACGATCGACTAGGCATCGCTACCATCCCATTCTAAAATCGAAGACGTAATGTTTTCTGTTTGGAACATTTTTTCACTAAATCATCATATTCTAGTTAGTTTTGTTTAATTGTGTTCGAATTAGTTTTTAAATTTTGAACGACGCTGAAATGCAAATAATTTCATACAGATCAACAGGTACGTACGCATATTAACTTATTATACCCGAGATCATTGTGAAATATTCGTCGCGATTAGTATAAAATCGTAACAAACAATATGGTCAACTTAACGATAATTAGACTGCTGACACGCTTTGTGTATGAATTGATGTTACACATTGTTTGTCACACGACATTTGATTCTCAATTGGCCATTGTTATCAATTGACCAGTTCGAATAATAGGTGTGAAAATACGTGCATTCGTAACTTTAGGGACCAAATAATGTATTCGGATTACACCAGGTATTCGTAAAATCCGATTCGTATAACCGGGGTTCGTTGTAGTTGAAATATATAGCGACGTAATCGGGACCGTAGATTTTATTCGGATAATACCGGGTATTCGGATAATCGGTGTTCGGATAATCGAGGTTTTACTGTACTACTATTGCTTTTCTACACCCGCTATGCAGATGTTTAAGTTTTCCCCGTATTATATAGTCTACATTACCTGCCTCTTTGTATACTCAACTTATGCGGAATGTAATATCTCATACATGAAGACAGCCACTCGAAGAAAAAGTTACACGTAATAAGCATTAAATCAATCGATTACAATTGCTCGATAAACCACTTATTTAAATATCTGGTTGACACTCATCGCATCGTCCATGAATTCAATTATGGCTTTTATACGTTTACAATAGAAGCTAGAACCAGACTAAATTAGCATATAAAGCACGAGGATTATGACGTCACCCTTCCTTGAAATGTGTGTACTGATAGTAAATATTGTAGTAATCCGAGGGATAGGATTGTTTAGATTTTTTACGACTGTTTTGTATTGCTCGTTTACGATATTGCATAGCCATCTGATTTTAACTTATATGCACGTAATATTTGAATTTGTATTTATGCCATTGAATTGAAAAATGGAACTATGTTCGTAGGCGGAAGGTTAATGGAAGCTGTTCGGTATGCAGATTTTATGAAAACTGAGCGATTTTTGAAATACGGTAATAACTTTATTGTTCGTACCGAACAACAAAAATAAGGGAAAACGAGAAGTAAGGATAATTTGTTTGTACATAAAGTACGGTTTGTCTTCTTTCTGAGCTTTTATAAATAAAGTAAGATAAATTACGAATAACTGTTTTGTTACTTGGTGACATTAGATCAATTGCTTTAGGTACATATTCGGTCGATTCCAGAAGAATGTCTTTATATGAAGTTTTCTAATATTACTGTATAAAGGGCATTAAAAATAAAGTGAAATTCGTCTTCTATTTGAATTACATAAGTTACATTTACGTTCAGAGCGCGGCATTCTATTCGGTTTATGCCACTTTCCTATTTCTATTTCTAATCGATGATTGGATGTGATAAATCTAGTTAAAGACAGTCGAAAATTTGGTAATAGTAATGTAATCAAGTTATGGTTTAAATCCAAAATACGAAAACACTTTATATTAAGAAGTTCTAGATGATGTTTCTATCTCACCATGCTGTTATCGCGAATTCGTTGTATAAAAATATTTAAAAGTAATCTACGTTACCAACACCTTGAAAACCCATACACCGTAAAAACCATAGCTTTCTAAAATATTTTTGACTTTAGAGACCCTATCAATTGTATTGGGATTTCGATCAAGATCACGAATCATCATATCATAAACTAATTTAATGTATTTATTATCTGTTGAATTAACAATTTTAAATCAGTAGCGAATAACATGTTATAAACGGTTTATCTTAAGTGGACATCTTCCCAATTCTCCATATATGAAATTATTTTGTGCTTGCATTTTAACTCCAAGTAATTGTTTACAGTATTTTAAATGTATTTTTTAACTATTAATTGCATCTAGTGACCCCCAAATTTCTGCACCGTAATTCAGGATTGGTAACACCAGTTTATCAAATAAATCTAATCGGTGGCTAATTGATATATTAACAAATTTAGAAATGCACGATTTTAATTCATGAGTAGCTTTCATTGCTTATCCAGATAACTTTCAAAAGCACGTTTGAATGATCTACCACTCTTCTTATATCTAAGTTTCTAAAATTCTTTTGTTTGAAATTTATCATGTTCTGACATATTTATCCGAATAATTGTCTTATATGCGGTGCTTGAACTTGTCATAGCCTTACGATTAGTTTCACAGCCAATTACCCTGAATTTATTCAGATTGTTATGAAATTGTTTTCTATGATTTCTACAATCATCGTCGAACCATGATTTGTTATGCCTTTTGTTTGGATGAATATTATTGACGTTTTTACATTTCTTTTTAAACAAAGGTTTGCGCGTATTATGTAGCAAAACATAGCAAGAAAAAACATACAAAACGTTATAGCTAAACGAATTACAAGAAGCATTTTGGCTTATGTTTTTTGTATTAAGTTGCTTTTTTCATAAAAGGATATGTATATTTTATTCAATCCTCCATTATGGAGAGTATAACATATTTACATGATATGAGTAATACACATATATTGACAATTATGAATATTTGCCAAATGGATAAATGCATGTGTATAGGTCACAAGCACATGGTAATATCATACCCTACATCAATCAAATAGAATAAACCCAAAATGTTAACAAATTCACCACAATCTGCTATGATACAACCACATTGAACTTCAAATAGCATTTCAGATAGTATGCCACATTACAGCTTATCTAGGGCAATGCCTGCATGATTTACTTACCTATCAACCATTAATAGATCCAGTCGTCACCATTAGCCAATCAAATGGCCAGGATTACCCAAACTAGTAATAGACACTATACTAAATACCCACTAACAACTAGAATAAACTTGTACCCATGGCTAAAATTCGTCTACAAAATCGTCTAAATTATTTTCTACACAGCTAGAAGTGAATCGTTATCCAATCTGTCTGATAAAGAGTTAATCTCTATTTGGAAATTATCATCAGAAATGTGCTTAATGAATGCATCTTTCTTTTTGTTATCCCATTTATACATGAAATCAATAGAATCAAAATCATCGATACTATTATCTAAAGAACTCGTATCTAAAACAATATCAGTAGGATACAATATGTTCAATGAAAAAGATATTACACAATGATCTGATACTATATTTGGATTATAGATACAAAAAGATTTAAAGTATGACATAAAAGCCCGTTCACATAATACATAATCCACTACACTACCGCCCGCAAGTTTTATACAAATGTCATGTAAAATTAGAGGAGTTGTTTACATTACCGACTCTACCATTCATAATTCGTAAACCCGTGGTTTTACAAAAATCTGCTAGTTTCCTACCCTGCATATCAATACTGGTATCTTTGGTTTCTCTCGGCAATGTGATATAGTCATTTGGTAAAAATCGATATTCAGTAAATTTTCATTCGAAACATAATCATTCAAATGATCTACTCTACTGTTAAAATCACCAGTGATAAAAAAATTACAGTCGTATCAATTCTGAAAATGAACGATATCTTCATGTTAGAGTATGGGCTACCTGTACCCTAGGTCCCCCTAGCGGGATTTTATGACACATATATCATTGTAAAGCTTAATATATCCCCCATCGAATGTCACTTGTTGGACGAAATATAGGTACTAATTAAGCCTACAGTATGCGATTGATTATCTCCCCCTGTTTTCGAAATATCATGTTTTTATGCTTTTGTATACAAGAGATTATGGAGTCCAAAATGACCAAGTTCTCAACCCACATTGCTTAAGATTATTAAATTATATATTAATATACATATTTGAAAAGGAAAAGATAACTCTGAACTAAATATAGCAAGAATTATGTCCCTTTTAACAGTAAAAAAGAATAAAAACGTAGCCTTTGTATAGAGATACAACCAAATATTTTTTCATGTATTCATGTATATGGGGAAACAATTTGCAGAAAGCACTGAATATAATTATTTAGATAATATCTGAAACAAATGAGCCAAGATTGCCCTAGATCGATCACCTGAGAACAAAGACAATTTAATTAATGACCAGGTAATATAGTTTTCATCTCATATAAGGGCCCTTTGCTCTGCAAATACCAATTACATTTCGTCCATAATCAATCTCATCATAGACCTTCAGGTCATACACATTCATCGCAAATATCATTAGGATGGGTGATCATTTTATTAAAATCCCACAATGTCAACATGTATTAATACTAAACACGAAAATGAGAACTCCATGATCTAAAAGTAGATATTGACAGACAGCATAGAAATTTGTAGTCTACCTGATTGTTATTCAGGGATTAGCTTAGGTGGAGACTAGGGTGAAATAGTCTCCCTAATATCTGGGACCATTATTCATGTGTGTATAATGGTCCCAGATAAAATTTTGCCGGTTATGTTTCATTGTGGAAGCCCTAAAAACTGAGTTGGATTTCGGAGTTTTAAAAAGTCTTTTCAGCTGTTCAAAGTAAAATTAGTCGTTTATAAGCAAGGAAGGGGATAAACATTGCATGTACAATGTATGTATTTTTCAAAAAGACAATGGCAAAAATCATGAAAAATGCCTTGAACCTTGATAAATAAACCACAACCTGTTTTAATTCTTAAACGATGAGAAGAAAGCCTAAATCTTGTTATAGCTATGAGATATTTTTTAATATTTATATTAACTAGATACATGCTGTTGTCAAAATTTGCAGAAACCCTAATAACCCTGGAATAAGATGACGTTTGTACTCGATTATCCCATTCTTGCATGACGATGTCTTTAACTCTTTGTTTTAACAATAATAAAAATAGTTAAGTATTACCTACACCCTGTGAGTACAACGCTTCAGAGAATACTAATTCATTTAATGTATCTTTAACTTTATATGACCAGTTAGTGATGTACGGTTTATTTTCAATATCTTTCAATATGATTTGGTATACATGCATTATGTTTATATATTTCCTTTCGCTTTTATTGGTAACTTTTAACCAACATTTTATATTTTGCATATTTCTTAGTGAGTAAAAAAATCAAGTCTACCTAATTCTCCGTATATAAAATACTAACATTTTGTGTGCTACTTTTTACTCATAATAAAATTTTACAATACGAAGTGTGAAGTTTTTCAATAAATTGCTAATCGAACAATTATAAAGAGTGCCTTACAGTTATGTTATGAAATCTATATATACATTTATTTTTAATGTAAAGGTAGATTTTTTAGCCTGTTCAGCTAATTTGTTTTATGCGTTTCTACAAAGGACCCTCCAGATGAAAACACTATTCCAAGATACGTAAATTTGCTAACGATTTTTTATTCACATCTTTGATAGAAGACTTTAAGGTCTGTTGGCAAGCGTCCTCCTTTTCTGAATATATTAATTATCTTTGTTAACAGTAAGTTTCCAACGATCACAGTATACATTCAATATGTTAAGATTACTTTGTAATTCTTCCGATGAGTTAGCAAATATAATGATGTCATCGGAATACATCAATAAAAATATTTTTTATAAAACCTAAATAAATGCCTTTTGTACCGTTTAAAAGTTGGTCATCCAGATCATTAAGGTACATGGAAAATAGAAAAGGCGACAAGCTTTCCCCCAGTCTTACCCGAATATTTCGCCGATCTTAGTATTAAATTTTACTCTGGTTGTCATTTGATAATACATACATGGACTTAATGACCTTATATAACTTCCCTCTTTGCCCTGAATTATAAAGCCTATACCATATATTTCGGCAAACCAAATAATCAAGAGTATTAGAATAATCGATAAAGGTGCCTTATTACTAATTACATGTTTTAAATTAATTTGATTACTCCATGCAGTACAAGTATGTTGTCAATCGTAGCCATTCCGGCCTTAAAACCTGCTTGTGATTCCACGAGAGTATATGATAGTGCTATTCAGAATGAGACATTAACATGCAATTGTTTGCTTCTGAGCATATCTATGTTGTTGACTATAAGTCTTAATTACAAACAAATGTAATATAAGACAAATGTAGTAATGCTGTTCAGTTTATCATGATTCTTTCGATATTTTCGCTGTCTCTTGGTGATATATATAATATCCCATTGGGGGGGGAGGGGGGGGGGGGGGTATTAAGCAAACACAGACACAGGTATTTTGCTTTCAAACAAACAATTTTGTGCATAGAGTATGTTGTTGTATTAAGTATATGCGAATTTACTTTGTCATCTGTCATAAAACCATTTATTTATCAAATAATGGTGTTTTTATATGTAGGGTTCAATTTACCCCTCCCACTTTCTAGCTATACTTAAGCAATAACATGTGTGTATGTGTGTATTAAACGGTAAATGAATAGATAAACACTCTCCGAACATTTATTAGTCATTTGAAACCTTTTCAAATAAAAATGAAAAAAACATATGATACCCATTTGCCATATAAGGTCATATTTTAACAATTTAAGCCCATTTTTTAAATGCTCATTAATATTCATGAATATGCAAATGAGCAAATCAATAACAAAATATGCCTTGCATTTTGTAAAGCTATTTTGTAGATTTTATAACCAAAATAAACAACAATTTTGCGCATTTAATATGATAAAGCTAAATCTTAGAAATATTGCTGGTTGCCATGGAAACAACCCGGCCATTTGCTTATCCAGCACCCATTTATCTTCCAACAACCGGAATTTGTTAACATATACCCTAAGCTTCAAAAATATATAGGTGTAGTAATAATATATAGTTTGATCAATAAATGCTTCTCTACTACTACTTATGGGAACATTATAAACTTAATCTATTATAGTCAAAAACACATCCGTATTAGAATCAAACAATGATTTATCAATTTTCAGCCAAAGAATGCTGTCGTTTACTGATTTAATGAAGGACACATACTGCAAAAATATATTTGAAACATAATACTATAATGATTAAAGCCTGATACGTACACTGCAATTATATTTGTTATTTAACCTGTATTTGTCTCTGTAAACACAATAATGTCATGATTTTGAAATAGAGGTTTAAATTTAATCAGAGTCTAATTTGTTGTGTGACTTTCCTATTTAACCTTGAACGTTTAATACACAAAAACGTAACTCACAATTCTCCCTACTGGTTGGCGAGTAGTAACCGTGATTTTTTCAATATTTCTACTGGATTTTATTCGTGTAAGAAATAATTTGAAAATCGTTTACCACATTATAATCCTTCGGTCTACGATCATGTAAATATTTCGTAATGACGTAATACAGTTTGCCAATATGAGAGGCTCCAAGTGGGTTATGAATTAGCACTAATTAATCGAGTAAAACAAGCAGTATCCGTGATTTAGCGTTTCAAAGCAAGATGTATATTCATAAGCAAGCAAAATTACTCGGATGACAGAACAGAGTTCCATTCAAAACTTTAGCATGATTACAAAACATCAATTGTATTCAATTAGTAAACAAGTCACTTGTGTGCTCACAACACATAAGTCCCCTACCTGTTTTGCCTTGACAATGACTTGTTCGAGAAAACTAAAAATGGAACTTTCCAGTCAAAAAATATTTATGCATAGGTATTAACAAATCTCAATATTGTTATCTATTCTATTAGATATTTACATACCAAATTTCATCAACCTAGCATTAGAATTATTTAAGCTATCGCAGGGTCAAGATCTTTTGGCCATATTTCGAATATTTCCGTTACAGTAGCGACATATTCACATACCAAGTTTCATCAACCTAGCTTATATAGTGGTCTAGTATCGCAGGATCCAGTCTGAGGTGGACATACAAATATCAGGACGGACAGACGGACGGACCTGCACAATCTCCACATTGCTACATATTCACATACCAAGTTTCGTCAACTTAGCTGGAAAAGCATTTAAGTTATTGCAGGATTTAGTTTTTAGGCGGACCGACAGACAGAAGGACAAACGACGGATGGATTTGCACAATCTTCACATTGCCATATATTCCCATACCATATTTCATCAACCTAGCTTAAATAGTATTTAAGTTATCGCTGGATCAAGATATTGTGGCAATAATTTGACTTTCTGTTACCATAGCACTGAGAAAAAAAACAAAAGTACGTGCAAAATTTGTTACAGCATAACAATTTACAGTGGTAAACTACACATGATATTAAAAAATGGATTTTGTGTGTCGTAAGGCGATCGGAACATGCTCAATGTTTTGGTGATTTGGTAGCATTCACTGCAAATTGGCGGGACCCTTCGCATTTAGCTAATTAGATATTATGTTCGGTTAACAGAACCCAGGTTTGTGAGTTTAAACCTTGGTGACGGCACCTATTATCTGTAACAATGTGGTTGAAGACATTGTATCTAATACTATTTATCATAATCCACAATGGAAAATTAAATTAGAGAAGTTTTCAGTTACTAGTGAAAAACACTGGTTTGGTACGGTATGTCATACGTTGACAACAATTAAGAAAACACTTTTATCAATATACAATCAACAATCAAAATGCAATGTGTTTTTGCGCCTGAATCGGGATGTTTTCCATTGTTATAAAGGAATTACTCAGTAAAAGTTATTTGCTTGATAAAAAATAGTCTGGGAACGCTGATTTGATCCCAAAAAGTCCGGGCCGGTTAACCGCCGTGTAATTATTGCATCAACTTAAAATCCATGATAAATGAGGATATTGAATGAGTGTTCATGTTGTATTGAATTTATCAAACGAGTCCTCTGAAAACGATAAAAACGAGGCTCTGTCGAGTTTTGTTTTGTTTTTAGATGACGAGTTTAATAAATTCAAACAACATGAACACGAATTAAAGATTCTATTTATAACATGACCAGCAAATTGCGTACTTACAAACGAAGAAAATATATGACCGTGCCTATTTTCTATATAAGAAGAATCGGGTCAAAGTGATTATACGCTTTTGGAAACACATGAGCTTAGAAAGTAGTACCAGAATGATATATTTCAAAGGAAACTAATTGTTCTTACTGACATAATTATACTATATATCGGCTTTATTCAACCAAATTTATAAAATATGTTGTAAATATATGTTGTGAAAGCTATTAATAGACTAAATATTAATTCGTTCGTGCAAATAACACAGTATCAACAACTAGCACATGCCGTCACTGTCATGTCCAACTTTGGCGGACATGGCCTTATTGGGCATCTGATCAATTTTCAATGGAAACAAGTACAATTCAGGGTTTTATATACTGTCTACTAATTGTTACCCTCCTTGTTTGCGTTATGCTGCCTTTTGACAAAAGGGCATTATCCTAAGTTGCAGCGTAGCTCAGAATTGGAAATAATTCGAGTTGTGTTTTAATTTGGGTGGTTGAACACTTTCTAAGTTGCTGTGTATACTCAGACCTAAGAGTGTTTCGACCATTCCAAGTTTGGAACGTTTTCGGCAGTTTTTGTTGCAGTGTATACACAGAAGTGTCAGCCTCGGACGTTAACGTGTATTTTAAGCTCACATGAGCATTTGTGCTCCGGGTGAGGTTTTGTGTTTTGATTGCATCATCATGAAACCTTGTCGGAATGTTTGTCTTTATAAATATATTGGACGACTTTGAACATGGGTCATCTGGGATCAAAAGCTAGGTCGCTAGGTCAAATCTTATGAAAACCATATTAACACTGTAGATTTCACAGTTATAATTGGATCTTCACACAGACATTGTCAAATTGTTTGTTTTAATGAAATAACGGTCAAGTACAAATATGGGTCAACTAGGGTCAATAAGTAGGTCACTAGGTCAAATCGTAGAAAAACTTTGTTAACACTGTAGATGTCACAGTTTTGATGGGATCTTCACCAAAACTTGTCGGAATGATTGCCTCTGTGACATGTAGGTCAAAGTTGAGCTGGGTTCAAAAACTACGTCACCAGGTCAAATCGGTTCTTAACCAAAACTTGTCAGATTGTTCGTCCTTTTGATATAAAGGACACGTTTAAATACGGGTCACCTAAGAAAAAGAACTTGGTCACGAGATCAAATCTTAGGAAAACCTAATTAACACCGTAGATGTAAAATTTTGATTGCATCTTCACCAAACCTTGTCAGAATGTTTGTCTTAATTTTATGTAAGACAAGTTTGAACATGGATCATCTGAGGGTCAAAAACTAGGTCACAAGATCAAAATTTAAGAAAACTTTGTCTATGCTGTAGTTGTCATGGTATTGATGGGATCTTCACCAAACCTTGTCAGATACAATGTCTTCAACCACATTGTTACAGATAATAGGTGCCGTCACCAAGGTTTAAACTCACAAACCTGGGTTCTGTTAACCGAACATAATATCTAATTAGCTAAATGCGATGGGTCCCGCCAATTTGCAGTGAATGCTACCAAATCACCAAAACATTGAACATGCTCCGATCGCCTTACAACACACAAAATCCATTTTTTAATATCATGTGTAGTTTACCACTGTAAATCGTTATGCTGTAACAAATTTTTCACGTAATTTTGTTTTTTCCTCAGTGCTATGGTAACAGAAAGTCAAATTATTGCCACAATATCTTGATCCAGCGATAACTTAAATACTATTTAAGCTAGGTTGATGAAATATGGTATGGGAATATATGGCAATGTGAAGATTGTGCAAATCCATCCGTCGTTTGTCCTTCTGTCTGTCGGTCCGCCTAAAAACTAAATCCTGCAATAACTTAAATGCTTTTCCAGCTAAGTTGACGAAACTTGGTATGTGAATATGTAGCAATGTGGAGATTGTGCAGGTCCGTCCGTCTGTCCGTCCTGATATTTGTATGTCCACCTCAGACTGGATCCTGCGATACTAGACCACTATATAAGCTAGGTTGATGAAACTTGGTATGTGAATATGTCGCTACTGTAACGGAAATATTCGAAATATGGCCAAAAAATCTTGACCCTGCGATAGCTTAAATACTTCTAATGCTAGGTTGATGAAGTTTGGTATGTAAATATCTAATAAAATAGATAACAATATTGAGATTTGTTAATACCTATGCATAGATATTTTTTACTGGAAAGTTCCATTTTTGGTTTTCTCGAACAAGTCATTGTCAAGGCAAAACAGGTAGGGGACTTATGTGTTGTGAGCACACAAGTGACTTGTTTACTAATTGAATACAATTGATGTTTTGTAATCATGCTAAAGTTTTGAATGGAACTCTGTTCTGTCATCCGAGTAATTTTGCTTGCTTATCACAAAATACCAAAATTTAAAATCTAACATCTATTTATACCGAGTTTCCCTTTATTGCAGCAACGAGGATGAGAAATGGCAGATGCAGCAAAACCAAATAGTAATTCAAATGCTGAATTTGAATATTTATCAGAAGATGAAGTAAACCCAAAGGCTATCTTTGATGTTACAAAGCAAGGTCATGTTCCAGGAATATATGAAAGGGATCATGATCAAAACAAAGTAGAACAAAAACGTAATATAGAAGAAGAAAGCGGAGGAGATGAGCAAGAAAGTGAAAAACGAATAAGTGTGTCATCCATTATAGGCATATTTGGAAAGTCTATGACTGTCATCCCATTTCTATCAGAGGATGATTTGGACAATTGTAGCAAGCCAAAGCCATCACCAGTGGCTCCAAAACCAATTACTGTTCAATTAGTTGATACTTTACCATCTTCTAAAGTAAGCAATGATGCTCCAACTCCGAAACCTAGAGGAAGACAAAAGTCACCTATGTTTGGTATCAATGGCTACAATTTCAGGCCAGTCCCTAAACCAAGGATTAGACGTGATGTGAAGAAAACAATGAGTACTAATGAATCTTTTGATAATAAATCAATCGAATGGGAAGAAATCAGCTCTAAACTTAAGTTCCACGACGAATTGCATGAGAAAACAATTGATAATGATTCTAACAAAGAGTTGGTTTGGGAAGCTGCTCGTCAAGAAATAGATATTAATTCTTCCACCAATGGAATATCTAATTCTTCAAACAATTTGAATATGGTAGAGTCCATTGTTGTCATACAGAATGAGTCATTTGGTGATAATATTGGACAGGTTGGGTATAAAAGTATTGATTGTACTGTTACAAGTAAAGATCATAAACGCTTTACAGTATCTGAGAAAACAAATTTTGATATTTTTTCCCCTTCAAGGCCTTCAAATCATTGCGAAGAAGTGTTTCGTGACGCAGAAGTTGAAGTTGTAAAAGCTAACGACTATGGTAGTTATGAAGCTAATATAGAAAATGACGCAGGAATTGTTGAAATAGACAATGTTCTTAGACTGCAACATGACGATGACGTTAACGCTGTTACAAATGACCAACAAAACATGGAAAATACAAATATGGAATCTTTAGAAACAAAAGACAGTGATGAATATCACCAATCACCAGTGAGTCTGGAAACCTATTCCAATGAATATGATAAAGAATATTTCATGCATGCATCTCAGCAGAAAAATACAAGGAATGCAAAAAATGAAGAAACTATTAAAACAGATTTTTTTAAACGGCAACATAACGATGATGTTAACGATGTTGCAAATGACCAACAAAACATGCGAAATACAAAAATGGAATCTTTAGAAACTAAAGACAGTGATGAATATCAGCAATCACCAGTGAGTCTGGAATCCTATTCTTGTGAATATGAAAAAGAATATTCCATGCATGCATCACAGCAGAAAAATGCACGGAATGGAAAATACGAAGAAAATATTGAATTAGATTTTCTTAAACAGCAACATAACGATGATGTTAACGATGTTGCAAATGACCAACAAAACATGGAAGCAACACATATGGAATCTTTAGAAACTAAAGACAGTGATGAATATCAGCATTCACCTCCGCTATCCATGATGCCTAATTCACAAGTTGTTTTAGAGAGTCTGGAATCCTATTCCAATGAATATGATAAAGAATATTTCATGCATGCATCTCAGCAGAAAAATACAAGGAATGCAGAAAATGAAGAAACTATTAAAACAGATTTTTTTAAACGGCAACATAACGATGATGTTAACGATGTTGCAAATGACCAACAAAACATGCGAAATACAAATATGGAATCTTTAGAAACTAAAGACAGTGATGAATATCAGCAATCACCAGTGAGTCTGGAATCCTATTCTTGTGAATATGAAAAAGAATATTCCATGCATGCATCACAGCAGAAAAATGCACGGAATGGAAAATACGAAGAAAATATTGAATTAGATTTTCTTAAACAGCAACATAACGATGATGTTAACGATGTTGCAAATGACCAACAAAACATGGAAGCAACACATATGGAATCTTTAGAAACTAAAGACAGTGATGAATATCAGCATTCACCTCCGCTATCCATGATGCCTAATTCACAAGTTGTTTTAGAGAGTCTAGAATCCTATTCCAATGAATATGATAAAGAATATTTCATGCATGCATCTCAGCAGAAAAATACAAGGAATGCAAGGAATGCAAAAAATGAAGAAACTATTAAAACAGATTTTTTTAAACAGCAACATTACGATGATGTTAACGATGTTGCAAATGACCAACAAAACATGCGAAATACAAATATGGAATCTTTAGAAACTAAAGACAGTGATGAATATCAGCAATCACTAAATGACTCAGCTCCAACACCCGTCATGCCTAATTCAGAAGTTGTTTTAGAGAGTCTGGAATCTTACTCTTATGAACATGAAAAAGAGGTTAATAGACGTGCTGATCATAGCAATTCACCTTGCGATTCACCAGGGTATGTTTCACGGGACAAAGTGCCAAAAATTGTAACAGACCCATCTAGTTTCAGGCCAACTTCTACAACAAAGACATCATGGAATGTTTCATCTGACAACGTACCCAAAGGTGAAACAGACTCGCCTAGTTCAAAGTCAACTTCTACAAAGACACCGTTCGGTCACGTTGAACAAGTATATCATACGCCAAAATCTACCAGTAAGAGAACGTTTTTCTCTGAGATAAAACTTATAAAATATTTTTGTCAGAAACCCCATGCCTAGAGCTTAGCTATTTGGTGTGTAGCATTGTCTGCTGAAATGAATTGAGCGTGTTGAATATTTTTTTATGAAGATAATTTAAAGCTGATCGATATTAAACTGTTAGATAATTTTCTGCCATCAGAATATTTTTGCATGTAATATAAATAGACCTAGTAGGTGTAGTATATTCTCCGAGGATACAATTTTGGTGCATTTTTATACTGTCTCCCATTTTAATTTTGGCTGATTGAAATAATTCTTTTCAGAGCTAACAAAGAGGCACGTGTCTACTAAAAGTGCAACGGTAAGTGTTATAACTAAAATAAAATCTCACTGAGTGACCATCTCAATTTTACAACCACCTAAAATCTTTGACTTGTTTTATTTTGCTTTTTCAATAAAAAATGTTTTAATCTAAAGGTTCTATTCTATATCAATTTGATACATTTGCTGTTAACAGTTTTTTATCATCCTTTCTGTCTATTTAATGATTCGGTTCTTTTTTTTTGGTATTGTTTAATATCGCAGTATAATAGTAAAGTAGTTCGTAGTTGTGCCTGTAGAAAATGTGAGAAGACCTGTACGGCCAACGTTGCATTAACATCAGGATCGAATATGTTTTAAATGTTATCTGCCACTAGTTGATAAAAGTAATGTTTTGTTGTGTCTTGTGGGTGTATTCGCTTTCTTGTCAATTGACGGTTAACCATTTACGACGCCTTATAACTTCTACCAATAAAAATGATTTTTTTACAGAAAGAAGAAAAGACTGGACTCCAGCAATCATTAATCTTCCTTTCAGGAATTAACCCTGATAATAAAGAAGAAAACCTTAGAAATTTCGTCGAAAGCGCATCGAAAGGAACACTTGACGAGATAATCTATAATTATTCCAAGACATCCACATTAGTGACGGTAAATGGAGACTCAAACCCAGGTTAGTGTTGTTGTGTTAAGAGTATCTAAATAAAACAAAATCAATAACCCTAGACACAAATGCATGTTTGTTGTAAAGCAGTTCAATACATTAATACACGGCTTATTCCAAGACTAGCTCAATCTGTAGATACTTTAAATACTAGATGCATGTTTGTGTTCAATTGTGATAAATTGACCTGATAATCGAGGATGATAACATACCAAATATCTGCTGTGTCTAACCTTATCATGTCCGCATGTGGGAATTTGTTGTATTATTCGATAAACATTAATATATATTTAACAAAATTCTAGTGACCTACTTGCGTGCAATGTGTATGAAACGATATTATAAGCATGCAACTGATGAAAAGAAAGTGTGAACTGGTGGTAGATGACTGATGACTATCATAATTATAGTCTCTGTTCATTTTGTCACATGGTCACATGTGATATGAGCACACATTGTTAATACAAAGCATGCGCTTAGACTTAACATATTGGCGAACTTCTTTTTAAGCACTAGCACGAACTGTAAACGGGCTTTTGAAAATAAACAATTTACTACTACCCAAAAAAGAAAGTTTACTAGCCCGAATAAAAATGTACTGACTCCAAACATTGGCCTCGTGAGTTAGTGTGAAAACTGGATTGGGCTGACATGTTACTTGTTAGGTGACTGTAACATATTGTAAGCATAGTGATTGAAATTCATTTTTGTTGTTCGGTACGAACAATTAAGTTATTACCGTATTTCAAAAATCGCATACCGAACAGCTTCCATTAACCTTCCGCCTACGAACATATTTTCATTTTTTCAATTCAATGGCATAAATACAAATTCAAATATTACGAGCATATAAATCAAAATCAGATGGCTATGCAATATCGTAAACGTGCAATACAAAACAGTCGTAAAAAGTCTTAACAATCCTATCCCTCGGATTACTACAATTATTTATCGGTACACACTTTTCAAGGAAGGATGACGTCATAATCCTCGTGCTATATATGCTAATTTAGTCTGGTTCCTAGCTTCTATTGTAAACGTATAAAAGTCATCATTGAATTCATGGACGATGCGATGATAACTGAGTGTCAACCAGATATTTAAATAAGTTGTTCATCGGGAAATTGTAAACTTTTTCTTCGAATGTGTCTTCATGTATGAGATATTACATTCCGCATAAGTGGAGTATACAAAGAGGCAGGTAATGTAGACAATATAATATTATGCTATTTGCTGAACTACTTTTGGTGATCAGATGGGAATCATAAATCAAATTACTGAAAGCACATGGAACGGGAACAACTTTAACAACTGCATAGCGGGTGTAGAAAGCGTTAGTAATACTTTAGTCTGCATCCAAATTCATGTGCGAACTATCGTTCGGATTCAAAAACTCATCCTACAAGAAATTCAACTTTTGACTGCTTTGTAGTTCCGAACAACAGCAGAACCTCCAGAGCTTTGATTTTCAATGTCATGGTTTTACCAGCAATTTTTCAGTGTTGAACAGAAATTAAAATATGGTAACAATGATTTAACATTAGAGTGTATCATCATGCTATATTCCCAGATTTGGCTAAACTACGTAATAAAGTTGACACAAATGGATTTGAAGGCTATAAACCGGAAATTGTAGAAATGCCTCTCCCAACTAGCATTGCTGTAAGCAGTCTGGGTAATATAAACAGTCCTGAAGTACTTGGTTTATATTTCGAAAGTAAAAGAGCGAATGGTATGTACCTTACTCTTAAACTGTACCTTTGATTTCTCAATACCTATTTGAATTTTATTTGTGTGTCTTGTTTGCTCTCAAACAGGAATTAAGAATTGATATAAAACCATCTATTTGATACACAGGAATCAATACTATTGATAAAAAGAAATTCAGAATTCGTGTAAAACCATTCATATGGTACATTACGTATGAGTCTATTTAAATGATAAAATATTCTGTTGTTTTACAGGGGGGTATATTATGAAAGACCCTTACGAATCAAAGGATGGCACATGCTATATTGTTGAGTTTGGGAACCACGAAGGTTTGATGCTTCTTTTAATCTGTCTGCTAGGCCACCCTATCTATTTTTTAAGCATATAACAACCAACTCTTGAAGGATCCTAATGAAATTTTAATTCGGCTTGATGTGTTATGTTTTTCCTGTATTTAATTGTGCCTACTTTAATACTTCAATAGCAACCTGCGTGTGTTTAAATATAGAATTATTCGAAAATGTCAAGAATTAAAAACAACGTATTTTGTCTTCTTAGATAGAATTACATTTTGTTTTTTCACTTTAATACAATCTTTACATAGCGTAACGTCACTACGTTTGTCTAACCCCTATACATAGAACTGATTACTAGCCGTGTTTGGATAATTATACATACACTAAAATATAGTATCGCGGAAGGATTTAAATGTCAAAACAACCTTATTGGTTGAATTTATTAACAAAATATGTTTAGTTAAGTAAAATAAATGCGTTATACAATTTTCTTCTCGTGTTTTTGTTAATAACACTAATTATTAAATGAAACGTTGACATACGCTTGACTCTGCTCGTTTATAACTTCCGTTTTGAAAGTAGCTCCTCTAAATACCCGTAATGCTCCGAGCGATAGAACACAGGTCTGTGCGTAGCGCTACTGAGGGATACACATTGCACTTTGATAAAAATAATATATTTATAAGGATGATCCGAGCTTAAAATTAACATGTAACAATTGAATTTAATATTATCATCATAAGCTGAGATGCTGTTAATTTCCAGTAAACTTGTAGGTCAGTGTTTCTTTCTTACTTGAATTACAATTACAATCATTACAAACATAAGAAAAGAAATAAATTTGAACACTAAAATTTACTTGCAGTGCATATAGCTAGAGTTTATTAAGTGATATTAGAGTTGAGATCTAACATCTGGATAATGTTTTTTTTCCTTATTTCATGGGGGTATTATTTGTCTTTAATTCAGTTGTAAGAAGAATCTGTCAAAAACGTGACCATAAACTTGACTTAACATCGTTACGCGTATCCCCATTTTATCAATGTGATGTCGGGGAAATTTGGGATGCCATGCTACATACTGTGACAATACCAGCAGCAATAACAATCGAACTGGGCGAGTTAAAGATTAAGTTTCTTCAAAAGTGAGTCGAGTTAGAGCAAAATCAGTTCATCAATAAAACAGTTTAGTTTGGATATTTTCTTCGTTAATTGTGATAAAAATCCTTTTTGTGTTGGAATACTTGATGGGAAAATTCTTTAGTCATTGAAAAAAACAACATACCATGTAGAACATTTGTGAAGGGTTTAAGGCATACATTATTTCAGATGACTTAGTCAATCGTACTTACTGGTCAGAAATTGTTTGCAAACATGTGATAAATGTACTTTACCATATTATCCATTTGGCATGTATTTTCATGCAGTGACCTTTGTACCCGTAATTGCAGGAAGTGCTGTGAAGATTTTTCTACCATTCTGAGAGACACGTTTTGCATGGTGACCTTCTCAAGAGACAGGTTGCAACTTGACTGTCTTCTAACCCCTAAAAATAAGGGGTACAAAAAGCTTGCTGAAGTCTGGCAGGACAATGCAAGAGATGCTCTCCACAAATACATAGAAGACACTGTAAAAGAAGGAACTGTTAAATCCAATGAACGTTTGGAAAGTATTAATGGAATATTACATAAAAGGTATGCAACTGAATTCATTTGAACCCAGTGAGTAAGTAGTAGGTATTTAACCATTAAAGGAACATCGATTTGTATGGTTGTACAAAGGTTGTTATGATATGGCTTAATATGATATACTGATAATTTGTATGATTTTTTGTTATCATTTTTAGTGATGTGAATTTTGTCATATTTGTGGAAAGATAAAAAAATCACATGAAGTTTCCTGAAAGTTAGCATTTTCTCTGTAATCTATTGCATGCCATTCTTGTTCTTATATCACAAAAAAATGTTCAATCATATTTGAGTCTTCAATGGAAATCAAAGTACCACTGGTATATTCAACCTCATTTAATCAAGTACTTTTGATATAGCTAACTACTTCTACAAGTCTATGTACATAATAATTTTCTTTTTCACAGAAGAGTTTAATGATACGGATCAGCTTGTTGCTTCCCCCTGTGCAACATCATATAAAGTAAAAATTGTTGGACTTGAAGAGTCAGTTAAGGAATGCTCTGAAAAGTTGGAATTAAAGCATAAGGAAGTGAAGAAAAGATTGAATAGAAGAAAGTCAACTATCAGAAAAAGTGCTTTAGAGCTGGAAGTAATTAAGAAATTAAAGATACTGGACAAATTTCAAGATGATATTGATGATTTGTCTGTTGAAAACGATCTAGATAGTGTGACTATTGAAGCACAACCTGTTGATATAAATACTGTTATATTAGGAATAGTTGAATGTTCAAATGATATTGAGTATAGAAGTTGGCGTCATAATTGGTCTAGTTTTTGTGTTCCTTTTGTTCTGCAAACATTGAAACCAAAAATATCCAATGCCTTTGAAGATATGGGTATCATTTTGTCTTGGACGATCCGTGATGAGGCTGTTGACTTTTGTGTATATAAAGGCTGCAAAAGCACTTTTTCAGAGATGGCTAAAATGGAAAGAAGTGATGGAGACAATATTGGTGACACAGTTATTGAACTATTCCAGTATTTAATCATTGAAAAAGAAGTTACTTGTGACAAGGATAGTGTAGATTTATTTCGGTCAAAGGAATGGACATCTTTCACAGAGACTGTAACTGAAACATATAAGAAGTCGGCAGAAATTAAAGACAATGTTGATAATGTTCTTGTGTATGGTTTGCGTTCTGAAGTATTTGAGTTAAAGAGAGAAGTCGAACAGTTTTTAAAGAGAAGATCTGTGTTTAAGAGTCAAATTGACTGTAAGGCAGTAGAATTAAAATTTATGGACAAGCACATGCCAGGATTTTTGAGTAGCCTGGAAAACAAATATGCCTCTGATAGGTTGCATTTATTAAGAAAAGGTATGGTTGCTTATACAAATTGTAAGGTTATCAGAAGTTTATATTTCTCAACTTTTCTCTGTAACTATTCTATAAAAAGAACAAATTTTCATTTATGCCTCATTATTATTAGTATCATTGTCCTGACATTAGTTCCATTATAATAGTTACCTTTTTTAAAATGTAAATCTTTTACTTTGACTTCAGGAAATAAAATAGATGTACTTGCAACGAAAGAGGGTTTAGAACGGGTTGAATTTGAGTTTTACAAATTTCAAAAGAGTTTTGTGTCAGAGCAATACACTGTAGAAAGGGTTTGTGTAAAAGAAGCAAAGAGAGATGAATTTGAGCAGGGTGTGCTTCATACGATTGAGAAATACACTAGGTTAGTCGAATAGTTTCCCACTTTTAACATCGTAGATTTGTGTGTCACCGTGGTGCCTGTGATATTATATAATAAGGGTAGACATATATGAATACCAATGCTAAACATACATACCATCTGCAAATGTGTGAACCATAATTGAATATAACAGTGAACCTAGTAATAAAAACATAAGATATACCAAAACCTCTTGAATATGTGTTGTTTCATATTGACTTTATGTGTGTTCCCATATATCTTTTGATTTAAATTGAATTTGGAATTGTTTGATTATATCATGACCATGGATACAGGACCAAGATGTACAGTGCATGTATCTCTCCCTGAACATACCATTGTACACATGTATGCCACAACATGGATGAATAAGCAGAACTTTATTTTTGTTTTTGTTTGCATTTCTTTCTATTTCTCTCCCTTGTTTTTGACATGAGCCTGTATTTTGAATATCTGTAAGTATGTAGCTATTGTCAATGTAATTACTAAATATACTGTATGCTACTATTCAAATAAATTATACTTGTATTGTATTGTAAACAATACAAACCTGATATTATTGTTTAGGTGCATTATCGAACTAACTGGTGAAGATGTCACGCCTGAGGATTTAAGGTCAGACCTTGTTCTGGAGGGCGCTGTACGAGGTATAATGTATGACATTCAAAATTTGTAAAAAATAAATGTTGAAAGAACAAACTGCCAGGCCTCGGCTTTTTGCTGAGCAATATACCACTCAAGTTTCTAGACTATCATTTGATCAAATTAATGTCAGGTTTTCGGTACAGCATGATGGACAGCAGCTACCTTAATGTCCGCTAACTTCCATATTGCTTTCATAAATGGACCGTTCTGAAGACCGGACGCTTTGTATGACAAAGTTATAATGTCATGTGTGTAGTTAAAAGCTCTTGTTAAATTCACAAATCATAGTGCTTATAGATCAATTGGAAAAAATCTAATTTCTTCCTATTTTGGTTTGTCCTGTAAATCGCGAACTTAAAACTTGTACAACCTGGCATATAGATAAATATTAATGAAAACTGGTGTAACCGTCACCCCCAAAAATATTCGTAAATCTTTTAATACCTTATGATCATGATAAACGTTTCTGTGTAGAGGGCATAACTAGGATTGTATTTGCTCATTATTTCTATTTTGATATTTTAGGTCACACAATACCTAAATCTGAAACAACTCCGAGTGAATTCAATAGTGACCCTATAAGGCTTGTGAAAGGTGAACTTCATGAACAGGATGTGAGTATATTGTGTGATACAAGCCTAAAAATATATGTGCGTATTGATATAGCTGTATGTTTGTTTCCCCTCTCGTTATATTAACAACTTATAACATTAACTATACTGTAATTGAGATAAAGGTTAGATTAAGCATCGTCTATTTTGTAATGATAGAACTCTTTTAGAATTTGACTTATGTATGAAAGTTAGTGGAGACAATGAAAACAGCAATACTTTCTTAAACCACCTCATTTAAGTTTTTTTAATACACGTTACCCATGCTTTAAAGTATAAACATATTCATTATGAAGACTGTGTATTACTTACGTTATATACAAACACTGGTTCTTTTCATTTAGCCAATGAAAAGATTTTGCCACACCTGTTTGAGAAATATAATAATCGTATATAGACGATTTAATACATACGTGATCGATACATACGTTATGTGATTATTAAAAAACTACCACTAATCTTACGAAATTCTATTTTAAATGATTGCTCCTTACTTCATAGTATGTTATCCGGCCGCCATATTTTCAAATTATTAATGAAATGTAGACAGTAACATTTTCTCCGTTTGTTTTGAATTTGGGCCATTTGAAATTAGAAGGGTGAAATATTGTAATCAGGATGTCATATGAGGACGTTTTCTTTTCTTATGTTCACACGACAATGTTTAAACAAGTGATAAATACGTTACATTCAGTAATGAATTTACATGTTACCCTATCTAACACCTCACGACTCTGGTTCACGTGAATGACACTTAACTAATGATGTAAAATGATTATGACAAAACATTGTTTGTGACTTCAAGGGTATATTGTCCAATATTGGACTTCGACTATAAAAAAATGAACTAGACATGGACATTTGAACATATTTTGGTATTTGTTTACAACTCAAGCAATAATAGATACAAACGTTACATGTCTCTTGCTTCCCATTGGAAAGTCAAAATGAACAAACTACTGCACTAGTAAGGGCTGTATATGTTTTAGTTTAGTGCGTTTTACTCAAGGCATGATTTATTCAAGTAATTTTACCTTTACCCGTTAATAACCTTTATTGTCGAAACAAGGACTTGGTATGCTACTATTGCAAGTGTAATGGCAATTTTGCATTTATCAATTTAATCAGATAATTCATTGTACTTTTCATGACCTTTTATGGCATTGGAAGTGTTCGTTTATGCTGAATTATTATCGAATATATAACTTAAGACATTCAAAACCTATAACAGTGTTACAAAAATAGTCCAATATTGACATTACTATGTCTTTTCCACACGCAGTTAAGCGCACGAGCCTCTTTTAGCCTTATAATGCCATATTGATTGCTCTAAAAACTAAAAGGAATTGTTAGTTATATATTAGTTTTCATTTGTTATGAATGAGTTAATAATTAGTTTTACTAACATTGGTGGAATAATGATCTCTGATACATACGTTACCTGGAACCATACTTTCCAAATACACGAAATAATGGTATTAAGATATGATAATCTAAATTTAATTACATGATTTCAAATCATAACACAATAAGATCTCATTTGTAACCATACATTTAACGTTAGCTGAAAGCTACAAGTTTCCTGTAAATATGTTCACTGAATTGTTTGGTAGACTTAAAGCCTTGCACAATTTCAGAACTTTTATGCTCATTTTGTTACACTTATTTAACAAACTTGCACTCTGATGTTATAAAGATCACGTTGGAGTGTACAACTAAGTGTAAACAAAACAAGCATGAAAAGCAATATAAGTAGTGTTATAAAGAAAATAACACCAGCTTTTGGATTATGATATCACAGTCACGTATGTATCCCGGAATACATTTTACAGGGTTGGGTAGCTTTACAAAATGTATCGTAACTTCTTTACATCCATATTGGTGTGTGTAAAAATTTCAGGATTTATCTAGAAGGTGTTGTACTTTAGTCTACTCATATTGGAAAACCTTTATAAATCACATTTTGTTAGGCACCATTTGCTCCTCATCTCTGACATTGGGTGTGGAATTTCTTTTTGATGATTGTATGTTTTGCCAAAGCATCACGGTTTTAAAGGCCAATACTTTTGTAAAATATACAAGTACAGTGCTTTATATCTATTCTACTTACTCATTCACTCAGTTTTTAGCTCACCTGATTTCATCAGGTTAGCTTTTAGGATCGATGAATGTCCGGCGTCCATCGGCCGTCGTCCGTACACAATTAGTTTGTTTACACATAGCATCTACAGCTCTTAACAAATCTTAATTAAACTTGCTTACAATGTATATGGCCACAATGTCTCGGCTACGTTCGATTATTGGGAAAATTTGCTATATTTAGCTTGTTTACACTCAAGCGCCTATATTTGCAGTAAATATGTATATCCAAAAGATCTTGGACAAGTTCGATCATGGGCAGAATCGGATCAGAACTTCAAGAGTTATGGGCCCTTGACTTTGAAAATTTGCTATTTTTTAGCTTGTTTACACTCTAGCGCCTTCATTTATTCACCAATCCTAATCATATTTAGAATGAATGTGTATGACCTTACGGTCTTGGACAAGTTTAGTTATGGGTGTAATCGGACCACAACTTCAAGAAATATGGGCCCTTGGATTAGAGCATTTGCTACGTTTTAGCTTGTTTAACAGTATTATACCTCCATTGTTGGTTTTGATCTCAATATACGAGATGGAAACTGTATTTTCTGGTCATTAATTATAGTACGTGTCTTTGTTCTCAGGTGAGCGATAAAGGGCCATCTTGTCCCTCTTGTTTTATTCGTTGCGTAGCGGACGAATATAGTGTTAATGTACATCAGAAAGGTTACACCGGAAATGAAAAAAACAACCTGATAGGTTTCCATTTCAAAAACTACTAAAGAATATTTGCTAGTTTTGAAACATTATATTGGAATTGTTTGTTATTAGCTTGCATTTATGAGGTTCCAATTTCGTATATATTTGCATTATTTCAAAGGTAGCCTATACAAAGTAAGTATGTATACTGTGTATCCCTACGCCTAAAATCAACGTACCATATGACAAACTCCCCGCAGTGATTACTTCCCCTGGTCAGTACAGAAAGTTAAATAAAGAAGCAAAGCGTGAAACTATGAACAAAATTCACGTGACTGTATACATTTAATAAGCGTCTACGTTCAAGCGCGGATCGATTCGTTTGACAAGTGCCCAAACCAGGCTGAAACTATTTCAAGTAGGAGCAGAGCTATGTACAAGATTCAAGGTTTGTGCATCGTTTACATATATTTTACACCTTACATTACTATTTTATGTTCACAGTTTTAAATCAGCCTCGATTCGAGATGAATGTTGGATAGTTAAAGTAATAGTAAATTTCAATATACCTGATGTATTCGTTAAGTCTGGTTAATTATTTATAGTACGTTCCAAAGACAAAATGAAAAACATGTTGAAAAAGTAGAGTTTGAACACGGGTATACTGTAATTAATTTATTAACAAATTTTCATAGAATATTTAGCCAGAGACGTTGAATACTGTATTATACGTCGTTGGCTAATACTCGATAAAAATTGGTATTACACGTCTCTGATTCAAATTAGCTAAGCAGGTATCTGGTTAATTGTGACCCCATTTATCCTGTCTATGATTTTTTTTGAAATCTTAAGGAAAGACTGTTGTTGCAACTAGCATTTGATGGTAACTATGATAATGGTTTGATTGTTAACTTTGGAGAGGAAGTCAATGTATTATTTTTATGCCCAAGTAATCTGGCCCTCAACCCTCAGGGCAGTGCGGGAGATTGCTGGGAAATTGAGCTGTGCAGTTGATTTTTTCCTGTCAAGAAGTAACTGGGGTATATATAATCTTACCAAAAATTGTCAGGAGTTAAGAAGAAATCTCAACATCTAATTGTCTCCAGCAAGACAAGGATTTCTTCAGGGCTTTGCTGAGCCATTTCCCGGGACTTGTGATGGACCGGCTGATGCATTAAAGGATTTTTTATTTGGTGCTATTCTGCATTATTAAAGATTACTGGCTAATTGTTTTAGTTTAACTTAATTTACCTGTATAAATACATGTTTTAAAAGTATATTTTATATCACGAGTACCAGTGTGCCCCACCTAAAAGTCCCCGACCAAAAATAGTAATGAAAATATCACCCCACACTGCTTGCTTTCCTAAATGCTATGCCCCCTAGCCTGAAATTCTGGATCCGCCTCTGAGTACTAGTTAGTATTCAATAAGTCCTTTATGTCCTTATGATAGGTATACATACTTTTCATACTGATTAAAAGTGATCATTCTGACAAAATGTTGTTGTACATGTAGACTAAAAGTAATAAATTTGTATGTATATAGGAGTTTTCTTTTCCTGATGTCAATTCTTAGTATTGTTTTTACCGACAGACGAACAGGCAAACGTAATAGCCCACAACTATACAGGCTGTACTGTTAAATTGGTTCTGACATGTGCCACAGTTGAGACTTGAAAGTGTTCAAGACAGTGTGACAGTGTAACAAAAGCATTATGTCATCTCAGGACGATTTCAGGAAATATGATACAGGTAGGAAAACACTGGTTTAGTCTGTTATTACACTGGTACTTAATACCATCTAGGGGGCTTTTTGGAATTGCAAATTCCTGTCATTCTATAAATAGCGTCAGCGTCATCAAGCTAACACTAGCCACTATCCTAAAACGCAAAACTATCAAGATTTAGATTTTTCTTCATAAGCGAAGGTAAAATGTCGGGAAAATAGTGGTGTTCTGTTTCATTTAATTATATAACAAAATATGGACGAATTGACTCCATATAAGGATGGCTTGACATAATATATTAATAAATGCACATCATATAATGACATATTGATTTAATATAAGGTTACATTAGCATGATACAAGTATAGAAGTTGCTGCTGTTCGCAGCAAAAAGATAGCGTTGCCCCAAAAGGGAATCGAAGCCGAACGGATGAAGTGAAATTTCGACATAGATTAGGAACTGTTTTCGTATGTAAGTATATGCAAAAGAAATATGTATCTTTCGGGCGAGGACAGCTTAAATCGCAAGGACAAGATTTATGTTTTAGAATATATTATTTGCATACGACCGTTATGCGATGATATATATTAAATATGCAAGTTGGTCTTGTAGTTTCTGCCACGAAGATGTTTGAAGATGTCAGTTTTTAGTATGTAACATAACTTGTTAATGCATCATATTTGAACCAGTTATATAATATGTAACATTTAATTAGGTCAACACAAGGAACAGCATATATACATAATTACATACACTTTTGAAGTTGGGTCATAATTCCCACACTAGTTGGGAGTTTTTTCATTGTAAATTGACACTAGTGAATGTCTCCGAAATGTAGCTTTGAAATCAAATTTGCATACATATGTAGTTGAATATGCCTTTGCCAAAGAGCAAAAACTGAAACAGAGCGCGAACTAAAGCAAAACCATATAGTTACGATTTTCTCCTTGAGATTTTTCTGTACGAGTATGAAGGTTGTATTGTATCAGGGTCTTTCAATTGAATGGTCTGGACTCGTGCTCTTCAGGCGCTTATCTCTGTATAAACATCACGTTGTGCTATCGATACTTATCGGAGAGTTTTTTTTCACGCGTGTATAGATTACACACAAATTTTCAATTTCAATTTATTCAAAAACAAGAAATCGAAAATTTAAAATAAAATCATGAATTAACGGAGTATTGATCTTTCTAAAATGAGTTGCAAGCATTTCAGCGATAGATTATTATTAAAGACGGAATCACTTACTAAAAATAGTAAAATCCATTACAACTGGTCAAACTCAAAATAGTGACTTCGTCAAAAAAGCTCAAATTCATGTATTATTATTTCTTAGCATCGGAAACAAAATGAAAAAGTAACTGCATGATTTAATTCAACAACCTTTAAAAGACATGAAATTAATCCCGACTACATCACTCTATAACTTAAAAGGGTTATATTTACTTACGAAAAATACACACTTGCGACTACAATCTAGATCTGGGCTTAAAACGAGTTTTCGTGCATTATGTACCGTCGGATTTCAACATCAATAAATGGATTTTATCCTAAGAAATTGGTCAAATTAGAAGGAGATACTTACGATCTAACTTTTCGTTGAGCTCTACACCAATAATGTTTAGTAATTTGTGAATATTTGAGTAACTATTTCAATGCGTTCTTCGCCGTTTCACAATGACAGCCATCTTGTATGCGATCACGTGATCGCTACCCAACGCTTTAATTTACGGAGTCCAGACCCTTTTATTTGAGTGACCCTGATTGTATGAAATAGATAGCTACATGATTTTGACCTAGAGTCATAGCAATATTTAATAACTTTAAAAGCTTTACTCAACAATGACCGATTAAGAGCCCACAACTCCTTCATAAATTATCTGAGCGTAAAAGCCTGTATGTTATTACACCGCAAAAAACGACCCCAGTCCAAAATCCTGACGATATGCATTAGCACAGCTAAGCTTTGTGACAAACATTCCTGTGAATTTTCACTGAAATTTCCTCAGCAGTTTTAAAGATGACGACTTTATGTATAGAAAATTAAAGGGTCACGACTCCGTTAAAAACACTCAACAGTAAAACCTGTGAAATATGTGCAACTTCCCTTGGTAAAGATCATTCCTATAAATTTTCATACGAATCCCATCAGTAGCACAGCAGAACTTTACTGAAAATGACTTTGTCCTTTGTACTTTATTATGGAGTTCGGTCTGTAATGGGCACCTCCCGGAAACAGCTTTAATAACTTTTATTCCTTTTTAGAAACTGTAAGACATTTATGTTTTTGAATATTAGTTAAGCAAATGTCAACGTCCTAATATTTAGATTACTTTTTTGAAGTGCCACATCCCTCTTATTATTTTTGCCCAAATTTGAAAAAATACAAGGTATATTTAGAAAAAAATGCATATGAAATAAGTTTTTGTATAATTGATTTTTTTTTACATTTTGGACCTGTTCATTTAACAAAATCTTTAGCAATTAATGAACATTGCTATTAACTTTTCTCATCTAAAATAAACGCATGTGCAAAAAAAACAGGCTGCCTTTTTTTACAGAAGCAAAAATTGCACATTTGTTCAATCACCTATAACCAGTGGCCCTGTGCGTGTGTGTGTGTGTGGGGGGGGACAATCTATAAGACTTATACCAAAAACATCTTCAAAGATATATAAACAAGATGTGAAAATATAAAACACTTTCATCTTATAGATTTTCGGCTTTTACAGTTTTCAATTTGATATATGATCAGGGTTTTTTTGACAGTCAAGGCTTTCCATAAATGACATTGCTTCCTGTGTAGTAGATTATGACAGTTCATTGTTTCGATGCAGTTCAGAGGTTAAAATAAGTTCCTTTCCCAGCATTCAAAGCGCGATTTAACAAAGGTTGATGTGGGTAGCACGTGACCTGGTGTACACACCGAATTTTTGTACCATTTTGAAGGCTGCGATCTCTAAATTCTGAATTTTGTTGAAATAATAACCTTTTCTTGGCTATGAAAATGAAAATATCATTCAATTCATTTTTCGGATAGCATTCATAGTAATCAGAATTTATGACTAAATTTAATAACGTATGTTAATCTTGACTTTTTAGCTATAAGTATCATTTAATGTTCGTCGTCCGGCGTCCAGACTTTGGCTTGTTAACACTCTAGGGATCACAGTTGCGATTGGATCTTCATTAATCCTTTTCAGAATGTTCGTCGGCATGATATATTGGACAAGTTCGAATATGAATCTACTGGGGTCATAACATTAACACATAACGCTGATATGATGAGCTAGTAAAGGGCTAAACATCCCATCATGGCACTCTTGTTTAAAGTTTGTATCATATTATAAGATTTTCAGAGCTGATTTAATTTCGTACTTTAATTAGAATCTAATGTTAATTTGCCACCCATGTTTAGAATTCCTTGCTGTAAAATACTAAGGGTATATCAATCTTTTCCTTCAGGAAGATGAACCGAAACAAGTGAAAGTGAGGGGCGATGAACTATCTGTAAAAATGCGACAATAAAGTCCTAAGTTACGTTTCAAGAAAAATCACCTGTAAGGCCAGTCGATTATGTGAGGATTACTAAATACTGATGTAGTAATCAATGTATTTAAAAGCCAAACAACACTATGTACAGACAACAAATTTGGTAAAACCATACCTGTACTGTTCTTACATGGGCGTAGCTTACCCTGTATTCATGCAGATTCATATTAATCCGAAGGATATCCTGGGAATGTATCACACAGAAATTGTACAATAGCAGGCATTCAATGAATTAACCCTTTGGCTAAATCACACGCATTTAAATGGATGAGTACTGATATAGTCATCTATGCACAGGATCAGTTAAAATGTAGGTTACCAAACATGGTAAGACTCGCAGCTAGATCGTAGAATGGTGACAATTTACTATAGAGTCAAGTTCTATTTCATTTAGACATAACTATATGGCCATTCTTAAAAAATGTTGTTTTTAGCGCACATGAGCACTTGTGCTTAGGGTGAGCTTTTGTGATCAGTCTTCGTCCGGCGTCGCTTGTCGTCAATCTTTTACCTTGTGAACACACTAGGGGACACATTTTAGCTCAATGAGCCAGAATGTTAATATCGACAAACTCTCGGACGAGTTCAATATTGGGCCATTTGGGGTCAAACACTAGGTCACCAGGGCCAAATAAGGGAAAACTATTGAGGCGAGACGTCTAGCGGACTTACGGACTTTAATAATTATTTACAACGGCATCACAGACTTGAGGTCTGCTTCATACATTGAGGTCCGATCCACATACTCAGGTCTGCTTCACGCATTTAGGTTCGCTTCACACATTGAGGTCCTCTTCACACATTGAGGTCTGCGTCGCGCATTGAGGTCTGGTTTCTATAAGATATAAACAACTCTGCAAATTGTTAAAACCTGAGAGGTATAGAATTGGTTTGAGTTCTGCTCCATTGTTGAGTCGACACCTAAGTTAGTTAGACCACACCTAGGCTAACGTTGACAATGATACACATGCTTACCCTGCCTATCTTGTAACATTTACTAAATGATAACAGAACTCAGCGTGAATCACAAACATGAAAGATTATCTTTTTTGTTGATCATTCTGTTAAAAAGACAACTACATGTACTTTAAAATAAGATTTTGTGTGATTTTATGCAGATGTATAATTACGTGATATGTGAGCAGATTACTTCTTTATTATGTACGTATGTTACCATTGAAAGTAAAAATTATCATGTACTTACAAATGATTATGTTTATCTATTGATATCACCTCAAATATGATAAAATGATTCCTTATGATGATTGTTATGTATATTCAACACTTATTCTTCTCTCCATTTTGGAGACTTTTCTTGATTCACTATTGCAGGAAGATGCAAGATGTACACATAGGTAGAACATCTGATCTTTTTCACACTTTTAATGCTTAGTTGAATAAACTATGCTATTACTATGCTTTTGTAAAATTGTATGCATATTGTTTTAGAATTTGTGCTAAACATATTTTACTGATCATTTGAACTTCTATATTCTTACTTATATATTACATGTATATTATTTAATAATATTTTTGATTAAATTGTATGAGTTTATATAGAGCATTGCACTTGACTGTGAATATAATTGATAGTTATGTACATGTTATAATAAAATAGTTATTCTGCTGATATGTTGTGCTCATTCAAAATTTAGTATTTACTATTGTAACTATTTATAATGATAACATTTCACCTTGTATTTTGTTATACACCCACTTTCTATAAGTGGGGGCTATACTGGAATCACTTTGTGTGACCCGAATCGTGTCCGCTCTGGAAATTTTTCATTCATACTGGAGGAGTTTTAAATAACTTAACACAAATGTTCACCACCACTAGACGATGTGTCGCGCGCTACTTCCATGGCTGTGGCCAAAAAGTCAAGGTCACACTTGGAGTTCAAAAGTCCTAATTGTATTTTTTTTGTAGTGTCCGCTCTGTAACTTTGTCATTCATTGGAGGATTTTAAAATAACTTATCACAAATGCTTACCACCACTAGACGATGTGTCGCACGCAACTCCCATGGTTGTAGCACCAAGGTCAAGGTCACATTTAGAGTTCAAAAGTCATAATTTTGGTCTTTTTGCGAGTCCGCTCTGTAACTTTGTCATTCATTGGAGGATTTAGAAATAACTTACCACAAAAGTTCACCACCACTCGACGATGTGTCGCGCGCAACTCCCATGGCTGTTCTTTCAAGGTCAAGGTCACACTTATAGTTCAAAGGTAATAATTTTTGTATTTTTGTCGTGTCCGCTCTATTACTTTGTTGTTCATTTAAGGATTTTGAAGTGACTGTCCACAAATGATAACCTAATGTCGCACGCAATTCCCATGGCTGTAGCTCCAAGGTCAATGTCACATATAAAGGTTGAAGGTCAAGAATCGGTATTTTATTTTGTTTCTGCTCAGTAACTTTGTCATACATGGATGGATTTCAGAAATACTTGGCAGAAATGTTCCCCCACATGTGATGGTGTGTCATGCATAAGACCAAGGGTAAAAATGCCCCTCAGAAAAAATTAAGATTGCATCATTAAGGTATCTTGCATGGATATCAAGTCAAATCAAGTTTCACCAATTTATATATTTAAAACAAAATATGATTCAAGATTCAAAGATTTTATTTAGTAATAGAGGCCACCGGCCAAGAATACATATTCATATACATATCACATGCTATATATAGAGAGAGTTGTGTATGCTGCTTATCTCTTTAAACAAAAAGAGGTTTTACATACATGTATCAGCTTTCTAATAACAATATTTTACATAGACATGTATATATTTATGTGAACATTGATAATTGTTATAAACAAATGTATACAATTACAATATATAATAATACTTAATCAATCAAACAGACTGTTCAACGTCAATTGGTAAATCAAAATATCTTTATAATGTAGACATCTACTGGAAACTTGGACTAGTTGGTTCCAATTTTGTTTATGACAATCTATTAATCTTTGTTTAAATGCACTGATAAAAAGCCCAATGTCGGCAACTTGGCGAGAAATCCATACAAAGCCAAAACCATACAGAAACAAAAGATGCTTAACGCGTGAAGCCCATGTTAGCCGACCTCCCTCATCAAGTGACTTTAACATATAATAACATCTTTTAGGGTATCTATGGTCATTCATGTGTAACAGTTTACACCAATATTTTATACAATTAGACATAGTAGTAATGCATAGGGGTAATCGACCACATTCTCCTAAAACAATACAATTATTTGTTGAAGATTTAACACTTAAATATCTCTTACAGAAGGATAATTGTACGGATTCTATTTCAGGTGCATTTTTATAACCCCATATTTGTGAACCATATGTTAAAACTGGTTTAACCATTGAATCAAACAGAATAAATAGATGCGTTAAACTGAAATTACCAAACGGTTTCTGATAGTTATACAAGGCAAAAATTGATCTTTGTGCTTGACATGCTAGTTTTTCCAGAGCAGCAGACCATGAGAATGTAGGCGTAAATAGCAGACCCATATATTTATAGACTGAAGTAACCTGGATATGTTCTCCACGGAATGTCCAACGTTCATAGTTTTTCAGGGGACCACCATTACGAAATACTATAATTTGTGTTTTACTAAGATTAACTTCCATACCGGTCGATGTACAGAATTGATCAATTATATTTAACTGTTGCTGTAATCGAATTACAGTCTCTGCACAATTTGCTACATCATCTGCGAACATAAGACATAATATATCAGGTATTGAGTCGTCAATAAAGATTCCAGTTTCACAATTTTGGCGAAGTAAAACAGATAATTGGTCAATAAAAAGAGAAAATATGGTAGGGCTACTGATATCGCCTTGTCTGGTTCCTATATTACATGGAAAATAACTCGTTGCACTGTTAGATGATGTTTTAACACATGACTTTAGATTTTCATACATTTTAACTAATACTTTTAGAAAATTTCCGTTAACACCTTTATTTTGCAAACTTTCGAATAATTTGTGATGATCTATTTTATCGAATGCTTTACGGAAATCAACGTATAGGCAATAAAAGCGACCGCCCTGTCTACTTAAATATTTTTGACCCATGGCTTGTAGGCAAAATACATTATCTATAGCTGAGTAGCCATGTCTAAAGCCAGCCTGACACTCATCAATCTTATTATTATCTTCAACCCAACAGTACAAGCGTTGATTTATGATATTTGAGAAAATCTTATACATGGTGGTTGTTATTGATATACCTCTGTAATTATTTGGATCATACTGAGGCCCGGATTTGTATACAGGACAAACAATACTTTCACCCCATGAGTCAGGGAACATACCGGTAGTAAGTATTGTGTTAAATAAACGACATAAAAACGGAGCGATAATTTCGCTAGTGCACTTATAGAACTCGGCGTTTATACCATCATTTCCAGCACTTTTTCCAGATGCCAATATAATTATATACTAGTACTAAACAAAACCCACTGTATAAAGTGCATTGCAAGTAATTTGAAACAAACATTACATTTGATTGGTCTTCTATAAATCAAAATCGTACGTAATTTACAAATTGTTGAACAACGATAACTACTCTGTATATAGGAATATATTACAAGTAGCAATTAAATCACTATAAATGTATAAAGCAGGGAACCGTGCCTCAGTTTTTTGCTAACGTCTTCCGTTCGTTAGATACTTGACTTTAAAGAAATTCCGTACATAGAATCCCGTTGTTTATTACGTAATACTCCATTGAATAAAAAATGAAAACAAGTATAAAAAAGTCTGAGGCACGGTTCCCTAGATAAACATTTTTGCTACAAAATACCGAAAATCCGTCATCAATAAGACGACAATGTTAATTCAGAAATGACACCTACTGTGGTTTTTTAAGCTGAGCAATTAACAATTAAAGTGTCTCATGAAATCAACGAATTTGACGCACCCCATTCAATTTTGATAGCCAATCAAAATCGATTATGTTTACGGTTCAATAATTGAGACCACGCCCAGGTTTGATGGCTAGTAACAGATTTTATAACAAGGTTTTGTCATTAATGAAATAGTAGTATCATATCGTACCAATACAATGCACATTACGTTGCTGATAAGGAAAAGTAGATTAAGGGGTGCATTATTTATCGCAATAAAACAACACAATTTTTGAGCGTTCGGTTAAATGTTTTGTGTTGCTTGGTATTAAAGTATGATATTTAATCTTTGTAAATAATGTAAAATATCATTTTTCGTTAATTTAGCGATTATAACCAAGGCAGATACATTAAGTAATAGCCAGTAACATTTCAGTAAAATATTCATCAGGTTTTGAGCATTCCTTGTCAAAGCGGTGTGTGGGGGTATTCATCACCTTCAGTGGTTGCTCTAGTTGTATTTCGAAACAATTTGTTGTGTATATTTATATACTTGTTGTTTTAATGTTGTCGTAGCTGTGTTAAAAATATGCACCTATCAACGCTACCTCTCTAATTCTCAAATAAGATTGGTGTTCTAATTAGACACTTTTTAGCATTCTTTGGTCTAATTTTAGATTATATTGAAACAGATTTTTCTGTTAACAAAAGTAATGGTTATTTTTTTGTATATGTAATGACATTATTGACTTCAAGTAATGCCCAGAAATTTAGTCAAGTTACCTAGACTTTACTTGTACAACGATACTATGACATTGTAAATTTTATTACTTGTCTTGATGTTTGTTTTGAATTATTGTATTTTACACAATATAGTGTAGTTTCATTCGTTAAAGAATGTTGTATGACAATGTTCTTTTTGATATGATATATTTTTGTGAGCTGATTTCTTATAAAGATGGATCATACGAGGTCACGTGTGTCACGTGTGTCCGGAAAGTAATAGGACATTTTAAATAAAAGCAGTTTAAGCCGACGTATTGTCACAAAATTTGATAGGCATAAACTATCATACTATATATACGTATTTGCATAGTTAGGATCAAATCTGACTACAAATAACTAAAATACAGTAACTCATAACTTCCCACTGACCACTCCACGGCGCGCTTGGACAGTCATTTTAAAACAACGTCAATAAAACGTCATTCTTTTTCGAAGTATGCACCAGCGTGCGTTATGCATTTTCTATGCCGGTGAACCCATTTGTGGTATACATCTCCAAACCACTTACTAGTATACGACTTAACTGCAGATCTAACAGCAACGACAGTCCCTGTAAATCCGCAAATCTTTTCCTCCTTAAATCTGACTTAAGCCGTGGAAATAAGGCCAAATCAAAAGGCGCTAAATCAGGAGAGTAAGCAAAGTCAACAATATCTTTAAACAACATCTACTCCTAAACCACTTGGTCAATTTCAACCAAACTTCACAGGTGTGTTCCTTGCTTAAAGCACTACCAAAGTTTTTTTTAAAAGAATTCCATTCCAAGCAGAACTATGGCAACTAGAAGGATCTTTTTGAAAATCTTCAAAAATCTTCTTCTCAAAAACCAGAGGACCTAGAACTTAGATATTTAGTGTGTAGCATTGTCTAGTGGACCTCTAATGCGTTTGTTCTAATCACAAGGCCTTAAGCTTAGATATTTCATATGTAGTATTGTCTTGTGGACCTCTACCAAGTTTGTTCAAATTATGGCCCCGGGTGGGGTGGGGGGTCAAAATCCCCCCCCCAGTTTACTATATTTTATATTGGAAATTAAAAAATCTTCTTGATCGAAATCACGAGGCCTAGAGCTAAGGTATTTGGTATGAAGCATTGACTAGTGGATTTCTACTGAGTTTGTTTAAATTATTGCCCCGGGGTCAAAAATTGGCCACGCCCCGGATGTGACTTGATTTTTTTTAATGGCCTTTATAGGAAAATTAAAAAAATACTCTTGTCCAAACCACAAGGCCTAGAGATTAGATATTTCGTGTGTAGTATTGTCTTGTAGACTTCTACCAAGTTCGTGCAAATCATGGCCCTAGCCACGATAGCATGTTACCATGATAAATAACTTACCTTGATTAAAGTATCCCTTAGTGTTACGATACTCAGGTGGACGATACAGGGCCATCATGGCCCTCTTGTTATGAGAAACTTATTTCACATTTTTAAAACACAATGTGTAAATTATTCATTGTGAATGGAAGAAATTATTCAGATTTTCTTATTTGCTGTTGTGATTTAGATTCCCGTGAAATTGAGTGGAAATAAATGATAGAAAAGGTAATAATTATGAGATATGACAATTAAAGAGGGAAAGGATGCCATTGTATTTTTATGTTCCTTGAGTGAAATCTAATTATATTCCACACCATTAAAATGTGATATTTCTTGGAGACCATTTAGCTTCAGACACAACAACAATAGGCTGCAAAGGTGCAAAACTCATCGATCTTTTTATGCAGTGTGGGTTGCAGTGTCATAGTTCACTATTGCATTCTGAACGTATTATTACGTGTTCTTACCAATCCCCAATCATGACTACTCAGGCATTTCCATAACTAAGTGTAGGATTGTAAATTTTGGCTTTGCTGTTTCTTATGTGATCGCCTTACGTCTGTCTAGCGTCAGTTCGAATTTGGGTCTAAGGTGAATACTAGTAAGTAGGCCCCCTGGTCAAATCTTAGGAAAACTTTATTAACACTGTAGATGTCAAATTTGATTGGATCTTTACCAAACCTTGTCAGAATGTTTCTCTTAATGGTATGTAAAACAAGAGTGAACATGGGTCATCTGGAGTCTAAAACTAGGTCACGAGGTCAAATCTTAAGAAACACTGTAGATATGTTAGAATGTTTTTTAATGATATGTAGGACAAGTTCAAACATGGATCATCTGGGGTCAGACACTAGGTCACCAGGTACTTGACTTTTATTTTAAATGGATATTCAAACTAATAAGAATGTTTTTCGATAGACTACTGTTTAATAGAATGTGAGAACCCTCTTCACTGGTATTTGTTTGACAGCATATACTCTGACATGAAAATTCTAATTTTCCAGACATTCCATTCAACTGAAAATCCAATGAAGAGTTCCAGATACAATGCAGATAGTAAGTGTTCGTTACATTACTATATTATTCATAAGCTATGACCATTCAAATCACTGTATACTCTCACTGGAAGATGGTTTTGGATACGAGACCTACTGCCATGTCGCTTTATGTGAGAAAGCAGGCAGTTGCTTACGGAGGATGGGAGTCTAGTACTGGTTCTTCCCAGGAACGATAGTTTGATGAAATGTCTGCCTCATATAACTCTGACTGTTGAAAAGGGACGTTAAATAAATAAACAAACCAATTCATAGGCTGATGTAAATCAATACATTCTAATCATGTACAATGATAGAGTATATAGCTCTATGCTCTTACTATCAGGTACCATTATTATGTGAATCCTCATTATTATGAAATGGCGGATGGCATACAGTGTTTACCCTGTCCGTTGGTGTGTGTGTGTTACGGGATTTTCGTGTCCGGCTGATAACTTTGTCATGCATGATTGGATTTGGCACAAATGTTAAGCATAACAACACGATATGTCATGCGCAAAAACTGTGTCGCTTGTTCAAAGTCAAGGTCACAATTGACAATTTAACCATTATATATATATATGTTCGGGTCCGGCTTATAACTCTGTCAAGCACGATTGGATTTTGAAATAAACTGTCACAAATGTTCATCCTATCAAGGCGATGTGTCATGCGAATCAACTGTGTCACTTGCTCAAAGGTCACGGTGGATGTTCAAAGTTTGTGCATATTACTATGGATATAGTGAGTGTATGTTTCGCTTACTAAAATTTCAAGGTCACAGTGGACACTTAAATATTTACGTTCATTCCTTATATTGAAATAGTGAAAGTACATGTAGTTGTGTGTTTACCACCCTTAGGTGATCTTTACCTCCCACTATGGGCAGCGTTCCCAAGCAACCTGCTCTATGTTGTATTCACATATTTGCCAAACAACACTCATTTCTGTGTCCAGTGAGAAACGACAAGTAGTGGGATGCTGTGCAAATAGTACAGTTATCTTAATATTTCTTTTCATTTGTTACCAATTATATTTACGATGTAAAAGTACGAAAAAATGTATGTGCACTTTAGGCTTTAATATTGGCAAAATCAAACTGACTGTGACGATTGGCGATCTACTAGAACAGACAACTGATGTCATTGTACACACTGTTGGAAATTACTTTGATTTTATAGGTAAGCTTTTCTTCATTTTGAAATGTTTATTTTTCAGACCAACAATTTGAGCGAAATTAGTTTCTCTTAAGATTACTTTTTTTCCATTTGAAACAAAATTCGTTATATTCTATATTTTAAACCTTATTTTATTCTGATCAATGACACAAGAGGAGAATTCCCATCAACAATCACATACCAGAATTATCTCATCTACCAAAGAACACCCACGCACAACACAGAAGCATATCCAAATTAGGGACAAAATCACCATAGAATATATTTATTTACTAAGTACCAATACATGGATTTAAATCTGAATTTTCACAGAGGCATTATTTAATAACTTGAAATAAATTATTACTACTTTATTTCACGAAGAATATAAAAATGATTAGTTAAATTGAATGGCAGAGTCTATGTTTGCTTGAATTAAATATAGTTTTGAAAAACTGCATATTGGATATGATGCAAGGCTCAATTAGGGTTATACATTGTGGATTTGTTTATGTTGCAATATTTATGTGAGAAAAAGGATAATGAATTGAAAAGTTATAATGAATTTCAGGTGAGGTTTCTCAAACATTAGCGAAAAGATGTCCGTCAGTTGTGAAGGAATCTAAGAAACAAGGTAAAACGAGTTATTCCAATGTTTAACCAGTCTATGATGAAAACTTTCCTTTTTCAACTTAACTAATTTAGACTGCATTATGGTAAACAACATTCATGATTTCTTGGAATATTCAAAGTCGTATGACATTCATTTTTGGAAAGCAAATAATTTCCATATCCTCACTATCCTGCTGGTTACTTAGCAAGAAAATCCCTCTACCTCATTTTGTAAAGTTTTAAACAATGTTTTTTCTGTTACAGAAAAACTGACGGAACTGCAAGAGAAAAACATTGTCAGAACAGGTTGCAGAGAATTAGCTGCCAAATGGATTTTTCATGTGAGATATACTGAAATACTCCGTGAATGGCGAGGAAGACTACTATTGTGCCTAGAAAAGGCTGACAGGCATAGATTAAAGTCAATAGCTTTTCCTTTAATTGGTACAGGTAAATGTACCTTACACCGTTTTGCATAGTTCTTTCTATTTACTTAACACTTCAAGCACTATTCAATATTTACTTATATGCATGTACTGTTCAGTGTCTTCAATTTTTTTAAAATTTTATACACAAAAGTCTCGACTGGTACATAAGATTGTATTTCGCTTGTTTTAACGTTAACAGCCTTTTTACAAAACAACATACTTTAAGCTCTGAAGTTTTTGAGGAGCAATTTAAATAATTTACTTCTAAATATTTGACATAAGTTATTTTTTAGGTCAAGCATTTAAACAATTTTCTCCTGATGATATTGCTGGTTGTATGTTTGATGCCATCGATGAGTATGAAAAGACAGCCACGTTCGTGCACGTGAAAGATATTCGAGTGATTGTGTTCAATCGCCAACCACAACAGTGTGAAATGATCAAGAGAACATTTCACCGTAGAATTATGGAAGCAGCCAATCCACCAAATGTTTTATTGTCTGGATATTTGTCCAGAGGTATTTTTCTTTATTTTTCCTTACATACAATACATAAACAGAAGTCAGTTACAATGCGTTGTTCACTAGACATTTGTTCCTGGATGTGATTATTGTTTGGACATTTCACTTAGGTTTAAAGATGCACATAGATCATCAGTAATTTGGCAACTTTCCTTCCATAAAAGTCAGGGAAGAACCCAGGCACATGGGTGCTGCTGACCGTCTAGCTGACCAGTTTCCTCACATGTGATATTTATCGAGTCAGGTGTGAATTTGTATGTTCTTTTCCCTTTTCCAATAGATTTTCAGGGAACCCAAACCCATAATGTCCTTACCCATTAATTTATATTTCACCTCTTAGTTGTCAGTTGTAAAAGAAGTACATCTCCATACACTAACACGTAATGTAAATCCAGTGTCTTAGACATTCACAGACCTAAAAAGAACAAATGAATGCAGAATGAGCTCTTGAACACCAAAATGTGGTATGTTAAATAGAAAACAGTACAATAGAGAATTCTCAAGTAGTAAGGAATTGCAGATATTCATTTTACTATAACCTGTGCAGAAAATATATCAGAAGTAATATTGAAGATAGTTTTTCATTTGTCTATGAAATTTTAGGTTTAGCAGGAGTGCAGAAATGGTACCACAAATTTACGAGATCTGATATGAAACCTGATGAGCGTAACAAGATAAAGAAAGAGACATCATCAATGACTCTACAAATTTACTCAAACAAGACAGAAAATATTAAAAATTGCAAAAATGAACTTGACGCCAGACTGGGCGGGATGTATTCCAAAAAGATAGTGAATGATTATATTGAATTGGTTAAAAAACTCACACAAGAGGAGGTAAAATATTTAAGTCTGTTCAGATAAAATTCATGGTCATCACCGTTTTTTTCACGAATGTTCACTTCAAGTGATAGGTCACACAAAGGTCAAAACTGGGGTTATTTTGTTGTGTCCTGTTTGTAATTTAATAATCCATTTGATGATTTTAAATTATATTTAAATTCATGTATTTAGTATCATATTGTATTATATCTAACTGTATAAAAGAAAATGGAACTGAAAAATATTATTGAAAATATTGATCCCATTTTGTATGAAATTACAAGAAAGTATTTGGGTGTATTTCAGTCTAGTTAAGTTCTACAGTTTTTTCCCATTATAGATTCTAATATTATTTTGAGCCCCAAAAATATTGTATAATGATTCGAATTACTAGTATAAGAAACAGATGATCTAATATTGAATTGGTTTTCTTATTAATTTAATAGAAAGACTTGCTGGACATTCCGGCATTGGTGAATATAAACATTGATTCAAAGACTGGAATTATTACTGTGGATGGCCCAAGCAAGCTAGTAGATGAAACCAGGTTTGAAATACAACTTAAACTTTTGAAAGTAGAACGTGCAAGGAATGAGGCTGAAAATGCAAAGCAACTTTATGGAATTGCGCAGTGGCATTATGAAGAAGTGATGCAAGATGGCACTATGAAACCTAAACCATATAATCAAGAATTGAACTTTAAAATCGAAGAAGCTTACAAGGGAAATAAACCTGACATTAGATTTCAAACTGATGGCAAAACATATGTAATTGATTTTAAACAGTTAGTGGAATATGATCAAGATGATGATCAAGACACAGTTAGGGTCATACGTAAAGATATTCTGAAAGGTAAGTCACATTGCATGCGTGTTTGTGTCAATGAGATAACATTTTTTTTATTTTGTCAGATTTCAAATGTTCAGTTGTAAAGTTTGTTTTTGTTATAAAGACTGTTTTTGCCTTATTTCAAGCTAAACACATCTTAGTTTTATATGAATTGATACAGTTTCACATTAATCAGTATATTGTGACACATATCTTTAATTGACTCTTCTAATAGACCATTTTGTGCCAAATTTGAATTATTAAGGTATAACCATCGTAATTAGCACATATCAGAAACTGTTTTTTCATTTTAGTTTCATCATGTATGCGATATGACTGATTCAAATGCAAAATTTTAAAGATTTTTACTGCTTAGTTTTTGAAATGTTTGGTAAAAACAAATTATGAAAAAATGCGAAATTATGTAAAATCTAAAATTCTATTTTTTTTTCAACTGTGTTCACATTTGAAACAAAACAAATATATTAAATGATAAAATCTTATGATAAAATAAACAAAATATTCCTACTGAAGGATACATCTCTTTAAAAGACCAGTAGCCCGAAAACGCACTGTTAATGCTTTCACTGACATTGCTTCTACATAAATTTTTAAAGATACTGAAGGTTTTACATCAAATTTAACAATTTCGTTTCTTTCTATACACCTGTCCCAACAAATGGACAAAAAATCCAGGGTGTTTACCATCTAGATTTTGAAAATTGAAATACCCTATTTTTGTAATATAAAAGGTCTATATTGGCATTTTTGTCACTAAGAAATGTTTGAATAATGTTATGTTTGTCTAAGATACTTAGAAAAATCAATGAACCAAAAATAAAGAAAGAAGAAATTTTTTTTTACCCAGAGTGGGTTCTGAACCCACTACTGCTTTGATAGCCCTGAGTTAGGTAGTGAATTTCTATACAAATTATCCCCGGCCTGCCTCCTGGTTGAGTGGTTAAGGTTGCCGACTTCAAATCACTGTAACCCTCTCACTGATAGAGGGTCGTGGCTTCGAGCCCCGCTACCGACCATGACTCTTTATGTGAGAAAGTAGGCAGTTGCTATTAGAGGATGGGAGTCTAGTACTGTTTCTTCCCAGGAACGATGCTTAGGTGAACTGTCCACCTCATATGACTCTGACTGTTGAAAAGGGGCGTAAAACCCTATATACACATACACAAATTATCCCCTTGACTATACTCTTCAGAAGGAGGTAGGAGGTAGCCATTAGGGGTGTTTTACCTTCAACATTGAAATAATTCAACCACCTAAGTTAGTTCACTGGCATGATCCCCAAAATTACTTTGGTGTATTCCACGAAATAGCTTTGTTTTAAACTGTTTATCATTATAACTTCTTTTTTGGGGCCCTAGAAAGTAACCCCATTTATTGTCCCCATCAACTTCTTTTAAAGTGCTTGTAGTTATGCAAGTCTATTTCTCTTTGCGTTCATTCAATTGTTACATTCACCTTTTTGTCTGTTTGTTCATTAATTTTATTTTATTTCATCTTTGGTGAAAGTATTGACTTTTTGGAACACTCATTAAAGTAATCTGACATTGTTTTCTTGATTGAAATTTACATGTCCTTGACATTATGTGTCTGGTTTTAGAGTACAAAGGAGCATTGCCAGATGATTGGACTGCAATGAAAGACAACCAAAATCTTATCTCTGTTGCTTTAAATTCAACGGATCCGAAATACAAGACAATAGAGCAAAAGTTTATCCAGGAAGTAAAAAATGGAGCATATTCACATAGAGTTCAATTTTCATTTGATCCAACCAATCTAAAAGTGACAAAGGTAGGGATTCATCCATTTGCATTTTTATCAGATATACATAACAACTGTACATTTGTAAGTGCACATCAAGACTAAGCGGTCATAAGTGAGCACTATCTTTGACTTATTGAATCATACTGTTACCTTTTCGTCAAGTCCATAATGTTGTTTCTTCCTTGCTATGTAAACATGAAAGATTATTTTATACAATTTTAGAACATTTTCATGATACACTGTTAAACACTATTGATGATGCCAACTTGTTGTAGAATAGGCTGATGTTTTCTTTGATTTTTGCAGATTGAGCGTGTACAAAATAAGATATTGTATCAACAGTACCAAGCTAAGAAGAAACAGTTGTCTGATCAGAAACCCAACCTACCACCAAACATGCCCATTGAACGTGATTTATGGCACGGAATGAAACCTGATGTAATAGCTAGCATACAGAACCATGGATTCAACAGAAGTTATAGTGGAGATGCAAATGGTAATTGATTTTTTGTCAAATTCATATTCTATAACACTCCCAATAATGTTAATGAGAAGAATTGTAAACAACTGTTACTGTGAAGTATTTATTGTCTTTTCTTTTTGTTTATTTCAAAGTTATGGATAGTGAAATTATCGTTAGACGTTGCGAAAACTTGGATTAATTGTTCACCTTATGTGTCGATTTGGCATGTGCAATATCTGTACCCATACCTACAGGTTCAAGATCTCATTTAGAGGTTGAAAGTAAAACATTTATATTTTTTTGTGTCTGCTTAGTAATTTTGTCATCTATGGATGGATTTCGGAAATAAAACCCATTATAAAACTGCCTCTTGAAAGAAATCGAGTAGGCTTAGTAGTAGCCAATAGCATTTTAAAAAAAACTTTATACCCTAGATTTTAGAACTTCTGTGTCCAAGCGGTGTTTGGGAGCATCATTGTGAAAGTGAAACCTGGTTATTTTAGTGTTGTTTTCATGAAGGTAGTCACCATTTCAGTGCTGTCCTTTGAGAGAGTTGGCATGATCTAAATGCTTCTGGACTACTGACAGCTATCAAAAATCTTTTAAATCGTCATCAACTAATTAATGCAAATAATGTAATATAGATACAATATGAAATTGTTGAACTGTTGAAGTATGGACTGTTTGAATATTTGGCTGCTGTCATACTTAATGTAATGTCTTAATTCAACGGATATTTTGTACTACAGTGTAGTATTTTTTTTTCCAGGAATCATATTTATATTTGTTACTGTAAAAGTACTTTTTATTGCACGAATCCACATTACAGGTAAGCCATGGTTTGGGGATGGTGTTTATTTTGCTGGAGATGCTTCATATTCATGTAGAGGATGGTTAACAGGAGCAAAGCCGGGCATAAAAACTCACGTGTTTCTGGTTAATGTTTTGACAGGTAAACTGAATATTTCTGTTTATGTCCCAGGCATCAAATGATTTGGGGGCATATAGTGATTGCCTTGTCAGTCCTTCCCTCTAAGGTAAAGCAGATTTTACCGTTTCATCTGTTGCTTTGATACTGTGTACCCATATCACCCGACCAAATTTGACTGTGAAGGGAATTTGACTAATAATAGTAAACTACATGTATATAAATGGGCTATTTCTTGGTAAATGGGCTATTTCTTGGTTAACTAGATTTGGCTGTTTGTCTATCTCTTTGATACAGTTGATGCTTTAGACCATTCACAATCCACCAATATCATCCAACCTTGACCATTGGCTGGTATTGGACTTATCATATTTCTAATGGGCTATTTTATGGTTACCCGTTAACAAGATTTGATCGATTGTTTAGCACCAACACCACTTACTAGAATGCTTTGATAATTATGCAGTTGTTGCCATAGACCATTTTGAATGTACCCATTTCACCCGACCTCGACTTGACCTTGACTGGATTAGGATTTATAATGTTTTAAATGGGCCTTTCTTGGTAAAGTAGATTTACTAGCACAATATCTTCCGCTAGAAATCTTGGTACTTGTACAGTTCTTGCCTTGAACTATTCCCAGTATAACAATATCACCCAATCTCGATTTGACTTTGGACATGTAATGTTAAAGTCCCATTAGCTTTTCGCTATAGAAAAAAATATTCAAAAACATTTAATTGCTGATATTCCAAGATAATTATTACCGACGAAACAAGCCTCTTTTCTGCTAAAAACACTCATTATACTGTGATTTTTGCTTTTGTAAACTTGAAATATGTAGAGCGCGTGACGTCACTTCACGGCATGTGCATAACTTAACTGCGGGAAAACACAGCTGTTTTATAAATAGTATTTATTTCATTGATATTGCAAAAAATACGATATTGGTTTTGGAAACATTTTTTTTCTTGCTATAAAGTATGCGCGGGAGGAAAATACACTGGATTCCTCTATTATAGAACAAACAGAAACTATTATGACCAATAAATTGATATGCTTATGGGACTATTTTTTGGTGTACTTGGTTTTACAGTTTTGTCTAGGGCAAATACAGATTACTAGAATGCTTTGATATATACTCACAGAATTTAAAACTGTGCATTATGAATAATTTTCAAAATAATATGAAATACCAACCAGATATTAATTGACATTGTTATCATGTTTCATTTATCCTAAATTTAATATTTCATATTTGTTTGTTTTGTTTGAGATTTGCATTCCTTAATTTTCAACAGTCAGAGTCATATGAGACAGACAGTTCACCTAAGCATCGTTCCTTGGAAGAACCAGTACTAAACTTCCATCCTTTGTAAGCAACAGCCTACTTTCTCTCATAACGAGACATGGTCGGTAGCAGGGCTCGAACCCACGACCCTCTATCAGTGAGAGGTTACAGTGATTTGAAGTTAGCAACTTTACCCACTCGACCACGGAGACGAGTTTTAACATTTCATAAGAATTACTACTACATGATTGCGCTATCATGCGTTTTTTGTCACTAAGGGTAAATGTACATGTCACTTTGCTGCATTGACCTCACCAATGCGGCAAAAAAATACTGCTTAGGAATGACATTCCATGTTCTAACTAAGCATTCAGACAGTTTTTCCAAAGCCAATGTATATTTTTGCAAACGTCGCAAAGGACACTGAACACAAACATGCTCTATCAGGGAGAGTTTGGGTGAGATTGCAGGTCAGTTCAAGACTGATGTTGTCTTGTATGAATGATGTGACAACTCAAGCGGCATGAGGACGAACGTACCTACCCACACCGTAACGCTCGACCGCCGAACTAACGGCACTGGAGAGTACACTGAAGAGAACATCGCTCATCTGTTCGCCGATAAACTCTCTGACGTCCGTCATCACCGACATAGTTGAATCTGGACTCATATGTAAAGAGAACTTCGCTCCAATTTATTATCCGATATGTTGCTGGCACCAAAGAAGCCAAGCATTACGGTGGCGTTGAGTGAGAACAGGGCACACAGCATGACATCGCGAACTGATAAAAAAAACTGACGATAGCTGTCCTGAACTATCCTCAGGCTGAGCGGACATAGTCCTGAAATGTCTGAGCCGTGAATGGTGTAGACTGAAAACAATCATGCAAATGTATAACATGAATAAGGATATCTTGTCGACATGACGTCACTTGCCGTCTCTATCCGTCAGGGGGTTGTCCTGAATATTACCATTTTGATGATAATGTCTCCATATTGACGATATGGTGTTAAGGTGAAAGCCATATCAGTATGTGTTGTCACTTTGCTGCTCTAAAATGCCGTCTGCGCATTGATGTGCATTGTAAGACAGTCGTTTACAAAGAAAATATGTATGTATATATGTATGTAATATGTTCTACACACTTTATTCAGTTGTACAACCAGTTTCAAGTGAGCTAAATGGAATCATATACATTTTGCACATGTAAAGCGAATTTCTACCTTGCAGTTTTTAAATTCTGTGAGTATATATACAGTTGTTGCCTAAAACAATTGCCAGTCCACCAACATTGCCCAACATCAAGTTGACATTGGCATTAATTGGATGAACAAAGGTTGAAAGGGGTTATTTCTGCATTTACAAAACTATACCCTTTCCTTTAGCATCAATGGCCATTTCTCGGTTAACTACTGTTTACTATTTTGTCTTTTGTTTTTGTAAAAATTGAAATTTTAAATTCAAATGCATTTTCAGGTCAGTTTTGTCAAGGAACTCAAGGCATGAGATATTTGCCAGTTGTTGACAAAGCTAAGCCTACAGTGATGTATGACAGTGCCGTTGATAAACTTGCAAGCCCATATGAGTTTGTTATCTTTAATGATACACAGGCTTACCCTGCCTATCTTGTAACATTTACTTCATGAAAACTGAACTCAGTGTGAATCACTTGTAAACCTGAAAGATGATCTGTTTTTGCTGATCATTCTGTTAACAAGACAACTACTTTAAAATAAGATTTTGTGTGATTTTATGCAGATGTATATGTGATATGTGAGCCTACTACTTCTTTGTGATGTACATGTACGTATGTTACCATTGAAAGTAAAAATTTTCATGTAATTACAAATTATTCTGTTCATTTTATTAATATCACTATAATTATGATAAAAATGATTCCTTAAGAAGATTGTTATGAATATTCAACACTTATTCTTCTCTAAATTTAAGAGACTTTTCTGGATTTACTGTTGCAGGAAGATGCAAGATGTTCACGTGGGTAGAACATCTGACCCTTTTCAACACTATTAATGCTTAGTTGAATAAACTATGCTGTATAATATTTAATGTTTTTTCCCTTTTGTAAAATTTTATGCATATTGTTTTAGAATTTGCCATAAACATTTATTACTGATCATTTAAACTTCTATATTCTTACTTGCATATAACATGTATTTTATTATTATCTTATACTATTTTTGATTAACTTGAATGAGTTCATATAGAGCATTGCACTTGACTGTGAATATAATTAATAGTTATGTACATGTACTAACTATGAAATAGAATGATAAAATCGTTATTCTGCTGTTATTTTATGCTTATTCAAAATTCAGTACTTACTATTGTAATCACTTAGAATGATAACATTTCACATTGGATTTTGTCGTATTTTGTTGTGTATATTTATATACTTGTTGTATTAATGTTGTTGTAGCTTTGTTAAAAATATTTACTTATTAATGTTACCTCTCCCATTCTCAAGTAAGGTGGGTGTTCTAATTAGACGCTTTTTTACATTCTTTGGTCTAATTTTAGATTATGGTAGAAGTAGATTTTTATACCCCAGCAAACGAAGTTTGAGTGGGGGTATATTTGAGTCACTCTGTCAGTCGGTCGTTGGTCTGTCGGTCGTTCGATCCGCATAAAATATCACAAGTTTGTGGAGTGAACTACTTCCATATTCTTAAAGCGATTGCAATGAAACTTGAAGGATGTTATCACCATGAAGTGTAGATGTGCAAAACATAATTTTCATTCACAGCGATACACTCATTCTAGAGTTATGTGCCCTTGAACTTGACCATATAGTGTACAATGGCAGTCTTAGTTTGTGGAGCAAACTGCTTCCACATTTTTCAAGGGATTGAATTGAAACTTGAAATATATTATCAACATGAAATGTAGATGTGCAAGACACAATTTTCATGCCCAGGGATCCACCCATTGCAGAGTTATGTCCCCTTGAACTTACCTGTATAATGTACTATTGCATTATTAGTGTCAAAGCGGCAGTGGGGGTATTAGTCACTCTGTGACAGCTCTTGTTCTGTTTAAAAAAGTAATGTTCATTTTGTTATTGTATATGTAATGACATTATTGACTTCAAGTTACGCCAAGGAATGTAGTCAAATTAGACTTTACAATTGACATTGTACATTTTAAACAGGCCAGGAAACAGGATTTATTTACTTGACGTCAATAGTGTCATTTCTTATTTCTATATACATACATGTATCTGAAATTAATATTTCATCAGCAAAGCTCTTTTACTTCTCTTGATATCTGTCTTGAATTTCTTTATTTAGCACAATACGGTTAGAAAAATAATTTCATTTGTTAAAGAATGTTGTATGATAGTGGTTTGTTGATTTGATGCATGCATTTATGAGCTGATTTCTTGTTAAGACAGATTATATTTGTAGTACTTGATGAATCGTTGTCATTAATTCCATCATCTGCTACATTCAATAGTTAGAGGGGTTTGGTGTTTAGACATCATGATGTGTATTCACTACCTTCAGCCGTTCTTGAATGACTTAGGCTCAGGTGTCATGCCGAGGCCGGGGGCAAATGACTGTACAGAAAAATTGGACATTTGCTCCCTGGACATTTGCCCCCAGTGAAAAATGGACAAGTAGACATTTGCCCTCCCCCCCAAAAAAAACATTATATATTACATTACATTGGTTTTAAAATATACTTGAAAAAAAAAAAACATTTGGGGGCAGATGTCCACTAAGAATTAGGCACTGGGGGGGGGGGGGGCATATGTCCACTTACAAATAAGCACTGGGGGGCAAATGTCCACATGACCATTTTTTCATTGGGGGCAAATGTCCACTTTGATTCTTATCACTTTATCATTTATAAGGGCTCACGATAGAGAATGCTTTGTCCTACATAATTATGTCATTTTGTCTAATATTTTCTTTCGCAACATAAAGGATGACTACATTAAATTTTACAACATGAACATGACGACCCTAAATATTCAGTACCTGTTTCGTAATATTTAGTATTTATTCTATATTCTTATGCTTGCATCTTAAATTCACATTTTTGTTATCAGTTTATACAAATATCTTTTTAGCATTCTTTTCTATAAGAATTGCATATTTGTTCCACTGTACTTAATAACTAAAATAGGTCTTAGTGCTTAAAGACAAGACATATATATATGTCACATTTATAAAAAACGATGTGTAAAATATTCATTGTGAATGGAATAAATTATTCAGATTTTTTATTTGCTGTTTTGGTTTACATACCCTTGAAATTGAGCAGAAATAAATTATAGAAAAGTACATAATTATGAGATGTGGCCAAACAAAGGGATGCCATTGTATTTTTATGTTTTTTCGATGAGTGAAATCTAATTTTTCTCCCCTTTGAAGCTGTCGATAATGAAGTTAATGTCCTCAGCATTATCTCTTTCCAATTAACAAAGTGAATCTGGAAAGTCCATTTTTATGTTAACCTTAAAAAATACCAGTCAAGCGTTCCTTAATTTTATTTACACCATTATTTAAAATGTGATAATTCTTGGGAACCATTTTACTTAAGAAACAACAATAGACTGCAAAGTGCCAAACTCATCGATCTTGTTATGCAGTGTGGGTTGCAATGTCATAGTTCACTATGGCCTGTCATAGTTCACTATAAGGCATTCAGAACGTCCTGTCATGTGTACTTACAGGTCCCCAATCGTGACTACTCGGGCATTTCCGTAACTGAGAAATACGCATTGTACCTAAGTGTAGGGTTGGAAGTGTTTCCTGTCACTACTTTTAGCTCACCAGAGCACAATGTGCTTGTGGTGAGCTTTTGTGATCACCTTGCGTCCGTTGCGTCAGTGCGTCGTGAAGTGGCGTCCATTTTTACTTTAGAGAACATCTCCTCCTACATCACAATGCCATCTTTTTAAAAAATATCTACTGATACCATTTTTTTCAAGCCAATTACATTCTAGTGGATATAGCTAAAAATTTACTTAGAAAATATAACAAAATATTATTTCCAGCCAAATCAAATGTTTAACCATTCAGAAAATGTTTAATTTATTTGCTACAGAATTTACAAAATGATTCTTAAGTTGCCAATCTCTGTTATCTATGTCTCACCGAGTAGGAACAAAATTCTGGCGTTTGGTAATATTCAGCGTCCATGGTAACTAAGAACAATATACCAGATAACTTTGTGTCTAAGTGTGAACCTCATTTTCGAGGTTGTGGTGCCTACGCTACCAGCGACCATTTCACCGACGTCATGTTAAAGTGCTAGCCGTCGGAATTCCATATAAAACGGTTTAACTCATACCAGTAATAATGAGCTAAGCTTGAAACTATTCTCAGGATAAATTTCACATTTCTTGTATTCTAAGAATATATCAGACTTGAAGTTTCAACGTAACCCACTCGACAGAGTTTGTGTAAATTCACCGTGGTTTTCGTGCCGATGTATAGTTACGTTTAGTTGTATTGCCAAGTTGTGTTGTCGCCCTTAGAACATTAACGTTGCAACGAGGCTTGGGCAGTTATTTCCATCTACGGTATCAATCGGAACTCCTCGGCGTTTTTTAAAGAAAGTGTCTCGGACATAATAGGCAGGCTGCCACTTCGTTATTGTTGTTCACGGGCTACTTTCCACCATGGCTGACATTGTTAATCCAATCAAAGCTTAGACAGAATTGTTAGGCCTTTAATGTTTTATAGATATTCAGCCATATCTCTCAATGCTCCTGAAACATTCCTTCACAGTATAAACCTCTATACCTGCATTTACCATTGACTTAAAATCATCGTCAATAATAATATAGAGCCAGAGGTCACTAAAAGCAAATCTGCTTGGCTAGCACTGATTTTAAAATGCAGCACTGCTATCGGGAGTACAATATTCGAGACCCTTGGTCGAGGCATAAGATTACATAGCCAAAAATTCAAATTCGAGGACAGATAACTCAAAAAGACTACAAAAATGGAGATGGTGTGTGTATTTTCTTTTGCATAGTTAGGGACTCTCGTCAATTTTATATTTAACTTCGGTGATATTTGCAATCTTAACAAAACTTCAAAAGTAATGTGGTAAAATTTGAAAATACAGTAGATCTACCTTTTCGATTTTATCAACGGAAGAACTGTGCAAAATAATACAGTATAAAATTGTAAATATATCTAACAAACTTGGATTTCTAAAGTGAAGAAAGAAACAAAAACAGACAACTACAATGAACGCAGCATTATCAGCTTGAAAGCGTTATAAGATATTACGTGAAATCTTAATTAGTGACCACCTGTTTTGAGCTAAAAAATGATTACCTATAGGTTCCATTGGTCAAAAATGATCATTGACAAAAAAAATCCACTGAACAAGATCTAATTTATTTACACGATTTGATAAATGTGCTGTGCAATGATTTCAAGTGTGAGAATATTGGTTGTTTGATATATTATTAGGCATTTGATATCACAAACCAAATCAACAGAAATCCCACATTTCGTTTTAGTGTAGCATAAAAATAGGAAGCAAATTCAATGTGAATTACTTGATTTTCATTGGGAACTAGAATGAATAAGTCTACAGTTACCTTTAAGAATGATAATTTGTCATGGTAAATGAATTGTGTAATCCTTTCGATTTAAGATAAATATAAACCTCAAACTGCCCATTATGTAAAATATTGCAGTGTCTTCGGCGCTACCCGCCTCACACACTCCAATACTTTACATAATGGACGGTTTTCTGCTTATATCTATCACATGTACAAATGACAGAATTGTCTAAGTATGTTAAATTCAACAATCAAAGATTGTCAATTGAAAATTGTAAACGCTTATCCATTTTAGGGGAAATCTGTAAAATCGATCAATCACATTTTCACAAACATCTAATAAAATTCGGGGAAACTTAAATTCTTAAATTTATAGTTTTGGGGAGACTCGCTTAATGCAGTGAAAGATTGCCTACATTGAAATTTGTATTAACCAAGTAAGAGATATTATTATATGATCTATAAATAAACACATTTTGATTGATTTAAAGCCTGATCCATCATCTAGCATAAATGTCATATTCAACGGTGAAACTTGATATGTAATAGATACAGTACGAGTTTTTCTTAAAAAGTGTCCTATTACAGACGGTTCGGTTAGACAAACAACGGGGTAGGTTCACTTAGGGCCAAAAATGGCCCTGTGACAAATTCTGTCCAAAATCTCATTATATGTTCACTATTCATCATATTTGAAGAAAACATGATTTTTAAAGCTCCACTATAAAAAGCGTTGCCATGGCAACAGAAATGCTTTTTTGATAGAAATTGAAAAAAAATACATTTTACATATAATGATTGGACGAAATGTGATAATTTTTGTTGTATGTGACAGAGACAGGGATATAGTCAATATTATATATGTATTATTTTAGTTGCCATGGTAACCTGTTGAAATTATTTTTTTTTTAAATCTCATTTTTGAGTTTTTCTTCAAAAATGCAATTTAGTCACACACATTTTCATAAATCCATGCGATTTAATGAAATTACATTGTATAGCAATGTGTTTAGATATTGTGTTTCCATGGCAACTGAATTATTTTATATGAGCAGTTTAAACAAAGTAATATTTTGTCTGATATAATGTATTTCACCTTATGTTCCCTTCATTTGGACATCAAACAATTTATTTGTAGAAACTGTGATATCATTTCCAACATTATTGAAATTAATAATTTCAATTCAGTTACCATTGCAACTAAGGGACAGGTTTTTTATGACAAAATGTCTGTGCCAAATTCTCTCATTGATAGTTCAGCAATAAATAGTACAGCATTACTTTGTATTGCATTCAGATATTTTTTGCAATGGAATGCATTGATTTTCCTCCAAAAAGCAGAATATTTTTGCTTGACATTAGAAATATTCTACTTGGTTAATTATAATCTTGCAGTATATTTGATGTTAATGTACATGTAGTACATTAATTGTATTGATATTTCTTGCACCAGTTTTATGTATAAATTGAATATGAGTGTAAAACTCATTGTATAATCATTGTGTAAGTAAATAAGAATCTCTGATGTGTAATTTAGCAATCTACATTTATTTCACATGCAAACAATACATACAATATGTCAAAAGGGTTTTACTAATGAACATGCACAGTACAAAAGTTAATATGCATTAATTAAATATCTTCAGTGTAAAGTTCATATATATATATATTTCAACAATGCACACAATTTTAATGTTATTAATCATAATTGTTTCAATTTTGTACATTATTGGAAATACTGTTCATAGTGACACATTCATGAAAACATCACAGTCACCACATGTAATAACCAGTATATTGCATGTTAATGGCTTCATCATAGCAGTATATTGAAATTCCTCTGATCAGTGGTGAATACTTGTTATGACTAAAAAAATCTGAAAGAGAAATAATTGACAGGTAAAATATTGAAAATATAATATAAAGACAAATTAAATAAATCAATCTACCAGATTCAATGAGATTTTGAAAAATAGCATTTGATTAACACTATAATTTCATTTTTTTATGTTATGCACACATATCATGAGATGTACAAAATAAGTATCAGTTAAATATTCATCCTCAAATACATTTCAGAAAATTCTCATTTTAGATAAAAATCAAGTACAAATGGGAAAAGATGGTTTAAGGAACATAAAAATGTTTCTGTTTTTTGTCTTTTTAAGAAATTCTTGAGGAACTAAACATCTTTTGAACTAGCGCTCTGCTCAAAGCCTTTGTAACAGAAGTGACAAATACCCCCACCATCGCTTTGACACTATAGTCTAAGAATGCAATAGTATACGGATTACTACATGGCTAAGTTCAAGGGAAAATAACTCTGGAATGAGTGAAACACCGTGCATGAAAAGTATGTCTTGTACATCTGCACTCCATGGTGATGACATATTTGAACTTTCACTGCAACTGCTTCAGGAATGTGGATGTAGTTCGCTCCACAAACTTGTGATATTGAATGAGGACAGACCAACCAACTGCCTGACTGACAGAGTGACTCCAACATGGGTATTATGACAATACGCATAATTACAAGTTAACTATCAGAAGGCCCAGAACTGCTTACACTTCATATACATCTGAACTAACATATTATGATTCTGAAAGAAGACAAATATATGCAATTCAATTATGCTGAGATACTATTATAGTAGAGTTTATGAATATTTGTAATCCATACAGTACTGGCATTATAATTATACATGTTTCACAATGATGTTAAAACATCATGGTCCTCTGTGACAACAGCATGAACACTAATTTCACTACAGTGCAGTACATCTGACAAATGGTAGACATTCCTTTGTATCCTCACTACTGCATCAATAGTCCATATTAATTTTATGCAATATTAGAACTTGTAGGAATACTGGCCAATTTCAACAGCCTTGCTATTGGGTTATCTATTTTGTGACATGGTTGAGTGCCTATACAGTGCTGGGGATCAAGGGTTCAAACCCCAGTGAAGACCATGGATTTTATCACTGAGTGACTCATTATTTATATTTTAGTTTCACCTTCACACAATTCACAAACATGTATGATAAAACTAAAATGCAATAGATTATAAAAAATAACATTAGATTTGCAAATGGGGGGGGGAGGGGGGGGGGTAATTTTGACTTTAAACAGTCTTACAGGGGGGGGGGGGGGGTATAGTCACTTTTGAACTGTTAATTATCATTACAATCGAATTTATTGCCCCATTCCTTCCCCGCTTCCTACGACCCTGCACAGCATGACACAAAGTATTGTTACGTCATCAAAATGGAATGTCTTGAGCGCGCGGCATCATGAACTACAGTATGCATACAAAGTGAGGCTATTTTACCTTACATATATAGACCTATAGTCTCGTATCATGAACACATGAATATATCACATAAGGGAGATCAAATACTTACTTGATTCCTCGTTTTATCTTCAGTTATTACTTCAATAACCGTCCGTATTACGAGACGCTGTACAAAGAACGCTGCGTCTGTAAACAACCGACTTGTCTCCCTTTGTTAACAATAATAGCGATTCGGATATTGATACATTAATCGGATAAACGGTTTATTTGGCTTAGACAGAGATTTGTCGGAGATTTTCTTATTTGACAGAACTTTACTAATGTTGTAAAGGCTAGTTTTATTATTCATTCTGAATTGCATGTCCTCTGTCGTTCAGTATTCATCCAAAACAATATAATTATTTCGACCAACTTTGCTGGGAACTGATATGACACCCTCGTACATATTTTCGATATTTTAATATGAAGTCCTCCAACCGACACCACGAAACTTTGAACAATTATCAGTCAGAATGTAAACAACACATATGCAAAATATAAATGTGTCGGGTGTGGGACTTCATATTTAAATTTCCAGTTATTCGAACGGTACTAGGCGAGGATGACGGATCGTAGTGTGTGGTATGGTACTTTCATATTCGATTATTGTTATACCAAGGTGTTCTCTAGCCGTATTTTTTAGCGTAATTGCGAAAATAGATGTTGAAAATTTAATTGCCAGTTAATTTTGAACGACAGAGACCTTTTTACGATTTTTTTCCTTTCGATATTTGATGAAATTATCTGTTATGTAACTATGTAGGAGGGCACACTAATTACGTCATATTACGAAAACCTTTAGCGTCACGTAAATGATTTCTTCACACATTCTTGATATATGTATGTTATTTTTTTACTGTATAAATTTTATCAAAATAATTCGTATATCATCGATATAACCACGAAACACCGCTATATTATGCCCAGTCACGTGACTTCCACGTTTCCATAGCAAGCATGGAATAAAAATATCTTGTCACTTTAGTCAACATGAACAATCATATACACTTAATAAAAAGAACATTGAGGCCATGGAACAGAAATTTTAAGGTTTTTCCATTTTTATTTTTAAAAAAAGTTTCGTTGCTATGGCAACAATACTCATTTCAGAACAATTTGAAAACATGTTTTTGATGAAGAAACATCCAATATATTATACTGTCAAAATATCAAGGAAATCTGGCACAGGGCCATTTTAGGCCCTAAGTGAACTACGAGTACGTGTATCTGACTTATACGACGTTAAAGGATAATGTCCATGTGAAAGTTGAGTTATTGAAAGTGTCTTCTTACAAACGTTAGAAGACACTTTTTGAATGGCTCTGCTGGGGGTATAGTCGTATAATTAATGGATATTTCGGAATTTCCAATAAAAAATTCTAAAAATAGAACCAGGTCAATATTCCTCACAAAACAAATAAACGCATTGCGTATTTAGATCTATCGTCCCTCCGTGTCGGGGGATGGAAACAACCCGGATAGTTTTTTCACTACCCCATTTCCCTGACCCCCGGACATTTTACCCGACCCCCGGGCAGTTTTTGTCCATTTTTTAAAAGAAATCTCCGGGCATTTCCCCCATCCCCCGGGCAATTTATGTCCCGGTCCTTCGAACAAATATTATCCAGACCCCCGGGCATTTTCCCCAACCCCCGGGCATTTCAGCCGACCCCCGGTTATTTGCTTGACCCCCGGGCAATTTTTGTCCCGTTCCTTCGAACAAATTTTATCCAGACCCCCGGACTTTTTTTCCCGACCCCCGGGCCATTTTTGTCCCAACCCCCGGGAAATTTCTGAATTTCCAATTCTAAATATATAACCATGTCAATATTCATCTACCAGAATTATAAGTCGTTATTTGTGATATATTCATCTTTCTTTATAATTGATATGACATTTCTGTTTATCAAGTAATGCAGTAAAGTACCAAATGAATCAGAATATTATCCTCAATGTTTTCAAATAAACTTTTCATATAATAAACCAGTTGTTGACTAGTGAGCCAATAAATATGATGTGATATTCACCGGCAGAATGTTATATTGACCGAGGCGTAGAATATCACATCATATTTAATGGCTCACTAGTCAATAACTGTATAATAATAAACATGAATAAATGAAATATTGTAAAATTCAAACCTTGTTCCTGCAGATCTCCGAAAACTTATTCCGCGGCATTTCTTCCGGAAAGCTTTAGCGTAAATATTTTATAAAATTCTTACATTTTTTTTTCTGCTAGATTTAGTCATTTTTTTTTTTCATTTATCAAATTATTTTTCACGATAGTTGCAAAAGTTTAGTAAACTACTTGTACTAGATCTACGCGTACGTTGACATTAATAGAGCACACAAATCAACTTCCCATTAACTAATATGTAATTCGGGCTTTAAAAGACGTTTACTACCACAAAATATATCTAGCGATTTATTTAAAGTTACATTGTATGTGTGTTGCTTTAAGATAAAACTTACGTGTTTTGCTTTCAAAACAATGATAATTGAAATAAAGAGATGATGATATTAATAAATGCATAACAACATACACTGTGTTAATAATAACGGATTATTTCAACTTGGTCAAAAGCTCTGTGTACTCGGATCTTCTATTCTCCCGGTGCCTACCTCCTTCACTTTATCGCGTTTTTTTGTCACTTTTATTTTCTCATTGTCTAAAAAAAGTGTAATCAGGAGCCTACAGTGCCTAAAGTAAACTTAGTAACGTGTTTAAAGTACTCACAAACAGACGAAAACGCGTGTTTTTATGCAACGTACTGCTGATTTGTTTTTGACGCCAAAATATGGTCGTAGACGGAAGATGCAAACTGTTGACAATTTCGTGTGATAAAATTGTATCCCTTTTTTAATTCTTCTTCTTCATGCAACCAACGAACTAGCCCGCCTATGGTGGTCAATATCGCTTTAGTAGGGCCTTTAACCTCTTTTTTTTCTGTGCAGGAGTTTCGTTTCACCTGTCTGAAGAAGTTCATTACGGCAGATCTTTCCATACTTCTTTGAATGGTTATACCCTCTCTGTTCTTCTCTATCGTCCAATACCACTCTTTAGTTTTTATTAGAACGAATTGGTGATTCAGCAGGTAAGCAGTTAACCAATTACAGAAAAGAGGATCATTGTAAATGGTCACTCTGTCAATTTCTTCGTCAAAATTGACTACTTCTGATAGCTTTTCGATCAAGTCATCAGAAGATATGTCGTACGTTAGACCCGTTCGTTTGTCTGCTTCTGAGGCAAAGTGAAGTTTATTTGTCCAACCTCCAGATGATGATGATGATGGTGGTGATGATTGTGATGGTGGTGATGATGATGAGGAGGAGAAGTAGGAGGACAAACCCATTCTGAAACAGATGAAAATCACATATAATAAAGGAAAACCAAGTGAAGTAATTATCGACATTCTCATCAGTGGTGATTGATTGAAGATCTTTTAAACTCGTCACGGTACTTTTTGTTATTTACAAAGCAAACAAATAAATAATTATAGAACAGAGCATTATGCAACGTTAAAAGAACCAGTACTTGTTAGTGTGAAGGGTACTAACAGTTAGAAGGTGCAATTAATATTGTACGACAGAAGATCTTTTAAATAATTAATAGTTATAGTTGTTATAAATTTAGACTAGTCTGGTTCCCGATTTTTCTAATTTCACGCATTACGTAGTGATATGGGAAGGAACAAGAATACGAGCATTTACTTGGCAAATAAATTAACCAAACTTCACAGACTAGTATTTAGTTGAATAAAATGAAGTTTACTAAATGTACATGTATTTGTTTGATGCAACTTGAACAAATATTAGCTTATAGTGTGCAAATGGTTCACGTATTCCTCAAACAATATGTAAAAATATTGTATTTATTTAAATACCAATGGACCAGAATGATTTTATACCAAAGGAACCAACTTTTGGAACAGCGTAACATCCAAATGATTCAAGTATAGAACAATGCTCATAATATACAAATATACTTTGTCTTACCTTTGTCAAAACTATCACCAGACAAACACAAAAATTCAAACCGATCGTGAATTTCTTCACTCGTACGTTTTCAGTATTGATAAGTCAACAGGTAGATATAATAATTTATTGATTAAGTACGTGTTTCTATTTTTAGTTGTTCAAGTTACACGAATGTAGGACAATTACACTTATATAATACATGCATATAATCACGCATGCATACTTCTGCTATAATTCGGCTATAAAACTTATTAGGTCACTTGGCTCAAATCCAAACTTTTGTGTCCTCAATACAATGTATTCTAAATTTATGAAATTAATGGTAAGAATGCAAATGTTTTCTAACAGTATTCTTTCTTCAAGCCAATTTATCAAAATGTTCACTTGTACTCGTACATATAGGAAACGTATAGTTACATAGAAATTCTTATTATGAAATAGGTAGAGAATGAAAATATACACCTGGAAATAAGTTAAGCAAACCCCGGAAATTTAAAATTGGTTGTGATTGAAAGCACTGTCATGAGATGACGACTTAATTGAGCTAAGAAATAGTAATTTGATAAGTAGCGATAGCAATTTAGTAATCATAAACCAGTAAATTTATGAGTTTAGTTTATTCTTATCCAAATTATTGAAGCATAAGCAAATGTGTTGTTTTTTACCAAAAATGTAAGTGTTTATTAGTATGGTGTTGGAGCGTTTACAAAACAATTACTGGTGGATATTTTTGGTAAATGTTGACGATTACTTAACCTTAAATGACATTATGTAGCCAAATTTTTAATAACGTGTGTAACCGCCACGTGCCCGGATGACAGCCTCAACCCTTCTCCTCATACTACCAGTAAGGCGTCTAATGCGATTTTGAGATAAATTTTGCCATTTTTGGTGCAGAGCTTGTTCCAGTTGTTGCAGGTTGACTATAGGTGGGTCCAAATTCTGTATTTTCCGGCCCAGGATCTCCCACACGTGTTCCAGTGGGTTTAAATCAGGACTCATGGCAGGCCAGGGAATGGTGGTGATGGCATTCCGTTGCAAAAACTGTGTTACAGCATGGACTGGAACACGTGTGGGAGATCCTGGGCCGGAAAATACAGAATTTGGACCCACCTATAGTCAACCTGCAACAACTGGAACAAGCTCTGCACCAAGAATGGCAAACTTTATCTCAAAATCGCATTAGACGCCTTACTGGTGATTTGAGGAGAAGGGTTGAGGCTGTCATCCGGGCACGTGGCGGTTATACACGTCATTAAAAATTTGGCTACATAATGTCAATTAAGGTTAAGTAATCGTCAACATTTACCAAAAATATCCACCAGTAATTGTTTTGTAAACGCTCCAACACCATACTTATAAACACCTACATTTTTGGTAAAAAACAACACATTTGCTTATGCTTCAATAATTTGGATAAGAATAAACTAAACTCATAAATTTACTGGTTTATGATTACTAAATTGCTATCGCTACTTATCAAATTACTATTTCTTAGCTCAATTAAGTCGTCATCTCATGACAGTGCTTTCAATCACAACCAATTTTAAATTTTCGGGGTGTGCTTAACTTATTTCCAGGTGTATAGTATGTGTGCTTGGAGACTGACTTCAAGTTCTATAACATGTTATTCTATGGCCACTTTATGACTTACTGTACTAGAAAAATGTCAAAAGAAGTCATAGACAAAAATACACGTAATACTGTTAACATCAAGTCTCTGAAAAAAGTATAATCAAAACACTGAAGGTATTGATGGGGAGGCTTTGTACAGACATGTTGACGGGTATATCATCATGTTAATATTTGAAGACTGTTCATCATGCCAATTTGCTAGGACTGTGTATTATGTCAATATTTTAGGACTGTACATCATGATAACATTTGATGTCAGTTCATCACTCCAAGATATGAGGATAGGACATCATGTCAACTTGTAATCAACAGTTCATAATACCAGTCTACAACTGTTGTGTCTATTTTAGAATGGACAAAGTTCATTTGAAGTAATTACCAAATCCTGGTCATTTGATGTTATTACCAAATCCGTACTACTGCTGTAATCAAGACTTTAGCGATCTAATGAAGACCGTCAAATAGTTTTGGTTTTATGAACACATACATCACTATTTGCCTGAACCCGTTATGTGATTTAGTTATTTGTTTATGTTTTAGGCAGGAAGTATGGTTATATTATGCTTTTATTGTTAAGGTATTTTACATCTAACATTCATATGCAATATTTAGATAATCGAACATTAATTTTATTGTTACCAGGTCAGCTTATTGTCAATAAATTTTATACTACTGAACAGTGCATCTACACTTGTGTATAAATTACCTAAACTATTTAAATTTGGTCAATATTTTGTTTCCTTATTTTTTTGTTTTATTTCTTGAAAGATGTATTTACTAATAGTTACTATTTTTGTATCGTTTCTGAAAACAAAATCCTGAATTACATTAATAATTTAAGTTGTAAAAAAGCACTGGTGTCAATGGTATTCCTGCACGGTTTATTGCTTGTCCACTATTCACTCATGACATTAATTTGTCCTTTAAATCAAGGCATTTAATTATTCCAAATAAGTCTGCTAGAGTTATTTCTCTTTATAAGAAAAAGTTGAAAACTGTCGCCCAGTGTCTATTTCAGGAGTTATTTTCAAAATATTGGAAAGGGTTGTCCATGATCAGGTAGAACATTATCTCAAGGAAAATAATCTACTTTATGATTTTCAGTCAGGTTTTAGAACAGGATTTTCTACTGACGCTTGATTCGTCGATCGGTCTGATTGCATTAGATTCCAAATGGATAAGGGGAACTAAGTTGGCATGGTTTTACTTGACATCCAAAAGGCATTCCATACGGTAGATGATTCTATCCTCATGGTGAACTTAAAGCTTTAGGACTAGCAAATGGTATTATTTACTGGTTTAAATCTTATTTGACAGATAGAAAACAGCTTGTATAAATTTCTGGCTTTAAATCTTCATCTGCCATAGTTAACTGCAGTGGGGTTCCCCTTGGTTCTATCTTTGGTCGTTTTTTAGTTTTATTAGATTCTATGTTTATTACTGTTAGATTACTTTTATTATTATGCTGATGATTCTGCAATTCTTTTAAATCTTCTGTTGAACCAGAAGTGTCCCGTGATCTTCAGTCAGTCAGTGAATAACTAATAGATAATAGACTATCCCTTCACATAGGGCAAACAGAATCCATGCATTTTGGATCTAGACCTGTATTGAGAAACTCTAATTCATTGAACATATATCTTGAAATGGGTAAAATGCTTTCAGCATCTTCAGATAAGTATCTTGGTACAGTCCTTGATAGTCCTTTGTCTTATAAAGATATGGCCAATTTTGTTATTAAGAAAGCTAATGTGTAAACTCAGCTTTTAGCTGAACACTATATCAAATTTCATCTTTAATTCTATGTCATTTTGAATATGCTTACTCTGATTGGTTTCAAGGGCTTACAAAGATTTTTTGTTTTTGTTTATTTGGGTTATATGCCCCTTTTCAACAGTCAGAGTCATATGAGGTGGATGGTCCACCTAAACATTGTTCCTGGGAAGAACCAGTACTAGGCTACCATCCTCCGTAAGCTACTGCCTGCTTTCTCACATAAAGAGACAGTATATAACTGTCTGTCAGTTAGAGGTTACATTGATGTGAAGTCAGCTACCTTAGCCACTCGACCTTAGAGGCGGATGGTCTTACTAAGAAATTGTAGGATAAGTTGCAGGTCACCCAAAACAAATTAATCAGGTTTGCACTAGCAGAGGTCTCATATAAATTGATTAAATTTTAAACAACTACTAGTAAATTGGCTGCCTGTTTGAAAAAGAGTGGATCAAATATCTCTTTGTCATGTTTTTAAATGGTAAAGGACCTAATTCCACAATATTTAGGAAAAAAGACGACACTCAGAATAATGTTCATTCTTACAGGACTATATTTATAGTGTATATGGTTGTTTTTCAATCCCTAAAGTTAAATCACAAGCTAAAGGCCTTAAGTTATTATTTTATGCTGGTTGTAAATTGAGGAATGTTTCGCCTCCCAATAAAGTACATGTATTTTGAAAAGCAAACAAAGTTTATTTTTAGACACTAATACTTTATACCAATATTTTACTGATTTAACCTGTTAAATGCATGATTAACTTTATTGATCACTGACTTAACAGTTTACTTGTTTTTATATTAATTATCTATGTTTTGTGAATTAATTGTTAGATGATTATGATTCAATATATGTATATCATTATTATTCATATTTAATATATAATTATGTTACCCTTGGAAATGTATGTAAGTATAGTTTATTGCTTGATGAACATTGTTCAAATCCAAAAATATATCTGTTTTACTTATGATCTCATTATAATTTTAGTCCTATTTATGGTGTAGTTGAAGCCCTCACGGTTAGCTCAGTGGTTAGAGCGTTTGTCTACTAGTCGAGATGTTGTGTTCGAACTCCAGACGAGGCTCACACTGACCGTGACAAATTTGACTGAAGATATTGCAGCCTATGTTAAAATGTCCTCCACCTCTGAATTATGTAGGGTAGCTTGGCTGAAATAATGTTGAAAATAGCGTTAAACCCGATGAAATAAACAAACAAATATGGTGTAGTTGGTGAGTTTTATTGAAAATAACTGTCCTATTGCCAAGTTGGGTTGTCTCCCTTACACCACAAACATCGCAACAACAATCTCATTTTCATACAAATAGCAACTACCGAAAAAAAAAGAAATGTAATGAATATGCATCATGTCCTATTATCGATGGAAAATTATTTAAATTTACCAATATAAAACATGTTCATGTATAAGACTGTTGTAAATAATACAAAAAGATACCCATTCACCAAAACTGCCATACGTATCCATGATTATTTCAACTGTCGTGAACGAATACTACTACAATCTTATACAGTCAACCCTGAAAACAAAAGCCACCCTTAGAAATGACAAAGTATTGCCTTTATTGATATTAAGTAGCCTTTATTCGGAGGTCAGTTTGTTCATAACAATCAATAATGGTCTTCAAAGAATGGCCTTTATTCACACGAGGGTATTTATTGGAAGGTGACCGCTAACACAGGTTTAATTGTACAAGTAATTTCGTTTGGTATACCAAAGTTAGTCATCAATAATTACTTTTGTACTGTAAATTATTACCATTGACGAAAAAATAACTCTTGTACGTCTCTAGTAATTAAATAGATTATAAGCCCATATGAAACTAAGAAGTTCATTGGACGATATGGCTTATAATGATAATGTCATTTGAAAGACGCCCGGAAGTAAAATGTATTGTTCGATAATTTACGGGGCGAATTAAGAAAACTTGAGCACACATTCTACCTGATGCCTATCTATCTAGTGGTTTTCATACAAAGATCATATTTCTATTGTAAGGAATAAACTTGAAAGATAATGCCTACATTACACATAGCTAGCTACTCTTATTACAGTATAACCTCACCAGAACAGCCCTCTTATGGGCAACAACCCCCTTAAACAACAACATGGTTCCCCCACTGCACGATTTAACTATTTGACCTCTCTAGAGCAACAACCTCTAAAAAAACAACAACATAATTGTGTTACTCCCAAAGGCAGTTGCTTTGGAGAGGGTGTACTGTATTACACATTGTTGCTGATGATCAATTTAACCAATTCATTATCAGTTACTCTTCTTATTTGTACATTATCCTTATCACATGAATAAAAAGTATTAATCTTGTAGCTTACCTAGTTACCTAAATGAGCGCTACATGACCACAAAACAACAATAAACAAACATAAAACAAAGATAGGCCAACTTTAAAAAATATTTGTTTGCGGTAACGCTACCTACAACCCAAAAAAGGCCCTTAACAATGTTTTTGTTTCTCGGGTATTTTTCCGAAATAGACCAAACAGCATTTTGACATGTATTTTGGGTTCCATATAGAAATTGAATTGAAGAAACAATATTTCTTACCTATGCTTACATTACTATGATTTTGTCTTAACACCAAGGTGGTCGCAGGGTGAAATATTACCTTATACGGTATTATACTGGTTTGACAATTGTTTCAACCATGGAATCGATTTGAATTTTGTTTATCATGTTTATTTCTGTCAAATGTGTTATTAACACGTGAACTGAAATCGGCAGGTATATAATTTAAGAGAATCTCTTATTAATGTAGAATAAATACGAACAACCCAAACAACAAATGTATCACGTGACATTTATACACCTTATATAGGCACTCAAGGTCTAAAACGCCCTTTTGTCATCACAGAGTATAACTATATGAGAAATATCTATCACTTGAAAGTCAATTATTTCTAAATATGATATACGAACGTATAAACAGTATTGTATTTCATGGATTCGGAAATTCGATCAGAAAGACAAGGCTATGGGACTGACCCGAACTTTTCCAACAGCAAAGGCCAAAGCGCAAAATATTTGAGAAGAATCGATCGTGCCTCCAAATTCCAGAAGATGTGTCTAGAAAAAAAGAAGAATTGTCAAATTAAGAAGTTTTGCAACATGCCCTTCCTCTTTTTTTGGTCAAGAAACAGACAACATTACATTTTTACCGGCCTTATCAACAATTACCACCTTATTAGTACTATATAGACGTAGATATTCTACTGTATATATATATAAATATCTGAGAACTAGGCAATGCAGCTTTTAAATGTTTTCCCATTCTATAATTACGTATATTTATTTATAACAAGTATCAGAATACCGGAACAGACTAATCTCAGAATAATACCAAACGGAATAAGTACGGTGGCACAGAGGTGACTGACTGTGTGTGATTCAATTTAAGTCGTTACCACGAGTTTAGTAAGCAGTGGCCCGAGTTACAAAGTTGTGCGCACGAGATAACTAAATGTTAGTAAGTTTTTCTTACACAAAAAGAGTATTACAACAACAGGTGTCCTGCTCCGAAATGACATCGAGTCTGTGTTTGTAGTTCTTCACTGGTTTTGTGTCTGCTGCATCACAAACCTTTCCTGTCAAATAAAACACCCAAAGCGTCAATCCTGGTCATAATCTTTACATATGCGTACTATGTAAAACCCATAACTAGCTAACTGCATTTCGATATTTTTACACAAAGGCCTGTATTCTTCATAATTTTGGAAAAAACTTACCTTGTTGACATGCAATTTGTGTGCTCACAACGAGGAAAGGAAGTTCCTCACAACATTTTTGCCGAAGGATTAATTACACTCGTTCTGAGTTAAACAGGCGTGTATTCCACAGCTATGGTCATTTCAGGGTCGTCCCAGAAAGTGGAGAGAAAATATACAGGTGAACAGCACATTTTATGCCTTCTCTGCTTTGAATAGTTTTTGCTGGATCTTCATCGTGCCCGGTGTATAGCACCGATACATGCCTCGCCCTTTTCTCGGTGATTTTCAGTCCTTGGCTCGGTGGAACAAATAGGGTTTACCCGAAAAAAAGGTCTGTCCATATTGGTTTATCGGTTGTTCTACGTTGTGTGTACACTAAGGACTCTATCACAACTGGCTGATGTGGTACATAGAACTCCTGGGACCAGAAATCCGCTGACTACCAGAGGTGAAGGTTGCCACACCTTCGAATTTGACTAATCGTTGATACTTACTTTTCTGGAACGTCACGTAAATGGTACGGCGTTTACTGTTTCATCATGGCCGCGGAGAATCAAAGTCAAATCTTGAATTATAGTATCTTAAGTATTCATTCATGGAAGAATTCTTCGGGGTAATATAAGTGATTACAAAGTTGATTTTCTTTCAGTAAACGCAGGAGTGGGTATGAAATCACGAAGGATTAATTTACTGCAGCTAACGAACACAATATGCGTCAAATTAATGTCGATACGTATTATCTTTAAGTTGAGGTGCTTGCTACTCCAGTACAGAGCAATATACGGTACGTATAGAAACATGAGATGGTGGTTAAAGAGAAATTACTATTTGTTTTTAATTATAAGACCAGGCTATTAAAAATCGATTTGAAATTGTCACAGCACGGCCCTGTGATTTCTGCATTTCTGGACCCAGGAATTCTATATACCTGAACATGTATATATGCAATCAGAACTCCTCGGCGTTTGTCTAAAGAAAGGGCCTCGGACATAATAGACAGGCCTTCATTTTGTTGTAGTACTTCACGGGCTACTTTCCATCATGGCTGACCCTTGGAGATCAACGATGGGAACAACCTGTTTGTCTTTCCATGGGAATATGATACCCATGTTATCAATCGCAAACGATAAAAACTTTTGAAATATTGAAATTCTATTAAAACGAGTTCCTAGTATTGTAAACGTAGTTACCGGATACCAAATAACGAAAATTTGTAACCCTACACTGATGTACGAGGCTACTGAAATACCCGAGTAGTTGCGATTGGTTTTTGAACTTTCTTTGTGAAGAAACATGCTGTAAACACCATATTTAGCAGTGTTTCGGAAACTCTTGGGTGGTAGAATACATGTGTGATTTTTTTTAAATGTCATACGTTATGGAAGGGATGAGATTCAGCGCAATATTTCTTTTTTTTAAATTTTTTATAGTGAATAACATTATTGTAAGAAAACGGTCGAATAAAACAAAGAACAAGTAGCCGAAATCCTTACTTCCAGTCGAAGATTTATTTAAATACGGAATAAATTGATTTTTTGCTAAATGAACATAGTAATACATTTGTATATAGCTTTATTGAAAAAAAAACTACATACTCGCTAAGGTTATGAAAAAATGCGATTTTACACTATTTGATTATGTAGTTTAAAACAATATGTATGTAAAAACAAGCCTGATCGAGTGGACTTTCCTTTGGAGAGAAGATATTTAATAGAACATGTCTAAACGGGGTGTTCACTAACCGGATATAATGATGGACCAAATATTGTTGACTGGTCCTCCGTTCCTAGGGCTGTGGCGTGTATCCGAGTACTCGGGTATTCATGAATCAAATTGAAAAATCGAGTATGAATAATCGTCATTACTAAGATTCGTGGTTCGCGATCTAGTTTTTAACACATTAAAAGTGTATTATTTGTTCTTGAAAATCCCATTTTTCTGAATAAATATTGTCTCAACGTTTACCAAAATGTCCAATCGGTTCTTTAAATAATGATGCTGGAAAATCAATTATCTGTAAGAGAGTGCGTATAAATTGAATTACTTCATTATTCCTTAACAAATAATTTAGCTGTTTTAGATGGGCTACTTGATAACAAAAGAATCGTGATTCGATTTGCAGATCGTGTTGAATCGGTGATTGGATCGGATCGCCACTTATCCAACAATCCACAGCCCTATTCGTTCCGGCATATATTACCGCGGAAGGTACAACCCATAATTTCTTGACAGTGTTCCATATATCAAGTGGATTTAAGGGCGAACCTTGGGGAATTCAAAAGCATTCGTGTATACGTCTAGTTTTAGGGCTGTGGCGAGTATCCGAGTATTCGGATAATCACGAATCAAATTGAACATTTGCGTACAAATAATCGTCATTACTAAGATTCGTGGTTCGCGATCTTGTTTTGAACATTAAGTACAATGTATATTCTTTATTCTTAAAAATCCCCTTTCTCTGAATTATTTTAATGTATATTGCCTTATCATAGACTACTTTATTTGCCAAGAGGTCCAATCGGATCTTTGAATATTTGATCACAGGCTCAAACCAAAAAATGCTGCTGATAAATCCATTAATTGGGAGTACATGTATGTATAAATTTAATCCATATAACAAATTATTCTGATTCACTTCTTTAGTCCTAAAAGAAAATTGAATCTAGCTGACTTCAGGACCGCTATATTGAAGTTTTAAATGGGTTACTTGATAACAAAAGATTCGTGATTCGATATGTGGATCGTAAGTGTTGAATTGTGGATTGGATCGGATCGCCACTTACCCAACGATCCACAGTCCTATCTACATTTCTTCCACAGGAAGTAACGTGCGTTTGACCGACTCATTCCTACTGATGGAGCTTGTGACCATGTGACTCATTCCTACTGATGGAGCTTGTGACCACGTGACTCATTCCTACTGATGGACCTTGTGACCATGTGACTCATTCCTACTGATGGAGCTTGTGACCATGTGACTCATTCCTACTGATGGAGCTTGTGACCATGGGACTCATTCCTACTGATGGAGCTTGTGACCATGTGACTCATTCCTACTGATGGAGCTTGTGACCATGTGACTCATTCCTACTGATGGAGCTTGTGACCATGTGACTCATTCCTACTGATGGAGCTTGTGACCATGGGACTCATTCCTACTGATGGAGCTTGTGACCATGTGACTCATTCCTACTGATGGACCTTGTGACCACGTGACTCATTCCTACTGATGGAGCTTGTGACCATGTGACTCATTCCTACTGATGGAGCTTGTGACCATGTGACTCATTCCTACTGATGGAGCTTGTGACCATGGGACTCATTCCTACTGATGGAGCTTGTGACCATGTGACTCATTCCTACTGATGGACCTTGTGACCACGTGACTCATTCCTACTGATGGAGCTTGTGACCATGTGACTCATTCCTACTGATGGAGCTTGTGACCATGGGACTCATACCTACTGATGGAGCTTATGACCATGGGACTCATTCCTACTGATGGAGCTTGTGACCATGGGACTCATTCCTACTGATGGAGCTTGTGACCACGTGACTCATTCCTACTGATGGACCTTGTGACCATGGGACTCATTCCTACTGGTGGAGCTTGTGACCATGTGACTCATTCCTACTGATGGAGCTTGTGACCATGTGACTCATTCCTACTGATGGAGCTTGTGACCATGGGACTCATTCCTACTGGTGGAGCTTGTGACCATGTGACTCATTCCTACTGATGGAGCTTGTGACCATGGGACTCATTCCTACTGGTGGAGCTTATGACCATGGGACTCATTCCTACTGGTGGAGCTTGTGACCATGTGACTCATTCCTACTGATGGACCTTGTGACCATGTGACTCATTCCTACTGATGGAGCTTGTGACCATGGGACTCATTCCTACTGATGGAGCTTGTGACCATGTGACTCATTCCTACTGATGGAGCTTGTGACCATGTGACTCATTCCTACTGGTGGAGCTTGTGACCATGGGACTCATTCCTACTGGTGGAGCTTATGACCATGGGACTCATTCCTACTGATGGAGCTTATGACCATGGGACTCATTCCTACTGATGGAGCTTGTGACCATGTGACTCATTCCTACTGGTGGAGCTTATGACCATGGGACTCATTCCTACTGGTGGAGCTTGTGACCATGTGACTCATTCCTACTGATGGAGCTTATGACCATGGGACTCATTCCTACTGATGGAGCTTGTGACCATGGGACTCATTCCTACTGATGGAGCTTGTGACCATGGGACTCATTCCTACTGATGGAGCTTGTGACCATGTGACTCATTCCTACTGGTGGAGCTTGTGACCATGGGACTCATTCCTACTGATGGAGCTTGTGACCATGGGACTCATTCCTACTGATGGAGCTTATGACCATGGGACTCATTCCTACTGATGGAGCTTGTGACCATGGGACTCATTCCTACTGGTGGAGCTTGTGACCATGGGACTCATTCCTACTGATGGAGCTTGTGACCATGTGACTCATTCCTACTGATGGAGCTTATGACCATGGGACTCATTCCTACTGGTGGAGCTTGTGACCATGTGACTCATTCCTACTGATGGAGCTTGTGACCATGGGACTCATTCCTACTGATGGAGCTTATGACCATGGGACTCATTCCTACTGGTGGAGCTTGTGACCATGGGACTCATTCCTACTGATGGAGCTTATGACCATGGGACTCATTCCTACTGATGGAGCTTGTGACCATGTGACTCATTCCTACTGGTGGAGCTTATGACCATGGGACTCATTCCTACTGGTGGAGCTTGTGACCATGGGACTCATTCCTACTGATGGAGCTTGTGACCATGTGACTCATTCCTACTGATGGACCTTGTGACCATGGGACTCATTCCTACTGATGGAGCTTGTGACCATGTGACTCATTCCTACTGGTGGAGCTTGTGACCATGGGACTCATTCCTACTGATGGACCTTGTGACCATGTGACTCATTCCTACTGGTGGAGCTTATGACCATGGGACTCATTCCTACTGGTGGAGCTTGTGACCATGGGACTCATTCCTACTGGTGGAGCTTGTGACCATGTGACTCATTCCTACTGATGGAGCTTGTGACCATGGGACTCATTCCTACTGGTGGAGCTTGTGACCATGTGACTCATTCCTACTGATGGAGCTTGTGACCATGTGACTCATTCCTACTGGTGGAGCTTATGACCATGGGACTCATTCCTACTGGTGGAGCTTGTGACCATGTGACTCATTCCTACTGATGGAGCTTGTGACCATGGGACTCATTCCTACTGATGGACCTTGTGACCATGTGACTCATTCCTACTGATGGACCTTGTGACCATGTGACTCATTCCTACTGGTGGAGCTTGTGACCATGGGACTCATTCCTACTGATGGAGCTTGTGACCATGTGACTCATTCCTACTGATGGAGCTTGTGACCATGTGACTCATTCCTACTGATGGAGCTTGTGACCATGGGACTCATTCCTACTGGTGGAGCTTGTGACCATGGGACTCATTCCTACTGATGGAGCTTGTGACCATGTGACTCATTCCTACTGATGGAGCTTGTGACCATGTGACTCATTCATACTGATGGAGCTTGTGACCATGGGACTCATTCCTACTGGTGGAGCTTGTGACCATGGGACTCATTCCTACTGATGGAGCTTGTGACCATGTGACTCATTCATACTGATGGAGCTTGTGACCATGTGACTCATTCCTACTGATGGACCTTGTGACTATGTGACTCATTCCAGACCGAGCAACTGGGTATTTTTATTTATCCATATCAAGTAACATTCCCCGATTGGTTGGTACATTTTTTTCTGACCCGCCTCCGTGGTTAAGGTCGCCTCGGACTTCAAATCACTGTAACCTCTTACTGATAAAGGGTCGTGGGTTTGAGCCCAGCTACCGACCATATTACTTTATGTGAGAAAGTAGGTAGTTGCTTACAGAGGATGGGAGTCTAGTACTGGTTCATCCCAGGAACACTGCTTAGGTGAACTGTCCGCCTAATGACTCTGACAGTTGAAAAGGGACGTAAAACTCGATATAAACAAAAACAAAAAAACATTTTTGTCAAAATTTGTTTTTTTACATGTCTGATAAGTAGTCTGGATTACCGGCCCTGACACTACGTGATTCGAGGAAATATTAGGCAGTGAACCAGACTATCCAATAAGGAGCTTGTTTTGAATCAGAAATAAATATCTGCTTAATTGATGTGGGTCAGATAAATTGTAGAAAGATTGTGTTTAACTCTAATGTGGGTGAAAGTTGAATTTGTTTGGAAAAGAGAGCGGAAATCTTAACCTCGGTGCAGCGAGTCAGTACCTACAAAAAGCGGAATTTCCGACATATTCCGGATAACTTTTACCCATACTCTAATACAATAATCTAAAAGATAACATTTTAACCAAAGGTGAGTCTGATCTCTGCTTGTTTTAGCTTCTTTTATTTTGCTCTCAGGGTCTCGTCCACCGACTTGAGGAAGTTTTGATAAATACGCTTTGGAACGTTCGTCTTATACTATTATGGCATTTTCCAAATAATGTTATCACTTTCTGTATCGTATAGTTAGGTATGGACTATTCTTATACTGGGTTAGATGATGCGTATCTAGTTCTCTTTTGTTCTATTCTATTACAAGGTGATATTAATTTGAAACTATTCTTGTAACAGACGTTTTGTTACACTGTTTGGTGTATATTTATTACATTGGGTTACTTTGCATGACTCACTCACCTCCCAACAAGCCATCCTGGGTAAGTATTCATTAATGTTTTTATCTTCTCGTAGAATGGGAATGACAACTCCTCATGACATGGGCATCTAACGATATTGGCCAAAGGGGCCCACTTCATACACAGATCTTCACCTAGCAGGTATTAAACTAAAATATCTTGTTACGTTTTGCATGTTAATTATAATAAGTGTTTTTTTATTAATTTAGTGATCAATCGGTGCATCTGTTGTGTGTAAATGTCTGAAATGTTTACCATTCTCAAGATCTATGATATTAGCTAAGATTATTACAAAGAAACGGACCCATGATCTTTTTAATACAATAGGTCTCTATTATTGTAGTGACCGCGTCCGTGGTTCAGTGGTTTGGTGTGCTTGATGCGTAACCTTGAAATCCGGGTTCGAATCTTGGGCGTGGCAGGTCGTACTCTTCTCTGGTGTTTTTTGACAAACTGTCGACTTTCCTATATAGTCGGAGATGTTGTCGGCACTTTATGGAAGGCCAGGGTATGTTAGTACTGGTTAGTAAGTGGTTCAGGAAAACTGGTAACGTTAAATGACCTGTAGAACAACTATTTACTGCGTCAACAGCAAAATTGGCTGCATACCACAAAGTCATTTCAGACAGAACATACAAAACGAAACAAGATATAATATTATGTCATATTTATAAAAGAACACGTCACTGAGATTCAAATTTGCTTTATTTTATTTAAATAAAGGGCGAAACAATAAACATATTTCTATAAACAAATCAAATGTATTGGTATAACTAGGCCATCAACGTTATCATTACAAACTTACACAAACCTTAATCAAGTCCCTTCTATCAGAGAGAGCACTAATGGCCAATTGTAAAATTCTAAGATTTTATAGAACTACGAAACCATCATGTAGATACAACTTTTTGTAGTAACTCTCAATATACCATGTGTAAGAATATTCATTGCTCTGTTGAAAGATAAGCTAATATGTAAGATTCTGAGAGAAACAAGAGGTTGCTTTTGCAATTGAAACCAAAGTATGGGAGCTGGATAAAAGATTAATTAACAGCAAAAATAAACATACAAACATAATTTATGTGCATCAGGATAGAAAAATATCTACATAATAATTATAACAATAAAAAAGAACATGCTCGCTCCTTAAACAGTATGAATACCCTTTTTATACACAATTAACTTAGAATATTATATAAATTAAAATTAAATACAAATAATGAAATAATGGTGTTTTAAAGCATTTACAAAAAAAGGATGGCACATTAGATTTTTTCCCAGTTGATCACAACTCAGTAATACACAAGTTTCCCTTCATATAACCATGACCATAACAAAATGAATTATCAGGACTTATATGATTAAATGTACGCTTTTGGAAAAAATGAATGTACTGCCAATGAAAAAAAGATGAAACCACGAACCACAAATTTGACCCTGAAAATGTGAATATGGCCCCATAATTTAAGGTATCGTTTTACGATATTTCATTGTAATTATTAACATGTGTAACCCCTTTTCTATATTTAGAAACTACATCCATGTCAACAAACATATTATTTCTTCCCTGAGATAATGTCTCCGACAGGATTGTTTTATCATAAGCGAAAAAATAATTATTTTTTCAAAATAAACACAATTTTTTTCCTGATCTAACTAGATCTAATGGATGACTGGGTTAACATTGCAATTTTATAAGTGGACGTCCCAATGGGTAATCCCGTCTGTCGTACACATTCCATTTATGGAATATCCCATTTGATTACAAAGCGTAAGCATTAAATAAGAAAATATCATGACTGCAACAATGATTTGGGCAAATAGAACGTATTCATGAATGTATTATGCAAAATTAATTAAAATAAATTGTACTGATTGAGTGTAATCCAGATACATCAAACACACAAAACATAAAACGAACAACTGTTGTTTACTTATCAAGATGTCGTAAGAATATTTACATTGCGCTGTAAAGAAAACAAAATGTACAAAATTCACAAGAAACCGGGTCCTTGTAGTGTAACAAATATAACATTATGCATAAATGCGTACGTGTAGCACTAGTATGAACTTGTGTAGACCAGTAAGACTGGGTACCAGGGCTGACATTCTACACAGCCTCTTGCAGACAATTCTGGCATTCCTTACAGCAAGATCACCGGGTCACATCTTAAAGTAATGCTGACCAATCAGGATGCAGCAACAGCACCAAGAGTTGCCATTTGTACTAGAGCATTGTGTGCTCGTTTATAAGTCGTCCAATTATTGAACTATGTCACTTATCTTCTAGCTCGGAGATAAAACTTCTTTCGGAGAAATTGGTGGTAATGTCGTGGGCGATGCAAATGTGAAATCAAAGGCGCCGCTTGATGCGGAAAAGTCCGAAATGGAAGTGGATGAAGAACTGACGTCGAAGTCAACAGATGCTAATGAATTTGAAATAGATGAAACTGAATCAGTGATATCGAACACTTTTGAACCCACGACGTCTTTTTCAAATTCATACATCACTATTCGTCTGAACCCGTTATGTGATTTAGTTATTTGTTTATGTTTTAGGCAGGAAGTATGGTTATATTTTGCTTTTATTGTTAAGGTATTTTACATCTAACATTCATATGCAACATTTAGATAATCGAACATTAATTTTATTGTTACCAAGTCAGCTAATTGTCAATAAATTTTATACTTCTACTGAACATTGCATCTACACTCGTGTATAAATTACCTAAACTATTTAAATTTGGTCAAGATTTTGTTTCCTTGTTTTATTTCTTGATGTATTTACTAACAGTTACTATTTTTGTATCGTTTCTGAAAACAAAAGCCTGAAATACATTAATAATTGAAGTTGTAAAAAGCACTGGTTTCAATGACATTCCTGCACGGTTTATTGTTTGTCCTCTAGTATTTACTCATGATATCATCAAGGCATTATTCCAAATAAGTCTGCTAGAGTTATTCCGCTTTATAAGAAAACTGACAAAACTAAATTTGAAAACTACCGCCCACTGTCTATTTCAGTAGTTATTTTCAAAATATTGGAAAGGGTTGTTCATGATCAGGTAGAACATTATCTCAAGGAAAATAATCTTCTTTATGATTTTCAGTCCGGTTTTAGAACAGGATTTTCCACTGACACTTGATTCATCGATCGGTCTGATTGCATTAGATTCCAAATGGATAAGGGTAACTAAGTTGGCATGGTTTTACTTGACATCCAAAAGGCATTCCATACGGTAGATGATTCTATCCTCATGGTGAACTTAAAGCTTTGGGACTAGCAAATGGTATTATTTACTGGTTTAAATTTTATTTGACAGATAGAAAACAGCTTGTATAAATTGCTGGCTTTAAATCTTCATCTGCCATAGTTACCTGCAGTAGGGTTCCCTTTGGTTCTATTTTTGGTCGTTTTTTAGTTGGTAGATTCTATGTTTATTACTGTTAGATTACTGTTATTATTATGCTGATGATTCTTCAATTCTTTTAGATCCTCTCTTGAACAAGGAGTGGCCCGTGATCTTCAGCCAGTCAGTGAATAACTAATAGATAATAAACTATACCTTTACTTAGGGAAAACAGAATCCATGCATTTTGGATCTAGACCTGTATTGAGAAACTCTAATTCATTGAACATATATCTTGAAATGGGTAAAATGATTTCAACATCTTCAGATAAGTATCTTGGTACAGTCCTTGATCGATAGTCCTTTGTCTTATAAAGATATGGCCAATTTTGTTTTTAAGAAAGCTAATGTGTAAGCCAGCTTTTAGCTGAACACTATATTAAATTTCATCTTTAATTCAATGTCATTTTGAATATGCTTGCTCTGATTGGTTTCATGGTCTTACAAAGATTTTTTGTTTTTGTTTATTTGGGTTGTATGCCCCTTTTCAACAGTCAGAGTCATATGAGGTGGACAGTTCACTTAAACATTGTTCCTGGGAAGAACAAGTACTAGGCTCCCATCCTCCGTAAGCTACTGCCTACTTTCTCACATAAAGAGACATGGTCAGTATAGCGGGGCTCGAACCCACGACCCTGTCTGTCACTTAGAGGTTACATTGATGTGAAGTCAGCTACCTTAGCCACTCGACCACAGAGGCGGATGGTCTTACTAAGAAATTGAAGGATAAGTTGCGGGTCACCCAAAACAAATTAATCAGGTTTGCACTAGCACAGGTCTCATATAAATTGATTAAATTTTAAACAACTAATTGTAAATTGGCTGCCTGTTTGAAAAAGAGTGAATCAAATATCTCTTTGTCATGTTTTTAAATGGTAAAGGATCTAATTCCACAATATATGGAAAAAAAGACGACACTTTTTGTTCAGAATAATGTTCATTCTTACAGGACTAGCTTTATAGTATATATGGTTGTTTTTCAATCCCTGAAGTTAAATCACAAGGCCTTAAGTTATTATCTTATGCTGGTTGTAAGTTGAGGAATGTTCCGCCTCCCAATAAAGTACATGTATTTTGAAAAGCAAACTAAAGTTTATTTTTAGAAACTAATACTTTATTCCAATATTCTACTGATTTAACCTGTTAAATGCATGATTAACTTTATTGATCACTGACTTTAGAGTTTATTTGTTTTTATATTAATTATCTATGTTTTGTGAATTAATTGTTAGATGATTATGATTCAATATATGTATATCATTATTATTCATATTTAATACATGTATATATGTTACCCTTGGAAATGTATGTAAGTATAGTTTATTGCTTGATGAACGTTGTTCAAATCCAAAAATATATCTGTTTTACTTATGATCTCATTATAATTTTAGTCCTATTTATGGTGTAGTTGAAGCCCTCACGGTTAGCTCAGTGGTTAGAACGTTTGTCTACTAGTCGAGAGGTTGTGTTCGAACTCCAGACGAGGCTCACACTGACCGTGACAAATTTGACTGAAGATATTGCAGCCTATGTTAAAATGTCCTCCACCTCTGATTTATGTAGGGTAGCTTGGCTGAAATAATGTTGAAAATAACGTTAAACCCGATGAAATAAACAAACAAATATGGTGTAGTTGGTGAGTTTTATTGAAAATAACCGTCCCATTACCAAGTTGGGTTGTCTCCCTTACACCACAAACATCGCAACAACAATCTCATTTTCAGAAATGTAATGAATATGCATCATGTCCTATTATCTATGGAAAAACATTTAAATTTACCAATATAAAAAATGTTCATGTATAAGATACCCATTCACCAAAACTGCCATACGTATCCATGATTATTTCAACTGTCGTGAACGAATACTACTACAATTTTATACAGTCAACCCTGAAAACAAAAGCCACCCTTAGAAATGACAAAGTATTGCCTTTATTGATATTAAGTAGCCTTTATTCGGAGGTCAGTTTGTTCATAACAATCAATAATGGTCTTCAAGGAATGGCCTTTATTCACACGAGGGTCTTTATTCGAAGATGACCGCTAACATAGGTTTAATTGTACAAGTAATTTCGTTTGGTATACCAAAGTAAGTCATCAATAATTACTTTTGTACTGTAAATTATTACCATCGATAGAAAACAACCCATGTACGTCTCTAGTAATTTAATAGACTATAAGCCCATATGAAACTAAGAAGTTCATTGGACGATATGGCTTATAATGATAATGTCATTTGAAAGACGCCCGGAAGTAAAATTTATTGTTAGATAATTTACGGGGCGAATTAAGAAAACCTGAGCACATATTCTACCTGATGCCTATCTATCAAGTCATACAAAGATCATATTTCTATTGTAAAGAAAATTAACATGAAAGATAATGCCTACATTACACATAGCTGGCTACTCTTATTACAGTATAACCTCCCCAGAACAGCCCTCTCATGAGCAACAACCTCTTTAACAACAACATGATTCCCCCACTGCACGATTTAACTATTTTGACCTCTCTAGAGCAACAACCTCTAAAAAACAACAACATAATTTTACTACCCCCAAAGGCAGTTGCTTTGGAGAGGGTGTACTGTATTACATATTGTTGCTGATGATCAATTTATCAGTTACTCTTCTTATTTCTACATTATCCTTATCACATGAATAAAATTATTAATCTTCTAGCTTACCTAGTTACCTATTTACCTAAATGAGCGCTACATGACCACAAAACAACAATAAACAAACATAAAACAAAGATAGGCCATCTTTAAAAAATATTTTGTTTGCGGTAACGCTACCTACAAACCAAAAAAGGCCCTTACCAATGTTTTTGTTTCTCGGGTATTAGACCAAACAGCATTTTGACATGTATTTTGGGTTACATATAGAAATTGAATTGAAGAAACAATATTTCTTACCTATGCTGTCATTATTATGATTTTGTCTTAACACCAAGGTGGTCGCAGGGAGAAGTATTACCTTATACGGTATTATACTGGTTTGACAATTGTTTCAACCATAGAATCGATTTGAATTTTGTTTATCATGTTTATTTCTGTCAAATGTGTTATTAACACGTGAACTGAAATCGGCAGGTATATTTAAGAGAATCTCTTAATGTAGAATAAATACGAACAACCAAAACAACAACTGTATCACGTGACATTTATACACCTTATATAGGCACTCAAGGTCTAAAACGCCCTTTTGTCATCACAGAGTATAACTATATGAGAAATATCTATCACTTGAAAGTCAATTATTTCTAAATATGATATACGAACGTATAAACAGTATTGTATTTCATGGATTCGGAAATTCGATCAGAAAGACAAGGCTATGGGACTGACCCGAACTTTTCCAACAGCAAAGGCCAAAGCGCAAACTATTTGAGAAGAATCGATCGTGCCTCCAAATTCCAGAAGATGTGTCTAGAAAAAAAGAAGAATTGTCAAATTAAGAAGTTTTGCAACATGCCCTTCCTCTTTTTTTGGTCAAGAAACAGACAACATTACATTTTTACCGGCCTTATCAACAATTACCACCTTATTAGTACTATATAGACGTAGATATTCTACTGCTATATATAAATATCTGAGAACTAGGCAATGCAGCTTTTAAATGTTTTCCCATTCTATAATTACGTATATTTATTTATAACAAGTATCAGAATACCGGAACAGACTAATCTCAGAATAATACCAAACGGGATAAGTACGGTGGCACAGAGGTGACTGACTGTGTGTGATTCAATTTAAGTCGTTACCACGAGTTAGTAAGCAGTGGCCCGAGTTACAAAGTTGTGCGCACGAGATAACTAAATGTTAGTAAGTTTTTCTCACACAAAAAGAGCATTACAGCAACAGGTGTCCTGCTCCGAAATGACATCGAGTCTGTGTTTTTAGTTCTACATTGGGTTTTGTATCTGCTGTCACAAACCTATCCTGTCAAATAAAACACCCAAAGCGTCAATCCTGATCATAATAGTTACAGGGTTAGTAACTGACCCGATGCGGGATATACGGGTCTGTGGAAAACCATATGGGGCGAGACCGAAGGTCGAGTCCCGATATGGTTTTCCACAGACCCATATATCCCGTATCGGGTCAGTTACTATCCCTGTAACGATTATATCACGCAGAATACCTTCCTCATCATCATTTACAATAAAAGTCTCCATTACAGACCCAATATTTAAATATAAATGACTCCATTACAGACCTAATATATTCTGTTAACCTAATATAGGATATATTAGGTCACCACGTGACGTCAAAACATCCAATGACTGGAGAGTATTTTGTAGTAGGCGTGATATTTATCTTTACATATGCGTATTTGTAAAACCCCTAACTTATTATAGCTAACTGCATTATGCTATTTTTACACAAAGGCCTGTACTCTTCATAATATTTGAAAAACTAACCTAGTTGACATGCAATTTGGGTGCTCACAACGAGGAAAGGAAGTTCCTCACAACATTTTTGCCGAAGGATGAATTACACTCGTTCTGAGTTAAACAGGCGTGTATTCGACAGCTATGGTCATTTCAGGGTCGTCCCACAAAGTGGAGAGAAAATATACAGGTGAACAGCACATTTTATGCCTTCTCTATTTTGAATAGTTTTTGCTGGATCTTTATCGTGCCCGGTGTATAGCACCGATACATGCCTCGCCCTTTTCTCTGTGATTTTTAGTCCTTGGCTCGGTGGAACAAATAGGGTTTACCCGAAAAAAAGGTCTATCCATATTGGTTTATCGGTTGTTCTACGTTGTGTGTACACTAAGGACTCTATCACAACTGTCTGATGGGGTACATAGAACTCCTGGGACCAGAAATCCGCTGACTACCTACCAGAGTTGAAGGTTGCCACACCTTTGACTAATCGTTGAGACTTACTTTTCCGGAACGTCACGTAAATGGTACGGCGTTTACTGTTTCATCATGGCCGTGGAGAATCAAAATCGAGCGAGAGCGTCATTTCTTTCGTGATTTCCCAGGAATTCTATATACATAAACATGTATATATGCAATCGGAACTCCTCGGCGTTCGTCTAAAGAAAGTGCCTCGGACATAATAGACAGGCCGCCATTTTGTTGTAGTACTTCACGGGCTACATTCCACCATGGCTGACCCTTAGAGATCAACGATGGGAACAACCTGTTTCTCTTTCCATGGGAATATAATACCCATGTTATCAATCGCAAACGATAAAAACTTTTGAAATTTTGAAATTCTATTAAAACGAGTTCCTAGTATTGTAAACGTAGTTACCGGATACCAAATAACGAAAATTTGTAACCCTACACTGATGTACGAGGCTACTGAAAATTAATACCCGAGTAGTTGCGATTGGTTTTTGAACTTTCTTTGTGAAGAAACATGCTGCAAACACTATATCTAGCAGTGTTTCGGAAACTCTTGGGTGGTAGAATACATGTGTGATCTTTTTTAAATGTCATACGTTATGAAAGGGATGTGATTCAGCGCAATATTTCTTCTTTTTTATTTTTTATAGTGAATAACATTATTGTAAAAAAACGGTCGAATAAAACAAAGAACAAGTAACAGAAATCCTTACTTCCAGTCGAAGATTTATTTAAATTAGGAATAAAATGAATTTTGCTAAATAAACATAGTAATACATTTGTATATAGCTTTATTGAAAAAAAAACTAAATACTCGCTTAGGTTATGAAAAAATGCGATTTTACACTATTTGATTATGTAGTTTAAAACAATATGTATGTAAATGAACGATTTTAAAACAAGCCTGATCGAGTGGATTTTCCTTTGGAGAGAAGATATTTAATAGAACATGTCTAAACGGGGTGTTCACTAACCGGATATAATGATGGACCAAATATTGTTGACTGGTCCTCCGTTCCTAGGGCTGTGGCGAGTATCCGAGTACTCGGGTATTCATGAATCAAATTGAAAAACCGAGTATGAATAATCGTCATTACTAAGATTCGTGGTTCGCGATCTTGTTTTTAACACATTAAAAGTGTATTCTTTGTTCTTGAAAATCCCATTTTTCTGAATAAATATTGTCTCAACGTTTACCAAGATGTCCAATCGGTTCTTTAAATAATGATGCTGGAAAATCAATTAACTGTAAGAGAGTGCGTATAAATTGAATTACTTCATTATTCCTTAACAAATAATTTAGCTATTTTAGATGGGCTACTTGATAACAAAAGATTCGTGATTCGATTTGCAGATCGTGTTGAATCGGTGATTGGATCGGCACTGCTCGAAAAAACGCGTTTAATTTTAACTTAAACTCAAAGTAAATTTCATTATATGTAGTGTTTAATGACGTTTATTCGAATTTAAGTTGGTAATTAAACTTGAAGTTTACATGGCGTTTACTTTAAGTTTACAAGGACGTAAACTCCGGAGTTTACAGGGGTTTAAGTTCATCGTAAACTTGATGTAAACATGGAATTTCCTTCGCCCGTAAACTAATATTAAATGCAGTTAAACTCGATGTTTATAATGCGGTATATTCACATTTTATTTCATTAAACTTCGTGTTTAAGCTTTATGTAAACTTGCAATATAATGCAGTATATTCCCATTATATTTCATTAAACTTCGTGTTTAAGATTTATGTAAACTTGCAATATAATGCAGTATATTCCCATTATATTTCATTAAACTTCGTGTTTAAGATTTATGTAAACTTGCAATATAATGCAGTATATTCCCATTATATTTCATTAAACTTCGTGTTTAAGATTCATGTAAACTTGCAATATAATGCAGTATATTCACATTTTATTTCATTAAACTTCGTGTTTAAGCTTTATGAAAACTTGCAATATAATGCAGTATATTCACATTTTATTTCATTAAACTTCGTGTTTAAGCTTTATGTAAACGTGCAGCATATAATGCATTATATTTCCACATTATTTCATTAAACTTTGTGTTTTAGCTTTACGAAAACCTGCAGTAAATTTCACACAGTACAGTAAAGTAAACCTACCTGTTTAATACGACTCACTTTATTACATATAGTAAACAGAATGCACGATATTTCGTATCGTACAATAAAATAAAAAACTTTTCAAAGTTATTGCTTTATTTTCATCAATATTACATCGAATAACATTACTCCTTATCCTGAATAACATTAAATTTTGTCCTGATTGACAAGACGGCAATCCTCCGCCATCTTTAGATTAGAAGGTTCCGTTGATGTCGATCGCATACGTTTGAGCTCCTGCCACTATCCCTTCTGACTTTGACCTTTTTGTCCATTTCCTTCAGAAGCTTTAAATACCATGATGCATTCCTCGCCGTCGCTGTAAATATACAAAAATAATATAAATATAAAAGCCTTGATAGACATTTCTCATCATTGTTATAGGTATGATCTATATTATATACATTTGTATTACCATGGCCCAGGCATGATATGACTATGTCGTGTTTCATGCAAAAAGTGCTGTAATAAAAATGCTGTTCAATATGATAAAGCTGATTTAATTGTATATTCGTCATACAGTACGTATTAAACATAAGAGACATAAACATATTAAGATTTATACCTATTTTACTCTTCATCCGAAGACATCATACACGAAGTTCCATACACAGAAGAATAATAACCATCCATTTTGCAAATCAACAAGTTAACGAATGTATCAGTTCTTCATTGAAAGTAACATATCACTCCAAGACAAAGTTTAAATCTAAATCCGTTGGCACTCTCCTGTGTACTCTCCTGTGTTGATAATCTGTTCTAAAATTAGACACTCTGTAAAACTGACCACTGATGCAGTGCGCAAATGCATACAGGTTGTGTAAACAATTATTACTACATGTGTTAACCTCAGATAGTAAAATTTTCAGCGTTTGTGGTGGATTTATACCGTTTATACAACATGGCATACATCTAGTAATGGACAGCAGAAAACGGGGAACATGACTAACAGTAGTTCTAGTTAGCCACAGCCCTCATACCCTCTACAACTAAAAACGTAACTATTTAGAATAATAGAAAATAATGTAAAACCTTCGTTATATAAACATCATTCAAATATCTCAATTCAAAAATCAAAATAATGCATACTGTTCAAAATCATTCTCTTGATTGTCACTAGGTATTCAACTCTTAATTTCATTTTCTAATAAAATAATGCACTCGTTTCGGTTGTAATTGCATAATTTTCAAAAATCGGTACCAAAATGATAGGGTTAATATTAATTAACATTACATATCAACAAAGTCTGAGTCAAAACAAAGTATCTTCATTATCAAATTTAAGTAAATTTATAAACTCAAACTTTACGTCCAAGTAAACTTTACGTGAATTATAAACATGAAGTTTACATAAATTTAAGTTTTCATTAAACGCTAGTGAATTTCAAATCAACAGAAAAATGGTAAATATGAAATTTAAATGTCATTATATTCTAAGTAAGTTTTAAACGTGATGTTTACACGAATTTAATTCTTCATTAAACGCTAGTAAATTTCAAATAAATGAAGAAATGGAAATTTGAAGTTTAAGTGTCATTATATTCTTAAGTAATTTTTAAACGTGATGTTTACACGAATTTAATTCTTCATTAAACGCTAAGTAAATTTCAAATAAATGAAGAAATGTAAATTTGAAGTTTAAGTGTCATTATATTCTAAGTAAATTTTAAACATGATGTTTACACGAATTTAATTCTTCATTAAACGCTAGTAAATTTCAAATAAATGAAGAAATGGAAATTTGAAGTTTAAGTGTCATTATATTCTTAAGTAATTTTTAAACGTGATGTTTACACGAATTTAATTCTTCATTAAACGCTAAGTAAATTTCAAATAAATGAAGAAATGTAAATTTGAAGTTTAAGTGTCATTATATTCTTAAGTAATTTTTAAACGTGATGTTTACACGAATTTAATTCTTCATTAAACGCTAAGTAAATTTCAAATAAATGAAGAAATGTAAATTTGAAGTTTAAGTGTCATTATATTCTAAGTAAATTTTAAACATGATGTTTACACGAATTTAATTTTTCATTAAACGCTAGTAAATTTCAAATAAATGAAGAAAGGTAAATTTGAAGTTTAAGTGTCATTATATCCTAAGTAAATTTTAAACGTGATGTTTACACGAATTTAATTCTTCATTAAACGCTAAGTAAATTTCAAATAAACGAAGAAATGTAAATTTGGAGTTTAAGTGTCATTATATTCTAAGTAAATTTTAAACGTGAAGTTTATAGAAATATAATTTTTCACTAAACTTCCGTAAACGCGTTTTTTCGAGCAGTGCGGATCGCCACTTATCCAACAATCCACAGCACTATCCGTTCCGGCATATATTACCGCCGAAGGCACAACCCTGAATTTCTTGACCGTGTTCCATATATCAAGTGGATTTAAGGGCGAACCTTGGGGAATTCAAAAGTATTCGTGTATACGTCTAGTTTTAGGGCTGTGGCGAGTATCCGAGTATTCGCGTACTCAGTACTAATCACGAATCAATTGAAAATTCGAGTACAAAAAATCGTCATTACTAAGATTCGTGGTTCGCGATCTTGTTTTGAATATTAAGTACAATGTATATTCTTTGTTTGTACAAATCCCCTTTCTCTGAATTATTTATATATACATGTATATATATTGTCTTATCATAGACTACTTTATTTGCCAAGAGGTCCAATCGGATCTTTAAATACCAGAAAATGATGCTGGTAAATCCATTAATTGGGAGTACATGTATGTATAAATTTAATCCATATAACAAATTATACTGATTTACTTCTTTAGTCCAAAAAGAAAATTGATTTTAGCTGACTTCAGGACTGCTATATTGAAGTTTTAAATGGGTTACTTGATAACAAAAGATTCGTGATTCGATTTGTGGATCGTAAGTGTTGAATTGTGGATTGGATCGGATCGCCATTTACCCAACGATCCACAGTCCTATTTAGTTTTCTTCCACAGGAAGTAACGTGCGTTTGACTGACTCATTCCTTGTGACCATGTGACTCATTCCAGACCGAGCAACTGGGTATTTTTATATATCCATATCAAGTAACATTCCCCGATTGGTTGGTACATTTTTTTCTGACCCGCCTCCGTGGTTAAGGTCGCCTCGGACTTCAAATCACTGATAAAGGGTCGCGAGTTCGAGCCCTGCTACCGACCATATTCCTTTATGTGATAAAGTAGGTAGTTGCTTACAGAGGATGGGAGTCTAGTACTGGTTCATCTCAGGAGCAATGCTTAGGTGAACTGTCCGCCTTATATGACTCTGACTGTTGAAAAGGGACGTAAAACTCGATTTAAACAAAAACAAAAAACATTTTTGCCAAAATTTGTTTTGTACATGTCTGCTAAGTAGTCTGGATTACCTGCCCTGACACTACCTGATTCGAGGGAATATTAGGCAGTGAACCAGACAATTTAATGAGGGGCTTGTTTTGAATCAGAAATAAATATGCGCTTAATTGATGCGGGTCAAATAAATTGTAAAAAGATTGTGTTTAACTCTTATATGGGTGGGTGAAAGTTGAATATGTTTTGAAAATAACGGAAATCGTAACCTCGGTGCAGCGAGTCAGTACCTGCAAAAAGCGGAATTTCCGACATATTCCGGATAACTTTTACCCATACTCTAATACAATAATCTAAAAGATAACATTTTAACCAAAGGTGAGACTGATCTCTGCTTGTTTTAGCTTCTTTTATTTTGCTCTCAGGGTTTCGTCCACCGACTTGAGGAAGTTTTGATAAATACGCTTTGGAAAGTTCGTCTTATACTATTATGGCATTTTCCAGAAAATGTTATCACTTTCTATATCGTATAGTTAGGTATGGACTATTCTTATACTGGGTTAGATGATGCGTATCTAGTTCTGTTTTGTTCTATTCTATTACAAGGTGATATTAATTTGAAACTATTCTTGTAACAGACGTTTTGTTACACTGTTTGGTGTATATTTATTACATTGGGTTACTTTGCATGACTCACTCACTTCCCAACAAGCCATCCTGGGTAAGTATGGGCATCTAACGATATTGGCCAAAGGGGCCCACTTCATACACAGATCTTCACCTAGCAGGTATTAAACTAAAATATCTTGTTACGTTTTGCATGTTAATTATAATAAGTGTGTTTTTATTAATTTAGTGATCAATCGGTGCAGCTGTTGTGTGTAAATGTCTGAAATGTTTACCATTCTCAAGATCTATGATATTAGCTAAGATTATTACAAAGAAACGGACCCATGATCTTTTTAATACAATAGGTCTCTATTATTGTAGTGACCGCGTCCGTGGTTCAGTGGTTTGGTGTGCTTGATGCGTAACCTTGAAATCCGGGTTCGAATCTTGGGCGTGGCAGGTCGTACTCTTCTCTGGTGTTTTTTGACAAACTGTCGACTTTCCTCCATAGTCGGAGATGTTGTCGGCATTTTATGGAAGGCCAGGGTATGTTAGTACTGGTTAGTAAGTGGTTCAGGAAAACTGGTAACGTTAAATGACCTGTAGAACAACTATTTACTGCGTCAACAGCAAAATTGGCTGCATACCACAAAGTCATTTCAGACAGAACATACAAAACGAAACAAGATATAATATTATGTAATATTTATAAAAGAACACGTCACTGAGATTCAAATTTGCTTTATTTTATTTAAATAAAGGGCGAAACAATAAACATATTTCTATAAACAAATCAAATGTATTGGTATAACTAGGCCATCAACGTTATCATTACAAACTTACACAAACCTTAATCAAGTCCCTTCTATCAGAGAGAGCACTAATGGCCAATTGTAAAATTCTAAGATTTTATAGAACTACCAAAGCATCATGTAGATACAATTGTTTGTAGTAACTCTCAATATACCATGTGTAAGAATATTCATTGCTCTGTTGAAAGATAAGCTAATATGTAAGATTCTGAGAGAAACAAGAGGTTGCTTTTGCAATTGAAACCAAAGTATGGGAGCTGGATAAAAGATTAATTAACAGCAAAAATAAACATATAAACATAATTTATGTGCATCAGGATAGAAAAATATCTACATAATAATTATAACAATAAAAAGGACATGCTCGCTCCTTAAACAGTATGGATACCCTTTTTATACACAATTAACTTAGAATATGATATAAATTAAAATTAAATACAAATAATGAAAGAATGGTGTTTTAAAGCATTTACAAATAAGGATGGCACATTAGATTTTTTTCCCAGTTGATCACAGCTCAGTAATACACAAGTTTCCCTTCATATAACCATGGCCATAACAAAATTAAGTATCAGGACTTATATGATTAAATGTACGCTTTTGGAAAAAATGAATGTACTGCCAATGAAAAAGTGAAACCACGAACCACAAACTTGATCCTGAAAATGTGAATATGGCCCCATAATTTAAGGTATCATTTTTATTCATTGTAATTATTAACATGTGTAACCCCTTTTCTATATTTAGAAACTACATCCATGTCAACAAACGTATTATTTCGTCCCTGAGATAATGTCTCCGACAGGATTGTTTTATCATAAGCGAAAAAATAATTATTTTTTCAAAATAAACACAATTGTTTTCCTGATCTAACTAGATCTAATGGATGACTGGGTTAACATTGCAATTTTATAAGTGAACGTCCCAATGGGTAATCCCGTCTGTCGTACACATTCCATTTATGGAATATCCCATTTGAGTACAAAGCGTAAGCATTAAATAAGAAAATTTCATGATTGCAACAATGATTTGGGCAAATAGAACGTATTCATGAATGTATTATGCAAAATGAATTAAAATAAATTGTACTGATTGAATGTAATCCATGGCCAGATACATCAAACACACAAAACATAAAACGAACAACTGTTGTTTACTTATCAAGATGTCGTAAGAATATTTACATTGCGGTGGAAAGAAAACAAAATGTACAAAATTCACAAGAAACCGGATCCTTGTAGTGTAACAAATATAACATTATGCATAAATGCGTACGTGTAGCACTATCATGAACTTGTGTAGACCAGTAAGACTAGGTACCAGGGCTGACATTCTACACAGCCTCTTGCAGACAATTCTGGCATTCCTTACAGCAAGATCACCGGGTCACATCTTAAAGTAATGCTGACCAATCAGGATGCAGCAACAGCACCAAGAGTTGCCATTTGTACTAGAGCATTGTGTGCTCGTTTTTAAGTCGTCCAATTCTTGAACAATGTCACTTATCTTCTAGCTCGGAGATAAAACTTCTTTCGGAGAAATTGGTGGTAATGTCGTGGGCGATGCAAATGTGAAATCAAAGGCGCCGCTTGATGCGGAAAAGTCCGAAATGGAAGTGGATGAAGAACTGACGTCGAAGTCAACAGATGCTAATGAATTTGAAATAGATGAAACTGAATCAGTGATATCGAACACTTTTGAACCCACGACGTCTTTTTCAAATTCTTTCAACTGTTGCATAAAGTTCAGATTAGGGGAGATTACTCCACGACGAGATCTAACGTGATCAAAGGCGTCTTCCAGAGACATGCTGTTCTTAAACATGATGTATGCGATACACACGGTTGCTGAGCGACTTATCCCTGCTTGACAGTGCACAAGTACTTTACCATTATTCTCACGTGCGCTATCTGAAATTACACAAAAAAAAACACATGAATTGAAAAAAAAACAAGGAAAAATAATAATAACAATTATGATTTACAGCGAACTAAAACGTAATAAATACAGGATGGGCTGCAATCATGATGTTAGTAGATATCATTGAAGATGACAAAACAAGAATGAAAGGGAAACAAGATATCAAGCAAAAGCAAACATTCGGAAGAATGACGCTCTGTTGTTTCAAAGATTTTCATTATGTTTGTTCAATAATTCTTTCGTTCATAACATTATAAAAGGTACATGCTATGAGTAAAAGAATAAGTTTAATAACTGACAAAACAAAAACACATCCCATAATGATTTGGAAAAGATAAACGAATGAACAATTGAGAAATGTCATTTGAACGAGGACGTTAGTTATAATTCGACAGAGAATTTATGTGAATCACTGCATCATGTAGAAAAAAAACCACAATGAAAACGTTTTATGAACACAAAATTTGTTTAATTTCTAAACGCGACGTTCATTTCAATTCCTGCATGCTTGACAAAATGCTCTCCCTTTGACATTTACCAAATGTCTTCTAGCAAGACTCCTATTTTGTTATTTCGTTTCATGGAAACTCATAGGCTTAGAATTTACTTTCCCAGTACACGTCTTGTCAGTTAACACGTATGAGGATAAGTGTAAATATAACATCCTCCTATTTAAAGTATCGCATTTGCGAACAGAGCACCCGCACACTGAATATACGGGTAATCAGTGGAACCGGAAATGGGTGGGGGTAATTAGTTGTAATGAAGTGAATGTAGAACCGGAAGTAACAAATCGAAGTAGAATATTTAGATAAAGGATTTGTTTTAGAAATAAGACATCTTGGGTTTAGGATTTATGATAAATAAAGGAAATTTTAGCCAAGAGGCGGATTTTCAGTAAGTGAAAAACTTACCAATGAAATTGATGGCTTCGTTGAACCAACAAGCAATGTTGGCAGTATCGTTGTCATGTACTGGAATGTTCATATAGTTAAAATCTTGTTCAAACAAGTTCTTGCACGTGGTAGACACGTTGAGAAGGCACGTGATTCCAAGCTCCCTGAGTATGTTTTGTTGTCCTGAATGCACGGAATCACCGAGATATAATCCTGGCACGATTTCCACTGGACCAATCTGAAAGCAAACATAATCATATAAAGGTAAGAACATTTGTATTGCGCTTGTGTATTTCCCAATCAAGTAAAAACGTGTTCCATAGTTAATTAAGTGACCAGTGAAAAGCCCACAATATTAAAACGACACACTAAAGACGTTTTCAACCGAACCACAATAGATAAATCATTTAGGTCTTATAGATAGAATATCACAATTATGGAAAACCAGACAGTGAAGTCACACCCTATATAATTAAACAAGCGAAGTGAATTGTGACTGGTCAAGAAATAGTGACAAACCGCACCCAGCATTCATGTTAATAAACGTGAACTATGTAGACAATAGGAGACGAATAGCACTTTATTACATTCTACTTTATCGAGTACTGAGTTATATATAACACTCATATTACTAAATCAATGGTAGCTTTTATTAATTTAGCACATTTAAGCCGCATTTCAATCAACACAACTATCTAAACTTGTGAATCATCTGGCTTGTTAAGCAATACCATTGAGTATACAACTTATACTAGTTGTCTATAGAACTAATCAATATAGCTAATGTATGGGATTGATCCGCCGACACTCCTGGTCAGAATACGCCGTGCCATACACACATGTTCATTCATACAATCACTAATTATATTTTCAGAGATAACTGACAGTGCTCACCATTCCCTATTGGATGATGAGTATACTTTTTTGTATACATATTCTATGAACATCAAAAGCTAGCACGTGTATGAATGAAATAGTGTGCGTGCTCTGTTGATTAGATATATCAATTATAATTTCTTAAACAAATTTGTTCACAGAATCTACTAATGTACCCTGTTGGTCAACATAATAGAAATGTATATTTCAGATCTAGTCGTTAAAAACTGCGGAGAACTGATTTTTATTTCTCTGGTGACATTAGTACTTAATTGTTTCCCGTTCCATATTTAAGTGCGCCAAATTAAAGGCTTTGAACAAACAAGTCAACGGGAACCAGTTTATTTACTTTAGTACCAAACTACCAATTAAGGTCAAGCAGACAGGCCAGGTTACCTTAGAAACAGAAACTCGTACTTTTTCGAAGATTTATTAGTTTTGCTAAATATTTTAAAATTTCTGAAACGAAAGGTCAAAATTTGGAAAATGAAAATAGATTTTCATCGGTCAGATTTTTTTGGATGAATTACGGCTAATCAGGCCTATATCATACATTTTATGCCCAAGAATAGTGCGAGAGAAGGCCTGCAACTTTGAAGATGTACTGACCTCAGCGTTTCAATACTTAGTAAAATCTGCAGAAGAACTTAATCTAATGTTAATAACAACCACACAAATATTGTATAAATTCGCGTGCAACTATCCTGCATTAAAGTATCAATTAACTTGACGTTTAGCCAGTGAGGCCATGCTTAAAAATATTTTATTTGCAGTAACACTACCTATTCACCAAAATGACCCATATCCAACTTATCTTTGGCCTCTCAGGTATTCTTTTTTTTAAATACAAAACATAGCATTCTGACATGTAATTATAGGGTTCAATGTAAAATTTAAATAGTAAAAAAAAATCCAACCTACATACACATTGAAAATTTTCTGGGTTGTGTTACCGCTAAAAATATTTATTTAAGGATAGCCTGAGCTAAACTTAAGTATTTTTATCTTCATATCACATATTGTCAGACCACTTCATTTTATACCAGTTCAGGAAATAAACATATCTTGACTCGAACAGATACTTAAATTAATTATTAAATTAGGAGCTAAAACAAGCTAATTTTATCATACATAACATTTAGAGATAGCTGTTTCTGTCAGCGAAATGATAAAATCGTATACGGAATTAGATCTATCAAACTGGAAGATTCATAGTTGTCAACTTATATAAATTAATCTATCTGCACATCCGTAGAAGGCGCAACCTACCATCCGTAGATGGCGCCACCTACCATCCGTAGATGGCGCCATCTACGGTACCATCCGTGAGTAGCGCCACCTGACACAGCATCAAATTCAACTTACTTTTATAGAGTACATGTAACTTATTTGTATTGAAATAGTTTCGTGGCTATATCCAATCGTTATATATATACATAGTACACGTGAGTAAATTTGATCAAAGAAGTTTTAATTTGTAATTCATTATTGCCTGTAAGTATATTATTTTTCATAACGAGTAGTTTGAAATCTATGCCTACAACACAAGTCTACAATTTTAGTCTTCGCGAAAGTGGGAAAAAAGTGCCCGACAAAATATACTCAAGTAGATAAATTGGTACACGTACGTTAGTGGTAATTCATTAAAATATCTCTTAGTAACTAGCATACTTTATTTAGAAAAAAGGTGTTGAAATATAATTTACAGGATGCCACAAAAATAAAAAACAACGCTGTATAATATTTTACCATAAAAAGCACAGGATCGCAGTTATGTTATGATATCAGCGTATAATATTGTATTGATGTACATGTATGTAACTAATTATACTCGATAAAATAGCATGTTCAATGACTTACTGCATAAAACAACTGACCGCAAGACAAGGGTAGGACTAAATACTAACAGCGAAATTGCATCATCAAAACAAACCTTTACATGTATTTCTCACAATACTTGTACAATAAAGGGATTAAATCCTAGTGTGGTTTTGCATTACTAAGTTCTTTAAATATACATAAAAAATACGAAAGATTTATTAAAGAACTGGATCGTTGCCAAAGCTGTGGTTTGCGGTTTTTGGATCGACCCACTGACTCGAAAAAAAGTAGTCCCGATAATTTAGACAGTTAATCGCCCTTTACAAAATGATCATGTTAATAATTGACTTGCGGTTAAACCTGTCACGTTTCAGTGAAAATTATCCAATTTAACACAGAGGGAAGTCGGACAGCACATATATTTTTTGACGTTTTCATGCATCATAAACTTTAATGTCGTCTGTCCCCGCAAACATGTTTATTGCCGGAGCGAGAGAGACAAAAAAGTAGTTCGACGAACTTGTTCTAAACAACCTGAGACATTGCTGTGTCGAACTTAAATTTAACCAAACATGATCGTGCTATTTCAACACACATGTACACACGCCACCTGGGTTACAAATAAAGACTGATGAGTAAAATGTTTCCACCCGGGGTAGCTAGTTTATTTGATAACGTAAATACCGGTCGAAATAACACCATGGCAACTTTATCAGCCTTGAAACATGTGATTCGTGAGTCAGCCCTCGAGTGCAGGAAATATATAGAGTGAACAACTGATAATAACTTTTTGCAGCAGTTTTAAGAGCTCATATCCAACCATACAGGCAATGTACACAAATATGCGATACTTATAAAGACAATTAATAATCAAAAGGAAAAGATATTAAGAAACAACCGAAGAAATTCAGTAAATGTGGTAGTTATAGAAAAAGCATAATCACAAGTAGTCAGTTCAGAAAAATACCCTAAGTGTAACAGTTTAAGGTTTACCCGACCAACGCTACGACTGATGCCAATCCCAAAATTTCTAACAATAAAATCATGAGTATGAACACATTTTAGAGATACGAAAGGAATATTTAGAAAAAAATGGAAAAGTTATATATCTACATATTCTTTTTCGGTGACTTGATCATTTGTCTATAGTTACATCAGCAGACAAAAACATGCTCAGTACAAATTGGCTAAAATATGCAACATACAATGTACACATATCAGGGCCGTAGGAATGGAGGGGGCTAGGGGCTTAAGGGGTTACATTTATCTCCCTACTCCACCATCCCCGTTGTCAGCCAAGATTTCAAACCCTCCCCTAATCTGATTTGATTCCTAGAAACCTGTATAGTTATGTAATGAAAACGGGAGTTATCTACCTTGCACGAAGCCCTGTATTTTGGTGGCGGTACTAATGTGAGTACGGGCGGCTTGGCATTTTGTCCGGCACATAGTTCGCTGAAGTCTGATTGGAAAGCGTTGAACCCACCTAGAACAAAAATAAAAATGTTCGAAATATCATCTAAATAAAAAGCTACAACAACAACAACAGCAGCAAAAGCTACAACAACAACAATGATAACATAATAACAACAAAAAAAACGTCAAATCAACATTAAAACTGTTCGAAAGTAATTCGTCTGAAACAATAATTATTACTAGTTAGTATGTTGACTAAACAAATGTCATTTTTGTAAAGATCAATATACTTATTGACTTCTTAATATGCAGGCCGTTTAGATAATCTAATAATGATAACACGATAAATTAAACTATTGATTTAACCAGAGGGTGGCTCGATCATCAACGGAATGGCATTTTTAAGAATTTCAATGTAACCTTACGTTGTATCTCAAACTAGATCTGATTCACAAAAGAACTTTCCTCATTTTAATTCGTGAAGTTATTATCAAATATTCCATCCTTTTGTTCTGTGTGTTAGAGGGCCGGTGGCCTACATCATTTAAATAAAGTTATTGTTCATTGTTTCAGATCAATAAATGAATAAGTGTATTTTGGGGCAAATTTGTCCAACATGATATTGGTTTATCTTGTTTACGTTGAAAAATTGCAAAAAAACATTGTTTAAAATAAACGTAATCGTGAAATATTCGAACGAAACTCAAGGTGCGCAGCAATATGCAACGCATCATACACTTAACACTTGATATTTAAGAGCGGAAACGTTTATCACATTCAGGTCACTTCAATTTTAAATCAACGAACATTGAAGGTCATGTTTTGTTATGTCTCAAGATTTCCGGTAATTTCAAACAAATTAATTGTGAATGAATAACACATTGATAAATGATAATCTAACTCGTTTCATATTTAGTAAACCCGCGTGCGTGTTTAATGCTGTCTAAATTGCTTGCCCAATTATGCGCGTCCGGTTTGAAGGAAACCCCTATTAACCCGAAAGCGTGTATTTACAAACTTCACAATTTATTCTCACGGTGTGCCGTTTATATATCGCTGTTGTTTGTTGAACATTGATAATACCAGGTATTTCATTCATCGAATTGTCAATTAGGGTAAGGTAAACTTGAAAGTTCACACAAAACAAACGTACATTTCTGTTGTGGAATACTGTGTATCCGAATTAAAGATCGTAAACAGACCATGGCAAACCAAAATCGATACTCGAACAATTTATAAAGGCGAAATAGGATAGGCCAACTTTTCTTTAATGATTTCATTCAACTAATTACACAGTCGTTTGTTACAAGTCGAATGGTTATTTCAGCTTGGAAATTTATTAATAACATCTGCGATCACAATGAAACGATGCACGCGGAAACGATCGTGTTCTGAGCGGATAAGTAAGATAATAAAACGCTTGAGTCGAAACCAGAACGGTAATTTTCAGAGGAATTTTCACAGGAAATTGTTACATCAAAACTCTAATCTACTGCTGAGATTTGGCAGGATATTAAGGTAGCACTCGGCTTGGCACACCTTGACGTTACAGGTAAAGTCAAGTGCTCCTAGATCAAGTTGAATCTACCTGTACGCTTATACAGGGCGTCTGCTTCCTTTTTTTCAGCATCTATGATTTTCCAGATAAGTTTCTAAACCGTAAATCCTCGCTATCTATGAATTAATTACTCTACTTGACTTAAGATTCGTATCTTTCACTGCCTGTGTACCAAACTCCGCCAGACATCATTAGATAGTGTTCAATAGAAAGTATCGTATTCCATTTTACACCCACCATTCAACCTTGGGAAGAAAGTCAATGTCGGAACTACTTTTTCATTCATTCGTTCATTCATTATCATTGAGCGCCGCTGGCTATGAACTAAACATGAAAACAGACGATGGCTGAATATATTCTGTGTCCGTCAGACGACTTGTAATTAATTGCGGAAATGAGTTTTTTGTAGTGTTTATGCACACACGAAGCGCGCAGTGGAGAGTAAACACGGGCTGTGTGCATGATTAAAATGTAAATAAAAATTCGACAACACATCCGGTGAATTATTACATCAACAAATTAAAATATATGTCAGGACTTCCGATATACCGCAAGTTTGATAGGAGAATGTTTATTGGTGTTTATACATGTAACGCAATAAAATACATAATTACTTATAACGCCGGAAGGTACGTGTCTGTACTATATTGAAGAAGAACGTTTCTAACAGCGACATTCAAAGGACAAAACTCTTTGAGGACGAATCGAACCTCAAAGCTTAGAAACAAATGAAAACATATTTTCGACCTTCATTTCCCATTTTTTTGTCAAGTCACTGTAAGCAAATCTTTTTCTAGCCAAGTGAAAATACTTAGTATACACGGGCATTTTTAATAAGCAAAACTGGGATTATCAGAAATTAATAAGACTTATATTTAAAATACTGGCAGATGTTCATGATTACTCATGTTGTTATATATATGACTTTGTCATAAATTACCAACACGATGGAAGACGTCCAAGTTCAGAAAAAGAAAACAATTGAATTTGAATGTCAACATTTCAAAACGCTCACTTAATCTTCCGCGTTTAGTCGGCCATTTCGGCACTCTTCGGCCGACTACGTCTGATAGAGATGGGGGTACGGAATTAACCGAGGAGTACCAAATGGCTTAAAGTAATATGACAGTCTGGCTGTAAGCTTTACACGATAAGATCAGAGTATATCCGGGTATGGTTACAGTTATTCAATCTACTCAAATGAACGTACAGAATGTTTGTGAAATAAAATGTCGAACTACGCCCAGTTTTCAATAAATCATAAGAAATCGCTTCCTTTACGTTTCTTTTTCAGTTTAAGATTTTAAAACTGACAGGTGTATTTTGGATTTTGATAAATCTTTGAACGTACATGTCAAGTTGTACGCAATGATCTTAGCCGAGTTTTATTTTTATATCAAGTTATTGCTAAAAAAGATAGAGGCATTATTTATATCTTATGAGAGTTATTATTCCTGATAAAATAAGGTAAATAATATATTAGAGGCGAATTAAAGGGTGAAACGTGACCAATGTAATTTTTAGTATTTTTTTCCACCATGTATCGAGTGAATCATGTTAAGTTAGCTTCGTGAGATGTCAGATCTGAGAAGTTAAAAAGATCACCATCGTAGATATTCAGACGAACTCGCTTAAACTAGTTTTTAACTTATTTTATTCATTCTTGTAACAATAATAGTATAAAATAGTGCTTTGATGCACAAATAAATGATGTACATGTATAATATACAAGTTGAATGCTTTATTTGTACGTATGATGACAATGTCAAATCTTCAAAATGTCAAAATTACCCGCAACTGTCAACATTTGAACTTTGAGGATCTGTTAACTGGCTATCAAAAAATTAGTAGTTTTAAACACGTATCATATAACAAAGTGTCAGTTGTATTAAGTATATTCAAGGTCTATATTATCTATTAGTATAATATACAAAGTATACACTATTACGATCGTACGATTTTTTACCCAAAAAGCGTTTAGCACAGCTGGAGGTAAACTACTATGACTATTAAGTTTGTTCTAAAGACAAACTTTAATTCTATACGAATCAATATATCTATGCAGGGGAGCTATCCACAAATAAAGGTTCGTTCGCCATGTTGTAAAATAGAATTAGTAAGATTATATCTAGACCAAAGTTTGTCTCCAGACTTAATGACGTCCTACGCTCGTGTCATGGATATTTATACATTATTATGAATACGCGTTCATTTACCTGCCAACTAGGCTTATGAGTCACCATTGTTAGGTAAATAAAAAGCTTGAATTAATGAAAAAGAACGATACATGTATTATGTAACTGTTTGATTAAGTAGTCGCTGACCTGACCCTAAACAGCTACAAGAACAGAACAGAAAAAAACAGAACAGGGCCGTCATTCAACTAACGTTTAACATGAATACCTGTACATTTTTTATGTATTAAATGTATAATACTACGTGGATATTGTATGTATGTATACTTGAATATATGTATATATATCTTCGTGAGAAAGCATTCCAATCCCAAAGTCACGTATAAAGTTATATCGGCGTGAGTAACAAAACATTACCATAGATTAGCTTAATGGAGATGCATTTCTGTTTCCATATTATGTCGAGGCGAAATTTATATTTTATAGTGTGGTGGCGGAGGGCTATTACATTAGTTAGGACAACGCTGATGATTAACGTAATTAATTAATAACTAGACACGAGAGATATATTCGAAGATGAGATAAGAACATGTGGCGGACTGAGTACGAACGCAATTATATTAGATAGTATAACTGTTCTGCATGTATGTGATTAAACGATTAACATCACCGCTTACCTATCTTGTAACATAATACAAATGTACTTTATGTGCGGATGCCTTATGTATTGTTTTCGCCTTCTCAGTAAGACAAACTTGTATACCATAATGCTGGATAAATATCTTATTATCATTCGTAACTTATTCATACAGAATGTCATAACATGTACAAAATATGCATGTAATGATATATTAAGGATGTGTAATCACACTTCACATTTTTAAAAGATGGCATTTTCTATTGAATAGTGAAACTAGTAGGCCGTAATTTGCTCGGCGCATGGAATTGGATGCGAACCAAAGTATTCGTTTTTTACATCCACAATGAATTTTTTTCCATTTTATGAAATATTCATTTTTGAAGTCATAAACAGGAACCTCTTGCACAAAGTTCAAATCACGTGAGTACTTTTAGAACTATGGTACGTGTAGCCTTCCATTGTCGAAAACACATTATCTTCATTTGGTAAAGATCACTAAATAAATATGTGCCAAAATTTGATAAAAACACCAGTTTTGATAGCGAGATAATCATTTAGTTACGCACACCAGCCTGTCAATCGTTGGTCCTGGAATACTTTCAGTGCATACTGACACCAGACGCAATATTGACCACAAGTTGCGTGCAAACGTAAACATGAACCGACCGATATTCGGACGATAAAAACAATCCACTCCTACGCTGATCAGTTGTCGTAAATAAGCGAGGGCAACAATCAGAAATCTACCGCTATAAAACGATTTATATGGACAGAAACTATCTTGTCAGTGTCTCGAGCTAAGCGACAATCCTAGATCGTATGTATAGGTTCATGGGTTCATAAAAGACACACCCTAGCTCTTCTAACGAGAACTAGAGAGGACTGGAAATGTATTGATTATCAATTCCGTTTCAACATTCTCCTAGCGATCAGTAACGGAAATGACCGATGTGTACCGAACACAATCATATCGGCTAATTTATACCGAGGATGAATGGAGCTGGATATGACTGGGATTTATTCATTCATAGAAAACACGATGTGTACTGAGAGTAATTTGTCTCCGCCGTGAATCATTCATTGTTAATATGGAAAATGTTGTTCTTATCAACGATTGAGTGTTTATCGTCATTTCACAAAAAGAGATAGAGGGAGGGAGCGAGGGAGGGAGGGAGGGAGCGAGGGAGAGAGGATAGAACAAGACTGAGTGAAAATAAATGCGAGAGCAATAGCGAGAGGGGAGAGAGAGAACATAGATAGCGGGAGAGAGAGAGAGAGAGGGGGGGGGGGGAGAGACAGAGAGAGGAGCTAGAGCGAGTGAGAGGGAGAGAGAGGTGGAAAAAGAGTGAGAAGGAACGAGTGGGAGAGAGGTGAAGGACGAGATAAACCGAAGCCGAGTGATACTAGTGAGGCACACAGTGACAAGAAAGGTGGCTAGATTATGACAGATTGAGATAAGTGTCCGAGTTTGCGACTGTAATAACAACTATTAGTACAATTTTATCGAAAGTAACGACTTCCATTAAATATCACAAAAGGTTATCCAGAGTCTTCAGCAAGAGCGCGGGTGAGAATAGATTGTGTATAAAACACAATAAGTAGAAAGGTAATTCATGAATGTATATTAGTAAAGTGAAAATAAAGGTTTCATCGCAAACCTTCGCTCCAGTCACTTTACGGTTGAAAAAAAAATCTCTATCACATTGTGTTTGTATACTTTAAATGAAGATTTTTTGTATCGTTATGAACGTATCTATAAATACAAACAGGCACACACGAATCAAATGACTTGTGTGAAACATTAAAATGTTATAATATTAAAAATAGCACAATGACTGTGCTCATTTTTGCGCCTATACGAAATAGCGACCTATCAACGTGCGAACACTATATATATAGCGTCGTTCGTTGTAGGCGAAAAAAAACGATGACACAATTTTACACCTGTTTTGATAATGATAAAGATAGTCACAATAATTGAAATGCAGATAAAAGTTTTATTCAATAAAATTCGACTTGATGTGACCAGGCAGGGAAAAGCGTACCGTCACCTGGGACCATTATATTACACACTTAGAATGATCGCAGCCAACACCGAGTCTTATTTGTGCATAAAATTATCATACATTATGCATAATATATTTTATCATCTTTATTGCAACATAAAATTATCCGCGATATATGAATAAGATCATTAAGTATGCTAAACTGGTTCCCAGTGCATCAAAGGCTTTGTACAGACAAGTCAGCGGGGACCAGTTTGATTACCGGGGACCAATTTACGATATGATGGTACACACAACTAAGGACGTCGTAAGAAAGGCTACAGACAAATACTGTCACAGCAGTTATAAATGAATACTCGAACAAACATCAAATCAGCCACGTGTCTGCGTAAGTCTAAAGTCATACAGTATCCTACTGGCGAATCACTAAGTTTACGTACATACATATATATTGAAAATCAAAATTATAATGCTCGCTGGATGTAATACACGTAGGGGACAGTCCTTTAATAGCTTAGGACATTGAATTAAGGGATAGTTAATTCCGTGACAAAAACTGAACCGTACATGCGTACACAATGATTCAGAATAAAGTCTACGTATTATATAAACTTCAGCTTAAGATCAAGTGTTACTTCAACATTCGGCTATTGTTAAAAAATATTTAGTTCGCAGTAACGCTACCTATTCATCAAAAGGCCCCAACCAAACCTTTTTTCGCCATTTAGGTAAAAAAATCTGACTTGTATTGTGGGTTCAATTTAAAATCAAATTGTAAAAAAAAATAGTTCCTACCCACAAACCCACTGCAAATTCTCTGTGTAGAGATACCGCAAACAAACATGTTTTTTTAAAGGACGGCCTTATACAGTAAAACATACATCCTAGCATACAACATGAATGTATATCGTGTCATTCACTACATTCATGTATAACAAGTAGTTTTAAGTACACCAACATCTTACATTTGTCGCTATGTCTAAACCGCCTACGATCTAACAACGGAAGTTTGTCATTACCGGTATTCATAAAGGACGGATCAATTCGAGACGTGACTTTAGTGTTTACTTACACATTTAAGATGAGGTTTAGGCCTTAGGGGGTGACATGTGATTAAACTGTTATCTTATTTACTATACGTTAAGAAACGTAGTAAATATTATAAACTTAGATGATTTTAAATTCAACGAACGAATAATGACTCTATCTATAATTCTATTCAAGGTCATTGTCGGCGTCCGGCTTAATATGGGTCGCCATGTTAGGGGCGATAAGACTAATCTATATAAAGGCTTCCGAAAAAAATGTCATTTTTGGAACTTTTCATGATATACTTTATAACAAGCAATGCCTTTACATAGAAATATCTTCTTTACTTTACCATATACCGATAATTAAACTTAAAAAAAGACACGAAAAATCTTAAGATCAAAAGCGTAACGCATTCAATTGCACATTGTGATTTACTTAGAAATTAACATTTTCTCCAAACTGCATAAAAACTGCAAAACAGCGTAGTATTAAATTCTAGCCACAGTCATAGTAACGTTTAGGTCTTTGTTGAAAATAATTACTGTTTCCTGTCTCAGTAAAAATAGCCTACATTAGTTCGTGTATAAAAATTATCCCTACATTTAAACTAAAAATGTTCCTCCCATCTAAAACCCGAAACATGGGTGCGCATATAATACACGTTTTGTCGAAATTCTTAACTGATATCATTTATAATCATATAATAAATACACCGCCCACACAACTAACATCGCATATATTTGTTTAAGACCGCCACCGTTTTGGTTTTTCGGAGACCCGTTTGGTACTGAACGTATTTGACATTCTTTCGATGTAAAACGAACAACATCGATGATAGAAGCTGGCGAGTGTTGTCCTACAGACTCTCAGATTCTTAGTTACTACATGTATTTCAAACGTCTGCATGTTATTTTATTAAAAGGCAATTTTGCGCACGTGATCTGTCGTTGTCACGAGACTTATCGAGACAAAACAGCAATTTTAATTGAACTGAAGAAGACGCCCCATCGATAAAACGCACAAATCTACGTAGAGAATATTTTTAAGACAAAAGCGTATTTTAATTCTGTCTTTCGTGATTAAAAAATAAGACAAACTGAAAAGTTTGAAATATGAATAACTAGAAAAAGCACGCACCTATGATATAGCTGACATCGTTGATATCAACCTGTTGTTTGAGGCTCTTCAGCACTGGGTATAAGTTCGAATCTTTAGCAGACATGGCTAAATCAGTGGTGTCTGCATCATACACAATGACACGATCGTATTTGCCTTCTTGAAGCATTTTCCGTTTTCGTTCACAGGTAACAATGTTTTCTAAACTAACAAATCCGTTTGACCTCCGTTTTAGAATCGGTGGACAATAAACGTTCACTGCGTCTATGATGTGATTGTCGTTGTAAGCTATGAACGGGCGGCAGTCGAGAAGCAGAGTCTCCCCCACCCTCGCGACTAAGGGCGCAACCCCATTTATTCCAATCCCAGTAGCTATATGTCCCTCCACGGTTCCCGACATATCGACGGATATGTGTTCGAACGATTGAATAACTTGTCGCATCTGTCTATAAAACACACCGTTCTTTGACTTATTTACCTCTAATATCAATAGAAAGCACAGGATTACTTCACTACACCGGTTTTACTCTACAACTGTCAGTGTTATTGATTCAACAAGCTTTATGAATGGAGCAGTAATACACTTCCGCCGCGATATGAATGAAAACAAGGTGTGCTGCGTTTACTACGCGATAGAAAATAGTTCTCAATAACGCAACATCTTATCATTGTTCTGGATGGGTTTTTACGCGATGTAGTAAACAATACACTGTTGCCTACATGTACATACCTGTGGAAAACCTTCATAACGTTTGCGTGTAGTTAAGAATACATTGCACTATGACATAAATAAAGATCACAAAATGTCAAACTTAAGTCCCGCCCATTGACTATTTTTGGTCCTGTCGTTTCGTATGAGTAAATTTAGGATCATGTAAGCGAAACTCAACTGTTTAACAGGAGTGTAGTTACAACGAAGTGTCAATGACTTAATCCGAACAAATATTGGACGACTTCCAAACTTTTCGTAACGTAGTAGCAGACGACACTATCAATATTGGTATTTACGTTATGAACTGACTATAAAGAGAACTTAATCTTTATGTGATGTAATTATTTATTAAAAAATATATTCGACGGATTTCTCAAATTATCGAACTGAATATAGCAAAAGCGATCTTAAAGTGGGATCGTTAACTATATATATACACACACAAAACATAAATATAATATATCTCGTACCTTAAGATACTAATTTTGTCCTTTCTTCTTCCTTAAATAACCGAGTACTAAGTATTAACCTAATTGAGTCAAGGAAAGTAACTTAGTTAAGATAATGATCTCATGCGAGCTGTATTTACATGAAACAAGTTTATAATTATGTCAGTTTGTAATATTTCCAGAGGAACGAACACTAACGAGATATCAATTATAAATAAAGGGTAAAGTGTTTGCAAACTGGTTATAAATATATAGTGACTATTTTCATCCCATGGACGTTTAAATTATGGTATACTTAATAGTTAATACAATGACTTAATTGGAGCTTAGATATGTAAAGTGTTTATTTATTTCAACTGGCCCATGTGAATAAAACAATATTATTACATACATCAAATACATGTAAACGTGACAACGACATAAGTACATTTGAAAGCATCGTGACATTTCAATGCAGTACACAGTAAAATAAAGTTCCCACGTCCGCAATATTTACCTCCCTTGGCGGCCATCTTGGTTGGCAAATTTCTTATGCGCTTAATAGAAAATCAGAAAATTTGTTGATAAGCAACTCTATTTATAAAAGATAACTTAATCATGAAGTTCTTAAGGCCATAAGAACATAAGCTTTAAGAACATGTAGTTGTCATATTTAAATATTAGCTGAATTTAGAATTATTTAAACAAAAATATAAATATCTTCTATCAATGTACCAACCAATTTGGCCACCAAGGGAGGTAAATATTGTAGATGTGGGAACTATGTATTGATAGACATGCTATATAAACGATTGTAGATGACAAATGGACGTTTTATAGTTATTACCTATACACACAGTGACAAACAACACTATACAATTGGTACATTCAAAAAGCGTTGATAGAAGATAATTACATTTTTGTTTTGATAATTCTAATTATAGGATATTCATACGTGACAACTACATTTTCTTAAAACTGATGTGCTTATGTCCTTAACAACTTCATGATTACATTATTTAGAAGGGGAGGCGTGATGTAACAATGATGACAGACTACCATGTCTACCACAAATATTAGCCTTAATGAATAATATGGAGGTTTATTAAATTCGTGTTTTAATATTGTGTATAGGGCCTATTGTGAAACCATAATTTATTAATTAACAGTAAATTAACGATCAGCAATATGTTACCTTAAATGTCACAATCGCCCCATTGTACTGATGATGTAGGCAAAGACGTATACTATACATACGAATATTTATATAGTATAGGTCTTTGATGTGGGCTAATTAATCAGTGTTTTGGTTTGATAATTATCCATTATCATTGTGATAGTTAATTAAGGACGACTTTCATGTTATTTTCTTACACGTGTTTCGTGCTCAGGTTCAATTCATCAACAGCAAAAGCGCAGGTTCATGTTTGAATTTATTAGAAATATTGGATTTATATCAACTAAATCGTTTTAAAAGCACCTTGCAAATATAGAAAGACAACGTTTTTTACACTTACACAAATATAAGGCAAACCTGGATTGTTAATTTTCTGTCTAGAAAAGGTGGCGGATTTTTTTTTATCTCATTCTTAGAAAATAAATGTGGTCACAACGTGCATACTACTTGTATTCATTTCGGACGCATGGCGGTTGTTTCCAAGGAGATTAGCGTTGTACTTTTGTTCCATGAGTAATCATAAAGGCAATCGATATAATTTTGTCTGAACATCCGGCACATCACAATTATATAAACTCGGGTAATAATAAACTGGTTCCCGTTCCATTTTGCAGTGCACAAAAGGGCTTTGTACAGACAATACAAGTCAACGGGAACCAGTTTAGATAAATAATTGAAATGAAAAAAAAGTCTGCATTCTCCAGACGTTTATGCATAAGATCCTGAGAGGTGAACGTAAATGCGAACGTCTGGATGATGCAGACTATAGATATTCCGCTAGCCTCTCGGTTGGGCTTTGTAAGGATGGGATCAGACCACAATTTGGTATCTTTATGGTTTTCTGTTTACCTCTTAAACTTTCCTTCATGATGTCGCTCCTTGACCTCGTATCCCCATTTTAAAATGGAGAAAAGGACCAAGCAAGTCTTTCTAGCTTTTTCTAAAAGCTTACCTTGTACATCCTTGGTATAGTGTTTTAAATAGAATGATTATTACATGTATATTCTATGTGTACTGTCTAATTGATAAGCTAAAATACAAGTCATATTCTATTTGTTCTTAGATGTTTGTTTTGCCTTCATGACACTTGTGATAAGGACATTTTTCATAACACAACTCAAATGATCTGTGCATGATGACTACGCCTACACAAACATCACTTTATACTAAATATAATTACTATTATATCACTGTCTAGTGTCCATTTCAAGACTTACCATAGCTAAGGTAATAGTTTTAAACTTTAAAATATCGCTGATGATAATCTTTAAGATATTTATCATTAGCTTACTAGTACTAATAAAAATATAAATGTTAATTTAGAAATTTAGTTTCTCTTAAACTCTGTTTTGTTACTTTCTTATTTATGTTTACTCCGGCATGTCGCATGTTAATTATTTGTATTATATAAATAATGATGAGCCATGGCTCAAGTCAAATAATAATTAAAGTATCTGTTATGTCTTTAAATTCTGACAACAGTGGCCTAAATGAAGTAGTATTTTAAAAAATATAAAGCAGCCTTAGTAAAGACATGACCATGAAAATAGTTTAGATAACTGTATTGACAAATTATGTGAAATCTTTTTCTAAAAACAATACTTTGAAAGACGTTATACACCTGTCATAATACGTTTTCCTGTTTTACTTTAAATAAATCAAACGTCGTCCATTGTCAAAGGGAGATACCCACAAAATGATTTTATCGTCTTTGGGAATTCCCACCTCCACAAAAGTTTTTGTGTTCTAACAAAAAACGTTATCTAAGAAATCGGTCGTGCACACGGTATAACCATCTCGCCCATATATAGCATTTTACGACAGATAACATTAAAATATATCCTTGTATTTTTGTAAACTCGTTCATGCGCAATATCGTCAGAATCTAGTCCTCACTACGCATATACAGTTTATAACAATGTTGATAATATCAAATGCATTTATGTAGGTCTTTATAAAAGCTATATTGCCAATAAGTAATACGTTCTATATTCTTGAAATACAAAATGTATGCGTCTTAAGCAATTTGAAATATAGAACGTTTTAGGATTGGTTCAAATATAAATACATGTAAGTCATATTTCATTACACATTGTTCACGTGCGCAGGTATCGTTTAATTGTATAAAAAACTATTATGCTTGTATCTTAAAAACCCCACTTAAGCTATAGCCACTGAGTTGACTTCTAAACAAAATATTTTTCGCGTCCATTTTTATTTTTAAATTATAGCTTTCCAATAACACGGGACATCAAGTTTTAAAACCATATTTGTTAAAGACCCAATAGCTTTTTGGATGTTGAAATTCAAGTAGGTCTTATCTTACCAATAAGATGTCTTATCAGTGAAATCAGACTTTTATTTACAAAGAATACATACCGAAATTTTCAGTGTTTTTTTCAGTGATATTGCAAAAAATAAGAAAAAAAACATCTGACATTTTTACGAGATGTGGCCAAAAGAAAGGCATTATTAAAATATTGTTGTAGAGCAAATAAAATATATTTCTTAAATTTTACTATCATTTTATCTTTTGTTATGCATTATGTATTATACATGTATTAAATTTAAAAAGCTAATGGGTCTTTAAACAATATGGACTGAAGCCTTTGATCAATGAAATTTTATATGTTATACTAGTATCACTTTCGATTAAATTAGGTAATTTCGCAAATATCATAAATATTATGTACATTATTGAACAATGAATATTATCATATTGCTATCAAAGGACTGCCACACCCAACAATTATCCAGATGGTCATGTACCTATTTTATACGTATATCAGATCTGATAAACTTTATCAATACAACCATTATGACGTTATAGAATAAGCAAGATAATCATATATGTTCCTTTACGTACATACAACCTATGCAGTTTTACTATAGTTGATCGATAACGAGCATCAACGAGGAAGTCTTGCGGTCATCAAGGATGCTGAAGATGAATATCATAATCTTTTATATATTAGTACATGGAAATACACTGTTTATGACGGAGTTCGAATGACGTTGGAATGTTGACTTACTAGTACTTTAGATATGGTCACGTATATACGCACTTAATCATTTAGAACAACCAAAATCAGAAGAACTTTAAGCAATAATTTCCGGGTTTCACCTAAGTAGCGTCAATTTTCATGCAAACACAATTATTGGTTGCCGCTAGTGTTTTTAATTAGTACCAACATGCCTGACACAACAGTTATCATAAATGCCTAGCAGAAGTGAGCAGAACTGAACGAAAGAGACCGGAGCTGAGATTACAACGACGAACAGAAAGCAACACCGAGATCAGTGGACAGAACAGACAAACATCCGTTTGTTTTCTTTACTTGAGTTTTACGCCCCTTTTCAAAAATCAGAGTCATACGAGGTGGACAATTCACATAACCACCGTCCCTGGGAAGAACCAGTACTAGACTCTCATCCTCCTTAAGCAGCTGCCTACTATCTCACACTAAGAGACATGGTCGGTAGCTACTAGGCTCGAACCTTTTCTGGACACAGTACTTGGCTCGGCAGGTGGATGAGGACGTCTTCTTAGTCGATATTATAATGATAAATAAATCATTAAGGATGGGACCTTGTCAGAAATTCATCTCATGCAACCGAAAGTTGTGTTTCATGTACAGAGATTTGTTTGAAGTGGCGAATAACTTAAGTAAAATATGACATCGATGAACGTGTGTACGTTTTACTATCACAAAATAATGCAACTGTGACTCATTCCTAACGTCAACTTACTGATAAAGACTACGAAAATCTAGGACGTCAAGCAACTGTTCTTTTCACATAAACGATAATTGTCAGAATTTAAAGAATGTTTAGAATTAAACAATAAAACAATGCGTGTGTATTAAATAGGAGTTTTTTATGCTTTTAGTGGATGAGTGTAAACTAGAAGTATCGAATAATCATAGGTGTAATAACGTCATAACTTGATTTGTAAGACTTTGTCTTAAAGCTCGATACAGTATGGCGTATTTCAGATTTATTTTACAAATAATTTTAAGGCATGTTAATATACGTAATATGAATACGGTTAGCAATTCGAAGTTCTTTATATCATAACAATAATGTGGCTGTTGGTATGTTGGTCGGTAATAAAATTGTACACTAGTTTGAGGTTTTGTGGTGGGACGATATGAACATAAGTATTAATACTTCATATTTGTAATTGTGTAGCGTAGCATGCTAAGCCCATGTTTATAACCGCAAAACTCCATGTAGTGTTATTATACCACAATGTAACCATATTTAGGCATTGTCCAGAAACGAGAGCAAGTTTTACATACACACACACCCCGGAAAATTACGACAAAACATTCATTGTTAAACTTTGAACTTATTTTATATCGATTCTCGATTTTGATTGCGTCTCACCACTCCCTGCTATATAATCTTAGGTTAGATTAACTTGTGTGTATATTGATGTAGCGTGTAAATTAACCAGGGTAGGCTAGTTGTAACAAGAAAAACTATAATGAAACCTTTTAAGTAGACGAATTACAAGAAGCATTGGCATTTGTATTTTCTATGAAATTGCTTTTAATGCCCCCGTATAGATAGATTGGGGCATATTGTTTTTGGTCTCTCTATTTGTCTGTCTGTTTGTCTGTTTGTACCAAACTTTAACCTTGCCTATAAAATCAAAACGCGTGTACCTACATCCATCAAACTTCATATGTAGGTTCTTCATGACAACGTCTACAGGACCTTGGTATTTCAGGTCAAGGTCACGGGGTAATGGTGTTTATAAACATCGTACATTTCTTCCTACATTTTTCATGGGATTTTGACGAAATTTTCACATACTTGTTGTTACCAAGAACCTGTCACTAATTAACCACTTATATAGATAAACCCTCCTCTCAACATAACGACCACTTATATAGTAAGACCCTCCTCTCAACATAACGACCACTTATATAGTAAGACCCTCCTAACAACATAACGACCACTTATATAGTAAGACCCTCCTAACAACATAACGACCACTTATATAGTAAGACCCTCCTCTCAACATAACGACCACTTATATAGTAAGACCCTCCTCTCAACATAACGACCACTTATATAGATAATCCCTCCTCTCAACATAACGACCACTTATATAGTAAGACCCTCCTAACAACATAACGACCACTTATATAGTAAGACCCTCCTCTCAACATAACGACCACTTATATAGATAATCCCTCCTCTCAACATAACGACCACTTATATAGTAAGACCCTCCTCTCAACACAACGACCACTTATATAGTAAGACCCTCCTAACAACATAACGACCACTTATATAGTAAGACCCTCCTCTCAACACAACGACCACTTATATAGCAAAGACCCTCCTCTCAACATAACGACCACTTATATAGATAATCCCTCCTCTCAACATAACGACCACTTATAGAGTAAGACCCTCCTAACAACATAACGACCACTTATATAGTAAGACCCTCCTCTCAACACAACGACCACTTATATAGTAAGACCCTCCTAACAACATAACGACCACTTATATAGTAAGACCCTCCTCTCAACACAACGACCACTTATATAGCAAAGACCCTCCTCTCAACATAACGACCACTTATATAGATAATCCCTCCTCTCAACATAACGACCACTTATAGAGTAAGACCCTCCTAACAACATAACGACCACTTATATAGTAAGACCCTCCTCTCAACATAACGACCACTTATATAGTAAGACCCTCCTAACAACATAACGACCACTTATATAGTAAGACCCTCCTAACAACATAACGACCACTTATATAGTAAGACCCTCCTCTCAACACAACGACCACTTATATAGTAAGACCCTCCTAACAACATAACAACCACTTATATAGTAAGACCCTCCTCTCAACACAACGACCACTTATATAGTAAGACCCTCCTAACAACATAACGACCACTTATATAGTCAGACCCTCCTCTCAACACAACGACCGCTTAAATAGTAAGACCCTCCTAACAACATAACGACCACTTATATAGTAGGACCCTCCTCTCAACACAACGACCACTTATATAGTAAGACCCTCCTAACAACATAACGACCACTTATATAGTCAGACCCTCCTTTCAACATAACGACCACTTATATAGTAAGACCCTCCTAACAACATAACGACCACTTATATAGTAAGACCCTCCTCTCAACACAACGACCACTTATATAGTAAGACCCTCCTAACAACATAACGACCACTTATATAGTAAGACCCTCCTTTCAACATAACGACCACTTATATAGTAAGACCCTCCTAACAACATAACGACCACTTATATAGTAAGACCCTCCTCTCAACATAACGACCACTTATATAGATAATCCCTCCTCTCAACACAACGACCACTTAAATAGTAAGACCCTCCTAACAACATAACGACCACTTATATAGTAGGACCCTCCTCTCAACACAACGACCACTTATATAGTAAGACCCTCCTAACAACATAACGACCACTTATATAGTCAGACCCTCCTTTCAACATAACGACCACTTATATAGTAAGACCCTCCTAACAACATAACGACCATTTATATAGTAAGACCCTCCTCTCAACATAACGACCACTTATATAGTAAGACCCTCCTAACAACATAACGACCACTTATATAGTAAGACCCTCCTTTCAACATAACGACCACTTATATAGTAAGACCCTCCTAACAACATAACGACCACTTATATAGTAAGACCCTCCTCTCAACATAACGACCACTTATATAGTAAGACCCTCCTCTCAACACAACGCCACTTATATAGTAAGACCCTCCTCTCAAAATAACGACCACTTATATAGTAAGACCCTCTCCTCAACATAACGCCACTTATATAGTAAGACCCTCTCCTCAACATAACGACACTTATATAGTAAGACCCTCTCCTCAATATAACGCCACTTATATAGTAAGACCCTCCTAACAACACAACAACCTTTTATATAGTAAGACCCTCTCCTCAATATAACGACCACTTATATAGTAAGACCCTCCTCTCAACATAACGCCACTTATATAGTAAGACCCTCTCCTCAACATAACGACCACTTATATAGTAAGAACCTCCTAACAACATAACGACCACTTATATAGTAAGACCCTCCTCTCAACACAACGACCACTTATATAGTAAGACCCTCCTAACAACATAACGACCACTTATATAGTAAGACCCTCCTAACAACATAACGACCACTTATATAGTAAGACCCTCCTAACAACATAACGACCACTTATATAGTCAGACCCTCCTCTCAACACAACGACCGCTTAAATAGTAAGACCCTCCTAACAACATAACGACCACTTATATAGTCAGACCCTCCTTTCAACATAACGACCACTTATATAGTAAGACCCTCCTAACAACATAACGACCACTTATATAGTAAGACCCTCCTCTCAACACAACGACCACTTATATAGTAAGACCCTCCTAACAACATAACGACCACTTATATAGTAAGACCCTCCTCTCAACACAACGACCACTTATATAGTAAGACCCTCCTAACAACATAACGACCACTTATATAGTCAGACCCTCCTCTCAACACAACGACCACTTAAATAGTAAGACCCTCCTAACAACATAACGACCACTTATATAGTAGGACCCTCCTCTCAACACAACGACCACTTATATAGTAAGACCCTCCTAACAACATAACGACCACTTATATAGTCAGACCCTCCTTTCAACATAACGACCACTTATATAGTAAGACCCTCCGAACAACATAACGACCATTTATATAGTAAGACCCTCCTCTCAACATAACGACCACTTATATAGTAAGACCTTCCTAACAACATAACGACCACTTATATAGTAAGACCCTCCTTTCAACATAACGACCACTTATATAGTAAGACCCTCCTAACAACATAACGACCACTTATATAGTAAGACCCTCCTAACAACATAACGACCACTTATATAGTAGGACCCTCCTCTCAACATAACGCCACTTATATAATAAGACCCTCCTAACAACATAACGACCACTTATATAGTAAGACCCTCCTCTCAACACAACGACCACTTATATAGTAAGACCCTCCTCTCAACATAACGCCACTTATATAGTAAGACCCTCTCCTCAATATAACGACCACTTATACAGTAAGACCCTCTCCTCAATATAACGTCCACTTGTATAGTAAGACCCTCCTCTCAACAAAACGCCACTTATATAGTAAGACCCTCCTCTCAACATAACGCCAATAATATAGTAAGACCCTCCTCTCAACATAACGCCACTTATATAGTAAGACCCTCTCCTCAATATAACGACCACTTATATAGTAAGACCCTCTCCTCAATATAACGACCACTTATATAGTAAGACCCTCTCCTCAACATAACGCCACTTATATAGTAAGACCCTCCTCTCAACATAACGACCACTTATATAGTAAGACCCTCCTCTCAACATAACGACCACTTATATAGTAAGACCCTCTCCTCAACATAACGCCACTTATATAGTAAGACCCTCTCCTCAACATAACGACACTTATATAGTAAGACCCTCTCCTCAATATAACGCCACTTATATAGTAAGACCCTCCTAACAACACAACAACCTTTTATATAGTAAGACCCTCTCCTCAATATAACGACCACATATATAGTAAGACCCTCCTCTCAACATAACGCCACTTATATAGTAAGACCCTCTCCTCAATATAACGACCACTTATATAGTAAGACCCTCTTCTCAACATAACGCCACTTATATAGTAAGACCCTCTCCTCAATATAACGACCACTTATATAGTAAGACCCTCTCCTCAACATAACGACCACTTATATAGTAAGACCCTCCTCTCAACATACCGCCACTTATATAGTAAGACCCTCTCCTCAACATAACGACCACTTATATAGTAAGACCCTCCTCTCAACATAACGCCAATTATATAGTAAGACCCTCCTCTCAACATAACGCCACTTATATAGTCAGACCCTCTCCTCAACATAACGCCACTTATATAGTAAGACCCTCTCCTCAACATAACGACCACTTATATAGTAAGACCCTCCTCTCAACACAACGACCACTTATATAGTAAGACCCTCCTAACAACATAACGACCACTTATATAGTAAGACCCTCCTCTCAACACAACGACCACTTATATAGTAAGACCCTCCTAACAACATAACGACCACTTATATAGTCAGACCCTCCTCTCAACACAACGACCACTTAAATAGTAAGACCCTCCTAACAACATAACGACCACTTATATAGTAGGACCCTCCTCTCAACACAACGACCACTTATATAGTAAGACCCTCCTAACAACATAACGACCACTTATATAGTCAGACCCTCCTTTCAACATAACGACCACTTATATAGTAAGACCCTCCTAACAACATAACGACCATTTATATAGTAAGACCCTCCTCTCAACATAACGACCACTTATATAGTAAGACCCTCCTAACAACATAACGACCACTTATATAGTAAGACCCTCCTTTCAACATAACGACCACTTATATAGTAAGACCCTCCTAACAACATAACGACCACTTATATAGTAAGACCCTCCTAACAACATAACGACCACTTATATAGTAGGACCCTCCTCTCAACATAACGCCACTTATATAATAAGACCCTCCTAACAACATAACGACCACTTATATAGTAAGACCCTCCTCTCAACACAACGACCACTTATATAGTAAGACCCTCCTCTCAACATAACGCCACTTATATAGTAAGACCCTCTCCTCAACATAACGACCACTTATATAGTAAGACCCTCCTCTCAACACAACGACCACTTATATAGTAAGACCCTCCTAACAACATAACGACCACTTATATAGTAAGACCCTCCTCTCAACACAACGACCACTTATATAGTAAGACCCTCCTAACAACATAACGACCACTTATATAGTCAGACCCTCCTCTCAACACAACGACCACTTAAATAGTAAGACCCTCCTAACAACATAACGACCACTTATATAGTAGGACCCTCCTCTCAACACAACGACCACTTATATAGTAAGACCCTCCTAACAACATAACGACCACTTATATAGTCAGACCCTCCTTTCAACATAACGACCACTTATATAGTAAGACCCTCCTAACAACATAACGACCATTTATATAGTAAGACCCTCCTCTCAACATAACGCCAATTATATAGTAAGACCCTCCTCTCAACATAACGCCACTTATATAGTCAGACCCTCTCCTCAACATAACGCCACTTATATAGTAAGACCCTCTCCTCAACATAACGACCACTTATATAGTAAGACCCTCCTCTCAACACAACGACCACTTATATAGTAAGACCCTCCTAACAACATAACGACCACTTATATAGTAAGACCCTCCTCTCAACACAACGACCACTTATATAGTAAGACCCTCCTAACAACATAACGACCACTTATATAGTCAGACCCTCCTCTCAACACAACGACCACTTAAATAGTAAGACCCTCCTAACAACATAACGACCACTTATATAGTAGGACCCTCCTCTCAACACAACGACCACTTATATAGTAAGACCCTCCTAACAACATAACGACCACTTATATAGTCAGACCCTCCTTTCAACATAACGACCACTTATATAGTAAGACCCTCCTAACAACATAACGACCACTTATATAGTCAGACCCTCCTTTCAACATAACGACCACTTATATAGTAAGACCCTCCTAACAACATAACGACCATTTATATAGTAAGACCCTCCTCTCAACATAACGACCACTTATATAGTAAGACCCTCCTAACAACATAACGACCACTTATATAGTAAGACCCTCCTTTCAACATAACGACCACTTATATAGTAAGACCCTCCTAACAACATAACGACCACTTATATAGTAAGACCCTCCTCTCAACATAACGACCACTTATATAGTAAGACCCTCCTCTCAACACAACGCCACTTATATAGTAAGACCCTCCTCTCAAAATAACGACCACTTATATAGTAAGACCCTCTCCTCAACATAACGCCACTTATATAGTAAGACCCTCTCCTCAACATAACGACACTTATATAGTAAGACCCTCTCCTCAATATAACGCCACTTATATAGTAAGACCCTCCTAACAACACAACAACCTTTTATATAGTAAGACCCTCTCCTCAATATAACGACCACTTATATAGTAAGACCCTCCTCTCAACATAACGCCACTTATATAGTAAGACCCTCTCCTCAACATAACGACCACTTATATAGTAAGAACCTCCTAACAACATAACGACCACTTATATAGTAAGACCCTCCTCTCAACACAACGACCACTTATATAGTAAGACCCTCCTAACAACATAACGACCACTTATATAGTAAGACCCTCCTAACAACATAACGACCACTTATATAGTAAGACCCTCCTAACAACATAACGACCACTTATATAGTCAGACCCTCCTCTCAACACAACGACCGCTTAAATAGTAAGACCCTCCTAACAACATAACGACCACTTATATAGTCAGACCCTCCTTTCAACATAACGACCACTTATATAGTAAGACCCTCCTAACAACATAACGACCACTTATATAGTAAGACCCTCCTCTCAACACAACGACCACTTATATAGTAAGACCCTCCTAACAACATAACGACCACTTATATAGTAAGACCCTCCTCTCAACACAACGACCACTTATATAGTAAGACCCTCCTAACAACATAACGACCACTTATATAGTCAGACCCTCCTCTCAACACAACGACCACTTAAATAGTAAGACCCTCCTAACAACATAACGACCACTTATATAGTAGGACCCTCCTCTCAACACAACGACCACTTATATAGTAAGACCCTCCTAACAACATAACGACCACTTATATAGTCAGACCCTCCTTTCAACATAACGACCACTTATATAGTAAGACCCTCCGAACAACATAACGACCATTTATATAGTAAGACCCTCCTCTCAACATAACGACCACTTATATAGTAAGACCTTCCTAACAACATAACGACCACTTATATAGTAAGACCCTCCTTTCAACATAACGACCACTTATATAGTAAGACCCTCCTAACAACATAACGACCACTTATATAGTAAGACCCTCCTAACAACATAACGACCACTTATATAGTAGGACCCTCCTCTCAACATAACGCCACTTATATAATAAGACCCTCCTAACAACATAACGACCACTTATATAGTAAGACCCTCCTCTCAACACAACGACCACTTATATAGTAAGACCCTCCTCTCAACATAACGCCACTTATATAGTAAGACCCTCTCCTCAATATAACGACCACTTATACAGTAAGACCCTCTCCTCAATATAACGTCCACTTGTATAGTAAGACCCTCCTCTCAACAAAACGCCACTTATATAGTAAGACCCTCCTCTCAACATAACGCCAATAATATAGTAAGACCCTCCTCTCAACATAACGCCACTTATATAGTAAGACCCTCTCCTCAATATAACGACCACTTATATAGTAAGACCCTCTCCTCAATATAACGACCACTTATATAGTAAGACCCTCTCCTCAACATAACGCCACTTATATAGTAAGACCCTCCTCTCAACATAACGACCACTTATATAGTAAGACCCTCCTCTCAACATAACGACCACTTATATAGTAAGACCCTCTCCTCAACATAACGCCACTTATATAGTAAGACCCTCTCCTCAACATAACGACACTTATATAGTAAGACCCTCTCCTCAATATAACGCCACTTATATAGTAAGACCCTCCTAACAACACAACAACCTTTTATATAGTAAGACCCTCTCCTCAATATAACGACCACATATATAGTAAGACCCTCCTCTCAACATAACGCCACTTATATAGTAAGACCCTCTCCTCAATATAACGACCACTTATATAGTAAGACCCTCTTCTCAACATAACGCCACTTATATAGTAAGACCCTCTCCTCAATATAACGACCACTTATATAGTAAGACCCTCTCCTCAACATAACGACCACTTATATAGTAAGACCCTCCTCTCAACATACCGCCACTTATATAGTAAGACCCTCTCCTCAACATAACGACCACTTATATAGTAAGACCCTCCTCTCAACATAACGCCAATTATATAGTAAGACCCTCCTCTCAACATAACGCCACTTATATAGTCAGACCCTCTCCTCAACATAACGCCACTTATATAGTAAGACCCTCTCCTCAACATAACGACCACTTATATAGTAAGACCCTCCTCTCAACACAACGACCACTTATATAGTAAGACCCTCCTAACAACATAACGACCACTTATATAGTAAGACCCTCCTCTCAACACAACGACCACTTATATAGTAAGACCCTCCTAACAACATAACGACCACTTATATAGTCAGACCCTCCTCTCAACACAACGACCACTTAAATAGTAAGACCCTCCTAACAACATAACGACCACTTATATAGTAGGACCCTCCTCTCAACACAACGACCACTTATATAGTAAGACCCTCCTAACAACATAACGACCACTTATATAGTCAGACCCTCCTTTCAACATAACGACCACTTATATAGTAAGACCCTCCTAACAACATAACGACCATTTATATAGTAAGACCCTCCTCTCAACATAACGACCACTTATATAGTAAGACCCTCCTAACAACATAACGACCACTTATATAGTAAGACCCTCCTTTCAACATAACGACCACTTATATAGTAAGACCCTCCTAACAACATAACGACCACTTATATAGTAAGACCCTCCTAACAACATAACGACCACTTATATAGTAGGACCCTCCTCTCAACATAACGCCACTTATATAATAAGACCCTCCTAACAACATAACGACCACTTATATAGTAAGACCCTCCTCTCAACACAACGACCACTTATATAGTAAGACCCTCCTCTCAACATAACGCCACTTATATAGTAAGACCCTCTCCTCAACATAACGACCACTTATATAGTAAGACCCTCCTCTCAACACAACGACCACTTATATAGTAAGACCCTCCTAACAACATAACGACCACTTATATAGTAAGACCCTCCTCTCAACACAACGACCACTTATATAGTAAGACCCTCCTAACAACATAACGACCACTTATATAGTCAGACCCTCCTCTCAACACAACGACCACTTAAATAGTAAGACCCTCCTAACAACATAACGACCACTTATATAGTAGGACCCTCCTCTCAACACAACGACCACTTATATAGTAAGACCCTCCTAACAACATAACGACCACTTATATAGTCAGACCCTCCTTTCAACATAACGACCACTTATATAGTAAGACCCTCCTAACAACATAACGACCATTTATATAGTAAGACCCTCCTCTCAACATAACGCCAATTATATAGTAAGACCCTCCTCTCAACATAACGCCACTTATATAGTCAGACCCTCTCCTCAACATAACGCCACTTATATAGTAAGACCCTCTCCTCAACATAACGACCACTTATATAGTAAGACCCTCCTCTCAACACAACGACCACTTATATAGTAAGACCCTCCTAACAACATAACGACCACTTATATAGTAAGACCCTCCTCTCAACACAACGACCACTTATATAGTAAGACCCTCCTAACAACATAACGACCACTTATATAGTCAGACCCTCCTCTCAACACAACGACCACTTAAATAGTAAGACCCTCCTAACAACATAACGACCACTTATATAGTAGGACCCTCCTCTCAACACAACGACCACTTATATAGTAAGACCCTCCTAACAACATAACGACCACTTATATAGTCAGACCCTCCTTTCAACATAACGACCACTTATATAGTAAGACCCTCCTAACAACATAACGACCATTTATATAGTAAGACCCTCCTCTCAACATAACGACCACTTATATAGTAAGACCCTCCTAACAACATAACGACCACTTATATAGTAAGACCCTCCTTTCAACATAACGACCACTTATATAGTAAGACCCTCCTAACAACATAACGACCACTTATATAGTAAGACCCTCCTAACAACATAACGACCACTTATATAGTAGGACCCTCCTCTCAACATAACGCCACTTATATAATAAGACCCTCCTAACAACATAACGACCACTTATATAGTAAGACCCTCCTCTCAACACAACGACCACTTATATAGTAAGACCCTCCTCTCAACATAACGCCACTTATATAGTAAGACCCTCTCCTCAATATAACGACCACTTATACAGTAAGACCCTCTCCTCAATATAACGTCCACTTGTATAGTAAGACCCTCCTCTCAACAAAACGCCACTTATATAGTAAGACCCTCCTGTCAACATAACGCCAATAATATAGTAAGACCCTCCTCTCAACATAACGCCACTTATATAGTAAGACCCTCTCCTCAATATAACGACCACTTATATAGTAAGACCCTCTCCTCAATATAACGACCACTTATATAGTAAGACCCTCTCCTCAACATAACGCCACTTATATAGTAAGACCCTCCTCTCAACATAACGACCACTTATATAGTAAGACCCTCCTCTCAACATAACGACCACTTATATAGTAAGACCCTCTCCTCAACATAACGCCACTTATATAGTAAGACCCTCTCCTCAACATAACGACACTTATATAGTAAGACCCTCTCCTCAATATAACGCCACTTATATAGTAAGACCCTCTCCTCAACATAACGCCACTTATATAGTAAGACCCTCCTAACAACACAACAACCTTTTATATAGTAAGACCCTCTCCTCAACATAACGCCACTTATATAGTAAGACCCTCCTCTCAACATAACGCCACTTATATAGTAAGACCCTCCTCTCAATATAACGACCACTTATATAGTAAGACCCTCCTAACAACATAACGCCCCTTATATAGTAAGACCCTCCTCTCAACATAACGCCACTTATATAGTAAGACCCTCCTCTCAACATAACGCCACTTATATAGTAGGACCCTCCTCTCAACATAACGCCACTTATATAGTAAGACCCTCCTAACAACACAACAACCTTTTATATAGTAAGACCCTCTCCTCAACATAACGCCACTTATATAGTAAGACCCTCTCCTCAACATAACGCCACTTATATAGTAAGACCCTCCTCTCAACATAACGCCACTTATATAGTAAGACCCTCTCCTCAATATAACGACCACTTATATAGTAAGACCCTCTCCTCAATATAACGACCAATTATATAGTAAGACCCTCTCCTCAACATAACGCCACTTATATAGTAAGACCCTCTCCTCAACATAACGCCACTTATATAGTAAGACCCTCCTCTCAACATAACGCCACTTATATAGTAAGACCCTCTCCTCAATATAACGACCACTTATATAGTAAGACCCTCTCCTCAATATAACGACCACTTATATAGTAAGACCCTCTCCTCAACATAACGCCACTTATATAGTAAGACCCTCCTCTCAACATAACGACCACTTATATAGTAAGACCCTCCTCTCAACATAACGACCACTTATATAGTAAGACCCTCCTCTCAACATAACGCCACTTATATAGTAAGACCCTCTCCTCAACATAACGCCACTTATATAGTAAGACCCTCTCCTCAACATAACGCCACTTATATAGTAAGACCCTCCTCTCAACATAACGCCACTTATATAGTAAGACCCTCCTCTCAATATAACGACCACTTATATAGTAAGACCCTCCTAACAACATAACGCCACTTATATAGTAAGACCCTCCTCTCAACATAACGCCACTTATATAGTAAGACCCTCCTCTCAACATAACGCCACTTATATAGTAAGACCCTCTCCTCAACATAACGCCACTTATATAGTAAGACCCTCTCCTCAACATAACGACCACTTATATAGTAAGACCCTCCTCTCAACATAACGCCACTTATATAGTAAGACCCTCTCCTCAATATAACGCCACTTATATAGTAAGACCCTCTCCTCAACATAACGCCACTTATATAGTAAGACCCTCTCCTCAATATAACGCCACTTATATAGTAAGACCCTCCTCTCAACATAACGCCACTTATATAGTAAGACCCTCTCCTCAACATAACGCCACTTATATAGTAAGACCCTCTCCTCAACATATAGCCACTTATATAGTAAGACCCTCCTCTCAACATAACGCCACTTATATAGTAAGACCCTCTCCTCAATATAACGACCTTTTATATAGTAAGACCCTCTCCTCAATATAACGACCACTTATATAGTAAGACCCTCTCCTCAACATAACGCCACTTATATAGTAAGACCCTCCTCTCAACATAACGACCACTTATATAGTAAGACCCTCCTCTCAACATAACGACCAGTTATATAGTAAGACCCTCCTCTCAACATAACGCCACTTATATAGTAAGACCCTCTCCTCAACATTACGCCACTTATATAGTAAGACCCTCTCCTCAACATAACGCCACTTATATAGTAAGACCCTCCTCTCAACATAACGCCACTTATATAGTAAGACCCTCTCCTCAACATAACGACCACTTATATAGTAAGACCCTCCTCTCAACATAACGCCACTTATATAGTAAGACCCTCTCCTCAACATAACGCCACTTATATAGTAAGACCCTCTCCTCAACATAACGCCACTTATATAGTAAGACCCTCTCCTCAATATAACGCCACTTATATAGTAAGACCCTCTCCTCAACATAACGCCACTTATATAGTAAGACCCTCTCCTCAACATAACGCCACTTATATAGTAAGACCCTCTCCTCAACATAACGCCACTTATATAGTAAGACCCTCTCCTCAATATAACGCCACTTATATAGTAAGACCCTCTCCTCAATATAACGCCACTTATATAGTAAGACCCTCTCCTCAACATAACGCCACTTATATAGTAAGACCCTCTCCTCAATATAACGCCACTTATATAGTAAGACCCTCTCCTCAACATAACGCCACTTATATAGTAAGACCCTCTCCTCAATATAACGCCACTTATATAGTAAGACCCTCTGCTCAACATAACGCCACTTATATAGTAAGACCCTCCTCTCAACATAACGCCACTTATATAGTAAGACCCTCCTCTCAATATAACGACCACTTATATAGTAAGACCCTCCTAACAACATAACGCCACTTATATAGTAAGACCCTCCTCTCAACATAACGCCACTTATATAGTAAGACCCTCCTCTCAACATAACGCCACTTATATAGTAGGACCCTCCTCTCAACATAACGCCACTTATATAGTAAGACCCTCCTAACAACACAACAACCTTTTATATAGTAAGACCCTCTCCTCAATATAACGACCACTTATATAGTAAGACCCTCTCCTCAACATAACGCCACTTATATAGTAGGACCCTCCTCTCAACATAACGCCACTTATATAGTAAGACCCTCCTAACAACACAACAACCTTTTATATAGTAAGACCCTCTCCTCAACATAACGCCACTTATATAGTAAGACCCTCCTCTCAACATAACGCCACTTATATAGTAAGACCCTCCTCTCAACATAACGCCACTTATATAGTAAGACCCTCTCCTCAACATAACGACCACTTATATAGTAAGACCCTCTCCTCAACATAACGCCACTTATATAGTAAGACCCTCTCCTCAATATAACGACCACTTATATAGTAAGACCCTCTCCTCAACATAACGCCACTTATATTGTAAGACCCTCTCCTCAACATAACGCCACTTATATAGTAAGACCCTCCTCTCAACATAACGCCACTTATATAGAAGGACCCTCCTCTCAACATAACGCCACTTATATAGTAAGACCCTCCTAACAACACAACAACCTTTTATATAGTAAGACCCTCTCCTCAACATAACGCCACTTATATAGTAAGACCCTCCTCTCAACATAACGCCACTTATATAGTAAGACCCTCCTCTCAACATAACGCCACTTATATAGTAGGACCCTCCTCTCAACATAACGCCACTTATATAGTAAGACCCTCCTAACAACACAACAACCTTTTATATAGTAAGACCCTCTCCTCAATATAACGACCACTTATATAGTAAGACCCTCTCCTCAACATAACGCCACTTATATAGTAGGACCCTCCTCTCAACATAACGCCACTTATATAGTAAGACCCTCCTAACAACACAACAACCTTTTATATAGTAAGACCCTCTCCTCAACATAACGCCACTTATATAGTAAGACCCTCCTCTCAACATAACGCCACTTATATAGTAAGACCCTCCTCTCAACATAACGCCACTTATATAGTAAGACCCACTCCTCAACATAACGACCACTTATATAGTAAGACCCTCCTCTCAATATAACGACCACTTATATAGTAAGACCCTCCTCTCAACATAACGCCACTTATATAGTAAGACCCTCTCCTCAATATAACGCCACTTATATAGTAAGACCCTCCTCTCAACATAACGACCACTTATATAGTAAGACCCTCTCCTCAACATAACGCCACTTATATAGTAAGACCCTCTCCTCAATATAACGACCACTTATATAGTAAGACCCTCTCCTCAACATAACGCCACTTATATAGTAAGACCCTCTCCTCAATATAACGACCACTTATATAGTAAGACCCTCTCCTCAATATAACGACAACTTATATAGTTAGACACTCTCAACATAACACCCACTTATACATTAAGACCGCTCGATACTACGACCACTTTTACTTTGGACCGGTCTTCCCTAGTATGCTTCTGTTTCAGCTTTATGCTCGAATCATCTAAACAATCAAAACCGTTTATTTTGGTCTCAAAAGAAGTTTCGATAAACAGGTTTCACTGTAAATAACCCGTATTTAACATAAAACGAATTTATAAATATGTCGTGTCCGTAAAATAGGTAAATTTGTCTACGGATTTGTTCTTTTTTTCAGACCATTCAATTTTTCAATACCAGATACAGACATCGCGAAGTTATACTAGTAAACTGTTTAACGATTCAATAAATAACCGAAGGATGGACATTAATTTGTCTATTGCAAGTAAATGTTCTTTTAAACTTGGAGACAAAACTGAAGAAAATGATAATGCCAGTGTGCTCGTTATATGAGACATTTTCCAAGATGCCTGAGGACATTGTATAATCGTGTCACATTTTAACGTATGTGTGGCTTGCGTATTCTTTTTGGATTTCCTGTATTAGCATTAGTAAAACAACGCTAGTCCTGTAGAGGGATTGAAATCTTAATGTTATAAACAAGGTTGAAGTTTGGTAAAAACGAACCACAAACAATACGCCCCTATCTTTCGATACGGGGTCATACACATTTTTATATATATTTTCGGAAAATATTTTAAACATGTTTTTTGTTCTTTTTGCAACATTAAATGAATGACCTGAATTATTTTGAAAACAGTCATATAGGTTTTCACTCACGTGCATGTAGATGTAGGTCTTAAATTAAGTTGTATCATAGTTTCTTAGAATCAATCGACAAAACCTTTGAGTGTTCTAAGAACCTACAAACTATTCACGATTGAGCTTTTAGTCTTCGATAGAGAAATGATTGCGCGACAGCTAAAGTTGGTGAGAATAGGTAGTTCGTATCGAAACATTTAACCACCATTAAGATCAAGGTATGTTATTTATCCATAAAGAACATATTTCGCAGATAATCCCGTTCAAAGATCTGGGTCATTCTATAACAGCAAAATGGCGAGTTATTTAACGAGCACCACGAGCTTATAACAAGCTTAAAGGCTTGATCTCTGATTATAACACCATTGTATACGTATATAGACATATATAGACATAGTACATTGTATACAAAAAATAAAATTTCAAATCAGGCATGACATAATTATAATAAATCGCTTTATATATAGGTGTTGTATTTAAGTAACATACCAAAGGCTAACGACATGGGTTTGTTACATATTTTTTCCTCAGAAAAGCATGACTTTTTTAGTTCATGGTCTATTCTGAACTACAAAAAAAAACTAAAATGAACGACCATCCGGAAGTAGAGACCATCGTTCCATCTAAGGTCAATATTTAGTACACTTTTGTTGACATATTACGTAATGCATGAACCATACTATTCTCACACGCCAGATCCTTAGCTGGTTCCCGTTGGCTCGTCTGTACAAAGACTTTGGTGAACTACAACATGGAACGGGAACCAGTTTATTTATTAAGATCACATTTGTACTCTCCCTTCGGTGACCTTTATAACTTGTACGTTTGACTGTATATTTCTTCATTGATTGTTAGTTGGTGCGAGCATGGGGTAGGATACGGTAATGGTTTGAAAAACCTTATATACCCGAAAGGTGAAGATCAAAGGATTAATGTATTAACTTTTTTATATTCGACAGACAGACAAAACCTGACGTAACAACGCCTGTCTAAGACAGACACCTTTCGAACAAAGGTCATTTATTTGGCTTACTCTCTTTCACAAGATCGACTAAATCATGAAACTTCTGAATAAAAGCCATCTCTGCAAAGAAGTCCGATTCATTTTTTTAGGTGTTTTTTTTTCACAAAGGCTCTAGAGTAGTTCCATAACAAGAATAACGAAGGAATTGCCATCTCGAAATAAGGGCTCGAGCTTCCAATAATTCAGGGGCCGTTAAGCTGGATCTATTTAATCAAGCTACACGAGTAACGCGTGGGAACAGGTTTGTCACCAGAGTAACAACCGTCGGGGCTGATTGGAAAGTTTATGCGTCCCGTTATAAACGAGTTTCACATTTGCTGGGGAAAATTTTAAACAAATAAGTATAAAAAAATATTGCACGTGTTTGTGTGAGCAAGCGCCAACGTAAAATCGATTTGAGATTGCACATCGTGAACTTTCTTCAAGTCGGCTTGATATAAACGCTAAGTAGGTTGTAATTATATCTGGTTACGCAGATGACAACACATATAAATATACACTTTATTGGTTTGTATAATTATGATTTACTTTCTGTTATTGACATTGTGGCCACCGACGCAATTCTATATATGGCTTGTTCGCCTTTACTGAAAACATGAATTTATTAAGATCAAAGAATATGCTCATCGTCTGTACGTCTTATCAAGATTGCGTGAGGTTAATGTTAACTTAAGGACGAGACAGAATAATAATATATTCATTTATTTCAATGGACGCATTGCTAAGTAATCCACACACGCGGATTAAACTGTATTGCATAGCGCATCTAGGCTTAACAAATTATCTTTTTGTACTTTGCATGCATGGGCAGCCTCTTTTTGTGTAGACACCCTGTTCTTTCGTGGAAAGCGGAAAGTAAGTCCGCGAATTTTGTTAAACGTTCTGTTTGTCATCGATTTCTTTTGGGAAAAGTTTTTTTATTAGTTTGTAAGTAATTAATAAATACTCCAGAATGACTGGGTCTAAGAAAATAGTAAGGACAATGTCTATGAGACCAGGATGTGTCCGCTAGTATAGGTTTGACTTAGATTTGTTAACATTTAGAGAACAATGACAGGGTACTTAAAACATCATTAACACAGAGACCTTTCAGTTCAATACAATGTAGCAAATTATGTCCATATGTCATATCATGTTCCACAAAACGTGAAAACGTACGTGTACAAATCGACGATTACAAACATAAGCCAAAAGCACGCTTGCGTGTGACGTTCGGTCATTTTAAAAGGGGCATGCCCTGGAACTGAAGCGTCTCGAATAGCAATCCAATTGATATCCTTTTAATGACTAAATCAATTAACGAAAGCCCTGTAAAATATTTTTGAAATATCCCGCTAGTTTACTCAAAATTTTACCAAACCTGCCGATTTCGGCCTCAGGAATTATTCGTCATTTTCACAACTCTGTCAAACGGAAAAAATGTCAACAAACTGAAATGATACGTATTGCTCATGTTATGTACACTTGAAAGGCAGCGCACATGCTCAGTTAAACTCTCAGACGAATCGGAAATATCGCTGTCGTCATTAAAAGGCTGACCGCCTTTTATTCAAACCGACATACAAATACCGACACGCGCGTTATAGGGTCATATTTGAACGCACATTCTTCTTTGACTTTTCGGTAATAATTGGTTTTACAAGAGACAAACGCATTTTTGGTTTACGAAAAGCAAGACACAACAGTTCCTGGACATGCCCCTTTAAAGTACACTTATTGAATGTAATGAATAAAACTAAAAATCTGAATATAAGGCTATTGCGAGGGGTTTGACCTCAATGGAAGATAGATAGATTGATTGTATGTAGAAGTCAGCTCTTACGGTTGCGATTGATTCACTGTAAGACAGAAAAGACCACCTGTCAATAAAAGCCACATTTAGTCGTACCATAGTGTAACCTTTGTTCACATGTGTGTTTTTGTAGCCAAACGCTAACAATAAGTTAACCATTTTATTACTAATGTAATTTATTTCATTTTTGTTTTCCATGGAGTAAATGTGAGCTTGGTCCCGCAAAACTAATTGAAAACTTTGAAGCTTGGACACGGATAGTTGTGTTCTGTTTAGTTTTTTTGTAAGGGTCTAATGTAATGGAAGTGCTTGTTGGATCAGGGTTTTTTCGGTATTTTGGGAATATGATCCATATTCTATGGATTGGGAATTTTCGCGGTGTTTTAATCAAAATTGGGAAACATGTATAACTACATTTTTTGCAATGTTCAATTCAGTCTACTTATTCTCCCATAGAACAGTAGCAGAATAAGGTAATTACTACCAATAGTGATGCTAGTGAACTTATATGGTTAATGAAAAAAATATCATTATTCATTGGGGGGGGGGGGACTTTTTTCATTGGGAATATGACCAAATTTCGGCTATAAAATCGCCCCAAAAATCCCTGTAGGATGAAAGTAGTTTTTGGGAAGAGGGGGAAGTTTAAATTAGTAATAAATCACTAATAAATTAGTAATGAATCTTATAGGGGTCCTTTACTTGACAGATTTTCAAAGAATGGCCTTTGCTCAAAGGGTGGGCTTTATTTACAAGGAGATCTTTATTTACAGACTGTCCTTTTTTCACAGAGGACTTTAAACACGGATTGGACTGTTTAGAGATACAAATCTTTTATCTACATCTTATATAATACTTTCAACAATCAATTTTCTGAACACTACTGGGAGGTCATTGAAAAGAAAAAGGTACGCCCATCGTGAAAAATCAGTTTACAGGAACTATGTACTATTGTATTGACTAATTAGTCGGAGGTAACCTGCATTGGTGTTTACGACATACCAGCGATAGGTGATAATTCAAGATATCACACCAATCCTAAATATTATCACATTGTACATACATAATCATTTCTGCGTGCGGAATCATTTGAAACTTGTGATATATACAAGTACTCAGCTGATCGCTACTTTTTGTCGTAGTTTTATGAAGGTAGGTCACTTATACTTAATATTACATGCTCTTTCATATGATTTGTGCGAACAACGAACGTCAGTATCATACAATTAAACATTGACGTAGAATTGAATCAAATGGTTCCATATGAGTAAAAATATCGGAAGAAAGTTGGCATACAGCGTAACCTCCCTACAACAGTCACCAATGTAAAGGACTAAAATGACCGTTGTAAGGAGGTACGTGGCTGTTGTTGAGCGCGTGAACATAGAGTTAAACGCCAATTTAGGTTGCTAGTATACAGGCTGTTACAGAGAGGTGGCTGTTGTTTGGAGGTGACCGTTCATGGAGTTTACACGGGAGCTTAAAACCACCGAACTGTTATTTGAATAGCACGACAGTCCTTACAATGCTCCGTACGTTCATGGACACGTATTGCTGTTTACGAGTAATGGCGAAATAAAAAAATATTATCACACATTTACAAAGATGCATCATCGTCTGACAGTTTTCGACTGAGTAAATTATTTCGTTTGTTATACATGCATAATGTGCAGGCTGTGATCAAATGCAAGCATAATTAATAAGACAAATTTCCAAAAAAGTCATACGACCGCAAAGTATTTTCCTAGAAATCCCGCATTTGTTCTTTTCTGATCGGAGTTTGATTACAAATGATAACTCCTTAATGTATAACCATATCTCATGAGTCATTCGTGAGGAAAACTTATTTGACATTCAAATTTCTTTTCCATACCACATAAACAGGTGGTGATGTTTGAATGTGACTAAAATGAGATAACAATTTCTCTTCAACAATATGTAATGATTGATAGGGAATCGTGACAATTCTTCAACAATGAGTAATTTAAGGATATCGACCCAATAGTCATGTGACAATTCTTCAACAATGAGTAATTAAGGATATCGACGCAATAGTCATGATTAATTTAAGGATATCGACCCAATAGTCATGTGACAATTCTTCAACAATGAGTAATTAAGGATATCGACGCAATAGTCATGATTAATTTAAGGATATCGACCCAATAGTCATGTGACAATTCTTCAACAATGAGTAATTTAAGGATATCGACGCAATAGTCATGATTAATTTAAGGATATCGACCCAATAGTCATGTGACAATTCTTCAACAATGAGTAATTAAGGATATCGACGCAATAGTCATGATTAATTTAAGGATATCGACCCAATAGTCATGTGACAATTCTTCAACAATGAGTAATTTAAGGATATCGACGCAATAGTCATGTGACAATTCTTCAACAATGAGTAATTAAGGATATCGACGCAATAGTCATGATTAATTTAAGGATATCGACCCAATAGTCATGTGACAATTCTTCAACAATGAGTAATTTAAGGATATCGACCCAATAGTCATGTGACAATTCTTCAACAATGAGTAATTAAGGATATCGACGCAATAGTCATGATTAATTTAAGGATATCGACCCAATAGTCATGTGACAATTCTTCAACAATGAGTAATTAAGGATATCGACGCAATAGTCATGATTAATTTAAGGATATCGACCCAATAGTCATGTGACAATTCTTCAACAATGAGTAATTTAAGGATATCGACCCAATAGTCATGTGACAATCCTTCAACAATGAGTAATTTAAGGATATCGACGCAATAGTCATGTGACAATTCTTCAACAATGAGTAATTTAAGGATATCGACGCAATAGTCATGTGACAATCCTTCAACAATGAGTAATTTAAGGATATCGACCCAATAGTCATGTGACAATTCTTCAACAATGAGTAATTTAAGGATATCGACCCAAAAGTCATGTGACAATTCTTCAACAATGAGTAATTTAAGGATATCGACCCAATAGTCATGTGACAATTCTTCAACAATGAGTAATTAAGGATATCGACGCAATAGTCATGATTAATTTAAGGATATCGACCCAATAGTCATGTGACAATTCTTCAACAATGAGTAATTTAAGGATATCGACCCAATAGTCATGTGACAATTCTTCAACAATGAGTAATTTAAGGATATCGACCCAATAGTCATGTGACAATTCTTCAACAATGAGTAATTAAGGATATCGACGCAATAGTCATGTGACAATCCTTCAACAATGAGTAATGTAAGGATATCGACCCAATAGTCATGTGACAATTCTTCAACAATGAGTAATTAAGGATATCGACGCAATAGTCATGTGACAATCCTTCAACAATGAGTAATTTAAGGATATCGACCCAATAGTCATGTGACAATTCTTCAACAATGAGTAATTAAGGATATCGACGCAATAGTCATGAGTAATTTAAGGATATCGACGCAATAGTCATGTGACAATTCTTCAACAATGAGTAATTTAAGGATATCGACGCAATAGTCATGTGACAATCCTTCAACAATGAGTAATTTAAGGATATCGACCCAATAGTCATGTGACAATTCTTCAACAATGAGTAATTTAAGGATATCGACCCAATAGTCATGTGACAATTCTTCAACAATGAGTAATTAAGGATATCGACGCAATAGTCATGATTAATTTAAGGATATCGACCCAATAGTCATGTGACAATTCTTCAACAATGAGTAATTTAAGGATATCGACCCAATAGTCATGTGACAATTCTTCAACAATGAGTTATTAAGGATATCGACGCAATAGTCATGATTAATTTAAGGATATCGACCCAATAGTCATGTGACAATTCTTCAACAATAAGTAATTAAGGATATCGACGCAATAGTCATGATTAATTTAAGGATATCGACCCAATAGTCATGTGACAATTCTTCAACAATGAGTAATTTAAGGATATCGACCCAATAGTCATGTGACAATTCTTCAACAATGAGTTATTAAAGGATATCGACCCAATAGTCATGTGACAATTCTTCAACAATGAGTAATTTAAGGATATCGACCCAATAGTCATGTGACAATTCTTCAACAATGAGTTATTAAGGATATCGACGCAATAGTCATGATTAATTTAAGGATATCGACCCAATAGTCATGTGACAATTCTTCAACAATAAGTAATTAAGGATATCGACGCAATAGTCATGATTAATTTAAGGATATCGACCCAATAGTCATGTGACAATTCTTCAACAATGAGTAATTTAAGGATATCGACCCAATAGTCATGTGACAATTCTTCAACAATGAGTTATTAAAGGATATCGACCCAATAGTCATGATTAATTTAAGGATATCGACCCAATAGTCATGTGACAATTCTTCAACAATGAGTAATTTAAGGATATCGACGCAATAGTCATGTGACAATTCTTCAACAATGAGTAATTTAAGGATATCGACCCAATAGTCATGTGACAATTCTTCAACAATGGGTAATTTAAGGATATCGACCCAATAGTCATGTGACAATTCTTCAACAATAGGTTATAATAGGTTATCGACCCAATAGTCATGTGACAATTCTTCAACAATAGGTTATAATAGGTTATCGACCCAATAGTCATGTGACAATTCTTCAACAATAGGTTATAATAGGATATCGACCCAATAGTCATGTGACAATTCTTCAACAATGTGTAATGATAAGGATATCGACCCAATAGTCATGTGACGATTCTACCGAGGAGGTAAGACAGGCACAGAGGTAGAGTGTCGGATCCAGCTTGTATGTTTGTTTCAGTGGTTTTTATACCGTCCAGTTTTCCTAGACTGTATTCTAACTAGTACCAAATTAGCCTCCCACAAGGAGTCGGTACCTCTCCACTTATGGTAGAAAATCTACAGTTTTGTCAAATTTGTATAGAAGGGTATGACCTACCGCGCGGTGACCGTAATTCATCGGGTTAAAAGTCCTGCGCATTAACCACTGGGCCATGTTCGCGGCCATCGAAGCTTGTGGGGATGTTAGCGATGAATATGGTTGGCATACACACAGGTCCATTTTTCGGGGAAACAAAGCTGTGCGGTTTAACTCAATACTAAAAATAACACCACCGTAACATCTGTTTCAATTAATTGCACTTGCAACTAACGGGCGGTAAAAACAGACCAGTGATGGTAGAACTGTAATAAATTCTGTATAAAACATCAGAATTGAACCCAAGATTACCTAAAATGAAAAAAAAACACTTGTCACAGATTTCGACCGTTCAACTCGTCTGTCTGTCTGTCTATACATATCTAGGCGTATAACTCTTCGTTCCGGTGAATGCACACGCCTTCACAAAACGTAAAATTATAAAGCAATACAAATGAAGGTTTGCAGTGGTTTCATGTATATATCTCGCACAAAATGAGACCAACATTAAACTTTCCGAGAAATCATTTAAGAAGCGCTCGTATTTGACCCTATTTAGTAGGAATAAATCTGGCGCCTTTTTTCACACAGTAATGCATGATTATTAGTCTATCATAGGTCGTATTGACAAATAAGTCCATAAAAGAAAAAAATCAATGCATTAATACAGACCTACAAACTATTTCTAAGACGACGTGAATACAGTAAAAGTCCCGAAAATCGGACCATACCGGACCGGGCAAAACGTCCGATTTTCTGAGAACTCCGGTTTTTAGGGAGGCCGGTTCCAGCGGTATTATTGCATTCGCATTATCAGGATTAAAAAAACATAATAATAATACCATGTCTTGATGGCGTACTATTTAAAAGAAATTATGAAAATAATCAGCCTAGAAGCCATTTTGAAACATTACGATACAATAAAGAAATCATTGTCTGTATATAAATAAATGGTATTAATAATACCAATAATATTTCACACACGAATAAAAAGATATTTATGTGATACAATGGGTTAATAGACAGCTGTGCTTTAACAGTAAATTGCATATTAATCTTAGTGCAGGTGCACAATTCATGTCAAGTCAAGTCAAATAGTGTATTGACATTTAACTATGCAGTTCATCGTCATAAATCTCGTATATATACGTTAGACAATATTAGTAAAATAGAAATACAACATAGTATCGACACTGCATCATATCGACATTACATAATATCGAAATAAAATGATATCGACGACACCAAATGATATCGACACTACATATTATCGATTCTACATTGACATCAACACTACATAATATCGATATTACATTAATATCGGCACTACATAATACCGACATTACATAACATCGACATTATAATAATATCGACACTACAGTGACTACATGTTATCAACATTACATTATTTCAACACTACACAATATCGACACTACACAATATCGACACTACATAATATCAACACTACATAATATCGGCACTACATAATATCAACACTACACAATATCGGCTCTACATAATATCAACACTACATAATATCAACACTACATAATATCGACGCTACATAATATCAACACTACACAATATCGGCTCTACATAATATCAACACTACATAATATCAACACTACATAATATCAACACTACACAATATCAACACTACATACTATCGACGCTACATATTATCGACACTACTTCATACTAAACAAAATAAATCATCATGCATTTTCAAAAAATGACCATCTTTGTTTTAAGATATGATTTATCGAGGCGTAAAAGTGTTTTGTCTGGTTCAATGGCCTTAAGAAATAGGATAGGTTGAGATTTTGCTAATTTATACACCGATTCTGCATATAACAAACAACGTATTTAATACGAGTATGTTCACAATGCTGTAAAGCTTAGTTCTCTGTGAATGACCCTCAGACGGAAGGGGATTCAATGAGGAACATGCGCTACACACTGAACTTTAACCTGCAAACGCTAGATCATCAATCTTGTGGTTTTCGACTAAGAAATTGGCTAGAAAACCTAAAGGACATAGTAATTCATATGCAAACCACCATGTTACTTAAGACTGCATATCAAACAAAAGGTAGTTTGTATCTAATTACGTCGTAAATAAAAAAAATGTATCGCGTCGTATATTTATTGCATAACCAAACCATCCTTAGATAATGGTCTAATAAGCCGATCGCGTTCTCATCCGATAGATAGCTGTTCGTGTGCGCATTCGTAGTTATACAATGGTCTACATTTCATTCATGGTTTCCTCGGCTGACAATTTCTATCCATTTGTTTTGTTAATTCATATAACACAAGCAGAAGGGTAGACAATGTTTCAACAAGACCAATAATGCTAACATCAGACTCGAGGTCGATTTACTTTCCGCACGAGTTTTCCGATATTAAAACTACAGTTTTTCAGCGAAGGGAGTGGGCAGTTTTAATATGTACTTCAATCGTTGTCATAATAGAGGGAAAATCTGATATCGTCTTTTAGAGAGGAAAGACAGAAAACCTTGACTTTGCTGTAGGAAAAACGAGACATTTCTCCTTGAATTCGCTGTATACCGTGTAATGAATGGTTGATATAATTCACCGTATATGTTTTATAAAGTACGCATGACTTTTTAAAGTGCGAACGTTTATCGGTTCTATTAGAACCTGATTGATTGTTTCGATTGTTCGGACACGTGCTTTATGATATACATGTACTTGTATACACTATATGCATTATGGTATTACAACCTATGACTATATAACGTATGATGAAAATTTCCTTTTCATTCTGTGATCTTTTTATGTTCATGTTTACTAGTGGTGCAACGATATACCGATATACCGGTGTAACGTTTTCAAGCTCCCCCCTTTTCAGGTTATCCCCCGGTTACTTAAAAACGTTTTCAAAGTACCGGCCCCGGTAACATTAAAACGTTTTCAAACTCCCTCCCCCGTTTTAATAATCACCCCTCCCTATGCTGATTCTTTGTGACGAAAACGTTTATATTTCAGGTTATAATTCATGCTAAATGATTCACAGTCAACATGGTTTATTGTCATATCATTCCTGTATTTCTAAACTGAATATACGCAATAATTATATGAAGCTACGGAGTCCTATTAGGGTCATGGAGAGTACGCGCCTTTATTCAAATATATTAACGAAAATGCAAGACATGCGACCTGTGCAATCCGACACTTACTTGTGTTCAGAAAACCAATAATAGTTAATTGTTTTTATCCATTTTTTGTCAAAATGATTCAAGATTGCATTGGTATTTGCGCAATAACGCTCATAGGATTCCATAATGAAGGAATGGACTTGTCAGTATATGACATCATTTGATTTCGTCGTATGATTTCATCATTAGGACCGCGTGTATAGTCTCATATAACTGTAATACATGTATGCATTTAAGGGTTTTATACACCAAAAATGCGTTTATCACTTGTAAAAATAATTATTACCAAAATGTCAAAGAAGAATGTGCCTTCAAAAATGGCCCTATAACGCGCGCGTGGGTATTTATATGCCGGTTTAAATAAAAGGCTTACAGCCTTTTATTGACGACAACGATGTTTCCGATTCGTCTGAGAATTTAACTTAGCGTGCACGCTGCCTTTCAAGCAGCAAAACAATGATATTTACCTATAATTGATCGATAGATAAGCTTTATGTCGCAAACAATTAACATGACATGAGCAATACTTACCATTTCACAGTTTGTTGACATTTTTTCCGCATTTGACAGATCCCGAAAGGGTCGAGTTATGAAAATGACGAATATTTTCTAAGGCGTAATCGACAGGTTTGGTAAATCTTGAAATGTGTATTTTGAGTCAACTAGCGAGATATTTCGTAAATATTTTACAGGACTTTCATTAATAGATTGAGGCATTCAAATGATACCAATTTGATTTATATTCGAGACGCTTCAGTTCCAGGGCATGCCCCTTTTATGTGTTTGAAATTGTAATCTCCTTATTCCTATTGTATTACGATACAACGTCGGGCCGATACGTACCACAGTACGACATCCATGTACTGCGATATTTTCTTTAATAACGCCTGTCACTATAATAAAATAAACAACACTGCAGATTAGTTTAAGCGTAATGCGTAAAAGTAATGATTAATTATCATTTTATCTAAAGGGGCACCTCACATGGCAAACCAATCTTGTAGATTCAATTATTCGATGACTCTGAGAGTGACTGATAACAATCAAACTACATAGTTATTCTTTATAGTTTGTTACTGTTATAGTACAGGGATTTCATCACGGTGGTTCCAACAAAAAGTCTTACACGAAACTACCAGAGTTAACAATGAAGATGAATAGAATAAGTAACTTGACCAATTAGTGGGTAATATAGGATGAAAGAATCTAATTTTTTTCTTTACCTATCTTTTGTAAGAATTGTAGATACAATTCGTCCCCAAATATTTTCGTTCTTTGGAATTTGCCTTCAGAATCGTTGAAGTTGTCGCCAGAAAATACGGGCGATTTTGTAACCAAACATACGACTATAGGTTCAAGTCTAATGGGACATTGTTAGTATGTCTAATACACAAGGTTGCAGCGTCCTCGATAAATCGTCTCCAAAGCTATGTACGTTTTCTCTTTCTCAAAGCCACGCGCATTTGCAGTATAGCGTCTTTTGATGACCATTTCAATAATATTAACATCTCATTATACGACCATGCATTATTATCGGATCCTTTCTCAGTATATCTATATTTAAGTTGTTAATGATACATTCAAACACAAAGGCGATCTTAAAAGAGAAGTTCTACTGCACAATTAAATACATGCAAACATCAGTACTTACGTCGTTCTGTGTATAGGTAAGCACAGCCAAAAGTTCAGCACAACGAGAATCACGAACCATAATCATATTTTCAGGCCTAGTAACCAGCATTTATAACCCGTTCCTTCTGATTGTTTTAGCATGACCTTATCCCCGCCGCTCGTGCTGATCAGATTCATAGCGCAACAAATATTGAAAAAAAAATATTTTGTAACCTTCTGGACTTTTAAAATTTAATGAAAGGTCGTGGGTTCGATTCTCGGCTTTGCTTTTCGGATTTCTCAGCAACGCCTTTTAAGTGTCCCCATTCCAGCTACCGAGCCAAGTACAGTGTCTAGAAAATCACGGAGGAAAGGACGAGGCGTGAATCGGTGCGTTCAACCGGACACTATTATAGATCCAGGAAAAACTATTCGAAACTATTCTGAAAAATATAAATGCACGGTTCTCCTGAATCTTCTCTCCCCCTCTCCATGGGGCGCCTGCGAAATAACCGTAGCTGTCGAATGGGCCAAAAATGGGCAAATAAATAAGTTAATTATTTCGATTCAATCTGTCATGAAGCAATGTTTGGTTCCGAGCCTACGTATATATACAACCTGTCGATAACTGACGGTACTGTACTGTGCTGACTTAGTTATTACACTGTATTTTACATAGTTATTTTTACCTTACATAGACCTGGATATTTGTTGTATTTTTAAGTACGTAAATATCATGTTAAATCAATTAGTCGAGGTTGTAACCATCCTATAAAATTGTAATACCTAAATACGTCATAATCTCTTGGTGAGACAATTATCAAATAGAGTTGTGATCTATTTAGGTATACGTTTTTATAGCCCACTCAATATAATAGATAGGCATTCACAAATCTAGATGTATATACAATTTACCGCGTTCTTTAATTTATTGCATATTTCCCCTTTATTTATATACACTAAAGACTGTATTTTATAACGAGTGTTAAACGTATCCTTGTACGAAAATAACTGTTCTTGAATGTCACCCGCAACGTTTTATTGCAAAATATTCGGAGGTGTGTTATGACCTTTCAATATAACAAGTACGTCGTCATAATTACCTCAAAACTGAAAGTAAATACAAAGTTTAGTTTCATAGGAACTTGTCAAATAATATAAAAACACTTCCTCACAGAGCAGCTGGACCCGCCTCCGTGGTCGAGTGGTTGAGGTCGCTGACTTTAAATCAGTGTAACCTCTCATTGATAGAAGGTCGCGGGTTCGAGCCCAGCTACTGACCATGTCTCGAGCTCTTTATGTGAGAAAGTAGGCAGTGCTTACGGAGGATGGGAGTCTAGTACTGGTTCTTCCCAGGAGCGATGGTTAGGTGAACTGTCCGCCTCATATGGTTCTGACTGTTGAAAAGGGGCGTATAACACAAACTAAGAAAAAAACAGGTCTGCTGACCTACTGGGTTGAAAAAATGAAATTATCTATCTATTTATAAAACACAGTGATTGAATTTTAGTTATATTTAAATAATAGTTCAATTGTGCACCCCTCCACGCTCCCGAAATAAGATTCACTACGCTGACCTAGCCTTAATTTTTAAACTTTTGGAGTACATATAAGAGCACTTGCCTGTATACGAGTACGTAATTATAAGGTAAATCAATGAAATCCATCTTTAATTAATATATTTGTAACTTTGTACTTTATTTGTATCAATTTATCGATTTCAACGTGTAAAATTAAATGAATGTTTTCATAAACTTGAGCCAAAAGATATACAAAAATGTACTAATATACATATATTGGTGAAATAACCACATTGTCTGTCCGTCCGTCTGTTTAAAGTTATTTCTTTATCTGTATACATGCATATATAACTATCTTATTAAACAATATAAATACATACAAGTCATGGTGTACATACCATACCTATGATACGACAAGAAGATAAGTTTTTGTTTGTTCGTATCTAGTTTCATGACGTAAATGAAAGTACAGCCGAACCTGTTTTTACGGTCACAACCGGAACAAATGCTACCCTGTGAATAAAGGCCATACTTTTAATACCGACATTAACTAATTTAAACAAAATGACCTCTGAATAAAGGACACATGTCAATAAAGGCCACAATTCATCTTTTCTAACGTTGGCCTTTGTTCACAGGTCAAATATGATCACATGAGTAAAATTCAATTTTTGTGTAATTATGAATTTACACTAGTATTCACAATTCTGTGAAAAGAATTTCTCGCAGGGCTAACAATTTATTTTTTGGAATTGAACTTCGCATCAATAGCCGGGCCCTGTCTTCGTATTTTCCAGCTTCAACGTTGAAGGACAATCCCAGGTGTTGTGCCACCGACATAGTTAGCTGCACATTAAAATGGGGTCCTAGGTATAACTAGTATTCGAACTCAATGTGGCGAGGGGCTAGTGGTTACAAGGAGGTCCATATGTCAACCACATTAAGCTGTAACCATTATATGCTTACAGTACAATCTCAACAATAAGACCATGAATGGTCAATACATGGTCTTAGTAATGAGTTTAAAGGATATCATAGAGACAACCGGTGGTCTGGTGGTAACGTGCTGGTCGAATGAACGAAATACCGTGTGTTCGACTCTCGGCTCTGTCGGGTTTCTCAGGGACGCTGTTTCAGTGCCCAGCCAAACAACCGAGTCAAGTACTATATCTAGAAAACTATAGAAAAAGGCTGTGTATAGCAGTACTTTACACCGGGCACTATAAAAACTAGGAAACTATTCAAAATATGAATACAAATGCCCGTCCTCCTGCATCTTTTCTCACCTTTCTCTGGGACGGCCCTGAAATGATCATAGCTGTCGAGTGGGCCGTAAACCATCCGATAAGTTGGTATTATAGACTCATATCTGCTATAGATTCGTCAATTTGAAAGTATCGCATTTCAATATGTAGGATAACCGAGGTTAGCTAGCTTGCTAAATTGATTCATATAAATAAAGTACAAAAATTAAGTTAAGATGTCATAAGAGGCATGGTTTTGTAACAGTTTAACCACAGACGTCCTGCTATTTTTTTAGCATTGTTGATGTACTAAGAAATGATATTTCAGATCTCTTGATAATATGATAATAATGGTAATATACAATATATATGTAATGTCGATATTACAATCGAAACCATCATAGTTCAAAACAAGTAGTATTCAACCGTTACAATAACACACTATTTGGTATGGTTCGAGCGAACATGGGTCGAACAAAGAAAATTTAATGCACTTTTACAAAAATGGGGCTCTTGGCGCACAGTTGTAGGAGAGGATAAGACAGAATGTATATTAAAATAAACTCTCAAAATGAACAAATAATATACGAGATACAGTAAAACCTTGTTGAAATTAAACCATGGGAGTCATCATTAAATTTCGAGATTTGTGAGTGTTAAACTAGAGAATTATAAACAAATAAGAACATAAACTTACTGGACTTTGAAAACTCTTCGAGATAAGTCAAACTTTCGTAATATGGATGCTCGTACTATCGAAGTTGTACCATATATCTGTATATTTCAAACACATACTAGTATTTCAAGCATTTCTAAATTACACTTTTGATATGACTTTATTTCTTTTTTAAACCCTTTCCATATGGGACAATGAGGCGATAAGAGCCATAACGATACGATTTTCGTTTCCGGGCGGACATCATCAATATTTTGAGTCGGGGTTGCTATTAAAAAATCTTATGGACCGGGCATGAACCTTGATTACCAATATTATCCGAAATCATAGATTCACCTTACTGAAGTTGGAAAATGCTTCAATCTCGTATAAAGGTTTACAGTAAATTAAAGCTGTTGAACATTTTATGATATACATGTACATGGTACATATAATTGAACAATATTCAAATTTTCTTTCTGAATTTAAAATCACTATAATCGGTAATATTGTTATGCGTTTTTTATAAATTTCATACGACAATAAATACGCAACGTCAAAGTTCGACCACTCGAACAAAAATACAAATTTACACAATTCAGACCAAACGAGTTATTTCCCTTATTTATGTTGTGACCAAGTAACATACTAATCTAATTGACTTTGTATGTTAAAGAAATCAGCGTACTTATTTTACAAATTTTTATTCATTTAAATCAGAAGCAAGAAAACAATAATTAACGTAAATAGCTATTAGTAAGAGCTTTGCAAAAATTACTGCACCACTTTGACGAAGTTGAACTATTTCAATTTTATTAAAGAGTATTTATTAATCGTATTATTAATGAGATAATAGAGTCATTATAATTTAGCGTACAATCCGGATTTTAAGTACTATAATAGCATCTCTAAAGCAACACACTTAGGGAGAAGCAGGATTGTGATGTTTTGAGAGGTTGTTGCTCTAAAGAGGTTGAATTAATAATTTAATCACGCAGTGGGGAAAATCATGCTGTTGTTGAAAGGAGGTTGTGTCTCAAGAGAGGATCGCTCTGGAGAGGTTGTACTGTACATTTATGTCCGTACCTTTGGTTTTGCTGTTTGAAACTATGAGGAGCCGAATAATTCAGTGGTCGCTTGGTTACCGTTATAATGAACATTTTCCGTGGTCTGAAAAGTAATGAATTCCTGTTTGATCAGTGACTATATATCATATGCAGATAAATCAATAGTAATCATGAACTAACATTGTTTGTTTTCTATTTCAATTCCGTTCTTGTTGATAAAACAAAGTTGCCTTCGTCACGTTTGTATGTTAAATCTCTTACATCATCCATTCAATTTAAACGCATCGACCAAATAATTAATTATTCAAAATAAAAGTACAGTAATGACAACGAAATTCTTTCAGATGAATGCATGGTTATCTAGTTTCATACCACACCTTTGTAAAATATTATATGAAATAAAGAACAATCTCTTTGTTAAGATCGGCAGTTTTCTTTTCAAATCAAATATTTACAATTTGTTTCAGCGTCTGAATTAAAAATACCATGATAACATAATACATTATTTCTGCTCTTTTCACCAAAATGGTGTTAATGCTTTTGTATGTGTACTGAATCATACACATGACTGACCTGATAAGTATAGGTTTTGTTTGTTATAATTATTCCGTATGACAAATGACATAGCATGTACACAATGACGTCAAATCCATTGGGAAAACGCCTCACGCTGCATTAGTAAGTGTTTTTGTCTGTAATCCTTATCTTGTATATATACTCTATAATAAGCGTTATTAACGATATTGTTTTTTTTAAATAACACGGGAGTCTCGGAGCGAATGATTGAAATGGTGTTAAGTTCTCGACTGTCAAGTTCTCGCACGACTATCTATATAAACATAACCTTGGGACCAAGTCATGCAACAGCTTCAGACCGCGCACCTAACTCTCTGAGTGGGGTAACAGTGCAGCAAAAGGACACTTTTTTGAAACAGTCTTGTGTTCAGATATAGGAACTCAGGCTACTACACCATCTCATAAAAGTTGACCTTGACCATTATGATTTTTTTCACCATTTCATCACACTAAAACTCCATTAGTCAAAGTGTATTTTTCCTTAGGCCCATAGAACATTATCTCTTTAACATTAACCAGTTTAAATTTCAGATAATGGTGTTTGCCATCGTACATGTGTACTATTTCAGGGGCGCTTAAAAAATTAGAAGCGCCTAACATCAGCCCAGGAGTATTAGCGAATTTATCTGAAATCTCTACTAAGTACCCTGGGCGAATACTCAACCAATGTGATAACTATTACTAGCATTATAAAAATATCACATCCCACTTAGGGTGATAGAACGTAATGTTCACCCGAGACAAGTAATGTCGACCGAGGCGAAAGCCGAGGTTGACATTACTTTGTCAAGGGTGAACATTACGCTCTATGTGGATGTGATATTTATTTTATTATACCGAACAAAACAATAATTAAGAAAGACAAGAATGCAACAAACATGCTAACAATTTACGGTTCTTTTCGTACAGTTTGAGTCAAAACATTAAGTCTTCTTCAGAGATTGAAACGAAGCATAGTTATTTTCGCTGTCAAATTATCTCCTGCTAAACGGGATGTCAAATCATGAGTGGATTTGATAATCGCCCATAAAATCGTCTAGGATATAGAACAGATTGACTAAACCACGGCACCCGGTAATATCGCGTCAGCGCGAGAGGGCAGTTTCGTTATGCAAGCGGGCTGAAATGTATTGTCACAGGATAACATTACGGTATATCACCCTCTCACGTCACATAAGACTATATAGTAAATAAGTCACTTGAGGTATAATAATATGAACTATATCATAAGAAATCCACTAAATAACATTTTTTTTCAAATGCGTTATTACACGACGAAGCACGTTTCAAAGAATACTATTCATATCAACAATTGTTGTAAGCATGGACAGCGAAAGCACGCAAACAGAAATGGAATATTTATTTCAGTAACAAGAGACACGCATCACTTACTCTAACATCAACATGAATTATCACTACGTATGTTACACATAGTGTAAAATAAATAATTATTATAATGTGTTTATTACATGTTTATGCTGTATATAGTATCAGATTACACAAAAAATATGTATCACACTTGAATTTATCACATATGATTATACCAATGAATTATAGACAATGGACGATTTGATCACAATCACAGAAACAAAGCAATTGTTTCCAACACAATCTAACTTCTTGATCTAAGACAAACACGTGTTACACGTAACATCGAGATATGGACACTAGCCCCCGGACATTTGTCCCTCCCCGAATGAAAAAATGGTCATGTAGAAATAAGCACTGGGGCAAATACCCACATGCCAGTTCTTTTATTGGGAGGGGGCAAATGTCCGGGGGCGAATGTCCTACACTCGTAACATCAAATTAAACACAACTACACATAATCACTGTATATAAGTACACTTCAGTTAATTACAGCAACACGAACTGCACTATACGCATATATACTGACAATTACAACACTCAATTACATTTCAGATAATCACAGCATCAAACATTATAAAACTCGCATATATACTGACACCATCAATTAGGCTACAGATTATTACATAATGAACAACTCTATCGCACACAAATAAACACACAATCACACCATCCAGCAGATACATTATGTATAATTCACATCAAAAGTTAATATTTTACATATATATCAATTGCTTTAGATATTATTTTCTTGCAAAAGCGCAAATTCTATAAGTGTGTAATGATAGACGACCGAAGAAAGTCAAGATGTAGTACAATCAATTGACCACAGTATGCCGAAAATATATTTGCGAAAAAAAAAATCAAAATATATTTTTTTATCAAACATGAATAATAGTCGAATAATAGAACCCGACAATGAAAACATAACATCCAACAGACACATGCTTTATAAAAAATGATCCGCCACACAAAGTTTTTCATCAATAAGAAAGACAAGCCACATATGTTAATTAAAACCAGAGAAATCAAATATCACAGATACTGAATATACGAATATTTAACAATTAACAAGGAATAACAAACAGTATATATGTATCAGGAGATGCAAAAACAAATCAACGCATTTATGGACATAAACAGACTACTAGTAGTGGATGTTACCACTTTTTTACAATTAATTTCATTATCAAACAAAATACCTCTGTGAGTGCAAATTACCTCTCGACACAAATTTCCCCAAGTGGAAAGATGTTGAACTAGCTTACGGATGATTGTTGGTTCTATGTAGATGTACACCCAGGGTATTCATCCTTCCATAAAACTGGAAAAGTCACCAAAAGACCTTCCACGTTGGTGCGACATTTGCACCCCAAGTGACAAAGAAATAGACGAACCACTTGATTCCACAATTAATACAATAGTTAAATCATTGGTCAATATTTCCATTTCGAATTTGTCGCAGATAAACTTTGTTTGTCTACATTTGAAAACCAGACACAACAACTTAGCAAACAGATTATAGCTAATCTATCAATTTAACAACGTTGGTTAATAACCAAAGTATTTCACATAATTTCATTCAATTTATATTACACAATATTTAGCTAGAATATTCCACTGCTCTTATCCAAATAATCATGACTTATAATATCACATGAATGCTAAAATACAGCGCGTTGTTAAGTGAAACAAGAGCGACGCCAGCGGCGTCAACACTCGTCTGTTCACCACCTCAGCGAGACCTATCCTCCTATGAAGTTGCATGTTGCTACATCTTGTAGTTTCTGAGTACATTAAAGTTTTTGCTCGACACAGACGCTGACGCTGACGACACAGTAATCACAATAGCTCAACCTTTTCTTAAAACAAAATAGTTATTAGACTACAGATGATGAAACACAAACCGTAGTTGTACTCTTAATTCAATGTACTCCTTAATTCACATTTTTGATGTATGAGTTATTTTATATATGATAAACTAGAAATGTGTCCGGAGGACACGAATGCCTCCGCAAAGAAATGTCAAAAAGGGGCCATAACTCCTGTGAAAATGTTTGAATTTAACGGAAATCGATTTACCTGTATTATATTATTATACACCTTCATGTAAAATTTGAAACCAATTCATGAAATATTTCTTGAGTTATCGCTCGGAAACCACAATTTGAACGGAAGGACACCAAAATATGAACGGAAGGACGTACAGTGCTAACACTTTATAGCCTTCCGCCATTTCAAAAGGTCATTGGTGAAGGAATGAAAATCAAACAATTTGTGTACTTATATATATAGAAAATAATTTCAGAGCAGAATCTGACCTATCTACTACAGGCCCATTTAAACACTGCAAAGAGGTTTAATTCATCTTATATTGATAGCACGATATGATCTTTATCACTGTCATTGCTCACTATTCTGTTTCGAGACTGACGATAAAGAATCAATCTTATCAATTACATATAATTCTGTCATTGTTTCGTATCATTCACAGAGATCAATGCATTGAAGGATTAAAACAACCCATGCTTGTACATCTTTGCCAATGTTGTATTGGAGAAAACCGTAGAAGAATAAATCATCTTTTAGTTCAAGTGACTATTGTTTAATTTGCACGAAACCTTACGTCATGTACAATGTCACCGATATACCGTACAATCAATAATTTCGTCGACTTCTAGAAGTTTCATTTACTTCAATATTGCAACCATAAATTCTTCACAGTTTGAGCTACCGGTGTCTGTGATGATCAAACGATCACCATCTGGTTCGAAACACAGACCGCGTGGACTTTCAAGCTCCATTTTGTCCATCAACATCTTCGAAAATTCACCTTCCTTTGTTATCTGATGTACATTTTGTGAATCTTTACCATTAACATATATGAAGCCTTGGTTATCAGCAGCCACACCCGCAGGGTAAGTCAGGTTTTTATTCCGGTATCGAAACAACAAAAGTCCCGAAATTGTTATTGCGAGCAATTCGTTGGACCTTGAATCCGAAACATACAGAATTTCATGATCGACATCAGTTGTTATATGTTCGGGGTATGAAAACAACGGACGTTGATCGCCATCTTTCTGATAAAAGGAAACGAGCTTTCCTTCGTGTGTGTACACCTTGACACTGGGCGTTTTGCTCCACGGATCACACGTCATTGCTAGTTTATCCTTCACAGGGGTAACACCCCAACATTCGCAGTCAGTGTCAAATGTTTTCTCGACTACAATACTTTGTTGGGTGTATTTTACAAAAGCGACCTTCTGTGCTCCCGGAATTGTAACCACAACTCTGGTATCGTCGATCATCTTCACGTCCCAGGGATTGTTTTTAAATTCGATTCGGTCAACAAGCAAGCCCCGCTTGTTGAACAATTTCAAGCTGTTGGTATTCCAATCTGTTAAAATCATACAAGAACCCGCAACAAACGTGCAGCCAGTAAAACATGAACTCTGTGTGTCTTTCACGCTACTACCGTCATTTTTAGACTCGACAAATAAATCCCTTTTTGAAAAATCACGTTCGGTGGATTCTGACAAGAATCCTGGAAGTTTTGACTGTGTAGGTCTGGTAACGACTTTCCCAATGCTCGTCAGCCCCGCGAAAACTTCATTCACCCATGGATCAGGCTGAAATTCGTAGTCTAGCCGGGTGGCAGTGTTGAAATCACGACGCAGAATTTCTTCGTAAACTGGGCATTTATCTTGAACCTTCTTTTTCAAGTTTCTAAAGTCTTCAGAGCCGGGAACGCTCGACTGAAACAAAACAAATATATTTATTGTCATCTTATGTCTAGGATTTTAATTTCATTGTGATTGCTCTTGTTTGTTCGATTGATTGTCCTATTTATATGTAGGATCAAAAGTGTTGTTTGCGTCATTGGTGAGGTTTTGGTAAATTTTAACTCAGCTCTCTTGCGTCTGGTTAAATTCAAACTTCAGCGGTGATGCAGCTGTCCAGACAAGAACAAGCTTTAAAGTTATCATTCTTTATCTTAAATGCAGCATAAATATTGCACAAAGGACAATCATGCACACAATATATGCACATGTGCTACTGAAAATACATCGAACATCGTTAACAATTTATCCTATCATAAAGTTCACAAGACCAACAAACAGACTCCCAGAGAGTGTCATTGATAAATAATACAATACTATATTGTAAAAAAGAGACAAACTCTAATGATATACAATCTCTCACACTTTTTTAAATCTTTCAAGTGATACCTGAATATTTTAGCATTACTAGAAATCTCATCGATTGCGATTAACCTTAGTCTTGGGTCGCCATTTTTTAACTGCCAATTAAACTTATTACAAATCGAATAAAAATTCTGTATGCATGCAAAGGTCGTTGTTGTGATCGTCACTTTTAGTGAACAGTCCACATTCATGTGATGATAGAAACGCTATACCCGTTTACATGAATTAACAAGGTTTATTTAAAGAGCAATTATTCCAGTTAAGAGAACAAATAGCGGCTAGCAGACTTATTTCTTACACTTGGTAAATTAATCGATAGCCATATATTATATTTAAATGTCCCCTTTCAATCGGATCTGGCTGATTGAGGCAGCTATTTCATTATTCATAAGTATGTTAGCAATTTCAAAGCAATGTTCCGATTGTTATGCCTGAATAATCGTAATTGTTCAAAAGCTTTCAAGCAAGATCGTTGGTCAGAACGTATGACAATTATTGCTTATAATAAAATGTTTAAACTTACTTGTATTATTCTTAAATCAATAGACTAGAAATATTAGTCTCTGACGAAAACAGCCATAATGCTGGCGAACAATAAATGTATAGCGTTGGTAATAGTAAAATTTAATTATTCAAATGCCATTAAAGTGTCCAGATACTTAATTGACGTCACATTATATTGTCTGACAATGAGTATTTGCGGGCATTTATCGGTGTATGCAATAGAAAATATTGAACTGGAATCTTAACTCGAAACATGGTGTAATTAAACGTCGATGTCTCCACATATTGAATTGGGCATTCATGTTTTTTATAAAATGAGCAGGCTATCAACTTGTTCAGCTGACCAACGAAGGACTTGCATCGAACAGTTGAACATTTTAATCAAACATTAAATGGTCAATAATTTGATGAAAAATATTGCCAGTAAACTTTATTCAAATTAACCCAAAAGCGTGCTAGTGATGACTTTTCCATTCTAATAATTTAAGTGTGACTCTTTTTATATCTGAACCTAAGTACAAAAAAAATGTAATTCTTTTTGGGGAGTCAATTCCGCTTTTCTGTCATTTTCTAAGATGAACATCATTTTTTTGTGTTCCGGATTCCATTCATTGTGATTTGTAGCTTTGTCTATATTACACTTTATTACATTATAACAATCCATTTCATAGTTAAAACAGAGTTGAAGTAAAGACAGCGCCAACAATGTCGAAAAGAAAAATGTCAAAGTATTGACTTTCCATTTTCCATTAGACTATTGATTGAGTTAAATATGTATGATGCAATTAAGAATGTCTATGAACCATTATGATCAAGACGAAAGCAAACAGAATAAATGAACAGAGCAAATCGAATAGTTTCATAAAACACCAATCCTTTGAATCAAAGGCGCTCGCCTACTTATTACCGCTAGAGAAAACAAATGTTCCCGCGTGTTTTCATAATTTCTAAACTTTAAAGGTTTTAAATCATAACGGTTAACGATGAATTTATACTCTGAAACACCCATCAAGGTAGTTCTTATAATCCGTCGCTACCTTCTAAGATTCGAGGCTATAAAACACGGGAATTTGACATTTGTGTGCGTACAAAATGTATGGAACGGTATTATTATCAACTGATTTGTTAAATTAATTTTGTTTGAAAAGTAATTAAATCTATTCAATACATTACAATTTGATACAATTAATATATTTATTGACTATGTCATTTTTGAAGGTATTATTTAGAACTTGTCATTTATACTTATGCAAATTGGCATTACCATGAACTATCTTATATGTTACATGAAAAAGATTGTGACGTATTACGTGCATATGGAATCATAAAACATTTTATTTTAATTTACTTGATGATATTTTAAATACAATGTTGAGGTCTGAGCCTTGTGACTAATCTATACGTTTTACCAAGTACTATAGCATCCAGTATTAACGTGTTACGTTCATTCAATACATTTCCACATACTCCCCAATGTTTGTGAGACATGACAGTGGATGTATTATCCTCGGTAAAACGGGTCAACGAGAACAAGGGGCACATCGTGATGTTTCGATTAAGTTAAGAAGATCCCCGGAAAGTGGAATAGAATCTGATAAATAGATGCGGGAGATACGTGTGTAACCATCACAGAAAGGATGTGATCGCATGATTCACCTTTCTCTTAAATGCTCGGAAATGTCAATTACTAATGTAAAATTATATTTGTAATAATATACATTCATATAAATTTGATTTACACAACATTTGACAATAACTTACATCCAGTTGTCGCATACTTTCACTAGTTTCTGTTTGCACTTTCTTGCATCGTTTTATCTGATCATTGATAATCTTCAGCTGTTCTTCGTGAAGCTCATCTAACTGTGTCATAAATATTTTCTGCTTTGCGAGTAAGTCAGCAATTAGATCTTCTACAATGTCCATGAACTCATCCGTGATGTCCTCTTTGCTATCAACAAGTTGCTGTTTTAGATTGTTTCGTTCATCAATCATTGTCCCTTTTGCGAATACGAATAGAAATTGAAAACTTATTTACTGGTGGAACAAGGAAAACACATACTTAGAATATATTTTGTAAACGTTCGTCTTATACAACTAGATGTTTAGAAGAACCCAAATAAACATTATTTTAAAGTCGTATGCTTACAATACTTACAATCGATATACGCAAAGAAATGTTAGTATGCATACACAATTTATAATGCATGTTAAAAGTCCAACCGGTCGTCGACCGAGTATGTTAGAATATTTTCATCCAGTGTTATAAAATGCTATAAAATACAAGGCGGGCGTTTAGAAATTCGGCTCAGTTAAGATGTTTTTATTGAATTCATCAATAGCTTTGTTTACTGTATCTATACACCACAATGATATCACCTTGTCATATTACTTGAAAATAAATAAATTCGGAATAGAAATTTGAAGCAAGAGTTATATGAGTTCTTTTTCTACTTAAATAAGCGCTCCCTTTCAGACTGATTAAAAAGACACATTTTAACCATTTGATATTAATACGTTAAAACCTTAAAATGAGTATTTAACAAAAGACGGTAATTTAATAAGGTTGTAAACGAGCTCATTCCGCAAAAGTTGAAATCAATTCTGGGTGTAAATGGTTGGCTTTTGCATGCTAATTGAGAAAAGAATTTGGTCGTATATAACTCATACCGGCAAATGTGTCGATTCTCTTCAGCTGTGACTCTGTGTTACGCCTATCCTTTTCCATAGTTTGAGCTTCGGCCCACTCAAAAGCTGGTACAAGATATTCACAATTACCGTGTTCTTCTGCCGCTTCCTGAAAAATGGTTATTACGGCTTAAATACACATTATCCGTGTTCATTGATATTTAGTATTTTTACCAAAATAGTGTCGTACGTTACAAACATCTACCTTCATGTATATTTTCAAAAGTGCGCAACTGTGTTGCGACCCGTGTGAGTTTTCGTTGGACAACTTTTTAAAAACAAACCTCTCGATTACATTATTGAGTAGCTCTTGTTCATAACTTGTATTCGTGGGAAATCGAGTACATCCACGATGCAAATATTTGAAACTCCAACGATTTTGTTTTACACAATGATTATCAAAACATATGACATAAAGCAAATTACATACTGTCAACAATGATTGTAAAATAATGATATCTCAAATTCTAAATGCTTCCGTTACTAGTATACCATCTTGTGTTTGGCATTGGTATATTATACCGCTGTTAAAGGTAAAACAATTCAAAGAGTCTCAGAAGGCATCTTTTTAAGTAAATTAGGAAAAGATAGTAAAAACTTACTTCCTTCGAACACAGTTTCATATGCTCCACACAGTAATAATCATCTTCATTAGCATCACCAGCAGAAAATGTAGGTTTCGGTGACTTTTCACCAAAGCGACTTAAATCAGGGCTCTCGTCCGACACTGGCAGATCTAGGTCAGTTGACAGTCTTGAGTCGTCTGACTTACGGGAGAAGGCATTTAGACTACATGTTTCCGATATGTCTGAGGGTGTTCCATTGCCTAATGGACTATTCCTGTGTTGTGATACAGGTGTATTGGATGATGACTTTATTGATGTTCCATCCATTGCCTTATGATCGTTTCTTTTCCCACGAGATGCCTTATTATTGCTTGCGGTATTATCAGCGCGCTCTATCAATGAACTAGTATTGACTATTCCCTCGTTTCCATTCTTCGAATTCGATCCCAGTCTACTAACTTTCACATCTTGCATTTCAATGTTCATTCCCCCACCCACCGGACTAAGACTTCGCTTATGAATATCATCGTCATAGCCATTTCCCAGGAGTCCAGTGTTCACTTGTAGATTTCGCTTGGCTAAGCTAGCCGTCATATCTACAACCTGAATATTTAAGAAAGATTACGTTTTAAGTTAACAATATATAAATGTTCTGGACTTCTTGACAACTAGTATTCGTTTAAATTATAGGTGGTAATGATATGGTATTTTTTTACTTTTATTTAAAATATCGACTGTGTTAAACAAAACTGGCATGTTCGATAAAAGAATCTGTGATCATAGCAGTACGAATTGTGTATTATGTAATGTCAAACACGGAATTCACTGTTTTTAAGGAAACATAATTATATTGACTCATTTGTTTGAAAAAGGCCGTGCATTGCAAAAATGTATTGTGAAAATGAAAATATCTTTAAAAAGCTAGCGTGTTACACCTACGAAAGCTTTATAATAAAACAAAAATTGATACAGATTACATTTACCATCTTCGTTACCTTTTTGTAATTTACATATTAGACTGGTATATTTTAATTTATGTAGATTCGATAATCCGTAGAATTCTATGATTTTATAAATGTTTAAATGACATACAATTTGCAGTATCAATTTCAACTATTCATCTATAGTCGCACATTTCGTGATTTCGTCATTTCTGATATGTGTGATTATTTTCTGATATGTGTGATTATTTTCTGATATGTGTGATTATGATTTGCTTGTTTTCTGTCTCTGACCAATCATATATTATCATAATTATGAATTGCCTTCCTTTTTTTGTATGCTTTATACAGTCTTCATATGCCTCATTTTATTTAATATATTTTGTCATATTTTTGAGCTGTTATGTTACAATCTATACCTCACTTCTAGTTCAGATGTAAAGTCGCCTATATATGAATCAGTTTCTGTTTATTTGACGAGTTGTTCGTGAGGAAGTCTGTTCCAGATTGTACATTCTACTTAAAAATGTTTTTAATTAGACCAAAATTACGTTTATTGAGTTTGAAGCGCTAGTAAAAGCTTGATTGTCTATGTAATGTCATTGCTTATTAAAATGTTGTGACATCATATTTTTCATTTTATATTTCTTTGAAATCTTCGGAATAATAAAATAAATATCGGCGCTGCCTCGGTCAACATTATTTTTCTCGCACAGATAATTTTTAATAACGCCCTCTCACAAATGTGTTATTTATGTAATGTTTCTTCTCCGTTACAATTCGTTTTATCTATTTGTTCTGTATATACTTGTAATTATGTTGTCCTCGTGAGCCATAAGGCTTAATGGACTTGAATTTCAAAATAGAAAAAGATAAAAAATTAAATATGAAAAGAGTGCAATAAAGATAATATCTGTCAACATTTCAATTTGGACCTCTCGAATTTGCGAAGAAGCGCGAATGTCCGTAGATACTATGTCTTTGACAATATCGCAATTTCATGATAGAAACGGACAATCGATGAATGAGAATTAAACATAATCTTTTTTCTGTCTGTTGTATTATCCAACTTTTTATCGATTCACGTCTATTTATTAATAATATAAATACGCCAATGTAACCTAACTAATTCTTTTTTCATTAATGTTAATCAATAAAGAACAATTATGCATTTCAGTCGAAAAAATATGCAAATAAAGTCTACTAGGTATATTGTATTGTGTGAATGGCTGTTTATAATGTTGTTCATATGTGGAAACTGGTTTAATTGAATTAATTACATCAAGCAATATACATGTACTTTTCTCAAGGGTTTGACATTACAGAAATAGCAAGGATCAATCGACGACTTTTACAGTTTTAACGATGGAAGGAGACCACGATACCTAAGTAGAACCATAGACTTTCCGTAAACAAAATTGATAGTTTCCTCACATGTGATATTTGTGTGGCATCACTCACAGCGGTGAGGAATATCTCCCTGGCCAAATAATACTTATCCCCAAATGTTCTAACCCCAAACCTACCCAGTACAAAGTATCATACAAATCTGGAGAACAACATACTCTGTCTGTAGGGGGGGGGGGGGGGGGGGGTGGACTGTATCTGAAGGTCTATAGCAAAGCCATAGGGAATTGACATAAATAGCATTTCAAATTTTAGTGCCGGACTACCTTAGGAGATAAGAAACAATGACGTCGACGAACAATTGGTTTAAAGTTCAAGAACATCAACATAAATATTTTATTTTTATATTTTATTTTATAGGCATACATGTAAGTGCTTCGTTTAAAAATTTCCACATAATAATAAAGCATCCCCTATTTATTTTTTTTTTCTGTATTCTGAACTTCGTAATACATTTTTTATTACGATGAATATTTTCACCTAAAAAATAAACCAATTCTATCGTCTGATGATCACAACACTTCAAAGCGTATAACTTTATAACTTCATCATTTATTGAAGGTAACGTGGAGATTTCAGACACAAATGGCTTGTTATGATGTCATAGTTAGTCAGTTATGCATGAACAATTATAATAAGTTATCTCACCACGGACATAATACAGACTGTTGATTGGCTGAGCTTTGGTCTCACCTACTGACCTAATACTTTTTCGTCTTAGGTCAGTGGCAATTCATATCAAGTAAGTAATTATAATTTAAAAACGAAGAACAAAAATACATAAAGGTGAATACATTAATATATGAATGGAACCTGGTATGATAAACTCGTTACATGGGTTCTCACTGACCCGACACGGTCTAAAACAAGATCAGTAAATTAATATCGGGCTCGAAGCCATTTGACCCCGAATTACCACATACCGTTCATTTGTTATTATTAAAAAATACAAATAGCTTTATGCTGAATAGTTATCCCCATAATAATTAAATGTTTGTATGATTGTATGATATCATTTAAGGTAGTATGCGACCTTTCACCGACGTCATGGGTCAAAAATTGACTTTTCTCCGATTGTTCTGAAATTTTGCACAATTGTAGTATAGCATGTTCTTCGATTTTTGTTCGTTTTATTTTTTCTGTTTTCCGACCCGTTTCCTAGCAACGGCACGATGAATATCAGCGGTGTAAAACCGACATTTTACATGCAAAATTGGTTCAAACATACCGCTATTGTAATTTCAGATACATCAACGTCAAGCTCTCTTTCTGCGGAAGAAGCTCATATAAGTTTTAATGGGGTTTTGCCGTCGTTGTTTTCCTGGAAGAACTTTAAGCACTAAATATACGTCCGTTTTTTCACCCGTAATTTTGTTCCCCAACTATATTTCAGTGTACTTTTGGTAAACGGAAGTAGATTCAATCAACTAATGAACCGCATGTTGATATTGTGGAGATGTTAACAAGCTATTATAAAATAATATCTATTGATGATGTCACAAAGACTTGCTATTTAATAATGTAACTGCTGTACCCTTCAATTTAATATGATTCATGTATCCATGTCATGAAATTCAGATAGCTTCAAACTGTCAAACACCACAGCAAATACAATGGATGCACAAGGCAACTGATAGCAAATATGTTGAATACGCATACATAAGCCTTATTCTTTAGCCTATGCTGAATGACAAATATAATTTGGAATAATCTACAATTGTAGTTTTGCATTAAGTAGTTAATTATATACTTTATTACAATGTTCTAGTGGTAAGATTTAGGTATGGATACACATAATATATTATAGAGTTGCAACCAAACAAGGCAACAAGAAAACTAAATCAGTATCCTTTGTTCACATCCACGTACATTTTGGTTAATCATTTCTTACTTCCTATGACTTTGCGTCTGACAAGGAGATTGATCAAATATGCAAACATTTGTTGTGCTATTTGGCTTACTAAATGATAATAAATCTTCCCAGTATTGATTGAATTATAACGACCCCTGCGACATCTATGGTAATTTCATAGCCACAGAGTTGGGATAAGATACAGGAAAATCGGGCATTAATATTCCCTACTCTTTTCAAATAGTTTTCCTGGTTCTTTATCGTGTCCGAGGTGATGTTCCGCTACACGCCTCACCCATTTTGATTTTCTAGACGTAGTATAACTTGACTCGGACACTGAAAAACTGAACTCATGATCTTCCGTTAAGTAATCAAGCGCGTTATTGGGCCACTCGATCACCGATCATCTCTCTCATACTGACACGTATGTATAAATTTGTTTCGCAATTTACAAATGAATGATAAAATATGCAGTCTCATGGTGATACGAATATTGAAGTTAGAAAATATACATTCGTACATGAAAAGAAATATATTATGCAAAGGTACATACCATGACCATAATTCGATGAGCATGGATGAGATTATTGCGATTTATATTAGGATAGGAAGATATTTGTTATAAGTATGATATCATGATGATTATCAAGAAAAATGTTAAGTCAGATAATGAATTTTGAATGGCTGAACAATGCAGTCTTAGATCAATTATGTTCCCAGCTCGAGGAAAAGCGAAATTTTGGTAGTTGGACCGCTCCAAGGTGAAACCCCGGAAAATTGTCTTTTGTCCATCAGGTTACATTATAAGTATGTTCCTATGTGTTTTGTGATTTTCTGCTTTGAGTGGGGCGGGGGACTGACACAAGGGAATTTGACATTTTTTAATGTTGATGTCTACCCCCCCTACCCCCCCCCCCCCCCTAGAGACAACCATATTCGTCTATTTCAACTACCCTAGTCCTTACTTGTTGTATCAGTTTCCCACCTGTCGGAAATGGTCTTCTGTCTAAAGTCCCGTGTATGCCCGTCTCTACAGTTCCATTAGGTAAAGGTTTTGTCTTTTGTTCTTGTTTTTTTTCTGAAAATCTTTTTTTATCTTTATTCATTCTAAACATTGCCCTTTATTTAAATTACAGAAATAATTGTTTAAAAATTAAATGCTGTTATATGAAGCATTAAGTTTGTTTAAGTCAATCTGTCAGCAAAGTCTACTATTCATTATGTATTGGACTTGATTGTTATATTTAAGTTTTTGTTAATTTAATTTCTATGAATTTATCAATTGTATATATATATGGAAAGGAATGAGAAACCCTTTAAAATCGTCAACAGGAAGACATAATAACACGTGGAAGGTTAGATATTAATAACTTACGAGTGATATTCACACAATGTAAAAAACTGCTTTTAGGCAAGATACAATAGACAAGCAGGCTAAACAATGAGATAAAATAGGCGAACCCATTACTCATTGATAAAATTCCCTAACTATTTAACGTTGCTTTTGGTCCAACAATAAACAATAAGTTTCATTTTAAAGGTAGATGAATAATGCCACCAATATCAACAAAAGAAAAGAGAAATTTATTGTGAGAGTTTCAGGTTTATATTTGTTTTATTTTTTAACTGATTGAAATATGGACGTTATACACTGAACAAAACTTGTAACCCTTAACTTTATGAAATGCCATTTATTGGCACTTGCTCAAAAGGCCACAGCTCAAGATACAGATTTTGAAATATCTAAACGCGTAAACTATATGTCGTTTGTTCTGATGTACCCAAGAGAAACGGATAGTATACTTAATCAAAGTACTGAGAGTACAATCCATGCTTAAAAAATAAAGGCCTGTCCCTGTCGAGAACTTGATGAACAGGTCATGAAATATTCATGAGCTTATTTATGAATGATTCATGATTTTATTCATGACTCACGAATTGGACACTTGGTGATGAAGTTCATGAACAAAAGTTCAAGAACTGATTCAGGACTTCATGCATTTTTCAAAAACTGATGATGTTCATGAACATTTCATGAAGCTTCATGAATTGTTCATGGACTTCAGTTGATGAACTTCATGAATGTTATGTTCATGAACTGTTGATGAATTATTTTCATGAACCTTTGATGAACTTTTATGAACTATTAATGAAACTTCATGAACTGTTTATGAACAACATCAGTTCATGAACAAATTCCCAACAGTCATGTCATACAGTGAGAAATTACTAGCTACTGCACATTTTGAAAAACCATACAAATTCAGTGCCTTCAGTGCTTTGATCTGTATACAGCGAACCCTTTTAAATTATTATACTTGTAAGTTTTACAGTTTAAATTGCCAAAATATTACCCATGCTTTCAAAATCCTGCAATATATGTATATCACCTAAAAACTGGCACCAAAACTGCATTTCAAAATAATGGGTGGGGGTATAAGTTTTGTACACAATATAAATATATTCCTCAGTAGATAATAGATAAATTAAAACCTGGAAGAGGGCGAATGTACAATACAATACAATATCATTATTTGCATAAATCACTCCTACAATGATTACAGCAATACAAGAGAACAAATCAAACAAATGACGAGAATTAGATAAATGCCAAGAGACTAAAAAATAGTAATTTGATATAATTTTTTATTGAGAAAAATATATATTTAGCTAAATTTAACTACTTTCTTGGATATTGAGGATATATATATATATATTATAATACCAATAAATCAAGTTTGTTTAATGTTGACCGACTACAAAAATAAGGTTTTAAATACAAAAATGTATGTTATGCGGATCGAAACATAAATATGGTAATATGCAATGAAAGAATGACAATTTCTGATAATTATTATACCGACAATAATATTGAAAGTGATGAAGATATAGACGATGCAGACGTTGGTGTTCAAGTCGACTTTGATAAGGACGGCTTTCGCGATGATGATGTTGGTGGTATGATGATAATGACGATGTTGATAGGGACGATGTTGGTTATGACGATGTTGATAATGTCGATGTTGATAATGGCGATGTTACTGATGGAGATGTTGATAATGACGATGTTAGTGATGACTATGTTGACAACGAGGATGTTGATAATGAGGATGTTGATAATGACGATGTTAATAATGACGATGTTGATAATGACGATGTTAATAATGACGATATTGATAATGACAATGCTGATAATGACGATGTTAATAATGACAATGTTGCTAATGACGATGTTGGTGATGGAGTTGTTGATAATGACGATGTTGATAATGACGGTGTTGATAATGGCGATGTTGGTGATGACGGATTTGTCAATTACGGCTTTGGTGATGAGAGCAATTATCTTTTTAGTACGGTAGATATCGAGATAACGTTAAACCATTGTCGGTGAAATATTAGTCAGTGGTTCATTTCCGTAACGGTATCAGTAAATAGAGTGTACCATTTATACTTGTTCATTCTCATTATTCGAATACCAAGTATCGATTTTAATTTAGGTATTAAATGTTGTAAAACAATTAAATTGTTTTGATTGGACGCAAGTGTGTGTGTATTCCAGTTTTTTAAATCCTCTTTCAAAATGGTCGCAGCGGTATGATCTCGTCTGGCTAATTGTAATTTCCCTCTTCCAGCTTCTCTTTCTAACTATTCAATCTATATCTATTGACATATTGGAAACTTTTGTACATACTTGCTGTTTCTGGCAACCCGAGTTGATTGATTTTGGTTTAACCGAGCGATGGGTTTCATAAAATGCCGGCTTGTTCTATTATGACGTTAATTAGCTATCGTTGAAACCAAATGTCAAAGGTCTAAACAATTGTTCGAAATGTGTTCTTTTGAACATATTAAATCCAATCGATCCATAGAGGTATGTACATGGAGAATTCAATGAAAAATAAAGTCGTTTTGAACCTAGGTAACTCAGTTCGTTGTTGTTACTAAGGATTCGATTTGCTTGTGATGTGGCAACCATGTCTTTGCGTACAAAAACATGACGATGCACATACATAATTTATATACATTTTTTTCATGTTTTTTTTTTCATCCTGAATGTTTATACCGGTACTATATAACGTGTGACCATTTTTTAAATCTAAAATCTAAATCCAATAAGAAATATCGGAAGAATACACGAATTAATTTACGAATACTCAGTTGACTACCACAGCGAAACATCGGTATTCGGACCTCACTTGGAATCTAAAGTAACGGTAATATTACCGGAGCGTTTTCTCTCAATTAAATACATTTGCTGTTTCCAGTTTTTTGTGGGGATTTTACAGACACACAACAACAAAAAATTAATACACGAAAAAAAAAACCAACACGAAGAAAACCGAATGCACAATTTCTATACCATGAATTCACAATTAAACAACTAGCAAAGTCGGAACTATTTTAGGAAATATTTGATTTTACATAAGTTTAAGTTTATTGGTATTATCAGTATATAATGCCTCTGACCATTTACCATTTATTTACATGTCAATATGGTCAACACAACAGTATACATAGAAAAAATTAATATATACATACTTCTCAATACATACAATTAACATACATTTGCATTTTTGAAAATTAACGCAAGCACACATATTTGACATATAGGGAAAACGAATAGCCAAAATTCAAATTCAAGGGCAGATAACTCAAAAAACAAATTCGTCAACCCCCATTTTTTCGCTTAAAATGGTTTTGCTATCATATGCTATGATCATGCAAAGTTTTAAAAAGATCTATGAAGGAGTTTTATATTTTTCCTAAATGTCTAAGTGCGAAAAACCCGAAACTGTAAAAATAAGGAGATTTTTTTAGGAATATGATGAATAATGATATAATTTCCATTTATGGTAAGCAATTAAACTGGTTCCCGTTCCATGTTGCAGTGCACAAAAAAGGCTTTGTACACACAAGTCAATGGGAACCAGTTTAGGTAAGCAATGTACATTTAATTAATACAAATATTACTCTGATGTATCGAGCCTCTTATATTCAATTTTGCCTATATTATACAAGCACCGAGTTGATGTCAAGTTCTTATTGTTATATCATTTCCTCTATCGCTATTAGATTATCCAATAAATGTCATTAATATTCAGATAATTTTTCCACCTGCTTTAATTAAATCATGTTTAGTATTCAACAATGCACCAAACAATTTATTTCTGATGTCTGATATGGCGAATAATATAATATGATCCTGTTTCGTCATATTTCCTGATTTACAATTTATAAAACACAATACATACAAACCTGAAACATCATTTAAATATTTAAATACATTTTTGCTTACCTTTATTTCCATGTCAGGTATTATATCTCATGCAATTGGAATGATTAATTACTATAACTCTGTTCTGGTGTTATAGCGTTATAAAATGAGCCGATATGAAATATCAAACTTGTTTATTATAAGGAAGAATCAATTAAGTAAACATAAGTCTACGTCACGTCATTGATTTTATCTAGAAAAGGAAAACATTAACCGTATCCATAAGCCGCGGAGAGTTCTTAGATTCCAGTATAGATCAGAAACAGTATTTCAAGGTAGTGTATTGATTTGAACTAACGCATTTAAATTCAGATAAATTATCTGAGGATATTTTTTACGTATTTCTGTATATTAACGATAAATGTTTCATATCACAAATGGAGTATTTGTAACCAAGAAGCAAATTGCGTTTTTGCTCTTAAGTAACATATTCAATAGAATAATATAAGACCAGTAAAGAATTATTGTACTTATAATATGATAAATTATTAAAGTTTGTTAATGACATGGAACCCGATAAAAATTGCACGATTCTTTTTAAGATGACAAGTCATCCGAAGTTCTCCGGAGAATAAAACAGCATCATTTGTATGCATTAGGTAATTATCCATGTACAGGTTCGAGTCATTCACATTGATGTTAAGCGTATTCAACATACAATATGAACATACAGTGAATATTTTTCAGTGGATTTTACGCCGTTTTTCAATACATTTTCAGTTCTATACGGTCTAACTTACCCTTCCACAAGGATACCAAAACTTCTCCATACATGAAGGATTATTGACATTTTGGTGAAATCTTCATAGAAGGGTATGTTCCCCGCTACTAAGATTCGAACCAGGATTGTCGGGTTACAGGCCCGGAGCACTGGCCACAGAACATAAGCCGCGTACTACCGGCATAGATGTAATGATGTACAATGGGTACAAACAACTCAATAATCTTACAGACCACATCATGATAAAAACACCTTCACACCCCAACCATTCATTTTGGACCAAGTTTTGAATATTTGAACAATTCATTCTCATAATGAGACACAGGTTCAGGGTGATCTAAAGATCGAGGTTGAATAAAACATTTAATTAATTATTATTTCTACTAATACTTGTTTTTCTCTCTATGCGGGCGCTCACGGTACCAACAGTGAATTTTCGTACTGCAGGGAACGGCAGACAGGCGCGGGCCGATCTGGAAGCAGTGGCTGATCGGCCGCCGCCGCGTATTTATGAATGTCTTTATCTAAATATTAATGACATTTTATTGCATAATTTCAAAGCGATAGAAATAATTATAAAAAGAACTTGACATCAACTCGGTGCTTATATAATATTAATAAAACATAAGGGGCACAAGTAAAGTATATAAAAAATGGCAGTTTTTTTTTTATATTTGAACATGTATGAGTTAAATTGAGACGCGATCTGAAGCTAAACTGTATTGACCTCAATGGTCCAGTTGTTATGGTATCTGATGAGCAACTACTAGCCTGTCACCGCCTTGTGTTTGAATCCCACAAGTGGTAAAACATTTAACATCTGAAGCTGCGAAAGTCGGAGGTTTTATCCAGGGAACATTCTCTTTCCTGAGGCCTTCCTCCAACAAGCTAAAATAGTCGCCAAAATGGCATTGACAGCTAATTGCTGTGTTAAATCACAGTTGGAAATGACAAAATGCACCTGGACTTTAGTTATACATGGATGAAAGGATATAGTTTGATGACAATGAAGTTGGCAGTCTAGCAGCATGAAGTTGGCAACCTAGCAGCCTAGCTGTAAAACCAAATATAAACAAACAAAACATTGATATTTACATTCGTGTTAACAAAATGTTGATTAATTCGTAACATTGATATAATTGGTTGATTCCATGTGACATCAATAGTATAGCTAACAAAATGTTGTTTGATATCTAAAACACGTTAATAATGGTAGAGTTAGTATTTTATAGATATACAATATTGACAGTATCGATTAAAAGTAATATGATGTTTGTTCATGTATAATTAATTTTAACACAATGTTGACTGGTGTCTGTCACAGGTTAAATATGGTAACAATGATTTGATCTGTCCGACATTGATTTTGTTGTACAATTTGTATTTCGATATATTACGGTTTCAGGGTAATATAACGTTCATGATTTCAAAACAAAATATCGAATATTATGTATAAGTATGTCCTCATTGTGAACAAATTTGACAGTATGTGATTATTCAAAAATCTACTTCCATGATTAGTCAAATTAAATGCAGACGCTAACATGTCTTAAAACATACAGCACAGGACACTGCGTAAAATTAACGTCTATGCACCCAATGGCGGCTTGACTTAACACCGTACGGGCGGACCGACACACGAACAGACAAGGCGATCACTACATGTTCACGATGCATTTAATGCCGGGTCATAAAAGTTTTAACAAGAAAAACTATAACTAGACGAATTACAAGAAGCGTACTGGTTTATGTTTTTGTATGCAGTTGCTTTTTTCATAAAGGATATTGAGTGTATTGACTGTATATTTTATTCTATCCTCAATTTATATGGAGAGTATAACATATTTACATGATATGAGTGATACACATATTTTGACAATCAAGAGTGTTTGACAAACGCATGAATCCACACATATAGTTCACTAGCACTTTCCGATATTATGCCAAAATAACAACTTATCTATGTCAACATCACAGAACAATGCCTGCATGATTTACTTACCTATCAACTATTAACAAAAGAGCAGACAAAAAGATTCAGTCATCACCATTAGCCAATCAAATGGCCAGGATTACCCAAACTAGTAATAGACACTATACCATATACCCACAAACAACTAGAATAAACTTGTACCCATGACTAAAATTCGTTCCAAAAAAATACTTCGGCAACTACATAATAGCTGAAAATTATTTGTGCCTTGCCGTTCTGTTCAATTGATTGAACTGAACTTAGCTTTATTAAGCTCGATTGAACAATATAGTTGAATGACACGGTGATAGAATGTATACATATTTGTAAGTCTTGAAAAGAAGTTTCAAAACATTTTTTTCAACAATTTCTATCAATTTATCACTTGACGGAAGAAGATTTGTTAAGCAAAGTTGACATATCAAGTTCTTCTGGTACCATTGTTTTTCAGCGTTTTTAGCAATATTCATGGGTACCTTTTGTTTTATTGTGATGTATACTATATTGCTTCTTTTAAATTTACAACTACAACTACTTGTAGTTGCCTCTTATCAATGATACGGTGTTGACCACTGGTCTTTTTAAGTAGATAATAAAATAAGATTACATTTTGTTACAAGACACATATATGTTTGTTTTCAGTGTTGTGTATTAATTTGATTTATACTTGTCAGCCCCTTACATTGATATAACTCAATATATATATAGTTTGTGGTTAATTCTTTTATAAATGACAAATTAAATTAAACAAACAGATAATTTGTACTTCATGTGATACTTTTTATGAGCCAGTGGCGACTTTTCCACCTTTAACAGCAGCGAAAGATTCCAGGCCACAGTTTTACAAAAGTGTTTTTACTCATACTCAACTTATTTATCAAGTCCATAGTTTCTCTGTTTTATTGTATGCAATTCAGAATGTGGTATTAAGATGGTATAATAACAGCTTCCAACAATTTCAACCCAGCTATAATCTTTTGATATGGCATAGTTAAATTAAAACTAATTTGAGTCTGTTATTGGGAATTTGATTTTTGACTGAAATGAAAATAGAGTTTTGAGACTTAATTTGTCCATCAGACCAAAAATATTTCAAGCTGGCATGTTTAACATGTTCTTAGTATTTAAGAAAACAAATAGCAACATTTCCGGTCAAAGACACAAGATTTTTAGACAGAAAAAACACTTGAATGAATTATTGAGATTCTACTTAGTTTTGTGCCGTGTGAACACCTGTACTTGATATATATTTATATACCAAATGTTACTTCCATGAACACGGATACGCAGTATATAGCGTCCAGCAAATATGACAAGTCATGATTTTGAATAAATTAAAATGTGGGTGTCAAAAGGTAGAAAAAAGACACTTCTAAAATTATAGTAATCTACCTACCTGTATCCAAAAAAAACAACCAACGAATGTTTAGTTAAATCTATAACTATCACAGACACGCAGAAATGAATAAATATAATTCTCAAACGATATGTTTATTTTTTCTCCGCCTTTCAGAGATCATTCTAGCTTAAACATCGCCTTCTTTTAGAATACATTAAACACAAGCCGTCCTTATACAATATCGTCCGTAATAGCATTGTCATGGTTAAATATGAATTATTAAACTGTTTGTAAATATCGATATTCAGTATCAAGCTTTCGTTGTCGACATCATGAAGAATTCAGGGAATATCGTGTGTTTCAAATCAGGATGTATCGATCGGCCAATCGCAAAGCCGGCTTCTACCAAGCAGAACCTATAAAAGCAATCATTGATCAAGTATTAGGACTGAGACAACAGAAAATGATGGGCGAAGTTGCCTTAAAAGTGTATTATGCTAAGTCAACAACGGGGGATCTACCTTTATAGATAAATGACAATGGTTATATTCCAACGTATTATATTGACATCAACACGATGAAATCAATACAACAATTCACAAATCAATCGAAACTAAACAATGATGATGTTGATATAAACATTCACAGCAATTTAAATTTACGAACGGCTACGATAAAAATCTTCTATTTTCATACTATAGTGGGTTTTTGTTCCTAAAGTCTGTTGTTTACTTTAAATTGGAATGGTAGCTTACAGACTGACATAATCAAAGAAGAAAACTATTGACTAAGGCGACATGTAATCTAAGGCATGTGTAGAATTATTATACTGGATAAGATACGGAAAGCCAGGACTAAAAGTGTATCATTATCTTATGATATAATTTTATGTCATGTCATTCATTAAATACCCAAAGTCCTGACCCAAGCACCACAAGTAGTGTGAATTCTGATATACATCATGTAATAATGATCTGAATGCTCTACATGTCTTTGATAATTTATCTAATTATTCCACAGAGCGTAATTATTTTAATAAGTTGTATCTATTTTTATCATATCATATTTACACTGTATTGTTATTTCCAAATCTAGTTTACATTGAATTAATAACATTCAGTATGGTTATAGCTCGATCATGAGTGTTGAGCCGTGATGAAATTATTCAAAATGGTCCACTAAGACAAATAGGGGATGCCGTAATACGGAACCAATCCTTTCATTCTTAGAGTGGCCGTCCTTACAACATCGCAGACAGTACTTTGACTTAGCCCTTCTGTATAGAGTCATTAATGGTCTCGTCGCTGTCCCTGTCACATATATTCCAACCCCTGATATTATTCGTTCAATCAGACAAAGTAAGACTCTAAAACTCCTTCAACCACAAACTGAACGTTTATCAATACTCGTTTTTTTTCCCAGAACTATACCACCCTGGAACACGCTGCCCACCTCAGTCGTAGCTGCCTCAAGCCTGGATGCATCTAACACAGCAGCCCAGTCGCTCCGACTACACAAGCCCTAGGACAAACGACGTACACTGTAAAGTGTATATAAGTTGGCCCAGCTGTTTTATTCATGTTTGATGCACATCGCACTCTACCATGCACATATTTTAACCTTCTTCAGTAAATGTCCACAGTGGCGATTAGGAGTAAACTGAAGTTGAAGTCAGCATAAATGCTGCTAAAGGAGGTAATCGTTGCTATGCAATCACATAGTTCAAGAGTCGAGCGGAGTTAATCTCCCCTTGCTGTAAGAAATTGTTAAAGCCTAGTCGGCTAGAAAATTATCAGCAGAAGGTATGGCGGTTTATCTAGATAACTGTATGCCTCGTAGCAACTGCTTGACTAAACATGTTATACCTGTCATCTTTGACCTTTTTTTCGTGGAAGGAATTGGAAGAAAACCGTTTGAGGAACGGCCACATGAACGGAAGTCAAGCTTTCCTCGCATACAGTCAAATGCAAATTCAAATCTTTATTACGCGAAAAGCCCTCCCGGATTATAACGACAAAAAATTAAATACTCCATATGTATCATATATGATATTCAAAGTAATGTGTGAAGATGCCATACATAGACAGTTCACCTCATATTCTGGCGTAGCTTTAACACAACTACGGATCGTTCAGACTGATATTTAAATCGCAACACAGAAATCAAAAAAGCATAAAAAGTAAAAAAAAGCATAAAAAGTCATGGTTACCACATTGGAGCGGTCTGTACACATCACATTATTTGAGTTTAAATCGATCCATCAACCTAGTCTTTCTTGCCTTTTTTCAGTAGTGAGTTGATCAAGAGGAACAATCGGTTTTTCTGATTGCAAACCAAAGACCAAAGAAAGCTAATTAGATAAAATAAGTGTGAATGAATGAGTTGTTGCTGATAAAGAGTATAAAATGCAAACAAACAATATTTTACCAAATTTCAATTGTAAATGTTTTCCATGTTTGTTTTCAATTTCGAACACAGTCCTCAACTTACATATTGTAGAATTTCTTTCATGTTTGTTATGGATATTGTGTAGTTCATATAGTACTGTGTGTAATATAAACACACATGTAGTAAAGTTTTACAATGTGAAAGTTTTTGAATTCATAATTGAAATCAAATATGGAAACACATTTGTAACTGAAGTTTATTATGCACCCCTTCAATGACATATTGAAGTAATTGTTGGACTTGATAGTTAAAATTAATTATAACACGTTATTCGGACGAATGACATTAAATTAGTTCAGGTAAGCAAAAATATCAGGTGACTCTGATGGACCACCTTAAGGTCGCTGACTTCAAATCAGTGTAAACTCTCACTTCTAGAAGATCGTGAGTTTGAACCCATGTCTCTTTATGTGAGAAAAGCAGGAAGTTGCTTACGGAGGATGGGAGCCTAGTACTTGTTCTTCCCAGGAACGATGGTTAGGTGAACTATCCACCTCATATAACTAACTGTTAAAAAGGGGCGTAATACCCAATGAAACAAACAAACAAAAAATAAACAGACTCGACGTGAAGTATAACTCATAAAAAACCTATCAATGTGTTTTAACATAACTCCTTGTTAATTAGTCTGACACTGTATTAACTCGAGTTACTGCTCAACGATCAGCGGTCTTGAAGAAGTTAGGCTTGTATTAGGTGAATGATTAATTCAAAAACCGGGCCTGGTGATGTTTTAATTTACAGCTATTCATTTTTTAACATAATAAATGGAGTTAAAGAGATTGGGTCAAATAACCACAAATGCACAATTTTAAAGATGAATTAGTACCTGGGTTTTTATGCCTAGATTAACAAAATATGGATGTAATGAAAGATTTCTACGTGAAACGACAAAATGAAAAAAGGGAACTTCAGAAAGCCAGCTGTATTTTTATCTCGGACGATATTTGCAACACATGTCGTATCGTTAGTGTTTGCGTATTTGTAGATTACCATTTCTTGTATTTATTCATCGACACACAAAGTTACATAGTCCGAACAGACAGTTTGATTCTGGTGTTAGGGAGTAGCCTAACATGATATTTCAATAGTTTGTCCCTCAGTTCTAACTGTTATTTCGCCTGTATATCACTTAGTAGTTCATGTAGTTGCTGGTCTAAATTAGGTAGGTCTATTGTTGTTATGTAAGTGCTTAATTGTTTAATTATGGGGCAAAAAATAACAGTAGAAAAATGATATACATGTCTTAATGTAGCTGTTTTTTGCTTTCTCTTGAATGTTCATAGGGTATGAACTGGAATAGAGTCCCAGGCCCTTTATGATAAAAACTATATTCAAATTCTAGCTTTGTTTCCACTATCTAATGTATTTCATGTTATGACAATTAAGCTAAAATGAAACCCAATTACATGAAGAATGAAAAATACAATAAGAAATCAATACATAACTTTGATTTTCATTACTCTGCAAATCCTATGGTCAGTGATATTGTACTATTTGGCACTTCTAAATTTAACTATTCACATTATTTATCATACTCATACATAAACAAATACAAAATTACCAATGCTAACAAATTAAAAATACACTGTATCTATCTTCCAAAAGTCTTCAAACTTAATAAAAACTCATTTTGGTCATTCGTGTAATTGTTTATAGTAGATTAATATTATTTTTCTCTTCTTTATCCACTATCCCATGTCACTGTTGGTACATAGGCACTCTCTCAACACCACCTTAACATCAGCTTCCTAAACACTTTGAATTGTCCTTTGTACAGCTTCAGCTACAATATAATTAATCAATAAATTGATAACACAGTATTTAAAAACATACAATAAGCACAATTCATTTCCTTTAACTAATGCAATTAGCCAAATAGTTCCTATTTCATGTACATAAATAGGTCCAAATTAAATCATACTGCTGTAATAGGAGGAAAATAATGTACCAAATGCGAGGGCTCAAACCCGCAACCTTCTGCTTGCAAGTCAGATGCTCTACCGACTGAGCTAATCGGGCTGGTGAATATCCCATCCAATTCATCAAAACAATGTATCACACCGCCACATTCCTCCTTCCTTTTTTATTCAAAATTATTAATTTAAATTAATTGCGACAAACACAGGTTCTTTCGACTAAACCAGCCTTTGCTTCACACTAGCTCTAGAATTTCGAGGCTAGTCTCATAGTAACGGCATCAAATGTAATAGGAAGAGGAAAATAATGTACCCGATGCATGGCTCGAACCCGCGACCTCTTGCTTGCAAGTCAGATGCTCTGCCAACTAAGCTGATCGGGCTGGTAAATACTAGTATCCCAGCCAATTTACAAAATACAATATATCACACCGCAACTATTAAAATTGAATTCATGTCTTGAATATCTAATTGTTGTATACAAGATATATATATATATGTGATAATAATTACATTTTAACTTACAATGAATGCTACTAGTATATTGCCAACTTGCAACATAGCCATTGTATATTCCGACACACTCTCTGGGGACTAACTGCTAAATACAAGTGTATGCCATGCTGTGCCTTTGGTATCCTTCCCTGATAGTTGACCTGTAAAATATAAAATCAAATTCAAAAACAACATATTCATTAATTGTATTTCAAACATATACCTTATAACAATCTATGGTATCTTGTCATACTAAAAAATTAACAACATTAACAGAACAATGACATGATTTATACTTGTATACTCCTATCGGAGTCTATAGGTATATTTCCATCAATATATTTCAAAATATTATTTAATTAGAACTTTCTATAATAATTCTTTATGCATTCATTATTTATACAGAATAAATTAGTAGATGAGCAGTTGAAAGTTTAATGTCTAATTGATATAAATTTACCATACAAGCCCCACATACCTGTCATTTTATAAAAGTTGTAATTCCTTGAATCCTCTAAGTGCTTAATTTTCTCCAATCAATCATGTTTAATATATTATTTAGCAACTTAGTGCACTTTCTGTACTTTAAAAACCAATTCTGCTTCATCTTTTTTATACTGTAGTTGTGAAAATCTGCTGGTCTGGAGCTAAAACAGAAGACAAATGGAAATAAGAGTAATTTTACACAATGATTTACAAATAGTTTTAAATTTAATTATTAGACTGAGTACATACTGGTCATTGGTCTTTGGTGTAAATAAACCATTATGGTAAAACAATGAAATCAAATGAATAACATAAAATTCCTTGAATGTAGATATTCTCCATAAACATGAAATTAGTAATAAGAGCAATTTTCTTTTGTTATAGACAGTCGCGAAAACATATGACAATAAAGCAACAAGCTAAAATAAGTTCCCAAGATAATTACTTTACTGTCAATATCCACCCGCTGTAGTTGATGTACGCCTTTTAAAGTAATTTTCCAAACTCAGTGACATGTTTCTTGCAACTAAAACTTGTTCTTTTTATGAAATCTATCCGACCTCCTGCTGACACTAGTTTAAGAAATTCAAATATTGCGGTCAGCACTAAATGACTAATGCAGGCGGTTGACCTAGATACTTAAATCTTGTTACAAGTTATCTAAGATAAGCCAAGATAATATATTTCAAAATGTAAATGAATACTTACATTATAATGCAAAATTAACGTTTTGCTTCTTCACTACTTTCATTTGCCTCATTGATTATGTAAAACAGTTAACTCATTAATGACAAAATACAGTCGTCTATGTTGATACATTTATCGGCCCTACGTCAATCCGACATCTACTCGACATTGAGATTTTAACAAATATAAAGAGTCAGATTCATCGTGTTTATCATTTATATTTTACATATCCATGTCTACAGAATAGGTTCGAACTTGAATAAGTTAACACCAAGTGTAATACACACTTTTTGAAAAATCCACCTACGTCGGCCCAATGTCGCATAAACGTTGGCAAATGTAGCCAATATTCCGCTCTTTAGCCGACGTCGGGCCGACGTAGTGATGCTGGCTTGGTTAAAGCCCCATTAGCTTTTTGCTGTAGAAAAATATATGCAAAAACATTTAATTGCTGATATCATCCCAAGATAATTATTACCGACGAAACAAGCCCTTTTTCATCTGAAAACACTCATTTCACTGTGATTTTGCTTTTGTAAACTTGAAATATATAGGGCGCGTCAAGTCACTTTACTACGTGTGCATAGCATGACAATGATATTGAAAAAAAATACGATAGTGGTTTCGGAAACAGTTTTTCTTGCTATGAGTATGCACGAGAGGAAAACACACCGGATTCCTCTGTTATAGAACAAACAGAAACTATTAGGACCAATACATTTATAAGCTTATGGGACTTTAAAAGTTTTGTATCATATCATATTTGCACTCCCCTGATTACCAACACAAATTGGAAATGGCTATGTTTAGGTTAGAGTGCATATTTGGGTGTTCCTCTAAATAAGAAAGCTAAAAGGAGCGACAGCATACTAACCGTCTAAGTGCTTCACATATACACTTAGTCGATCCTCGAAACTAAGAAGCTAGAACGCCAGTCTTATATTCTAATACGATATGAAGGTCAAGCGTTTAAAAAATCCTTGTCACTGATTGGATAAGAAAGTGGAGCGAACACTAGGTCTGATATTATACAAAGTTAGACGTTTTTATGTGAGAAATAACGGTATTGAAGTTATACTGCAGAATACATGATAGTTAAACAATGACAATACCATTGACTAGAATTTGTATGATGTAAAAAGCTATGTAGTGTTTGTATCTGCTCATAAAAATGTTCTGTTTCATGATGTGATTGTTGATATACAAACGGAAGTGAAAGAACCAAATGTGCCCCAAAATCAACTTGAAAGTATTTATGAAACATTCCAATAAAGAGACCATTGTTACTCAATGTCGGGAAAGGGCCTAAGTTCTATGATAGATACATTTTAGTTGCAAAATCTTTTATTTGGGGTATTATATGTGTACTATTGTCGTTCATAACGTATCTGCCAAAGTCTACTCATACTAATAAACAAATATTATAAAATAATATCGTGAGACTATAGTCATTCCTTTCGTTGTTGTGAGTTTATTTAACGATGTGTGTAGACAATTTGGATAAAGTCATTAAGCATTAATAGAACATCATTTATTCTTCAAATACAGAATTAAGAAAAAAAACACAGAAAAAACAGAAACGAGCCGTAAAACATTTGAACGGATTATAAATGTCATTTTGATTGTATAACAAATCATCAAATGGCGTGAACTGTAAACTATTAAGTTTAAATGCGTAGATTAAAGCAGAAATTAAAATTTTGACATATGTCTTGTTTATCTTTTTATCTAAATTGTCTACAATAAATATCAATCAGACATCGTTTATTACACCGAATTAGATACTAATGATACCTTTGAACAATTTAAATGATGCTTTAATTATAAATTCGTATTATTGAAGACATAAATTGGAGTCTTGTGGCTGTGCTGCAACCCTATGTTGAGAATTTATCTAATTTTACAAACTCCATCAAACTATATATATAGTAACAGAGCACCATCTTGATAAACTGTTTTTTTCCAGTACATGGGTGTCACTTAGTTATAGCGTGTCGAAGCGCACGGTAAACAATAGCGGAATAAAAATAACACATATCTTTGTGTTACCCACAACGTAAGCTATGTGTTATTTATTTTATTACCCCAAACTTTTTTCAAGAAGATACTTAAAAAATTTACTATCACCTATGTGACAGTAAAAAATACTGAAAAAAATACTGTTACCTATGTGACAGTTAAAAATACTGTTAGAAATTTACTATTACCCTGTGACAGTAAAAATACTGTTAACAATTTACTATCACCCAGTGACAGTAAAAAAATGTTCAGTCACGTGGTACCATGAATGTAACAGTAAAAATGTTACCTGTTTGCCTATGGGAAATTAACATTACGAAATAAGTGAGGGGTAATAATATAATATATCATAACTTGTTTGACCGAAATATAGACATTTAAATTTTTTTCACACCATATCTCTGTAATTGGCCTAGCACCAAAATCTAAAAGCTTATGTCTTTAAAGTTTTATAAAGTTGTAAATAATATTGCGACGCATATATTATTGGCTTTTAGTGACAGATTTAGTGATAATATTAATTATGACACAGCGACATTTGTTTACGTGCATCGTTAAAATCGACTGATGTTGCTTGCAAATGATTCTGCATTGTCAATCATTTCAATGCCTTGTGTGAACATTACAACACACTAACTTGCAAAAGCTTGTGAAACTCATTCATAAGCAGAAATTGGTCTATATTTAAAAGATGAATAAGACAATGGATTCCCTTAATAATTACCTTCATGCAATACATTTCCACAGCGCTACCAAATAAGGATGTAGGTCAACCAAGATTGCACTTAGTCTAATAGATAATATAACATATTTGTTCATAAACGTAGCAGTTATTTGTGGTACGCTCGGCTTTTTTGTTGCTTTTGACCTTTCTTGTTATCCATTTTAACTTTATTTGCATGTATCATATAATCATCATTCAAAATCAGACTCATTCGACTTAATCTACGCAGTATGATGAAAGGAACATGTTCGACGATTAATCAAAATGGTGAAATAAATGCATATTAAATGACATAACAATTGTAAAACGTGGAATAATATCTTATTAATATCAGGCGAACAATTATTGCGGTGTGGCTAATTATCGTGTTTTGAATATTTTATCTGTTTATTGTTATCATTTAATTAATACAAATTCAAAACACTGACCTGTCTAATCTGTCACTAAGAAATGTTTGATTCAATATATGCATGTTACGAATGTACGATTTTACCCTGAAAGGCACCTTCTTCCGCCCAAATTGTCATGAAAGCAATTCCTGTATAATTATATACTAGCATTAACTGTTACAAGTAAAAATATGTATTAAATATATTTAGTAGAGTAACATCATTCATTCTACAGTGATTCGATAGTTTACCAGCGATTTCGAGTAACTTTCGTATTTCATAGTGTTCCAAAATGGGTTGAATTATGTTCAATTGGTGCCAATGCAAATGTTGTCCCGTGCTGTTAGGTTTGGCACGAAGGCTCGCCGCCGGCTCGAAATCATGGTATTGTACTCGGTGTTCGTGATTTATACCCGAGCAGAAATAATGTTTAATCTAAACTCTTCAAACATCGCAAATCTTTCCAAAAACAATTTTCAAATTTCGCCGCTACTATGCGTATAAAAAACATCCAGGTAAATTATGAGTCGCCATCTTTTCGACTGACTGAAGTCACGGTATCCGAGATAGACACGCAAATAAGCGTGTGCCTCAGCTCTCTTGGTGGAAACAGAGTATCTATGTCTACGAATAGTTACCTATTTCATAAATATCTGACAACATTATACCATTTAAAGGCCTATTAGCTTTTTGAATTTAGTTAAACAGAACAATAGATAAAATCATAGTAAAATATAAGAAATACATTTAATTTGCTCTGAAACAATTTTTACACAATGCCTTCCTTCAGCCACACCTTGTCATCAGATGCTTTTTCTTAAGTTTGGCAATATCTTTGAGAAAAATATTGTGCGACAGTTCTTCATAATTTAAAACGAATATTTCAGGGTGTTTCTATTGCAAGTAAAAGTCAGTTTCACTGATAAGACATCTATGTTAAATGAGACCTACTTTAATTCTAACATTCAAAACGCTAATGGGACATTAATGCAACCAAAGACCTTTTCTATACGAAAGAAAAAGTGCATAGTTTTAGAATAAGTGAAGCTAACATAGCATAAAATGAAAATATACACATACACAATAGATTAAGTGATAGTCGTATTCACAAACTATTCAGGGTAGACAATGTTGACCGCTAATTAAAGTTGAGAAATTAGTACTATGATGAAATAATGCTATACATGTAGTTCTATTCTTATGCAATACAATTATGTCGGAATCATCTGCTCATTGAGCCGAAAATAGACGGACTCTAATACAAACTATTTATGACTTGAACAAAAGGTAGAGGCACCTGTTCCTTATACAGATATTGACGTTCAAACATAATTTAAATAAATAATAACTTTCAACCATACAACGTTTTGAAATGTTGGACCCAGGTCAGTTATGTTTAACTTTAAACAGGGTATCCCAAAAGAAAGGTAACACTTTCATACATGTTTAATGTCACTTTAAATTGCAGATGAATACATACTATTAATATAATTGCAGATGAATACATACTATTAATATAATTGCAGATGAATACCTAATATTAATATAATTGCAGATGAATACATACTATTAATATAATTGCAGATGAATACATACTATTAATATAATTGCAGATGAATACATACTATTAATATAATTGCAGATGAATACATAATATTATTATAATTGCAGATGAATACATACTATTAATATAATTGCAGATGAATACATACTATTAATATAATTGCAGATGAATACATACTATTAATATAATTGCAGATGAATACATACTATTAATATAATTGCAGATGAATACATAATATTAATATAATTGCAGATGAATACATACTATTAATATAATTGCAGATGAATACATAAAATTAATATAATTGCAGATGAATACATACTATTAATATAATTGCAGATGAATACATAATATTAATATAATTGCAGATGAATACATAATATTAACATAATACGTATACACAGTGAGAAACTCGCCGGTGCAATGTTGTGCCATGTTATAATTGGACAATTCATCTTTAAAGATACGGTGTCTTTCAGTCATTGAAACAAATCAAATGCAATGAAAAGAAAGTCCAACAAAGACATGTGTATTTTAAGCGATAGAAAATTTCATCGTGTGTGTATGATTAGTAAAGAGGATGAAGTCATCAAAACAAAAACGGCATTAATTACTGAAACGACGTCAAGGATGAAAATGCATTTTTTTCAAATTTGTATTAAATTTCAAATTCTGAAGATATTTATAAGGTTCTCTTACACAAATAAACTTACATCTTTGATCTACACATATACACATACAATATGTATTAATCTGCAATTTAAAGGGACATTAAAGTTGTATGAAAGTGTTACCTTTATTTTGGGACACACTGTATCATAAAGGGGGAGGGGTAATATTAGTGACTAGTACTCTCCCTTTTATATGCTTATATAGCAGTTTTAATTTTACTTTTACAAATGCCAAAGTTACAAAATAAAGAAAGAAGTACGTGGTGAATGATCTATACATGATCAAGTAGTATATTCAATGAAAAGATCAATAATTTAAAGTCCCATTAGCTTTTTGCTATAAAAAATATATGCATAAAGCAAACAATTGCTGATATTATCCCAATATAATTATTACCGACGAAACAAGCCCTATTTCTTCTAAAAACACTATAGTCTTATTTCTTTTTTTTGTTTTTCATAAAATTTATTTGCATTATTTTACAATTTTAACATTAACCTGCTTCTCTAAATAAAATAAAACGTATCACAGAAGAGAAAATATAACACATGATGGTGGTATGTTATGAAGCAGGCAGCCCTATTTAAACACAATCTTGACTGAGAACACTAAATCCAGGAATATTACTATAGTCTTACATTGACACTGCATCCAAAAAGGAAAATTTAACAATGCCTTAGTGGATAAACAAAATACTGTTGAATCCTAATTTTAAACGAGAAGCAGATTTTACAATAAGTAGGTTAGTATTATTGGAGTTCCAGAAATATTACTATAAAGTAATCAAAATTCTAAGGATAAAATATTTGGAAATGTTACTGAAAGGTACTTGAAGTACGCACGAAGAAGAACATTTTGAAAGCGAAACTCCAATAATAACTATGATATATGGTATTTGAGTACATAGTATTACAGTACACGTGTTGATACGTGTAAGACAATAAGTAACATATAATAGTTAGAGTTTGTAAATGAGATAAACACTAGACGTGTGTGGTTTGCCTTAGTGGCTTAACAAATACACAAGATGGTAAGACATACTTTTTCAATTTAGATAAAATTTCTGTAATAATCCAGTATTTATAACAATATGCAAAAGATGAATGAGATGTATAAATGATTCTCAATACTGCGATTACAGGAAATGATGAATGATGCATGAAATGAATGAAACATGAGTGAAATGAGGCAATGTCTCCAGACTGAAGTTACATATATACATAAATAAGAGTGAAATGACACATTTAATGTAATACAATAAATACGAATTTTCAAACAAGATGAAATCTATAGTGATTACACAGAAAATGAATGAACCACAGTCTTCTGTTCCGTTTCCAGGACGACAGCCTACTGACTCCAGCTAGTCATCATCCTGAAAACAGAAAGAAGAAACAAAACAACAGCAGCATTACAATACATAATAGAGCTAAAGGTTAAACTTTTTAACATATATTTCAGTAATTAATTCTAGGCCAAAATCTTGTTTTTCGCCCCAAGCGCATAGTCCATACTGACTCCAACAATTTATAAACTTAACAGGAGATATTCGTTCTATATCAACTAATAATCTAAATCTTAGCAATGAGAGGAATTTATTAATGACCCCTATTTTGGATACTTTAATGTGTTCATATTTAAGGTCAGTCCTAACAGACCAAATGACAAATCTGGAAATGGACAAAATTACTAAGACTGGGAATAAAATACATTGTTCAATCTTAGGTAAATCTAAGAATACGAAATATTTTTCTGAGAAATTTAAGTTGTTATTTAATTAGATACTTGCTTTCACAAATGTAAAACGACTCTGTTTAATGGTAATAAATAGGAACATTCCAAGAACAAGTGAGATTTCGTTTCAATATTCTCACAAAAATAGCACTTCTTTAGTTTCGAAATACCCTTTAGGAATAAATAATAATTAACGTACACGACATCATGTACAAGTCTGTAACAAATATCTTTGTGCGCAGGATCAATCATTCTAGAAAAAATGTTTTGGAAAACATTATTGAAATTTACTTGAGAAAAGAGGCGTAAACACTTTGGTTCGTAATTCTCTGTATCAAGTAAGACGGTGTAAAAACATTTTGTAGGTAGATCAATACCAAAAACAAAATTTGTATCAACTTTCTTAATTTCTGACAAGGCTTGTTAGCAATGTTGGTAATAGTAAAGAACAAAATCAATACAGTGAGAAAAGTTATTACATGAAAACGACGAATTAAATTGTCTTAAATTTAAACCTATCCAATATTTCGCAAAATGACACCAAATTGCATTATGTCCAGCTACTAATTTCTGTAAATGAGTCTTATTTCATTGTGACTTTTGCTTTTGTAAACTTGAAATATGTAGAGCGCGTGACGTCACTAAATACGACGTGTGCATTTATAAGTTGATTGCGGGAAACACAGCTGTTCTATAAATAGTATTTAATTCAATTATATTGAAATACAATACGATATTGGTTTTGGAAACATCTTTTCTTGCTATTAAGTATGTACGTGAGGAAACACATCGGATTCCTCTGTTATAGGACTAACAGAAACTGTTACGACCGATACATTTATATGCTAATGGGACTTTAATGGTTAGAATTGATTGCTTGTATTAAGGTCTAGCGATCTGTAATCCTTAAAATGTCATCATATGAAATATTGAAACGATTGCGGTGAAAGAAAGGTGCAGTGTTAGGTGACGCAGATATTGATGTTACCACAATAGATATTGCTGTTCCCTGGCTCGCTCCATACTTTGATTTTTGTAGCCTTAATTCTTTGTCGTTAAATGTACAGTAACGTACTAGGATATGCTGATTAAGTCCGCTTTTTCCGTTGGATATAATTAATTCATGAGCAAGATTTGAAACATATATATTATGTAACATGTACAGCATGAAGTATATAAGCACCTTGTGTGTGAATCGCCATTACTATAATGTTTTTTGACATCTGCTAAATAGCCGAACACATGCCTTATGTAATAGATGTACAAGCCAAACAAAATATTGTCAACAGGTCACGCATCTGATTGCATGAGAACATCACGGCAGTTAGGTGGTGTGGCAACTTTCATAGATCAAGGGAATACACTAAATAAAAACACAAGAGCCCTAGGGTACACCCGAAAGGACCCTGTCTGGGTCTGAACACTCATCATTGGGACCTGTATAAAAGGAAAGATTCAATCAATTTGTTGGTTGACCCTCTAATTCCATAGTAATTGAATTTATGAGTAAGCCGTCTATGGGGTACCTTATCGAAAACCTTAGCAAAATCCATGATGATAACATCCGTCTGTCTGTGACCTTTGCTTGAAGCCCTATCCATGTTTGACAGAAGTTCGTGGACATTTTGAACAAGCTGAGTTTCATATGACTTGTGAATACGAAAATCATGCTGTGATTCCACCACAATTTTGTGAATATCCGCATGCTTCATGATGTTTCTGACTATAATATGTTCTAAGGAATTACAACCTATATAAGTAAGGGAAACTGGCTCATTATTAGAAGGGTCATATGTTTCACCCTTTTTTTATGTTGGTGCAACATGTGCAAGGCGCTAATCATTAGGCACACATCCTTTAAGACGAGACCTGTTGAAATTGTGGAAATATTAGGGCTTAGTTCTTTCTTGCATTCACGGAGTATGCGTGCACTGATACAATCTGGGCCAGAAGCCTTGTGGACCTTCCATCTACACCACTTGGATCTGTGCGGATCCCACTCATATCTGGGTAGGGGCTTGGACTCTTAAAATGTATGGGCTCATCGGGTTCGCTTGTAAAAACAGACTGAAATTGATTGCTGAAGATATTTGCTTTAACCTTGGTGTCTGAATGAAGAATGTCATTATCACGGTGGGATGTGATACTGGATGATTCTTTTTCCGGCTTTTAATGAATGACCAAAAGTTCTTATTTTTTGTTTTGGATGCTTTGTTACTGTCCTCCCCCTCTGCCGTATCTGAAATTATCCTAGATATATACAATGTACTTCCAATAAGCATTTTTTTATGGACTTTTCGACAGAAACTCGGAATTTCTTATATTTAAGCACCACTTCGGTGTTGCTAGAGTGACGGTCCTTAGTATACAACTTCTCCCTTTTATGGATAGGCCTCTTGATAGGTTTTTCAATCCAGGGATAGCCATAGTATGTTTTGGACATCTTAGAGGGGATGAATTTATTGGTTGCATGGAGAAATTCGTTTTGGAAATCATTTTTTGAGTTCATTCACTGACTTAGTGCTGGAATGTAAAGTGAATTTTTGACGAAATATTCTTAGATGGTTGGCTAGTCCATTCATATCAGCTTTACTGAATCAAATAACAAAGGAATGGCGTCGATGGAGTAATTTAAGTAATGTAGAATTTGACACCGTACATAGTTCTTTTTCCACGTACATTTTGAATACTGATTGATACAGAAAGGATTTCTCCATTTACACAATGCATAATTTGTCAAAATATGTACATCTCGCATGAATTTATCGTGAAATGGCAAACCCCATAGAATGCCCTTCAAAGAGTGTTGAAAGGTAAACAGAGAGAGAGAATGAGGAGGTATCGTTACTCGGGCCTGAAACTAGTCCAGGAGCGTGGAGAAAAATAAAGGTAGGTCGGGTTTCCAGGAGCAAAAATGTTTGTTTTGTCTTATTATCATTGACGTTTCTTTTACGTTTTCTGTATCATTGCATATTACTACATACTCTTGTTTCATCTATCCATGCCTCTTGTATACTTGTGACAGTTGTTGCGCTGGTACTTCATGGTCTGTTTTACTGGTACTTCATGGTCTGTTTTACTTAGTAAATCTCTTCGAGTGGGTTGTTTTACATTTTTACTTCAAGACCGATAGAAAGTCACTGCTTTGTGAAATAAATCTTTGTAACCAAACATGTTTATATTCTAATCATCACCGTCATAATCAATGTCATTATATGGCTCATCATGTTTGTTTTTATTATCTACCCTTGTCAGGTAGTAGTTAGTCATACTTCATGAACTATTAATGAAGTTAGCAAAAATTGTTCGAGAAAATAATATTTTTTATGAATTCCTCTCAAAAGGGCATGATCGCAATCATTAAGAATACAAAAGCAGTACAAGCTATTGTCAGTTTAAAAGCTCTACTGAGCTTATGTGATCTTCTTGTATCTTGCCGACAATAAAATAAAACTAGAGACGAACAAACAAATCTGAACTTTATACTAGTCTTCCTTGTTTAAACTGCTAGATAACTCAAAAACGGGATCCATGATCACAGATGTTTTTCGCTTAACATGTTTCCGTTATCATTCAAAGTTTACATAAATTCTATCATACCTATGTCTATGTGAAAACTGTAGCAGACGTCCTTAAACTAGTCTTCTTAGTTTAAAATGCAATACCGGCGATACAACACATGCTAATACGACCAAACAGAGCTGAACTTTATACTAGTCTTCCTTGTTTAAAATACTAGGCGGATTGTTAAAACATCAAAATTTATCCACGAAGGTTTACGAGTGTTTTGTGTTATGTGGTAATTAGCTTTTCTTCTTCGAATTCATAAACCCCGTAAAATTTATTTTTCATGGTCGCGATCAATTTAAATGTTGATAAATCTGATGAAGTATCTCTCTCTCTGTATGTAAATGACTTTGTTCATTCATGGGAACGTTATGCAACATGCATGCAATGTATTCATTCATGTTTCTGACATCGGTCGTGTTCACTATACTAGTATATTATATACAACTTGTTCCCTAGGCGGATGCGGGCTGATACAGATTTTTTCCATCAATTAATATAAGTGTGCATGTGTGTCGTTCTAAATGCTGGTGGAAAACTTTGGTACTTGAGACATCATGATGATGCAGGCTGAATTTTAAAATTGACACTAAATAGACTGATTGATTTGAACTGAGACTTGTTAGGAATCAGTAATAGGCATCAAAGTATATTTTTCTTTCATTTACATATACAAGACATCGTCGGCTTATTTCTGCAAATCCCAATGTCATTTTTCCATTTTGAGAAAATCGCATTTGAAGGCTGGCGTAACTAAAGCGTTATAAGTTTGAGTAATTTGGATTTACCCTATTTAGTGGGGGTGGGGGTGGGTCATAACAGATAATTGTGATCAATGTAAATGGCTAATCGAGACAAAAGCAATGGTACCAAAATCCCAATATCTCCAAAACTTGAGTCACGGAGTTGTAGAATTAGCCGACGAAGTGTTGCAAAAGGTAGCTAAAGTCGAATATGAATTATATGACATTTGTTATAAGCCACTGCTTGACGAACCATGGTTTTGCAAGTTCGAAAAAAAACCCAGAAAAATGTCCTTTGAATGTCCATGAAGATTTCACGGTGACATCAGGAAACGATATCAAGTATGTAACTACTGACACGATTGTCAAAATACAAATTTCAGACAGAAATAATAAAACATGCACATTGCATTATCATAACAATTTAATGTAATATCCATCAATTTTCATACAATTCAAATGTCATATCCATTTTCATAAGATTTATTTTTATTAATCATCAATGGCCAAAACAATGGTATTAAGAATTCATCTTTTAGTACACAATAATAAACTATTTATCAATTTCAGTAAATAAAGAAAATATAGTACTCATACAATAATCATTCATATACATACATTTGTGTTTATTGCACTATCAAATTGTTTAAACTTTCCAAACATCTAAAGGAGACACGAATGGTGTTCTTTGTTTAAGTTCTAAGTAGGCGGAGTAACTAAAACATTGTTCTTTTTTCCACATAGTCGACAATAAATTGTGGTGTATTTTCCCTAAAAATATTACTGCGTGGTAAAAATGACATTTTTTGATAAATGTTACACCACTGTCATTCATAACTCAGGATGTTTTTGTTTGCTTGTTCGCTTAATACATTAAAGCAATCACATGTTATGTTTGGGGATGTACAGATTGTCAGCCACTTTTTGAAATTTTCTATCGACTTTCTCTCTCTCTCTCTCTCTCTCTCGTGCGCGCGCGCTCTGTCGTTATCTCATTGTTTTTCCCGCCATCTCTATCACACCCTTCTCTCTTCCTCATAAACAACAAAGACAAGAACATTATAATATAGACTATAAATAAATAGAACATTATGCACTAAAACAAAAAAAATAATAATAAGAGATAAATAAATATATTCATAGACGTACATCTTCTGTCAAATCTGTGAATAAAAGGCGCCAGATATAGAGAGAAACTATAGTGTTCAAGAACTGTTAGTTTTCATTTAGAGATGTGTTAGTTTGTTGTATTAAACTGGTATAACAATTACTCGTTATAGGTGCGGTGTCTTTTATTCACAGAAGACCATTAACACAGGTATCACGCCTATCCTTTGGTTCAAAATTATAAAATACAATGAAAAAAGCATTTCCAATATGATTCGTACACATATATGTCAGCAAAGTCCCTGATGTATCAGAATTGAGAATATTGGATGTTAAGTCAGTCGGGAAGTCTAAGGCCGTATCTGAATGTGACCAAGCTTCGATTTGACGACGCAAGCTTAGCAGTCACGCAAGACCTGTTTGAACTCAACAGCGATTTGTAGAAGTAGGGCAGCACGTTTGGCCAGAAATACCGGAAGGGATTTGTAGATAAGTTACTCATTCATAGCTATCCACGATTGTCAAAATATAGCGACCAATATGGTTTTGAATGATAGGTGGTCGTGCTCTGTATATATTTGTACTTTCGTCAATCGAAATATATTGGACTAACTTTGCGACCCATGTCCAGATAAGAGCAATTAGTAGTATCATTATCAGATTAGAACAAGAGCAAGTAGTTCATGTATCGTCATACTCGGTGTTGCATTATTGCAACATTCCGTGACATTATCAACAACCAACGAAATAAGTAAAAACATGAATGGTTGGTGACAATCATTCACGCACGTGAATGAAGTAATATTTTGAAATAAGGAGATTTAGATAACGATATGAAAAAAGTAAAGACCCTAAAGTGACAACTCGCGATCCAGTGCTTGTCGCAAGACTTCTTTGATCCCTTGCGAATTCAACCAGAAGCCGGTCGTAACTAGATTGCATGGTGTCATGCACCTTAGCTTGACTGATTGGATAGTGTAGTCAGTTATTTTACTGAAATACTGATAGTCTGATACATGTTCTTTTTATTTGAAATATGGTTTTATTAGTATAGTTGATCAAGTTAAAGAAGCACTCTTAGAATATCAGTGACCAGGATTTCTAATTTCATTTCGGTCCAAGTTCAAAATGTGCAAATTCATTTTTGATTCGTGAAACCTTTTAGGACGCCCATTTTCTTGTATAACTTTTCAACTGAACCGAACACACTGCTGTTATCACTATCGCTTTCATAAATGTACGTCTTTCCAGTCAGACTTCTCCTTATGTTCAGTACTGTAACATTCTTGTTCTTTCTTCTTTTATTTTTAACACTAGTTTCATTAATTTGCGACAAGATTGGTGGATTCCAATGATGTCTAAAGCTCCCTACCATTATATACGTTATGTTCTTTTCATACCATATATATTGATTCAATTTTTCATAGTCTGTGTTGTTCTTACTTTTCAGAGTGTCATAAATGTTATTGTTTTTAGTTCCTGAGTCGAAACTCCTTAACATCGAGTTATAGGTATTTGAATTCGAAATATTTCCCTCGATGGTTTTGTTCTTGACAGGGTCTGTAGAATTCACATCTATAATTGTTACATATTTATTATCATTACTTCTACGACAATAGTCATATGTTGCATACGTTCTACTGCTAGAACTTAACCACGTGTTCGGTATATATCTACCTCTCATGTGTAACGGCCATGTGTTCTTGAGTGGTTCATCACCGTCGATGAGTTTTTCTACATCCAAAGACCAGGATTTCGAGGTTCCCTTTTCTCCAAATTTACGCACACTATCTACTAATGGTGTTGAACTGTCAATTGATGACAATGAAGACGACCCTGCATATTTTGAACTATTATCTAATTTTCCTAAACTTCTGTAAGTGTCACCGGACGAAATTGTATTTATACCATTATCATCTGTATGCCAACTATTCTTAGTAATACTGTCTCGACATAGTTCCCTGAGTTTTAACTTTTTCGGTTTGCAACACTTGAACCCTGGAGACAACGTTGTGAAACCAGTATACAGAGGCAAAAATAACAATGTAACTAACATCACTAGCACCAACATGGCTCTTTCTAGAAACAACATAACAAGAATACCCGTTATCAAAGCAAATAATGAATAACCCCACAAGTGTTTAAAACTTGACACGAAAGGATTTGATATTTTGAACTCCTCTTCAACCGCACGTTGTGGTACCCACTTTACGTTAACTGAAATGTTAGCATACAAAGCCCTCCAAATACGGACACATCCTACGAGTGCCTCAGGTGTGAATTGCAACATCGACGCCAACGTCTCCAATAAAACATATTTGTAATTATCACGATTACATGTCGCAAACTTTGGAAATATTAGAACACTAAACATAACTATTATAATAGATGCGTATCTATACCTTAAATGAACATTTATATGAAGTAATATATATAGTAACAGAGCTGGCTTCATGAGCATTTGTCGTAATGCGGAATGGGCTATGTATGATGTGAGAAAATCTAGTTTTGATTCTGTTCGTACTTTCGTTTTGTTGAATTTAGACTTTTGTAATTGTTTTTGAATCCACCTCATTGGTTTTCCGAAAGCATGTTTCCAAAAATATATCGCTAAAATCAGCTCTCCTCTGTTCCATCTTCTTTCTCGTATGTTCCATGTGACATAATTGTGACTTGGTGCTTCGAGCAAATAAGTGCTGCCGGCGTACAATGGGCGGAGAAGCGCTGCTTCAAACGTGTCATGGCTCAAAACATCCACAGGTACCCTTTCGATTAAATTATCCTTTGAACCAATAACGAAGTCAATGTACAATCGGTTTTTAATTAGACCCTTTCCAAAGAATGAAGATTGATTGAATAATGCTGTTAACGCGTTTGTCATCGGTTCATAAATGGCCTGACGCATAGATTCAAGATGCATGAACATAGTATCATCTGGTGCGCAATGAAGTTTAATTGATGGTTGAATGATGCCTCTTTCAGGATAGGCAGCGGCAATTTGCATCAGATCATACACGCCACCTCTGGGAAGACCAGTATCGGCGTCTAATACTAAAGTATAATCAAACTTCCTGTCAAGAATATTTGAAACATCTTCACTAGAATGAAATAGCGGTTCGCCTCGTTCTCTTGCTGATCTTCCATACCACTCAGGATCACAATACGAATAAGCTTCAAATTCTCCTTCAGAGAGTAACATCAGATCTTGATACTGGCCACATTTCCTAAGTACCCGACTATATCGGTGTACAACCATAAATTCACGCGCGTACCTATCGCATATATCTTCTAAATATTCGGATATGAAAGTATCTCTATCTACATCCACATACATTGCCCATACATTATGAAGATGGATAGGATCAACAAGATCGTATTCACCTTTCGCAAATGCTAGTCCTTCTCTATATAGATCATCATACAATATAGCACGATATGTGTCTCTTATTTGAAGTTCGTATTCCTTGAGGTCTTCATCAGTTGTAGCGCTTACCAATACAGCAGAAACATTTGGGCTTAAATTTCCCACGTATGCCATATACATTGTCTCTATACATTCTAGAATATCGTCTTTACTCGTTGCTAAGAGATTGTAATTTAAAATCACCGTTAATCGGTCACAAACTGCACGCTTTGAGTTTCGCCGTTCGCCACCAACTACAAGAGTTGCAATAGTTTGTACAGGGAATTCTAAAACTGAACCCTGTAAAACACCTAATACAATGACTATAACAATTCCATTGACTGTGTCTGTCCTTGTCCAGTCTACGTTTATGATATTCAGCACAATGCATACCAATGCTATGGATATCCAGCATGAGAAATATAGAAATACCTTCGTAGTTTTACGCATTCTGAATTAGTTTCTGTCTCTTTGAGATACGTTAACTTCATTTCACTCTTGTTCCTCACAATGTAAATCTCCTTTAGGCATGTCTTGTGGTCACCAGTGTTCAGTTAGCAGACTTCAATCAATTAGTGATTACCTGAAATGGAATAAAAAGGTAAATATAACAATTGCATGGTTTTCTGGTTTTATAAAATCATCTTTCATTCTGACTCCTCCTTCGCTGTTCATGGACCATTCAACATCTTCGAATTATTGAAACGCAAAACAAATTTGCAGTGTGGTTGGAAAAAAGTGTAACATGGTTAGGTTAAATGAATGGACTACGAACATCAATTGTTTATGATGGATAGAATTCGCTAGACAAGAAGACTAGAATTCCAGCATAAATTACGATTTTAACATAAATTAATAGAAACAAACTTTGAAACTGTTTTGTTTTATGTTATAATGAATGACTTAAAAAGAAAAAGGTAGAGCATTGTAGCAATTCGTTATACGAAACATAAGTAAACATCTATGTTTCGATTACAGCGAATTTATGGTCAGTAAACAAAACAATTAAAACGTGATTCTTGTAAGCGTCAGATGCAGATTTCTAACGCGTTGGTATTCGAACATATTTTCTTAATGATGAATCATCTTTAACGTAATGATTGACAATCAAATCAAATATAGTATACCTTGATTAAAGCCCCATTAGCTTTTTGGGTGTTAAAATTAAAGTAGGTCTTATATTACCTAGAAAGATGTCTTATCAGTGAAACTGACTTTTATTTACAATAAAAACATTCCGAAATTTCCTTATTTGGTCACAAAGTACGTACAGAAATGTTGCACAATATTTTTTTCAATGATATTGCAAAAAACCCACAACATTTCACGAGATGTGGCCAAAGAAAGGTACATGTAAATATTGTTTTAGAGCAAATTAGATATATTTCTTCTAGTTTACTATCATTTTGATCTACTGCTATGTATTACTAAATTCAAAAAGCTTATGGGTCTTTAATAATTGTTGTCGAGTGATATAATCGGAGAATGACACATGCAAAATAGAGAAAGCCCATGAATCAACTAAATTGTCAAATTTTCCTCAATTAAAGATTTTATTGTAATGGCAGTCATTTTTATGTTATTTATTGAGTCGTTTCATGTCAGAAAATTTGTCTGTTTTCCTGAGAAGTCAATAAAAGTATCTGACGCATAAAGTAAAGAATTAATCAGTTGATGTTCTATTAAGATCCATTTATAAAAAAATTTTTTTTTTTGAAATTCAAGTTCATTAGGCATTGTAGCCCATGAGGACAACATATTTACAAGTATTATTTATAAAGAACATATAAATAAAAATAAAATGAATAGTGAAGAAGATAGAGAAAAAAGTAATAACATAACAGCTCCACTGTTTACAAAGCATATAAAAATACAAAGCATATGCAAATTCTATAAATTCTACAAAAATGAAGAATAATGATAATTATAATAATGCATGATTGGTCTTAGTCAGATTTCAAACACAAATGTTTAATATAATAATAACACATAAGAAAATAATCAAAAACTTTGCGACATCACACAGACAGGAAACCATATGGTTACATATACCTAGTAAGTATTAATTATCTTCTGTTAGAAATGAGTTCCATTAGCTATAGATGAATAGTTTAAATAGATATTGCATTGTCATTTAATTTAAACATTCATGTAAAGGTATAAAATTAGCGACAATATGTATTCAGTCTAGATTATATATCAGTTATGCATACATTCTAATTCTCCAGTCTCATATAATACAATGTTTACTCGTGTACAGCTGGTTAGGCTGCACTTGTGCGTTCTATAATGTCAAATGTTCGATCGTTTTGATTTTAGCAGCCTAACCATCGTTCCTGAAAAGAACCATTACTAGACTCCCATCCTCCGTAAATAACTGCCTACTTTCTCACATAAAGAGACCGGTCGGTTACAGCTGGGCTAGAACCCACGAGCCTCTATCTGCGAGATGTTACGGAGATATGAAGTCAGCGACCTTAACCATCTGACCACGGCTCCAGGCGGGTCCGAGGGACTCTGAAGCAACTTTAAATAAAGAGTACATGTAATAAACTGCGGTGAGAAAATTGCACTAAGTCTTGACAGATTTATACTGATTAAGAAAAGATAATTACCATGACAATGCTATTAAAAGTTCATCTATTACAAGTTTATTTTTTTGCTGGAATTTAAACATTTTCCATGATATTCACAAACTAAAATTCTGAAAGAATTTTATAAATCATTTGAATGGTATTTTTTATGTGGGAAAATATACCTGTTCAATCACAGTGAGGTATAAACTAATACATTGAATTTGTTAAAAATGTTAGCATTCCTAAAATGCTCGTCTGTCATTTTTTTATTAAGAAATCTTCGTAAAGAAAAGGCTCTCGATCCATTTACTTTACAAGCCACCGTTATTTGGGTGATATATTGCTGACTATGTTAAATTCAGAAGTAGTTTTTGAGGTCACCGTTTGTTCGCTTGTATATTTAGCAATACCTTAATGACTTTAGCACGTTTACTATTCTGCATGATATTCAATTCATTTGTGAGTTCAACTGCGTCAGCTGTTTTAAGTATAAGTTTTAATATTTAAACTCAATTGTTCTAATTGTGCTTAGTAAAAACTCCTTATAAAACGTGGAAGACATAAATATCCCATACATGTATATCACATTGTTTTTCATGAATCGGTGCATAACAGCATTGCAAATGATTAAAAAGTTAATTCAGAACTGTAGAGCTCTGTGAATTCAGCCTCTGGACAGCACTTTAACTTTGACTAGAAGCATTCCTCATCAGTTTATTTTTATAACAGAAAAAAGTATTTTTAAGTAATTGAAAGGCTACTGTATTGAGTTTCTGTATATTTCATAATGTTCTGTTTGTAGAATCACTTACTGATTCTGACTTATACTGACTGGTACTACGTACTTCAGCATACTTTATTTTAAGGATGGCAGTATGTTGGGGAAGGTGTGAGTTGTTGTGTTTTTCTCTCCTATGACGTTGTTCATTTATGTCATTTATCTAAGAATCTTATGTTGTGTGGAGTTATGTAGCAAGTTTAGAAGTTGTATTTGAATTAATGACAGCAACGTCAAGTCCGGGACATTTAGTACTTTTCCCTGACAGGGCATTTCGGCATTGCGTATGAATTAAATATGATGTTTTCAACGTAGATTTTTATTAAAATTATTAAAGTTTTTGAGCATGTTACACAGCTTATTTGGTTTAATTAGGTATTCACATAGTAGTTTGGAATTTTCGATTGCCTCTGATTCCTTGAAAATGTAATTTATAACCCATTCACCACCTATGCACATAAACACAAACATGTTCCTACATGTGAACACCAATTTAAAAACATTCTATCAAAGTGATTATCTCAAATCATTTGTTATAATGTTAGGCGGATCAGAAAAAGATAATTAGAGTAATTATAATCACATTTGTCATAGCTCTATATCAAAGATTTTGCAGAAAACTGAGGCATACGTTTTACATAGTGTTACTGGGAAAACTTTGATAATGTACCATCCTTAAAAATACTAGTTTGAAAGGATTTTGACTTTGACATTTAAGAAATTTAAACTGTTTTAGGTGTGTAAGAAGAAAGAATCAGAACAGAACATTTATTTAGATAAGTACAAATAGAACATAATCACAATGTACGTGTAAATACAATTATGATACTATAAATTGGGAACATATACACATTGTTAACACTATACATTTGTACTGAAAAACTAAACCCAGGAATAAACAGATAAAGTCGCTAAAATGTTGCTTTGTTGGTGGATCTTTGTACAGGTTGGTCATGGAACTACAACATAATTATTTAAGGATGTCCTTAATTTGACATCAAAGATTATTTATCTAATGTTCCTAAATGATGGTATAATTTGGGGTTGTTGGATTTTGGAAAAGTTGAAATTAATTACATGCGTTCCTTCTTTAGGGAAACCATTTTTCTTCTCTTATCTATAGCTAATAGTGTATTCAATCTATTGGAATTGAATGCAACAGGGGATGTAGCGACGTCTATATACGGTATTACGTACAAGCATAGTTCTAAACTAATTATATTTTGACCATGTGTCCTTAAAACGAGTCTTACTCAAACTTCAAATAGATAGCATATAGCCATACCAAGATTTAGTACTTAGAATAGACTTTACAAGAACAATCTTTACTTCGACTGGTTAAAGACTCTGATTATTGAAATCAATGGTCCCTCGTCGCTATGAATTTAAACCCCATCCGGGGCAGAATTTCACATTAGGGAATCTGCCTAGCTTACATACGGAGGGGCCTTGATTTTACCCAGATGTTAACCTGAGGAGTCTCTCCCATCTTAATGCATGTGAAAAATTGAAATGTACATGTATATATTTTTCAAATCATGGAGGCTTGTCAAACTGTTTTCAGTGTGACGGTAATTATTTTATGATACATACATGGATAATTAATTGACATCTCAGTTTCATTTCAAGTGATAAGAATGCAACTATTTGCGTACGTAATTATTTATTACAGTATATTATACAACGTTCGTCTCAGTGCGATGACTATCTTTGTGCGACTTTAATGACATTTATATCATCAATAAATAACAATAGTAACTGCAGGTGGACAAGTGTGTTTGTCATATTAGTATAACATATGTTTCTCATTATAACGTGTATAAAATTAGTCACGGTGTGACGTATGTATCTATTAGCACGTCAAATCCAAGGAAGCGTTATTTAACAGCAACATACACTATATTTCGTATATGAGAGTAGAATCGTGATTGCGTAAGTTTATATAATATTTATTTCGGTTTTGTTTTTATCGAGTTGTGTTTCCCTTTTCAAAAGTCAGAGTCATATTAGGTGGACAGTTCACCTAACCATCGCTCCTGGGAAGAACTAGTACTAGACTCCCATCCTCCGTAAGCATTTGACTACTTTCTCACATCAAGAGACATGGTCGGTGGCTAGGCTAGAACCCACGACCCTCTATCAGTGAGAGGTTACAGTGATTTGTAGTCAGCGAAAAGCCTTTCAAAATCATGCGGTCTTTATAACAAGTAGATGCTGATATCGACATTTAAATTAGTAGCTAACTGTTACAACAAACATATGAACCATAGAGCTTGTTGAATGACAGACCTGCAGATTAATCAATACGTTGGAACTTGTTGTACACTCGTATTTGATAAAGCAATGAAATAGTGTAAGACAATTCGCCACAGTCAGACTGTAGAAAGTCGGAACAGCAAAGTAAAAACTACCATGAACCAATATTAGCTAATCATGTTTTCTTTTCGAAACTTTGCACCAATCAGCTCGCCGAGCGGTATTTAGAATATATGTCGGCTAATAAACAGTAGTACATTGTAATGGAAACAACAGACCGCGGGTCAGTAATTAGGGGGCTGGATTTGTAAACTAGGTTCTCGGTCGCGGCAGGACACACCCTTCTATCGGAAAATTCGTCTCGAAAGTTGATTGTCCTACATAAATGGAGAAGTTGCCGGCGCCGTTTGGAAGGAAGTTACTACTGGTTAGAATACAGACCGGGAACATTAATTAGGTGAAATGGTCGCAGTATATATCAACTTAAAAATGTTGAAAACGGCGTTAAACCCAATAAAAAAATAAACAAAAACATCAGAAGTATGTCAAAGTGATCGCACGCTTTTAGAAATTAACAAGAACCATATTGAGCAATTGATAAATTGTGATTTGTCTCACTTAGTAAAATGAAGTATAGTACACTATAGAAATAACTAGGTTATACTGAGCAGAAAAATGAGCGATATGTCTTCAGTACAGACACGCCCTTTGTACGTGATATTATAAATGTCACTTGAATGTGAAATGATCTGTAACTATAACGTTATGTTACATGAGCGTAATGTATTCTTTTTGAATAAGCATAATCGTGAAAAGATTTTATTTCTTTTGTTCGTATCCAAGACAGTTCCACAATTTTGTGTAGAATTTACCGTCGCCCCAACAGCCAGGGTCATTGATTTGTCGAATTGTCCAGTTTTTAATATGAAGGAAGACACAAAGAGAAAAATCATCGGACTTCCGTAAGCTAGCTCAGAATGTTAAATTTGGTCGCTGCTGTATTGATGTAGTTTACGTCTAGTGTTCGCTTGGGCTCAATATTTAATTTAGGATTGACATTCAAATTCGTTTTTACCCCTTAACGCCGTGCACTGGCATACAGGTCGTACATTGCTTTAGCCAAAGCGAAATTAAGCACGATTGAAAAAATAATTATTCGTCGAATGAAAGCATTTAGATCAATTAATGTGAATTAATATAAAAAAATATATATACAGTTAAATAATCCCCTTGTTCATTTGGTTCGGTCATTCAACTCGTACATTGTACAACTATACGTACATCGTCACGCGCAGTCAAAACCTAGTAACTCCGAATTTTTGACAAACAAATTATTTTATCCAAACGGAATCTTTATACAGATGCTCACAGTCTCTCAAAACAATAATCTCTGCACCAATCAGAAAATTCATAGAAAGCACGCGATATAAATTCGTATTCTAATTGGTCAGACTTAACCACTGTCAAGAAAAAATGCGTAACTCGAGTTACGACATTATGACTGTTGAAATTAGACTCAAACATTTCTGAAATGTATATTATTCTGATGCTTCGAAGAACGAATAAGTTTGTAATTTTCTGTTTGTACAAAACTTTTGTAGTACATGTATTAGACTTTACTTTTTCTGGATATATGTTGTTGTTTTTATGAAACAAACGGAATTGATAAAGTTACGATATTTTGACGGGAAGAAAAATCTTAATCCATATTCAAAATTCGACAATTTGAATTAAAAGTTGTCCTTTCTCCTGTAAAATTATATACGCTTTGACATTGCAACGGCTGTATTTTGTACAACACAGGATAAGCAATGACTATAGGAGTTGCGTTTGAATATACATGTTCGTACAATGGTGACACTATGAATGTTCTTTGTACAAAAATGAATATTACAAAACAACTGACGTAAAAGTAGTTCTACACAATATGAAGGATGGTTGTAATTAAACAGTGAGGGATTGCGATGTAAATGTTGTCTGAAAAACGGCGAAATAAATTTGAGTTATTATTCATGGGGCGTTATGTATTTGGCTGTCATTAATGTTATAATACTTTAGCATACGATAATTTATTATATGGCTTATTACTGAATTATATTTGTGTTTGAAAACCAAATAGGATTGTTACATAGTTTTATTCATGAGATTGTGTGTTTGCGTTCGCGGAAAAATAATACTGATAAGAAAACATATACTGTGGCTTAAGCACGAAATACAAATCCTTCCATACAGTACGAATTGTTAAATCTGAAAAAGGACAAACAGACTTCCGCTTGATAAAAAATTAGGACGGGCCAATTATATAAGCAACCAAGCCTAGGATAATCGATATCAGTATTGATTTGAAAGGATAAATCGATAACCTATTATAATTTAATATATTTAGAAGATACATTGGAATCAATTATGTCCTTTCACAATAAAAATAAATTTATGCCAACTAAAACACCAAGAGATGACACTATAATTGGTAAAATTTGAAGCGGACAGATGCGCGCGTATAAACTGGACATTGCACACGTTGAAACATTGTTACATTATTATAATGCATCATTTCACTTTTATTTCAAAATTAATTAGCTAGGGGCCAAGAGCATGTGAGTTTATTAAACGTTTCAAGCATTCTAGTATCTAAGTTATATCTGTTTTACCTCATTCCATCCTTCGGTTTGAACCATCTTAAATCCTTATGCTTCGTTAAATGTTATGAATATATTTCCAAGAATATGTTTTTCTTTATGAATTCGGTCAAAATGCATTTAAATGAACACAATTACTTCACACCATGTTGTTTGCTGTTTCATTGTCCATACAATAAATAAAAGAATCGGTTAATGATCTTATAACTCAATCAATTCATCTATCACTACATAATAATCCTAATATATTTATCAACTAATTGAATGACTTTCATTGTAGTCTACGTACATGACTGACCCAGTAAAACAGTCTACATGGATTGATTATAATTTATAATAATTAATTTTCAATCAGGGAATACTACTCACTTCCCTAGTTCACTAGGTAATATATCAAGGCGTTGTCGATCAATCATTTTTGCCTGTCGAACAGTTTGTCAATACAAATATCATTCAGTTTAACTATTCATATCGACATTTACAATTTCATTAACAACATTTGTTAAGAACATTTAATATCGTTATTCTATGTTGATTACACAGTTGCTCGCTTAAGGACATCTTGTTACAAAATTGTTGACCAAAATCGTTGTTTCATATTTTTTGTCATATTGCGTGAATTACTTATCGCTTTACCAGTTGAAAATATTCATATTTTGTAATCATTTCAACATATTCATGACAACCTTGGACTGGTGTGGTATAAATTAATAAACATATAGCTACGGAGGTGGAAGTTTCAAACCAACAATGAACAAACATATTAGAAAATGATGACGATCCAGAGTTAAAGGTGATGAAACGGGTATTAATCACAATAAGTTTGTACTGAACATGTATTTCCTCAGTTTGAGAGGTGGCATGATAACGAAGATAAATTTGACTATATGGCCTAAAACAATCCCAATAGACGTTGAGAATAAATAAGCTTGCCAAATCAAGTCAAGTTAAAGAAGTTTAACATTCATATTTAACGTGTTTTTCCTCAGTTTGAGCGGTGCCTCAACAACAAAGATAATTTTGACATTAAGTCCAAAACCAATCTAGTTGACACTGTAAATGAACACTGCAAGGGACTTATAATATTTTTTAGGAATATTAAATTTACTTGATATGCGTGCGTGCTCCTTTTTGGCAACATAAAAACGGATACAAACAGAGCAAAACAATCGTATAAACTGCATGAACGTCTTAGTAAAAACTGTATGACACGGTAAAAAGTGAACTAAAGGAACCAACAATGTGTAAGAAGTAAAGAACGAGCGAGTGCTATGTCATGAATTATAAATTCGTATACGTCAAACATACAGTTCTAACTCATTATTTTGATTTAAAGTATGGAGTGAAATCTTAATAGATGAGCACAATGAAGACAATTATTATAATGGCTAACAATAAACTTCTAAGTAATGGCCTCTTGTTTTGCTTTTTCTGCATGTAGATTAGTGCTCTGTATTTTCAATTATATTTATTTTCAATGAGGTGTAAAATGTAAATATCGGGAAGTGACAACTAGTGTAACAGTAACTTAATATGTTGAACAAATAGTGACTACTGTAAATGGATAGATTTTGTATATTGATGATAAGAAACAGAACAGGAATCAGTAAATTAGCGATTATCTAGACTGTTCATGTTAATCGAAATGGGAACAATCACAGAATATGTCAGCAAATAGTAAAAATGGGGAACATCGCAGAATATGTTAGCAAATGGTAAAACATATGGGGATCGTTACAGAACATGTCAGTAAACGGTAACATTGGGGATCATTCCAGAATATTTCTGCAGAAGGTAAAAATAGACAAGATCACAGAATAATTATGTCATTAAATGGTAAAAAAACATGTCAGCCAATGGGAAATATCACAGAATATTTCAGAAAATGGTAATATGGGAAAGATCACAGAGTTTGTCACCAAATGGTAAAAAATGAAATAATTTAAGAGTATGTCAGTAAATGGGGAAAATGGGACAAAATCACTGAATAATTATGTCATTTAATGGAACAGATGGGAAAAATCACTGAATATGTCAGTTAATGGGAAAAATTGAATATGTCAGCAAATGTTAAATGTCAGTAAATTGTAAAAATGGGGAACATCACAAAATATGTCAGTAAATGGTAAAAATGGGGAACATCACATAATGTGATCAAAATATAAAACATGAGGATCATCACATAAATGTGGACACATTGATAAAAGTCCTGGTAACATAATCTGAGATGTTCATCGTTTATTTACCACTTTCCACATTTTATGACACAAATAATTAATCCTCCATATAATGCCTAGTTTGCACCTTTATTTATTTTATCACAATGATATACACAGTCATCACCATTAACAAAATCCCATAATGTGTTCAATTAAAATAAAGTTCTGTAACGCTCAATAATCAGAAAGAAACTTAAAATAAAAAATGCTAATGAAACAATATAGAATGTTCATTTGGTACATTATCTTATCTCTCTATATGTATCCATGCTGCATTACAGCTATGATATCATGTAAACTGTCATATTATTACATTTACAATTTTGATTACCTTAACACGATTGTAATTAAATGCACGAATGCAAATTTAATTATATTGTAGCACTTTGCAACCTCTTCTAAATCACAAGGATATACACTGTATATAGATTTATGTAAGAAACATGTGAGTTTTACAGCACCAACAAAATGGACATGTGCTCCCTCAAGATAGTGTTTGCATAAAAAAACGTAAGCGTTGCTAAGCAATAACAACAAACTTTGACTTACCATTAAACTTAATATATTTTATCTTAGTCCTTTTCAATATCCAACGAAACTAGCCGCTTGTCAGTGAACGAAATATAATGGCCGAAAATTTGTCTGAATAACAAGAACAGAGTTTAAATCTTTGCGTGTTAATCTCTCAATATTTTGTCACAATTTAATTGAAGTAAGTTTTAGGAGTTCACTAAAAGTATGAAAATTTTCATGTGTTTTATCGACGTATACGACACAGACATTTAACGTAGTGTGACGATACGTTTTTGTTTGTGGTTACGGTGATACTTTTTTATCATTAAGCACTTAATACAAGCTTTTGTAGAGACCGAACTTGGAGTCTGTTCACCGCTCTGTCTGTTTTCTTGTAAGGCCACTCCTACCGTTGTTTTGATTAGTTAAGATCCGGAAAAAAAACTGTATGAATAATGCTGAATGACATTGAGTGAAACTGGCTTTCATTATTGTTGATTAAGATTGCTGATTTTGTTGTTATAATCTCGTAATTTGCTATCATAATTTTGACAGGTGTGGTAAATACCGCAATGTAAACGATGCGCATACTTTATGTTGTCATGTCATGGTACAGGATGAAATTTTCGTTTTACTCCCATCTGTTTACGAGTCGGCTCCTCCTACATTTACGTCATGTCCGAGATTTCTATTATTAGGAAAGACATTCCTATGAATTACTAGTATGTCATGACTTAAAATTAAAGCTTTACCACTTCTATCACTGCCATGATATTCCGCTTAACATGTGGTCCATATTGTGAATTAAAACGAAGCGTCTTTTTTATATTCTGTAGTACATGTACAAGTATTATACAAATTCAAGCAAAGTCGCTAGCAGTATCGACGTAGATCCATTATCTGACATCCAAGATTTGGAATATAGAGTTGAATTGGAACTAAGAATCACGGTTTTCCCAATATTTCAAACACTCCACAATCATGATTGCTCCATCTGGTGGGGTTCAGTGCACGGGCAAAGCGTTTATGTACCGCATTGGTAGAAAATGTCAAACAGCTGCGATACAATTGTTGTAGAATGACAATGCATTTTTTGTAATTAAAGACAATTTAATTTCATGCCTTGATCATACGCGACTAATGACGTAGATTTGATTACCGTTGTAGTATCATACAGTGCATTTTGTGGAGTACTTTATCGAGTCAGGTTTTGCGGTGCCTTTACTTGTAAGTTATTTAAGGCGTTTCCGCGTTGAACACTTACCAGAACACCATATTTGTAAGATAATCTGATGTTTAAGTGAAAAACATCTGCATGAACTACTTAAATTATCGCGATTATTTCATCAAAACACGAAACTTCACCATGCTTTGATTTTTATGTGTTCTTGTTAACGAACTATGTAATTAATGCATGACAGAAATGATGAAAGAGCATATAGTCATGGTTAGTATTGTTAAGTTGACATAGAAGTTACGAATCGAATCATGGGAAAATGATATGAAAATGTGTTCGGTATTTTTTGTCATGTGGATTTAGGACATGTTGGTGCGTCAGTGGTGGTCGTGGTCCAGCGGTTATGGGCTCTGACGAGTAATCACTAGCCACTCATCGCTATAAGTTCGAAACCCAGTATCAAACATTTTTTTTTTATATGTTAGGAAGCTACCCAGCTAGCTTTCGGAAGTTCAAAGATTCCACCCAGGTCTACGCCTGTGGTCTTCATTCCCAGTTATAACTGGGAAAGTTAACAAATGGCCCTGAATGTTAATGCGACGTTTGAACTTACTGAAGACACTTCTAAGGTTTAAATAAATTGTCGTGTTTATGTTGTATGGTGACATTTAGACAGGAAGTTTTACATTCCGAATGTCCTACCGGGTTCTGATTGATTCCTGACAATGCCCCGACTGATATATGGCCGAACTTGGACTCCAGAACACTCGACTAATGAAAACAATTTAGATTATAATCATTCTTTGTATACATACATGTATATGTCCTATTGTATTGGTTTTTGTTCCCATTGGATATGATATAATTATATATTATATCAGTATATACGAAGAAATAACTTTCTTTAAAAGGTTTTGTTTATTATAGTGTCACCCCTATTGAAAGGGCCAGCCAAGGTGGCTTATGTGACATCTATCTTATGTTCGCACATTAGCTCCCAAATCCCTTCTCCTTTTACCGGGTGCCTGGCTGAGTTGGGCCAACGGTAACCATTATTCAACTAGCTGGCGGCTCACTAATTCTAACCTAGTCGCCACTAGGGTTCAAACCATCGACCCCCGCTCCGAAGGCGGACATCCCGAACTTAGACGGGTGTGAAGGACTTTAAAAATATGATGTAGCTTGTCTATATTCAACTAAACGGCCGCGGACTCTTAAAACTCTTAAATACTTGAAGGATGATTGCTTGTCTCATTTACTTGTATTTTCTGAATTTGCTTTGAAATTTGTATTACTCAATGTGTGGCTTTCATTCGGGATGGTGTAGCCTTTATAATGTTGTATTATGTTTAATCATCTGATTTCAAGGCAAATGACAGATATCATGAGCTAGGTGGATTTGTCTGGGTTTATTCATGATCCATTGTGTATTTGGGTACATACCAAACCCTTATTACACAGGTCCGACTAGTCATTACCACATTCGAAAATATCTGCGTTCATCAGTCCCAAAGTCGAAATATTGGGTGCGACACTTTTATTTGTTTATTTATTTGTTTGTTGGATACGGAGGCTTACAAGTATTGGTTTGTACCAACAAACATTGTTTAAAAAAGGAGGAGCGTTTTTCGCCCCCGCACGGTATTGTCCGAAGAGTTACGAACAAATTAGTAAAGCGTGGTTTTATGTCATAAGCAGACGATCGTTCGTACGAAATACACACGTTGCGCGCGTCGATATGCGCCTAGGCATTATATGAGAATTTTATGTTATGTTTTATGTATTATCAAAACTAAATGTACTGATCGACTTCCGCTTCGTTTTAGATTTTTATACATGATATAACATTGACACTCTATTTATCTCATTATATTTTAAATTCATAAACATTTAAATTGATTGATCACTATTTACATGCAATTCAGACATTAAGTTCCTTTAGAACAATAAAATATTTTCACATGCGTTTTAAGTGCGAACAATAATGGAGATACCTCGAGTTTTTTTCTTTGAGATCTCGTAAAATTTTATGTACTTTACATCATTCAGAGTTTGATGAATTTATAAAATATTTTCAAATTTGCTATAAAATGTAAATAACAAAACGACATAGTGAAAATAACGATTGTTATCAGTCACATTATATCAACATAATAATTACATAAATTAGCGTGCTTATGAAAACATATAGAACGTACAATAATTTCATAGCCATTGTGTGTGGTCGGTAATTATACGTAAATGAGTTTAAAATAAAGTAAGGTCTTAAATAAAACTTTTATTTCATCTCTGTCTCTTTTTTTTTAAATGAACGATAGTTCAGCTTTCCATAGACGCCATTCACTCGACGTGCATGAATTTTCATGCGGACTACATTCGACACGCACGATTTGTTAAACTACATTCCCGTTCCATGTTGCGGTACAAGTCGATGTAAGTTCAGTTTCCATGAGTACTTTCGGTATTTTGATTTTCCGTTGTGTTCCTCGATTTATCTCCCCTTAAAGCCCCACTCACTTTTTTATATTTAAATCACCTATCCCTGCATGTGGGTATTCCTGTGGCGTGGTTTGTGGTAGTACATATCGCCCCGCCCCTTTTTACTCACTTACTCTCAACGTGGTATGTTATCAATAAACATGTGTAGGAAGGACTTTGTTCTAAGACGGTCCCCTTTCTCATTCTGATCTATCTTTTATTTGTCTGGAGTTTAATATTTCCAGGGTCATTGGCTACATTTCAAGCCTTAAAATTAATGTCGAGAAAAATCGATCCCATACTGACACCTGTCTTGCTGTTAACTAGCAGGAAAACTTCCTCACATTGATAATTTTATTGCATCTGGTGGGATTGAACTCAGAACAGTGAGGGGCTTGTGAAGTTGTGATTGTGATTAAGGTTTTTTACCACTTGGATGAAGGTCATTGTCGCGTACCGCTCCTTAATGTTTCTTAATTGAACATCGACGACCATGGTTTTGTTTTAGCATGAATAGTGTCAAGATGAATCACGTTTGTCCGCACGCAATTATAAGATTTTTAATAGCATTTGGTTCAGATAAGGCAGCACTACCTCACTTCAGCTTTACAGTAGCAGTTACCTCGTTATGTCTATACATATTGAGTTCACGACGGCGGTTCTTGGGTGCACCACGTATTTTCTGATAATTATATATTGTATCTAGGGTCGTTTGTCTACTATCGTTCCATAGTTCACGTAGGGCATTAGGCAGTTATTTGCTGAGAACAAGAAATTATTGATACGAAATTAAGGACAGCTGGTTAAACTACCCGTTCATAGATTGCTCCAAAACTGTGTATAACCGGAAAATGTTTGATAGATTTATTTTTATATATCGAGATTTACTCCCCTTTTCAACAGTCAAATTCATATGAGGCGGGCTGTTCAACTAAGCATTGTTCCTGGGAAGAACCAGTACTAGACTCTCATCCGCTGTAAGCAACTGCCTACTTTCTCACATAAAGACACATGTTCGGTAGCGGGGCTCGAACACACGACCATCTGTCAGTGAGAGGTTACAGTGATTAGCAGTCAGCGAACTTAACCACTCGACTACGGAGGCGGGTCTATTATTTTATTGTATTTCATGATATCTTTTTTTTCTACTATATGTGACCGGTAGCATATATAGTAACATTGCAATTGTAAGCATAATTTATCTTCATCTATAATTCATACTCTAGTACATGTATGGCCATGTATTGTAACCTTGAAATCACGGACGAGCAATCGCTAAATTTGAGAGTGACAATGCGTTCATTTATTCCTCGCCGAATGTACTTTCAAAAGCGGAAGATTTATCAATCTTACTGGTTAATGGGTTGATAAATTAAAAATACACATTTATTAATAGTATAATGCAAAGCATAACTTGAAATGAATAACAGACGAATATCGCGACTCGTACTTTAAATGGTTCATGTAGCAATCTGACTAAAGTATTCGATCTTCCTTACGGCAAGATCTGATGACGGCCTATACCAGTTTCTATTTTCAAAAATCGGAATTTCCATGATCACTATTTATATCTATTTATAATTCAGCCAATCGTATAACTTGTTTCATCGGTACTTTGGCCGAATGAACTTTCTACCTGACGATGTTATTTAAACGTTAGTAAACGTTAAATTACGTATAACAAATTTGTCTGCAACCACTTTTTATTTTTTTAGTAATCTTGATCGATTCGGCCATAGTAGTACAGAAAATTTAATAAACACGCATGTCACATGGGCGCTATCATTACATTTAGTTGCGTAAGAATAGGTGTTCGTGATAACTACAAGTCAAATATTGTTTTAACTGCGGTTAAAAATAGAATCAGATCACTTTCAGAATTATGAAAGTAAGGCGCTGATTGGCTAGTGGAAAAGGTCACCTGAGGTGACCTTCTATAGGTCGTCTTCAGATCCTCATAGCGTGGCGGGTTTGAGGATATGATTTTAATAAGATTGGTTCATGTAGTACTATATGAACTATAATTATATAAAAATAATATGCCCATTCCAATAGCATTAGTAATAAATAAAAAATAGTGAGTACATCACGTACCACACCCCCATATAATAGTTGTATTCATAATCCAACTTCAAATGTTATAAAGCGTGCGCGTACATATATTTATGTTGTAATTTATTGCAATAATCATTTATATGTTTGTTTTAATCTAATTTAACGAATGAATAATTTTGTTATTTAGTTATAACGATAATAACCCAGACAGTAAGAAGATAATTGAAATTGTAAGAGTAGGTAAAAGTTATAGAAGCGTATTCAGTGTATCTATAAGTAGTACATTACTTTCGATGCATCGTATGCATTTTAGTTACTGTTATTTGCATTTATTTTATCCAAAACATAATGTAAATTAGCGAAACTCAAGCTTAGCGTCACGTATAAGCCTTTAATGATAGTACATTTCATAGAATAGTTTAAACGTATTTCACGAATTAAATAGGAATTTCCAAGATGAAATTCTAGTTTTAAATAACATTTAGATTACTACACGTGAGGCCTAGCACCTTTACATGGCGAGAAGATAATTTATTCCGGCGAGTCTAAGCCACAACCTACTTACATCATCAGCTTCATTGTCCTGACCTTAGAATGGATCGTCAGCTGCTGTCTGGTTAGTACATATAAGAATATGGAATTATTCACAGACATTACAAGAAATAGCATCCTCACCCATACCTACCAACACAAAACTCTCCTAAACATAGAAGCATACAAGAAGAAAGACAATGCTACACAATTTAAGAATCACGATCATGAGTAAGCTCAGAGGAATGCAATTACCGAAAAATGAGTTGTTGTGAGTTTAATATCAAAGAAAGATTCCCGTGATATTTTGTGAATGTGTTACATTTACGCCAAAGGTCATACGTTTCTCCCCATGATTAACATTGAAGGTCGGTGCTTGGGGATTGGTGCGAAAAAGTAAAAGTGGTATGTATACGTTGTTTCGATTTCTAAAAATGTAAGCACATTTTATATTATACGTAAAGGTACTAATAGGTGTTTTTAATTCAAAGCCAGTAAAATATACATAATTACATACATGTACTTTCTAATTTGCGTTTATGGTCCTTGTACGCACGGTCCAGTCGTTACTTCTTTCACCCCATATTTCATTCATTACTACTTTCATTTTAGACATGTTCATTACTCATTTCATGTTTACTTTTTATGTATTGCTCCATTGTAAGAAATAGCACAATAGTTACTGGGGTCTCCTTTAGGAGCGCAGGAGCTAACGTAGTCGCCTTTTAGGAGCACTGCTTGCTATATATACTCATGTTTTGTCATCATACATGTATGTGAGATACGTATATTCGGTGGAAATAAATAGTCACGTTTTGTGTTATTGTGTGTTGTTCCTCGTTCTATAAATCCTAATTGCGTTTCATTATCATATATATTTACATTTGTATATACTATCAAGTTGGTACGGATAAAATTTTCTCCGTGAAATATTCGTTATTTTTTCAACTGCATGAAAATGTTTCTTTTCGTGAAGGGCCACCCCTGTATGGACTGCATAAACTCGTTATACAGGTGTTGAGAAATGTACGACAGTAAAACAGTGGAACCACAATGGAAATAAGGGATATGGATCCCTTTTTGTGTCATCTCCGCTATTTATGAGCAAGACATTTCATTTTATTTCTGAATAAGCCATTTGTCATTTTTATTGCTTTTACCGAAATAAATCATTCTTATCTGAAAAAATATTACCCTGAAGCTAACTCACTGGATTTACTACATCTTGGGTTTGAATTGAAGCTAATTAGTAATTTTATGTTGCTTAGCTTAAATCACTTGATAGTCACGTTTTGATTTTGTATAAAGAATGTAAACAAGCTTTTAATTGTGAACAATATTTGAATATTTCACCAAGAATCTTTGGCTTTTACTTTTGAAGACTAAGATTATAATTATGTTCAAACAAGTCGTAATAATACTGATAGAATTTTGCCAGAAGAAAGATATTGTTTATGTTGTGGTCAACGAGACATAGAAGTTGGGTATCATTTTGTCAGTATTTGTTCTTGCTTTGTTGATATAAGAAAACAGTATTTGAATAGAGATACGAATGAGATCCATCTATATTGGAATTTATCAAATACTCAAACGCGAAGAATAGAAAATAACTTGTCCAATTTTTTGTGTTTATAAAAGAACTCTCGCTATAAGAAATCCAATTTTGAATATTAATAGCTTATCATAAACAATGTTATAAACAATGTTCATCCTCATTGTATATTAATTATGGCTTTATTTGTTTCAGTCATATACTAGTATATGCCTATAACTTTATCATTATCTGTGAAAATATGCATGTGACATACACTAACTTGTATTTGTATTTTTTTTTCTGATGTAAGCTTTGTACATGTCTTAATAAATTTTCTTCTCTGTTCTTGCTCGAGTTTGTGGTACTAAACAGAAGCTTCGGGTTGCCAAAGGCTCGGCTATTTTATCGGCTGATTTTCCGTTACCTTGTTTAGTCGCTGTTCTAAAGGATAAACATAGAGACAATGCTGGACACGGGAGAGGATAACAGCCTAGATTCAATATCTGTTCTAAATGATTGGATGTAGGTACGGATAAGTTTGTTAACTGCATCTATCAACGTTGTTATCGGCGCTTTGTTTCATCCGTGTACACATATAACATGTGTCTTGAGTCCTTCTACGTGTACAAATAGGTCTACATTAAGAGAATTATAACACCCTCAAAAAGGTTGGTTTGCAGTTATGTGACCAGATCGCGTAACGCGTTTTTAATGCAGTTTTTAGTTCGAATCACGAAACGCGTTTTTTAATGCAGTTTATATTTCGAATCGCGAATGCAGTTTATAGTTCGTATCGCGAAATGCGTTTTTAATGCATTTTATAGTTCGAATCGCGCAACGCGTTTATTTAATCCTAATTATAGTTCAAATCGCGAAACGCGTTTTTTAATGCAGTTTATAGTTCGAATCGCGAAACGCGTTTATTTAATCCTAATTATAGTTCAAATTGCGAAACGCGTTTTTTAATGCAGTTTATAGTTCGAATCGCGAAACATGTTTATTTAATCCTAATTATAGTTCAAATCGCGAAACGCGTTTTTAATGCAGTTTATAGTTCGAATCGCGAAACGCGTTTTTAATGCATTTTATAGTTCGAATCGCGAAACGCGTTTTTAATGCATTTTATAATTCGAATCGCAAACGCGTTTTTTAATGCATTTTATAGTACGGATTGGGAAATGCGTTTCAAGTTTAATGCATTTTATAGTTCGGATCGCGAATTGCAAAATACGATCCGCCTTTGTGCAGCGACAACGTCTACGTAGTTCCAAAATTCATCGACTTTTCGAAGCATCGATGTTACGTCGACCTGCGCGAGTACTTTAGTACTACATTAATCGAGTATGTATTTGTTTATTATATACTGAATTTTTGTTTGTTTGTTTCAGTAAGATTATTATTTATTACTGGAAATCTTTTACTTAATTTTTAGGTAAATTATGGATCAGTTCGTTTGGTCAAACGGTGAGCTGCCGGGAGAGGCACAGCTCATCCGAACTTTCTATTGGTCGTCTCCTTATTAAAGAAGCACTTCTATCTATTCCGACCGGTGGAATAGATATTAGTCACGTGACCAAACAGCATGACAATACCATTTTTAATTGCCCTTTTTAAAACTACATTTGTTTTTTTACACCCTCAACATTTTTAACAAATGAATAATATACAATGTCAGAGTACGCATAAGTTTATCTTACATGGTTGAAAGAATATTGGTTTAATGATTAGTTTTAGTTATACCTAATATTCGGATGCAGACATTTCGGATAATTTAAGAATATTCTTAGGCAGCATTATCGAATTAGACCGTGGCTTTGAAGAAATGTTTTCTTTTGTTTAATCTAACGATGTTCATTTTCTCCCGTTCATACTATCAACGATGAAATTCAACAAGTAGCCATTTTGAATTCTTAAAACCAAGGCTGCGATTGCGTTCGATTAGGCTTCTCTTCTAAACTCTTCTAGCTGTCGTATTCTCTTCTTACGAGAGTCCAATCGAACCAGCCTTACGTTTAAAGTGAAATTACAAAAATGACATCGTAAAACTACTTCACAACTTTCTACAATAAACAAAAAAAAATGCTATAATTATTTGACTCACTAATATACGATATTCGAGTGTGTTTCGTTTTTGCCATAGCTAAAACAACTTTGGATTACTTCCAATTGACTCATCGAAGGATCGTGTTTTTGTGTACATTTATGATTTTGCAAAACAAGTTTTTTTTTAATTCGTACGATTTTTGACCTTTATTTGCAACAACGTGTTTCCCATCAATTTCGACCAAAAATGTCGTTTAAACAAAACCATAAATGATTGTTAGCAAGGAAAACCATAAATGACAAATTAAACAATAATTGAAATAAATTGAGATATATCAGAAATACATATGGCCGACAAGATGGCCGACAAGGGAGGCAAATATTGTAGATGTGGGAACTATGTATTATTAGGAATAATGCGATGCACAATAGAAATATTTTAATACAGGCGAAGTGTAAACAGCCAAATATTAACTATGAAAGGGCCATAATTGGTATTGGTAGTCACGTTTCCGGTTTTCCGACCGACGCTTTATTTGGGGCGCCTGCCCTAAAAACTTTGTTTTAGTTTTGAGGACGAATTAAAAGAACATGATTGAAAAATACACACCTTTCCATCAAATTTGATAATCAATTACAGAAGATCTGACTAATTCTTCAGGCCTAATGTATTTCTGTGTTGTTATTGTAATTTTAGACTAACATGACATGAATAATAGCTCTATGTGAGTGCAGTCCAACCTCTCTTGGGAAACAACCTCCCTTCAACAACAGCATGTTTTTTTCCACTGCACGATTTAGTTATTATTAACTTAACCTCTGTAGAGCAACAACCTCTCAACAATAACATAATTTTGCATCTTCAAAAGGGAGTCGTTTTACTGTATATTGATTATTGTATGATGTGAGATAAGAAAAGTCTTTGAAAAAATGTATATCTGTTACTTCTATGGCTTACATTTCTTTATTTAATTAAAGATTACATGAGAGTACTAGTTAGTGACTTCCCTTTATAATAAAAAAGTCCTGACCCGGGTCAAACATTTCAATCTGTTAATACTTAACCAACTATATAATTATATTTCAATGTGCAATTCAAAAGGATCTCTAACTATAGTTAATAGTCATTAAAAGTTTTCAATTGGTCTATGATCAGGGTCCTTCAGCTTGTGTAAAAACCTGTATCACCGACATTATATCTAAACTATCGCTTTTGGTTTAGTACCGAAACAGGCTACCCATTTTAAAAATCGAAATATTTTCAACAAAAGGTATTAATTGTATCATAGTTTTCTCTATATCTTTAAATATAAAACCGTTAGCAACTGCCTACATAAAGAGACATGGTCGGTAGCGGGTCTCGAATCCACGATCCTCTATCCGTGAGAGGTTACAGTGATTTGAAATCAGCGACCCTAACCACTCGACAACGGAGACGGGGTTAAATCATACTATAACCTATACATGTCTTCATCAACCTTTGTAAGAAAGTGAACTTCATTGTATTCAAAATTGGATTGGTATTCTAGCATGTGTTAAACAAGATTACACAATTGGGGAGATGAAAGTTAGATTTATGATCTATCCGGTAATAGTGTTATGAAGTTCGAACTACGGGTTGGTTTTAGTGGACAGCATGGTCGAGTATGCTAATTATTAGATGCTCGAATCCTATCCGGGACCAGTTATATGTCATTGTAATGAAACTGGCCAGCTGACTAACGGAAGGTCGGTGAATTCAATCAGGTGTATGCCCTTGGTCTTCCGCCTGTGTAAGTCTGGACAAGTCGCGAATTAATATGGCTGCTGATGTGATCTTGCAGGAAAGGAAGTAGATATGTATATATATGTTTGAACATATAGTATTATTGCTATATGAACAAATAACTAGAATAAATAAAACATAATATATTTATAATATATGACCGATCATTCAATTATTTCACAAAACTCTTAGATCTAGATAGCAATCAATCTTTAAGCAATATTTTGTCAATAAAATAAACATTTAAACACACAATACTCTGATTGCGTTTATAGAATATACTGTAGTATCATTATTATTCGCGTAGATCGAGTTTTTGCGTATTTCGCACAACGATCGATACCAAAATTTACTGATTGGCTTACATTCACCTGATCTCATAGTACTCAGCAATTGAATACACGCGATTTAACACCACGCGAGAATTTCTTTCTTGACGTTTGCACGAACATCCGTGCTGGCGAAATTAAACGAATTATTGTACTACGTACAGTTTGTATTCATTCCATAATGCTTAATTTGTATATTTGAAGACAAATAACTAACTTTTTAAATGACCAAAGCTTCTTTTTCAGTTTTTTTTTAAACTGAACGATAGTTCATTTTTGCATAGCCGTAACTCGCTAGTTACGCATTAATTTTTATGCGGACAGGGTCTAACAGTACTGTATTTATCTACATCCGCCATTTGTTAAACTCAGTGTAAGTATATGTAAGTTCAATTCCTATGAGTATATTTTCAGTACTTTGATGTTTTGTAAAAGCCCAAACCCCACCCACAAAAAAAAGTAAAAATGAGAGAAAATTTAACATCAAAAGAGATGAATTTAACAACAATAAATAATGTATTTTTGCCTGACAATGTTTTATGGCTTTTAATTCGCATTAATAAAGTATGATTTATAACCATTTTTCTTACATGAGAAAATAACATTCGTCATGATGAACTGTGATAAACTGTTGGGCCATTCAATCATACGAAATGTCCGTTTTTACGCGTTTTTACTACATTATTCCGGTTAGTACATAGATATCATACATTATTTTATATAATTGTGTAAATGTGATTTTTGTAAACGAGCAAGTCTGTCCACAACGTTGTGTATGGTCAATTTGCTATTAGCCAATAAACTCTGCATTCTGGGACTCGAAAACTCTAAGCGAAATATCAACGTATATGCATGATTACAATTGTTGTTATGCATTAATTTTGCAAGAATCCTCCTTAAAAAAAAGAAAAAAGAGAAAAGTTTACATCAAACGTGATGAATTTAATACAATCTGATTAAAATCAAACCCGCTACACTATGAGGTATGGAAGATCAGATTGAATTTAATACCAATGAACAATGTATTTAAGTAATTTCTAAGGATTTCATTTGGTGTCTGTCTCTTTAATCGTTCAAGAAATAATATAAAAATATAAGATGTTATTGAACGTTAGAATAGACCTTGCCAATTGGGAATATTTAAACGACAACCGGGTGATACTACGTTGTATTTTGTTATATAAGTGTATACATTACATGAATGTCATTTTATCCAACACACTGCATCGGTATATTGAGAAAGGTTACTTAAAGCCCCATTAGCTTTTTATATGTTAAAATTAAAATGGGTCTTATTGTACATTTTTGCGATATGTGGCTAAAGGAACTTTAATTTAATGTAAATATTGTGTCAGAGCTAATAAAATATATTTCTTATATTTCACTACCATTTTATCTATTGTTCTGTATTACTAAATTTAAAAAGCTAATGTACCCTTAACTGGTATCTCAGAGCCTTGTAACAGACATCTTGGTGTTATCATGTCTGATAATGACGTACATGTAACGTGACACTTGTCATTTACTTTCCACCAGTAATTGGTAGAAGTATTAACTGTCTATTAATTGATAAATCAATTTAAATTCAAGTTTATATTAATTTGTGTTTCATGTCTGTTTCAAATCGGAGGGTGGGCTGGAAAGGACGTGACTATAAATAAGGACATGTAATTACTGTTTGACAGTTTGATTGTCACCTAGTGAATGACATGATGCCTGGAGTAGCTTTTACTTTTAGCAGCCCTATGTTTAGCATCTTACGTGATCTTGTCCGATGATTTGAAAGACACACATGCTATTCATGAACAAGAACACTAATTGGTGTTGTGTCTCTGTTTCTCTGGGATAAATGGTAACAACAACAGCCGTGTTCCTTTGGAGATTTGTCCAGCATCACAGATGGAGGAAGACATCGGGCGTATTTTTGGAAATTAACGGCATTTTTGTATAATGAATTTGCCCATTCACATTCTTGAACTAGGTATAAAACAGAACTATACGATTATGATTTTATAAAACGTTTTAAGGTATCAATGGGACATGATCGGATCATGGTTAACAGTGCTTTGACTTTTACGTGTGCCACAGGAATTGTTTACGGTTTCCGGATTTCAAATACACAATGTATACATACACATTGCAAGGTTTTGTATCAATGACAAATTCTTTGAGGTAAATATTTTAGATGAGGGAACTATGTTTTGTCGGGACAGAACAAGCAGACCTAATTTTAGCTGGTATACTATTCCAAACTCTTCATAAAGAATGACATATTTATCTTTGTGTAGTGGCAAACACTTTATATCGTGTTGAGTGGATCATGTCATGATATTTTGAACAATAAGAAGAATACATACAGAATATATACGAAAACACACGTGTCCACGTGACGAAATCAAGGTAAAGATTTTATGTCAATGATTTTTTTTGTGTGGCACGATTCATTAAAAGGACAAATCTAATGTATATGTAGATGCATCAATGCTGGTCGCACTTTCTTATGAAAGCAAACATGGCAAATAAAAGGATTTCACAATTATTCAATACATGTCCTGCACATTGTACAAGATCTATGTCAACCGTATGATGGATACTGCCAGTCTCAGAAACCTTTGTACAGACACTTGTACCATGTAACTAGTATTCTTTTTCGAGTTCGATTTTAGTTTCAGCGCATTGTTGTCTGTACTTATGAATACTTCTTGTGTTCGCCCTTACAACATGTCAGTAATAAGTACGGACGCCCAGACTTGTATACACGGCTGATAATGTACTCGTGATGTGGGACCACACATCAACCTACAGGGTAAACACGTGCCCATTGTGACAGAATGGGTCATACTGGCTGCCACTATTGTATGTCACAATGTTTGTAGCATACTAATTGTATACATGTATTGTATTATAAACGGCATTTATCGATACAGAATATTGCTTAAAACGTGAGCTTTGTTTCTCTAGAGTTTTAACGCCGCACTTACAGCAATCGTCATTCGTCTACATTTCAAACCTTACCAGTGAAAGAAGTCCCAGGCTTGGTTCAACCCAACCATCAACCTTTCATAAACCAGATGGACTACTCCCTTACATGCCTTGTCTTGGGTCGGATTCGAAAACACGACTGTAATGGGCATGTTATTTCTTATTAGAGACAATAACCACTTCCTCCCTAAACGTGGTGTATCTTTAATTCATTGATGCAGTGGAAGTAAGTGGGTATATTGGAAAACATAATGACTTTTGGTATGTCTTTAAATCAAATGCTTCATCTTTTTTCTTAGAAATGAAAACAGACACACAACAGTAATGGGAGGTTAATAGTACAAGGTGTCCGGAAGTTAAGAAATTAAAATTCAGATCTTATTTCGGACATTAGTCCTTTGAAGACTGTTTAAAAAAATTAAGTCCGTATGAACAACAGTTACTACGTCGAGTGGAAAATATGTTTCCCCAACTTGTTACATTAACTAAATTTTGAACATCAGAAAGCAACATTGGATTGCTTTCTTACGTAATACCCATTGTACTTATGATACATTGTTTGGATTCCAATAAAATCACATTTATTGTGATGGATAAATTAGTATATTAAAGATTCACAAATATAGGTATTAAAAAGATATTTATCATAATTTGTCATAAATAAAAATATTTCAACATTTATGGGAATACCACCGATTACATTAGTAGTTTATGATTTATTAGCCCATTTTTATTATAGGTTGATTTTACAATCGTTTTTTATATGTTAGAGAGAAAGCAATTTCACTACAAAATGTATTTCCATTATATTTGTATACTTCGTTAGAAAAAATGATTACCGCAATGGAGAATAGCTATCCCCAGTTTTACGAAACTCAATAATTGAAAGAATAATATTCTGTCAAGAAATATTGTGTCTTTGACCAGAAATATTACCATTAGTTTTCCTTATTTACTACTGAGAACGTGTAAAACATGCCTTTTGTTTCTGGTTGACAAATTTACTTCCATTTTCATTTCAGTCAAAAGTGAAATTCCCAATATCTGACTCGAATCAATTTTAACGAATTATGCCATATCAAGAGATTATAGCTAGGCTACATTGTGGGAAGCTATTACATTATATAGAGGGAAATTCGGGACCGAAATTTCATTTCGGGTAAGACCAGGTTTTCGGATAATCCGAGTTCGGATAATCGGAGTTTTACTGTATTAAACAAACTCTTTACCTTTTTTTAAATTATTGAATAAATAAGTTGAGTTTGAGTAAAAACCAGTGAAACGGGGCGTGGTCATTAACGTTCAAGGCATCAGCCCGAAAACAATCGAGGACCCTGGACTCGAGACTTGTCCCTTGGCAAAACTATCTTAAATACAAACATAACGGTAGATATAGTAACTCGCGGTTCTCGTTCTGCCATATTCAACAATGGTACGTCATAAATGATTATAATAACACAACCTGGGACATTATTTACATTTTTTACGTTTTATGTTCGACAGATGATTCAATTAACAAAAATACAGCAACCATCAATATCAATTAACTACTGATTCATAAATAAAGGTTGTTTTTTGCCTAGGCCAGAAAAAAAGAATCGTGTTTACGATTATCCGGCCGAACTTATTTCTTTCACTATACATATAGTTCAGCAAAATCTACAATACGGAAATATTCAGGGGCCATATCGTATCTCCAAGATACCAAAGGTATGTTAAGAAAAAAAGAAATGAATAGTTTTACGACCAACCAACCATGCTTTCGTTGACAGTATAAATGATTATTTTTTTGCTGTACTTATACAATGAAATAAAAATGCGTTAACTTCGTGATTAATGAATTACGTATAGTAAAATGCAAAATGTAAAACTCAGTGAAATGAAAATTGATGACTAATGACATAGAAATTGCACAAACTCAACTCAGCATCGATCATGCTATGAAAACATTACTAAAATACATATTAAATTTCAAATATACAAATGTACATGTATACAGTCTTCATTACTTTTCGTCGTTAATACAATAAACGTTATTCGGTACGACTAGGAGTGCTAATTAGCGTTTTGCAAGATGGGCGAAGTCCACAGTGTCCTTGTTGAAAACACCCATAGGTAAAACAAGAACAATTATAACAACACGTTATAGTTAGACGAATTACAAAAGCATTGGTTTTAAGTGTTTTGTATGAAGTTGCTTTTTTCATAAAGGATATTGACCGTCTACTTTATTCATTCCTCCATTATGGAGAGTATTATATATTTACAAGTTATAGATAATACACATATTTTGACAATCATGAGTATTTGACAAATGAATACATTCATGTATATAGTTCACATGTACATGGTATTACCATACCATACATCAATGGCTAAATACTACCAAATCCACCATAGTCTGATATGATACAACCACATTTAACTTACATGTAATGATGTTCCCGATATTATGCCACGTTAACGCCTGCGTTTCAACAACAGAGCAGACGAACAGATTCAGTCAAACATGACAGGTAACGCGACGAATAGCCCGTCCAATGATTGACCAATCAAAAATGACCGAAATCACCATTAGCCAATCAAATGGCCAGGATTAGCCAAACTAGTAATAGACAATACAGTAAGTACTCGCAAACAGCTATAATAAACAAATACTCGTAAGTATAATTCGTCTAGAAAAAGCGTGTCATTATTCTGATTAGACGTCGAAAGCTGATGGTCAAATACGATCCTTGACTGAATACTAATATAATTTTTAAAGAATCAGCAAATTGTTGTACATACAAATACAATACAATTTGTTGTACATACAAATACAATACAAATTGTTGTACATACAAATACAATACAAAATTACAAAAATAGTATTATGAAGTCGGTGGTTAAACACAATTGGACAATGAAAAAATTATGATGTAAGAAAGTTGTTGCGTTGTGAAAATGCCTCTTTTAGGAATAAAGCTAACTTGTAGAGCATTTTTTTGTTGTTTGCAGGTAAAATGTTATAGAATTTATTTACCAAGATATTTATTTTCTTATAAGAGTAATATAAAATCGATAAAGTACCGGAGCTATGAGGTGAATGTGCATATCACTTCTAATTATTACAGTTTATCCTAAGTTTCGACCTATGAAATATCCGCATTTCATTTAAGAATTGGAATAATTATATCGCATAAAATGTGCTGAGAACCTGGTATGAAGATGTATGTACAGAAATTAGAACAACCTAAATCATTTAATGGTTAATAATTTTGTGCAATATATAACTGCGATCCGCTTCGGGTCGCTTGAGATATATTGCATGAAATTCAAAATATGACCGATAGCTAATGCCAATCTTATTTTGACGGACGATATTTGGCCCAGTTGTGTTTCAGTGAAGAATTCCTTGATTTGTACAGGCCAAGACAATTCATTAATGATAGCATTTGATATATAACTGACAAATAGCATGAACTGAATAGTCCGTAATTCACAGTTCCAGATCTTTGTACACAATTTTATGTAATGACAACACTATAGGTGAGTAGTGGAACTTTATGTAATGTTTAAATCTATCTTATCCTGAAGCGCTGTAAAATTATACCGGGTGAAATTGCATGACCGTAAATATTTTATTGTTTGTTCAGGATAACTCAACAAATACGGACTGTTGTGCCTCTGGGTCCTTAAGTAAGGATATAATATAACGTCTTAAGCGATGTACCGGTGTATGTGCATTAGTTTAAGTAAAAGTCTGCTCTGTTCTGTTCTTGACGGTTTATCAACATCATGGATTCGTGACTTATAATACTCTCATTCGTTTAGAATTTGTTCTTATTGATTGACAAATGAGATGTCCGCATTTCATTTGAAATTTGGACAAATATATCGCACAAAATGTGCCCCGGTATGGCGAAAATAAGTCACTTATTTTTTTTGTATATACAGAAATGAGGAAAAACTGTAAATGATTTTATATTTCGTTTTTCATGTAACATTGTATATCACTGCACTCTATAATCTGCGACAACTGTGATGTACAATGTTGTTGTTGAGAGGTTTTTGCTCTAGAGAGGTTAAAATAATAGTTAAATTTAGCAGATATTAAAGGGCGGTTGTTTCTCAAGAGAGGGCAACTCTGGAGAGGTTGTTGCACAAGAGAGGGAAGCTCTGGAGAGGTTGTTGCACAAGAGAGGGAAGCTCTGGAGAGGTTGTTGCACAAGAGAGGGAAGCTCTGGAGAGGTTGTTGCACAAGAGAGGGAAGCTCTGGAGAGGTTGTTGCACAAGAGAGGGCCGCTCTGGAGAGGTTGTTGCACAAGAGAGGGCCGCTCTAGAGAGGTTGTTGCACAAGAGAGGGAAGCTCTGGAGAGGTTGTTGCACAAGAGAGGGCCACTCTGGAGAGGTTGTTGCACAAGAGAGGGCCACTCTGGAGAGGTTGTTGCACAAGAGAGGGCCACTTTGGAGAGGTTGTTGCACAAGAGAGGGCCGCTCTGGAGAGGTTGTTGCACAAGAGAGGGAAGCTCTGGAGAGGTTGTTGCACAAGAGAGGGAAGCTCTGGAGAGGTTGTTGCACAAGAGAGGGAAGCTCTGGAGAGGTTGTTGCACAAGAGAGGGACGCTCTGGAGAGGTTGTTGCACAAGAGAGGTTGTAATGTAATATAAAAGTTCACACCACCCACAATTTCAGATCACTAGATCACTGAATATTACCTTAATTACTTAAATCTAGAATAAATGTTATAAGGACATCAAAAGAACGATTCGTCATCATGTCGTTTCTTGTGAAATATTTGGAGGAAAATAATTATTATATTGATTTATCTTTATCAATATTTCATTTACAACTTAAGTCATTGTTATTGTACATTTATATTACATCATTCTACGTAACGAATATTTTTTCTTTAACAATTCAGTTTATTGTTTGCATTGGTTACGGCGATCAGAACTCCTCGGGGTTTGTCTATGAAAACGAGTACCTTGTATTAAAAAAGTGGTTACCGGATACTGAATAACCAGAATTTGTAACCCTACACTTATGTACGAGGTGTATTTCTCACTTACGGAAATGCCCGTGCTAAACTGGTTCCTGTTGACTCTGGTTGTACATAGACCTTTGGTGCACTGTACACGAAGCATAGAACGGGAACCAGTTTACACAGGCACTTCCTAAACTGTATTAGAAAGGGAATGTTAATATAAAGTTAAAATCCCAGTGTAAAAAAAATGAAGTCGACTGTAAGTTTGACACATTTCGACATACGACGTGCATTAGAAACGGTCTAACAATCTATTTGGGGGCAAAAAGCGTTTAATCTTGTCACACCCAGTTGATGACAAGATGACAAAGGTTATGTATGTATTATGTACAAGTATAGGTTGTATACTTTTTCATTCATAACTCATTTTGATATATCAAATTCGATTGGTAAAAAAACCTCGACGTTGTTATGTACAAATAAGATGTAATATTGAATAAGTTAGGTAATTAACAGATCAGTTATAACAAGTCCACTTTCAGCATACATCAGTAACAATCAGAACACTGAACACATTGTTTCAGCAGACAAAAAAAAAAAAAAAAAAAAAAAAAATTAAAAATCACTAATTAGGGTCTACACGATACGTATTACATACATATATAGTCACCCCTGTGCACAAAGGTCATCCATGTAATAGATAGAGCGTGGCCTTTAAAGACAGGTGACCTTTATCCGGAGGTAAATTTGTTCTAAATAATCAATGTCGTTTTATTTTTAATGGTTTTTATTCACAGGGTCATCATTATAATATCTCCTCCAGGGATGGCTTTTGTTAAACTTATAAGTATTTTGTTAAGGTCTGTAAAGGTCTCCCAACTAAATCCGAAGAGCTTAGGCCAAATATTTCTCTAGTTATTGCCCGGACAAGGTTTAATTACAGACGGACCGACCGAATATTGTGCAAAGCAATGTATTCCCTTTTCAACGGAAGGGGACATAATTGACCACGATGTTAATTTTGATAAATATTTCAAAAAGATATGTAACGTTGTATATAATTAACCATGATGTTAAATTTAGACCCGTATTTCAAAATGATATGTAACATTGAATATAATTAACAATGATGTTAAATTTAAATCAATATTTCATAAATGTCGGTAACATTGAATGAAATCAATCATGTCATTTAAGCCTCATAGGAATTTAATTCCAAACTTTTGTCAAATTCCGACTATGTTAATAAAAGGCTGTCACTGTCATTGTCCCGAATTTTAGCGATGCCGATTCTATTCAAACTTATAATTCCTCTTACAGTTTAATCTGAATTAAGTAAAACAATATTTTTGTTCACATTTGATTTAAAACTTAATGTTTATGACGTCAAGGGTGTAAATACTCGCTGATATACTGTATAAATATAACACTCCTATTTATGCCGTAGTGCTGGCTTACAACCAAGATTCGTTTTATTTGTGGCATGATTAGAAAACATTTAACCCCTACAACGAATGGTTCGATCAGTATCAGCCAGTCACTAGTAATAACAAAGTATAATATTTTTTAACGAAATTTAGCATTTGAAATACTTAATGGGAAAGGGCCTTTTCTTGAATAATCTCTTTCTTAAGAAAGTGCGTCCCTATGCTGTTTTATAAAAGTACGTTACCTATTTAATGACCGTATGAAATTAGGCCTACATACAAAATTACAGACATTTTGTATTTTACAATAATCTATTATAATGGTATATTGTCGGATAATTCTTCTCTTTTCTAGCATACCGATTGTAAAACCCAGAAGGGGGAGGGGACAAATATATTGTTCACAGAAGAATTACATTGATGAAGATTTTACTGTTTTACACCTAAAACATTCCAGTTAGTTTTATTTGATTACATTAAAAAAATCCCAATAAATTCATTGAAATAACCTATCGCATTCAGTCACACGTTCTCATTGTATACCATTTAAACCATTCAAATACCATTGTCACAGTGAGGTGTAAGACCATTAAATGATTGTTCAAAAGTCAGACACAGAACTACGAAACACCTTTAACTACTTTCGTTTTAAAAGCTACAAAGTTTGTATCTATACAATTCATGCACATATTAATTGATGCTTACAATATTGTCTGAACGTGTGAACTTTCAAAGTTTACGACTTTTTTTTAAAACATGCCATCGAAACGTGTCCTGAATTAAGTGTTGATAATTACATGTGCTCGTATGTTCCAGGGTTCAGTTGATAAAGTATGGGTGAAAGTTCAACAAATAACAGCTCTCAATCTTTTGGTGGGCGTATCACTCAGTACGAGTGATGTTCGATATCTAATGTGTATTGTACTCTAACAGGAAAACAGTATGCACGATTTCACTAATATTGATACGTCTGGATAGCTCTATTCAATACCTTTACAACGGTATATATATGAATATCAAGTTCAATACATAATAGTCAAAAATCTTTATTCGAAGAGAGCCACTCGTTGACCACTTTTGATAAAATGGTTGGAAAGCACGTTGAGAATTTTTGAAGAAATTTGAGCTTTCATAAAACTTCCTAGAAAACTCGATCATTCATTGAGGCAAATTTTGAGGCAAAATTACTTGCACGGAGACAGTTAATGATTCTGCAAAATCAGGACGACCGGTGACTGCAACAGCATTAACTAATGTCTCCAAAGCCAGGGAAATAATTGGATGTTGCCAAAGATGTTGGCATTTCACTATAGAGAGTAACTTTCATTCTGAAGAGTATTTTTGAAGTACGGAATATTAATGCCATATGGATACCCCCTCTATTGGCAGATGATCAAAAAGGGTACGCGTACAAACGACAACCAATAGCTATAAAAGTTTCCAAATTTCAACTTTAGACAATTTGCAAACATTAATACTGGTAATGCGACTTTCGTTCATTATATGAAGACAGTTAGGAAACCTGGAAACAAGATATGGCTTATCAAACGCAGAAAACGGCATGTAGTTGTCAAACTTGCAGTGAAAAGAAGGCCATCTATGCCATATTCTTCACATGCGAAGGAATAGCCAACAGATGTCTATGTCTAATGGCAAACGTGGCACAGTTCGGTATTATCGTGATGATGTACTTAGAAAACTCAAGACATATTATCAAACCGACGTGCAGTTGACGGCTTTCAATATGTTCTGCATTCGTGAGTCCGGAACTTTAAAAATGACACCATAATTATAGATCATGCTATTAACTTACATAGCAACTGATACAACTGTTGTCTATACTACAATTAATTAGAGTAAATACGAGTATCATATACTATTATGGTCAGCATATGTATGCTTATAGTTGGTCAATATTACTTCAATAGGCCGGTAAACTATATGTTGACCTTAGCTTTGATTAAATAATAAACCTTTCAGATTTCGAATAAATAGACGTTGCCACAACTGCCGGTCAGTCATATTTATTTAGATTGACAAATTCAGTCTTTAAATTATTTCGAATGATCAAACCGATGGTTATTTATGACATTATAACAACAACATTAAATTTTGTTTTCTGGTAGCATAAGCATCTTTAGCTGTATTTTTTCAAAACAAATTCAAGACTTATATCGATGATACGTATAAAGAAATATAAATAATACATATTTATCATGTTTGCGACAAAGACAAGCATTTCGCGATATACCTCTTTTCAAAATATCATATTTGTTTGAAAATAGCTGATAAAACAAAGTACAAATGTAAGTTGACTTTTTTATTCAACTTCTAATCGTGGTCAATGTCGACCAATTGAAGAAAGCTGTGAAAACTATAGTTGAAGATGTCAAATCGCAGCGAAGCCTCGTTTACAGTTCGTTCTAAACATAGTAATTGTGTGTAGAAAAATGGTTGTCTGATTAGTTTCAACGTTATAACAATGCTCTTTATCATTGAATTATGAATAGTTAATTTTATAGTTTATTCTCTAGAAATTGTGTACAATTGTATAAGAAAGTAAATATTTGGTTGACTTGTCATGTATAGATTTGTGCTTTTATGTATATTTATTTTATGTAAACAAGACTTTTGTATAATTCTAAAATAAAAAATCTATTCTGTTCTGTTCCTTTACAACAGTCGCGTTCATGTGCAGGAATTATCTATAATTGACATGCTGGTAAAGCATTGTACATGGATAGTTATTGACTTGAGAGTCATTGAATCTGATGTGATATTCACCGGCAGAATGCCATATTGACCCAGGTGAATACGACATGACTATTGTATGTGTCACGATCATTCAGGCTTTTACCCAATCAAAATGAGCCTATAATATTAATGCTTAATACTGCTTGCACAATGAACTTTTCTTGTTATTTCACCATCCTAATATCATGTGACAATTACTACTTTCATTCATCGTTTGCTATCACTATGTGTCTATAACCGAATTGAATTGTACCAAAGTCATTGACTTGTAAACATGTACTGATGTACTTGGCCCCAAGGTTATAAAACTTGAGATCGGTCTCCGAGCACAAATCTCATATCTTGTCTTTTAATATACCTAACTAAAACTTGTTTGAACAGTTCTGAAATTACTGTTCATTAACATGACCGGATAATTGATCAGAATATGTATTAATATGTAAACCTTTATCAGCTCTATATTTTCAACGATTGTAGTACTTTGAGAACGGAATTGAGCTTCGAACTTGGAGACTAGTCTAGAGTTTTACAACCCCGGGGCCTGGTGTACGTTATATGAAGAGGTAGATTGTAACCCTGACAATTTCATAGGTGCAATGTACAAGGCGTTCAGGCTTAGATTAAAATAATTCATTTGCCATTGTCTGTAAGTAGCCCAACAACATGTGTACGGTTTGGGGGAGGGGACCTGACGTAAATACCGCGATATTTGTTTGTTTGTTAAGTTGAGGTTTACTTTTTAACAGACATGGTCAGTAGCCGGGCTCGAACCCATGACCGAACCATTTGACCACAGAGGCGAGATATACCTGATATAAAAACTGCATACAAAGTGAGGTACATTTTCTTGAAATACAGCAACATGCATGGTCATGCATGTGACCTTGTTGTATTTGTTGTTGTCATCGGGACCTTTTTGCCTAATTAATTTAAATGAATAATGAAAACTAATAAATTCATAAAATTGATATTAAATGGATAAACTGTATTTGTTAAAACAATGCGTCTTTGAAATTTTTGAAAAGTCTGTTGTTAAATCTATAGCCATTAGCCTTTTAGAGTTATAACTATGTAATTATCATACACCACTCGTGTAAATATATTCACAACTTTATTTGATAAACTAAATAAATTTTCGTTATAATTATATAACAAAATCATTGAAGACTCGTATCTTTAAACCGGCGCACTTCTACATCGACCCATATAATCTATTACTGTAAATTACAGTTTGTTTTGATCTATTTTCTATCGATGTCATTGACAATTAAACATGCTATTGTCATTCCAGCATTTATACTTACAATAGCTAATGTCAATACAGTGACCTTTGGTCAATATTTTATTTTATTTACATTAAGTGGTATCATAAGCTTTTACAAAAACAATTTCTTATAAAAGAAGAATTTAAATGCTATTTCTAAAAGTACTATTTCCTCAGCATTTAAATTTATTTCGAAACCGACCGTGCTTGTGCATAGCACGTACAACATTAAGGGCATAATTTGCAAAATATTGTGACTTAAAAACCTTTAGTGGATTTTACGGTATTGCGGAAAAAAGCAGACATACACTGTAAGTATGAAGTTTAGACAAAAATAAGTCATAATCTGTTTAAAATTCGAGGATATTGTATCAAAATTAACTTAACGACGTTTTCGGTAGTTCGCTACATTTTTCACATAGACATAAAGGAAAAATTAAAACTGATCAATGATTTTTTAAAAACTTTGCATGATCATAGCATATCATAACAGAAACATTTTGATTGAAAAAAATTGAGGGTCACTGATCTCGTTTTTGAGTTATCTTCCCTTGGTTTAGAATTTTTGCTTATTTTGGGTCATTTCAAGGGCAGATAACCCATACATAAATCTCAAATACCATGGTTTTACTTTTGGTTAATGTTTTTTCATTTTATTCTTGTTTAAAAAAAATTTTCATGCAATTTCATTGAACATATATATTAACTTTTCTCAGTTGAAGTTAAGAGACTGAAAATTCTTCAAAATTAGGCCATTTTTTAAGACAATTGGCATTGGTTTCGGTAAAGAAAGAAAGAAAAAAAAACACTCCTTAATAATTCATGAAATATTTCACGATGACATGAAAAGAAATCGGCTACATAAAAATGAAAATAGATAAGGCCTTGCTGTCCATTATGGTGAATTATCTGCCCTTGAAAAGACCTAAAATAAGCAAAAATTCCAAATTCAAGGGCAGATAACTCAAAAACGAGATCAGTGACCCCCAATTTTTTTCAATCAAAATGTTTCTGTTATGATATGCTATGATCATGCAAAGTTTTTAAAAAATCATTGATCAGTTTTAATTTTTCCTTTATGTCTATGCGAAAAATGTAGCGAACTACCGAAAACATCTTTAATACAAGAGAATTGTAGACCACTGTCGATCTATGTTAACTTATTTAAGTTGGTACCCGCGAGTATAAATCGTTAAGAAAGTTAAGAATGTAACATGCCACACATCAAGGCTTTTCTTATTCGAACATCGGATCTGTCAGTTTGAACATTTCCCAGAATATTTGAAAAGTCAATTTTAAGTTTGTTCATTTTTTCCCCAAGAGCCCCCATAAGTGCGCCATATTTATATTAAATGCATTAACACCTTGTAGATACCTTTATTGATAAAAACCGTGATGAATTATATTTTATAAAACAGTTATGGTACCTGATATTCTGTATTTAAGTAAAAAAAATACAACAAATATAGCACAAAAAAGCATCGATATAAAACTTCGATATTACGACCGACTTTGGGACAAAAATCGGACGTTGTACGTACAAGTAGAGGGGCGGCCTTAATAAGAGGTTTGTGTATAGATTAAGTATTAAAAATCCTTTGAAAAAGTGATACTTATGATGTATGGTTTTAGTGTATTTATTAATACATTGAAGCCTCCTGTCGGTGCGTTCTGGAGTTGGTATGTATTAAGCAATACTCGTAGTGTCTACATGTCTTGCCATTACATTTATATCACTTTCATTGTATTCTATTTTTTTATAGTTGACGTTATTAGTTTTAGTTTAGTTTATACTCGTCATATCAACAAGTAGTTTCAGGGTTCACGATTTGCATGCACCATTCGCTACATGCGAAGATAATTACAAAATCTGTGCAGTAATCATTCGTTTTGCGCACGAACGTGAACATGAGTTTAGTCAAGCTTACTGCAATAAATATGCTTTATTCGGCTTATTTAATATTAACATGTTTAATGACATTGATACTATAAATATACAATGAAACATATTCACGTTTATTTATAAAAATAATTGCAAATCAGATAAAGTAAAATAAAATCGCCCCAAATTTCGAGCCGATATTTCTCACTTTGGTATATTTTTTTTTTCGTTTTTGCGCATGGGTTGGCCCAGTGATCTTTTTAGCTTAGGTGATTCCTAAGTTTGCCTAATTCTTTTAAAATGCATTTTAGAGTTTTGCCGACCTTATTAATTCTTATCGCATTAAGTTCTTCATTTGTATCATAATATAATAAGATAATATTATAATGTACGCCACATTGCTGACATTCTTTCATATTTTATACTAGAAGGAAGTTACTGTTTTATTCTATTATAAAAGTCAAATCATTGTAGATTAATCGAATATTTAATAAATATATTCGAACAATAATGATTTATAGATTAATTATCCGCTTTTACTTGCCAATTACCTTATTCATTTGCTTGCATTTATACACAATTGTAATGTCGATTACACGTGCATGTTACGGCATTGTTCAATTGTAATTAATTCTGTTCTTCTATATAAACGCTTATATTTACCAGCAGTTAGTAAAAATAAAATACGTTTATACCTGTGTATTCAGTCATATATTTAGTGTATTCATTTGGTAGTATTCATAGTAGCTATCAAACTTTAATGTTTTCATAAAATTTCTGTCTACCTTTGTGTATCTAGGTATACATTTATATACAATAGAATTCTTATACGTAGCTTTTATACAAATTATTAACTTCTTTCAAATTAACGTGATTGAACGTATAAGACTTTTTACATAAAGAATTTGACTCAAGGCAATGACTGTGTATATTTAGTATCTAAAGTCCCACTGACATTTTGAATGTCAAAATTGAAGTAGGTCTACTTTTACCCCGAAAGATGTCTTGTCAGGGAAACTTACTTTAAATTGGAATAAAAACGTTCCGAAAAAAATATTTTTAACTCTATAGTAGCGTATTTTTCAATGATGTTGCAAAAGATAAGAAAAGCATCTGACAATATTTTTCCCGAGATGTGGCTAAGAAAGGTTATATCTTGTAAATATTGTTTTAGAGCAAATAAAATATATTTCTTATATTTTACTAATATTTTATATATTGTTGTGTATTACTAAATTCAAAAGGCTAGTGGGCCTTTAACTCTTATGTCCTTTAACTCTCATGTCAGCGCAGTTTGGACACTGCTTAACGTTTGAACTTGATTAGATCGTGCAAAGATTCAGCGCCTTCAACAGTTTTATTTTACAAAAACTCCATAAACCTTTGTCACATCTATGCATTATTTCATGGCATCCATGTATTTTTGTGTACAAAACTATACAATGAATATCAATATATGAGATTTTTGAAACGATGTTTAAGTGATTTTTACACAATATCATTTAGGTTATTCAGCGATGTGTCGTTACCTTGCAAAAGTATGTACAAGCAAATTATTTTTGCGGTTACATAGGAAAAAAACACTAGGTTCCCAAATTTACGGACAATTGTTAATTTATATGTGAATCATTGAAATAAGACTTCGCTTCGTATGCATGGTTTGATATTCACGCTCTAAACCTATCTCCGCCATATAATACTAGGATTAGTACTTTCTCCATAAATATGGAAACATATGCCTTTATATAACGTTTTTATGAAATTGCACATAATATAATTATGTATAAACAGCTTTATCTTATCCACATTTCTCTTGGTTAATTTCTCTTAGTTAACTTTTCCTATGTATCGCCATTACAACTTTACGTATTGTATTATATTGTTCGTACATATTAACTACATGTAATTTATATCACTATTTATTGTGAAATTCATAAGTGTCATACAAGGATGTTGTTAGGCGTCTTACCTCATGTTGTATAAAAAACTTTATCATTTCTTATAGAACTTATGCCGTATGATAACTTATGAACACTGATAATTATTTGTATTGCAGACCTTTCGAGATGAAGATAGGGAGGTTTCGGGGAGTTATGGCGACGTTGATGTTGTTGTTCCTGGCATCATCAGGTATGTACATGTTGTTTAAACACTAACGCTTAGGTAGCAGTTAATAAAAAAACAGTCAAATAGTCATTCATACTTCATGAATATTTCACGAACTGTTCATTAAGTGTTCCAGAAACATTAATGTTTTCATTTCATGAATTCTTTTCGAAAGGGAAAGCTTTTAGAGCATACATCACGACTGAATGGGAAGTGCAAGAAGAACGGTTTGTACAATTTATAAAAGATGGATATAAGACCTTCCTAGCACTCATTCCTTCAATACTAGTTAATAACTCATTAGTTTATCTACAACTGAATTAAGCTAAAAACAATCCGTTCATATATGTACAGAGATCCGCCATAATTGGCGATATTTGAAGGTTTCTTGCAGGAACTGTCGTATTATCGCACTCCTGAATTCCGTATCACAATTGATTATCTCATATAATACAATTTGTCTTCCAGTAGTTTTATCCACGTATTTCTAAGACTATACCTATGAAATGAAAAATCATAGAATTATTTGCTTCTAACATGGGCAGATTGCATATGATAAATGACGCGATTTTACCATTCGTGTATTTATAATTACAACCTTGTTGAGTGACTACCATCTGTATCTAAAACGAAAATTTCAAAAAAAAAGAAACAAGATGATCTGTCACAGTTTCGTTGTATAAAATCTACTGTTGCAAATTTGGATTATAAAAAATTCTGAAGCAACGAACGGTAAAACAAAACTAGCAAAGTGACATGATGCAATACACAACCTAATCTCCAACCACAGTCATGATATTTCTTATTAATGTAATGTCTGCATACAGTTAAACATTTGAACAAAAGTCACCTTTGGGAAAGACATTCAGTGACCTTTGTTGACAGGCGACATTTATTCAGAGGTCATTTTGTGCTAAATAATCTGAACTTTTTAAAAGAGTAGCCTGTATTCACATGGTGCATTTTATTGGAGGTGGTCGGTAACAGAGGTTTGACTATGGGTAGACATATTTTACGCATTAGTTAATGCGGGATCTATCACGTGTTAGCTTTCTGTATTAGTGCAGTGTACCTTTTTCCTTGTATTAATATTTTGTATGAAGTCTATTACCTTATTAACAATTGAAACATATGTACAGGTCTTGATAATGCAATGATGATTACCATATTTAAAGTATATACCAACATGGTCACTCAAATAGAATATATGATATCAATCAGTCCAAATCTGTACTGACACATTACCAAAATAAAACTTAAATATAACAATCCAATAAAGAATGCGTAAATTATAGATATTAAAGACATGGCCAAATTGACATAATATAAAAGGTGATAACATAAAAAGCATATACAACTTGGTGTTCAATTAGAGTAATAAAGGGTCAAATATACATACAGTTTTTAGCATAATGCAAAAGAACGCACAATAGAACGCGAAGACAAATTCGTATAATTATATAGCTATCAAATAAAATATACTTTTGCAAAACTTGAAGTAAGATACACGATTTGTATAGCAAAAACATACAAAAAGAGATAAAATATAAAATAGATATTTCAATACACTTCAGGAATAATTCGGAATACAAATGCAAAAACACTATTGACCACTACTAGTCAGTTAATAAATAACAGACAATCAACAAGCGGTAGGTGGCAACCGCACAGTTCAGACACATATGGAGCAGTGTATTTCTACCAGTTAGGTAATAGTATGGTTAAAGGAATGGACACGTTTAACATGGTACAGGTGTCTGAGTATATCCAATGTTTCTATCACACATACCGCCCTTGGTTAGATACGTTCCTCTCTGCTGGGCGCTATAAGAACAATGCCACGTTTTATGACAATCAGAAAGTGGCCGATTTGAACAAGCATTTTTCGGAGTTACCGGACGGAATGAAAGATGCCGTTGAAATCTTAGATGTGATGATGAAAGCTGTCGGCTTTGACGACCCAAGCACATTCTCGACTGACTCGCGAAACGTTTATAGTGTCAATATATACTATGCCGATTTCAATAATGGTATTGATTCATTAGAGCTGGTTTTCTTCCGCGCCCTCATGGAAACACTAGGCGACAGTCTAGACGAGCGCTTCGGTGGCAAATTATACGCCGATGTAGACGACAGAGAGATTGGCGATATAATACAAATGTGCGCACCTATGACAAATATCTATTTCTCCAGTGATATCATGCCAACATCCACTCAGTGGAATCCACTTAGCTCCACATATTATAATGGAGCTGTGTATTTCTACCAGTTAGGTAATAGTATGGTTAAAGGAATGGACATGTTTAACATGGTACAGGTGTCTGAGTATATCCAATGTTTCTATCACACATACCGCCCTTGGTTAGATACGTTCCTCTCTGCTGGGCGCTATAAGAACAATGCCACGTTTTATGACAGCCAGAAAGTGGCCGATTTGAACAAGCATTTTTCGGAGTTACCGGACAGAATGAAAGATGCCGTTGAAATCTTAGATGTGATGATGAAAGCTGTCGGCTTTGACGACCCAAGCACATTCTCGACTGACTCGCGAAACGTTTATAGTGTCAATATATACTATGCCGATTTCAATAATGGTATTGATTCATTAGAGCTGGTTTTCTTCCGCGCCCTCATGGAAACACTAGGCGACAGTCTAGACGAGCGCTTCGGTGGCAAATTATACGCCGATGTAGACGACAGAGAGATTGGCGATATAATACAAATGTGCGCACCTATGACAAATATCTATTTCTCCAGTTATATAATGCAAACATCCACTCAGTGGAATCCACTTAGCTCCACATATTATAATGGAGCTGTGTATTTCTACCAGTTAGGTAATAGTATGGTTAACGGAATGGACATGTTTAACATGGTACAGGTGTCTGAGTATATCCAATGTTTCTATCACACATACCGCCCTTGGTTAGATACGTTCCTCTCTGCTGGGCGCTATAAGAACAATGCCACGTTTTATGACAGCCAGAAAGTGGCCGATTTGAACAAGCATTTTTCGGAGTTACCGGACGGAATGAAAGATGCCGTTGAAATCTTAGATGTGATGATGAAAGCTGTCGGCTTTGACGACCCAAGCACATTCTCGACTGACTTGCGAAACGTTTATAGTGTCAATATATACTATGCCGATTTCAATAATGGTATTGATTCATTAGAGCTGGTTTTCTTCCGCGCCCTCATGGAAACACTGGGCGACAGTCTAGACGAGCGCTTCGGTGGCAAATTATACGCCGATGTAGACGACAGAGAGATTGGCGATATAATACAAATGTGCGCACCTATGACAAAGAACTATTTCTCCAGTTATATCATGCCAACATCCACTCAGTGGAATCCACTTAGCTCCACATATTATAATGGAGCTGTGTATTTCTACCAGTTAGGTAATAGTATGGTTAAAGGAATGGACATGTTTAACATGGTACAGGTGTCTGAGTATATCCAATGTTTCTATCACACATACCGCCCTTGGTTAGATACGTTCCTCTCTGCTGGGCGCTATAAGAACAATGCCACGTTTTATGACAGCCAGAAAGTGGCCGATTTGAACAAGCATTTTTCGGAGTTACCGGACGGAATGAAAGATGCCGTTGAAATCTTAGATGTGATGATGAAAGCTGTCGGCTTTGACGACCCAAGCACATTCTCGACTGACTCGCGAAACGTTTATAGTGTCAATATATACTATGCCGATTTCAATAATGGTATTGATTCATTAGAGCTGGTTTTCTTCCGCGCCCTCGTGGAAACACTAGGCGACAGTCTAGACGAGCGCTTCGGTGGCAAATTATACGCCGATGTAGACGACAGAGAGATTGGCGATATAATACAAATGTGCGCACCTATGACAAATATCTATTTCTCCAGTTATATCATGCCAACATCCACTCAGTGGAATCCACTTAGCTCCACATATTATAATGGAGCTGTGTATTTCTACCAGTTAGGTAATAGTATGGTTAAAGGAATGGACATGTTTAACATGGTACAGGTGTCTGAGTATATCCAATGTTTCTATCACACATACCGCCCTTGGTTAGATACGTTCCTCTCTGCTGGGCGCTATAAGAACAATGCCACGTTTTATGACAGCCAGAAAGTGGCCGATTTGAACAAGCATTTTTCGGAGTTAACGGACAGAATGAAAGATGCCGTTGAAATCTTAGATGTGATGATGAAAGCTGTCGGCTTTGACGACCCAAGCACATTCTCGACTGACTCGCGAAACGTTCATAGTGTCAATATATACTATGCCGATTTCAATAATGGTATTGATTCATTAGAGCTGGTTTTCTTCCGCGCCCTCATGGAAACACTAGGCGACAGTCTAGACGAGCGCTTCGGTGGCAAATTATACGCCGATGTAGACGACAGAGAGATTGGCGATATAATACAAATGTGCGCACCTATGACAAATAACTATTTCTCCAGTTATATAATGCAAACATCCACTCAGTGGAATCCACTTAGCTCCACATATTATAATGGAGCTGTGTATTTCTACCAGTTAGGTAATAGTATGGTTAAAGGAATGGACATGTTTAACATGGTACAGGTGTCTGAGTATATCCAATGTTTCTATCACACATACCGCCCTTGGTTAGATACGTTCCTCTCTGCTGGGCGCTATAAGAACAATGCCACGTTTTATGACAGCCAGAAAGTGGCCGATTTGAACAAGCATTTTTCGGAGTTACCGGACGGAATGAAAGATGCCGTTGAAATCTTAGATGTGATGATGAAAGCTGTCGGCTTTGACGACCCAAGCACATTCTCGACTGACTCGCGAAACGTTTATAGTGTCAATATATACTATGCCGATTTCAATAATGGTATTGATTCATTAGAGCTGGTTTTCTTCCGCGCCCTCATGGAAACACTGGGCGACAGTCTAGACGAGCGCTTCGGTGGCAAATTATACGCCGATGTAGACGACAGAGAGATTGGCGATATAATACAAATGTGCGCACCTATGACAAATAACTATTTCTCCAGTTATATAATGCAAACATCCACTCAGTGGAATCCACTTAGCTCCACATATTATAATGGAGCTGTGTATTTCTACCAGTTAGGTAATAGTATGGTTAACGGAATGGACATGTTAAACATGGTACAGGTGTCTGAGTATATCCAATGTTTCTATCACACATACCGCCCTTGGTTAGATACGTTCCTTTCTGCTGGGCGCTATAAGAACAATGCCACGTTTTATGACAGCCAGAAAGTGGCCGATTTGAACAAGCATTTTTCGGAGTTACCGGACGGAATGAAAGATGCCGTTGAAATCTTAGATGTGATGATGAAAGCTGTCGGCTTTGACGACCCAAGCACATTCTCGACTGACTCGCGAAACGTTTATAGTGTCAATATATACTATGCCGATTTCAATAATGGTATTGATTCATTAGAGCTGGTTTTCTTCCGCGCCCTCATGGAAACACTGGGCGACAGTCTAGACGAGCGCTTCGGTGGCAAATTATACGCCGATGTAGACGACAGAGAGATTGGCGATATAATACAAATGTGCGCACCTATGACAAAGAACTATTTCTCCAGTTATATAATGCAAACATCCACTCAGTGGAATCCACTTAGCTCCACATATTATAATGGAGCTGTGTATTTCTACCAGTTAGGTAATAGTATGGTTAAAGGAATGGACATGTTTAACATGGTACAGGTGTCTGAGTATATCCAATGTTTCTATCACACATACCGCCCTTGGTTAGATACGTTCCTCTCTGCTGGGCGCTATAAGAACAATGCCACGTTTTATGACAGCCAGAAAGTGGCCGATTTGAACAAGCATTTTTCGGAGTTACCGGACAGAATGAAAGATGCCGTTGAAATCTTAGATGTGATGATGAAAGCTGTCGGCTTTGACGACCCAAGCACATTCTCGACTGACTCGCGAAACGTTTATAGTGTCAATAAATACTATGACGATTTCAATAATGGTATTGATTCATTAGAGCTGGTTTTCTTCCACGCCCTCATGGAAACACTGGGCGACAGTCTAGACGAGCGCTTCGGTGGCAAATTATACGCCGATGTAGACGACAGAGAGATTGGCGATATAATACAAATGTGCGCACCTATGACAAATAACTATTTCTCCAGTTATATAATGCAAACATCCACTCAGTGGAATCCACTTAGCTCCACATATTATAATGGAGCTGTGTATTTCTACCAGTTAGGTAATAGTATGGTTAAAGGAATGGACACGTTTAACATGGTACAGGTGTCTGAGTATATCCAATGTTTCTATCACACATACCGCCCTTGGTTAGATACGTTCCTCTCTGCTGGGCGCTATAAGAACAATGCCACGTTTTATGACAGCCAGAAAGTGGCCGATTTGAACAAGCATTTTTCGGAGTTACCGGACGGAATGAAAGATGCCGTTGAAATCTTAGATGTGATGATGAAAGCTGTCGGCTTTGACGACCCAAGCACATTCTCGACTGACTCGCGAAACGTTTATAGTGTCAATAAATACTATGACGATTTCAATAATGGTATTGATTCATTAGAGCTGGTTTTCTTCCACGCCCTCATGGAAACACTGGGCGACAGTCTAGACGAGCGCTTCGGTGGCAAATTATACGCCGATGTAGACGACATAGAGATTGGCGATATAATACAAATGTGCGCACCTATGACAAATAACTATTTCTCCAGTTATATAATGCAAACATCCACTCAGTGGAATCCACTTAGCTCCACATATTATAATGGAGCTGTGTATTTCTACCAGTTAGGTAATAGTATGGTTAAAGGAATGGACACGTTTAACATGGTACAGGTGTCTGAGTATATCCAATGTTTCTATCACACATACCGCCCTTGGTTAGATACGTTCCTCTCTACTGGGCGCTATAAGAACAATGCCACGTTTTATGACAGCCAGAAAGTGGCCGATTTGAACAAGCATTTTTCGGAGTTACCGGCCGGACTGAAAGATGCCGTTGAAATCTTAGATGTGATGATGAAAGCTGTCGGTTTTGACGACCCAAGCACATTCTCGACTGACTCGCGAAACGTTTATAGTGTCAATAAATACTATGACGATTTCAATAATGGTATTGATTCATTAGAGCTGGTTTTCTTCCACGCCCTCATGGAAACACTGGGCGACAGTCTAGACGAGCGCTTCGGTGGCAAATTGTACGCCGATGTAGACGACAGAGAGATTGGCGATATAATACAAATGTGCGCACCTATGACAAATAACTATTTCTCCAGTTATATCATGCCAACATCCACTCAGTGGAATCCACTTAGCTCCACATATTATAATGGAGCTGTGTATTTCTACCAGTTAGGTAATAGTATGGTTAAAGGAATGGACATGTTTAACATGGTACAGGTGTCTGAGTATATCCAATGTTTCTATCACACATACCGCCCTTGGTTAGATACGTTCCTCTCTGCTGGGCGCTATAAGAACAATGCCACGTTTTATGACAGCCAGAAAGTGGCCGATTTGAACAAGCATTTTTCGGAGTTACCGGACGGAATGAAAGATGCCGTTGAAATCTTAGATGTGATGATGAAAGCTGTCGGCTTTGACGACCCAAGCACATTCTCGACTGACTCGCGAAACGTTTATAGTGTCAATAAATACTATGCTGATTTCAATAATGGTATTGATTCATTAGAGCTGGTTTTCTTCCACGCCCTCATGGAAACACTGGGCGACAGTCTAGACGAGCGCTTCGGTGGCAAATTATACGCCGATGTAGACGACATAGAGATTGGCGATATAATACAAATGTGCGCACCTATGAACTATATTTTCGTGTCCATGTCTTTACTGCCTTCTTCTAAAGGATTCACCCAACAGAATTCCATGCCGTTTTCTTTATCAATTCTTTCCACGTCTACAACAACAGGTACGCTTAATTATAGCGAATCCGTATCACCGGAATCGGTTTCATTAACAACATCGTTTTCTTCGACGTCTTTAAGACCTGTAATGTCTAGTTCCAGTTCAACAGAAGTATTTTTATCACAGGCAACGGTGACATATGCATTATCAATTTCTCCAACGCCTACAATATCAGCGGGGTTGAGTTCCAGTAGTTCGCAGGGATTCTCATCGCAGACGTCGTTGTCATCTGCATCATCGAGTACTCCAATGTTTAGTTCTAATGGATCACAAAGTTTCTTTTTCCGGTCGTCTACCTCATTTGCATCAGTGATTGTCCCAACGTTAACAGCATCAATCACACTGAGTTCCTCTGGATCACAGGATTTCTCATCACAGACATGGATGAATACTGCCTCGTCGATTTCTGTTACGTCAACAAGATCGTCAGTGATGAGCTCCAGTGGATTACAAGGATTCTCATCACAGACATTGATGAATACTGCCTCATCAATTTTTCCAACGTCAATAAAATCATCGGCTCTAAGTTCCAGTAAATCACAAGGATTCTCATTCCAGTCATCTGCCTCATTTGGATCTGTAACTGTTCCAACGTTAACCGCTTCGACAACACCGAGTTCCACTGGATTACTGCGATTCTCGTCACGGACATCGATGAATACTGCCTCATCGATTTTTCCAACGTCGATAAAGTCATCAGCTCTAAGTTCCAGTAAATCACAAGGATTCTCATTCCATGCATCTGCCTCATTTGGATCTGTAATTGTTCAAACGTTTTCCGCTTCGACAACACCGAGTTCCACTGGATCACTGCGATTCTCGTCACGGACATCGATGAATACTGCCTCATCGATTTCTTTAACGTCAACAAGATCATCAGTGATGAGTTCCAGTGGATCACAAGGATTATCGTCACAGACATCCTCCTCGATTTTCCCAACTTCGACAAGATCTTCAGCACTAAGTGTTAGTGGATCACATGAATTCTCTTTCCGGTCATCTACCTTGTTTGCATCATCTGTGGTTGTTCCAACTTTAACAGCATCAGCAACACTGAGTTTCAGTGTATCACATGGATTGTCTTCACAGACATCGATGAAGACTGCCTCGTCGATTTTCCCAATGTCGACAAGATCATCAGCTCAAAGTTCTAGTGGATCACAAGGGTTCTCATTCCAGTCATCTTCCTCATTTGGATCTGTAATTGTTCCAACGTTAACCGCTTCGACATCACCGAGTTCCACTGGATCACGGCGATTCTCGTCACAGACATCGATGAATACTGCCTCATTGAGTTCTCTAACGTCAACAAGATCATCAGCGTTGAGTTCCAGTGGATCACAAGGTTTCTCACTGACGTCGGTGCCTTCTGCAACATCGATTTCTTCATTGGCTACATCATCTACAGCATTGAGTTCCAGTTTACCACATGCATTTTCATCACAGACATCGATGTTTTTTAAAACATCAATTTCTTTAACGTCTACAACATCGTCAGCTCTGGACTCCAGTGGGTCACAGAGATTCTCATCGCAGACATCGATGTCTACTGCCTCATCGATTTCCCCAACGTCAACAAGATCATCAGCACTAAGTTCCAATGGATCACAAGGAATCACATTCTGGACATCAACCTCATTGGCATCAGTGGTTGTTCCAACGTTAACAGCATCAACATCATTGAGTTCTGGTGGATCACAAGGATTCTCATCACAGAAATCAGTTTCTATAACGTCTACAGCTTCAGCATTGCTTTCTAGTGGAACACAAGGACTTTCATCGCAGACACCGGTGTCACTTACGACATCGATTGCGACAACGTCTACAATATCAGCACTTATGAGTTCTAGTGCATCTGAAGGATTTTCGTCTCAGACATCTACGCCTTTCATCCCCATAACGTCCTCCGCACCTTCACAATCTACTGGAACTATTCCTTGTGCTCCTGGTTCAGGGTTTTGTCAATTTGATTCTCCTGAACTTGGATCGAATGGTATGATTTATACCATGCATTACTAATTAAATAAACTAAGGTCGTTATATAATACTTCTTCGGTCAATTTAAATACTTACACAGCACATGTTTGTGAATGCGAATTTTCAAATCGTATTTTTTTAAAAATAGTGTACATGTATATTGAATTTTGATAATATTCAAGCAAAACTTCATTTATGCAAAGTTCAGTTTAGCGCACAACGAATGTGCCATATTTTAAATGCTTATTAAGCAATACATGTCATTGCTATTTAATCGCATCTGAATATACACTGTTAATCTTATTGGTATGATGAATCAGTAGTCGGTATTGCTATTCACGAACGTTTATTTGTTTTGTAGGTAATGCCGTTCGTCCAGCAAAGCAGTATGTCGTATGCATCCTGACGATATTATCTTTATATCAGATATTCAACTAAACCAATCAGAATCCTGCTTTTAACGGATGATTAACATTTTACAAAATAATTGTAGTGTTTTTTCTTTACTAAAACCAGTGACTTCTTTTCCTTTTTGTTGTTGTTGCAACTAAAGAATAGTAAAGAAAGCGGACACGCATGATAAAAAGAAATATATTCTAAGATTGTGGCACACCACGGTATGCCTTAGAAGTGTACTGATGAATATACACGGGTTAACATTATCAACTGGAAGAATTTTAATTTTTGAAATTACTCGCCTTTGATAAATTCACCCGTTCATGGTTTGATTTTTCTCTTTATGTCTACGTGTTATACATATATTTCTGTTCTTGCTTTTTAGTTCTATTAAATAGGATAATGCATTAAAAATGAGTTATTTTGTTATATACTATCTACAAAATGTAGATCATTCTGTATTATAGACTTGACGTGATTGCTAAAGTATGCTTAACCAAACAGTTACATGACTAAATCAATCTCTCTATAAAACGTTCCATTAGACACAACAACGTTACACGAGACCTTTCTTTTCTCGCAGCGAATCTATTTTTGGAGGCGTCAAACTAACAGCAAAGAAAAGAAAAGGCAATAAAAAAACAGAACACGAATAAGAACATTATATTAGATACTAATACATGTAGAATAGAGAACTTATCTATAAAATGATGGCTTGCATCATCAATACAGTAAAACCTCACTTAATGATGACCTCAATAAAGATGGTATTTTTATCGGTTCTACTAATAGTATAGTAATATACGTTTATTTTCGGGGTATGGTAGGGGTAATTTTGTTAATTTATTTAGGTTTTGGTCTACGATGATAAGCCAAATATTCTGTTTCCTTACCAAGATTATATTCAGATTTCGTGTGTTCCATTCTGATCATCGAAAGCTATGTAAGAGAAGCACATGTTGCGGAAAACAACAAGCAATATTCTAAAACTGCAAAATGGTTACCATAAAAGTATATTCAATAATAGTTATTTTATCCGAGGGAATCATTTATAGTTATTCATCAGCTATTTTGTGTCGGGATATTTTTTATTAATTCCGAACTAAAAGGCAAAAAGTAGAAATCCAGATTTGAAACCCTAACTTCTATAATTATGTACGGGATGACTTTTGAGAAAAATAGTTAATTATTTTCGGGTGTTTAGAACTACAATTGGTACAAATTGGTTAGGACATAAGTATAGCACTAAACATGCATACAATGATAACACAAAACCTATATACACACTAATATGAAAATGAAAAAGGATTTTAAGGAAAGGAACTCATGCAAGAAATCCAACATTCCCAAAAACCCCACCTTCCCCTAAAACCTATCAACTTCAAACCCTCCCAACATATATACAGAAACATAGAAATATTGAGGACAAAATACAGTTTACTGAACTGTCTTATAACAGTCTGCTGCAAAGTTGCATGCGGTTTGAACTAGTTTTATGTGTCCAACCTCTTACCCTCGGTAAACCAAATTTAAAATACATGTACATAAATAAGTAAATAAAGATTAATTCAACCGTGGGTTAGTGTTTACATAACGATTGACTGTTAATGTAAGGAACATAGCAACTAGAGGCAGTATACAAAATATAAGAATCAATTAACTCGTGATTTTATACACAATTCGTCAAAATCAACTGTTACTTTTTAATGGTCATGACCCAATGCCATACACATGATTCTCACTTTAATTTTAATTCAACATTTCAGACATTTTAAACAAAGATAATATTAAGTAATATTTTTCTATTCATTTTTATCTGACTGCAAGTGGCATAATTACGATTTTCCTAGTCGAAGAAATCATTTGAAACTTAACAAAGGCCTTAAAGAATACCAATTTACTAGTAGAGTGTATGCATAGATAACTACTACACAAATGTAAAGTAAGCACTCTTACTATATATACAAGTTAATACTACAGGCTGTAGCATACAATTTCCTCCACCACAGCCTATGCATATTTGTGCTAGTTATGTCCTCATTACACATGGCACGAAACACTTAATTTATTGCTATGTAGTAAAATACATGTTGAATTTTCACGTTGAATCCAAAGCTAATATTAATATGATACATTGTCAATTTTCGAACACTAATACAAACGAATTCAATTAATTTCAGTATATTTTTTCCTTTTATTAACGTTTCAGTTTTCGCCTAAAACATGGGTGTTTTATATTTTTCCATTAATTGTTATAGTGAAAACTGCGAAAAATATACATATTTCTTTAAACGCATTGCCTCTAGAATTATCAGCACACTTAAAAAACTCGACCTTGATGTAAAAGAATCAATGTGTCAAAATGAAAACATGTAGTTTGTAGCTAATATTCATGTTTTGATAAAGGAATCTGAAACGTGACAGAACAAGAAAATATAGGGAAGTTTTCATTTTGTATCCCATCGGAAACTTCACAGAGCAATTGAAATTTGTCATTGTTTAGAAGCTATTTGATGATATCAACGCTTAAATTGCGCGAACATAAGATACAGTTGTATATTGTATTAATTTTATTACCAAATATTGGAGTTTTTGAAGCATGCTGATAATTTTAAAGTCAATGCATCTAAAATATGTTCATTTTTGTAAATTCTTTTGAAATTGTTATGCCACGAAAAGTCCGCCAGACAATTAATGAAATAACGCGTTAAGATGACCTTTCTTTAAATGTCCAGTCAGAACTAGATGAGCATGCATTGCTAGATATGAATGTAAAAACAATATGAAAGTTTAACATTAGATTCAAATATTGTTATAATTGATATGTGTTATATAAATATATGCGTGGGTAATCGAACTAGCGCGCTGAAGATATTTACCAGTACTAACTTCACAAACACTTCAATCAACGTGACAACTTTATTAGAGGCGAGGTACAAATGGCATCGGTTGTGTTATGTCTTGTGCAAATTTTACAGAAACACATACAAACTAGTAGTAGAAGCTCGATCTCGGCTACGTTCAGTCGACAGTCATGCTATCTGTGGACGGAGCGAACTGTGCGGTTTAAATTGGAATGATATTCAATTTTAGCTTTACAAGAAAGTCATCTTTACATTAAGTGCCTTATTTAAAGCAGTCAACTCTTCGATATTTTAAGAACATGAGGTATATATTTTTTGCATTGTGTTATTACAGAAAATTACTGCCAGTAACATCTTAGAATCCCATGATACATTCATATCATTCAAGATATAACCGTGTGTAAACATTGATTACCCCATTGCAGGTCCAATTTGTCAAGTTGTAAGATACAAAATACATATATATTTTTATAGGAAATATTTGAGGACTAACGATTATATTAGGTCCTCTTAGTGAATAATGTCGTAACAGTTCATTAACTACAACTTTTAAATCAAGGATACTTAATATCATTTTAGGAGCACAGTCGTCAAGTGGATACAGTTCATCTTCGTACTCTTCAGGTGGATACATTTCAAATTCCTACCAACCGTCAAGTTCATACATTTCAAATTCCTACCAACCGTCAAGTTCATACAGTTCAAATTCCTACCAACCGTCAAGTGGATACAGCTCAAACTCCTACCAACAATCAAGTGGATACAGCTCAAATTCCTACCAACCATCAAGTGGATACAGCTCCTATTCCTACCAACCATCAAGTGGATACAGCTTAAATTCCTACCAACCATCAAGTGGCTACAGTTCAAATTCCTACCAACCATCAAGTGGATACAGCTCAAATTCCTACCAACCATCAAGTGGATACAGCTCAAATTCCTACCAACCATCAAGTGGATACAGCTCAAATTCCTACCAACCATCAAGTGGATACAGCTCAAACTCCTACCAACCATCAAGTGGATATAGCTCAAATTCCTACCAACCATCAAGTGGATACAGCTCAAACTCCTACCAACCATCAAGTGGATATAGCTCAAATTCCTACCAACCATCAAGTGGATACAGCTCAAACTCCTACCAACCATCAAGTGGATATAGCTCAAACTCCTACCAACCATCAAGTGGATACAGCTCAAACTCCTACCAACCATCAAGTGGATACAGCTCAAACTCCTACCAACCATCAAGTGGATACAGCTCAAATTCCTACCAACCATCAAGTGGATACAGCTCAAATTCCTACCAACCATCAAGTGGATACAGCTCAAACTCCTACCAACCATCAAGTGGATATAGCTCAAATACCTACCAACGGTCAGGTGGGATCAATACATATTCATACCAACTGTCAAGTGGATATAGCTCTTATTCCTACCAACCATCAAGTGGATACAACTCAAATTCCTACCAACCATCAAGTGGATACAGCTCAAATTCCTATCAACCATCAAGTGGATACAGCTCAAATGCCTACCAGCCATCAAGTGGATACAGCTCAAATTCCTACCAACCATCAAGTGGATACAGCTCAAATTCCTACCAGCCATCAAGTGGATACAGCTCCTATTCCTACCAACCATCAAGTGGATACAGCTCAAATTCCTACCAGCCGTCAAGTGGCTACAGTTCAAATTCCTACCAACCATCAAGTGGATACAGCTCAAATTCCTACCAGCCATCAAGAGGATACAGCTCCTATTCCTACCAACCATCAAGTGGATACAGCTCAAATTCCTACCAGCCATCAAGTGGATACAGCTCCTATTCCAACCAACCATCAAGTGGATACAGCTCAAATTCCTACCAACCATCAAGTGGATATAGCTCCTATTCGTACCAACCATCAAGTGGATACAGCTCAAATTCCTACCAGGCGTCAAGTGGATATAGCTCCTATTTATACCAACCATCAAGTGGATACAGCTCAAATTCCTACCAACCATCAAGTGGATACAGCTCCTATTCCTACCAACCATCAAGTGGATACAGCTCAAATTCCTACCAACCATCAAGTGGATATAGCTCCTATTCCTACCAACCGTCAAGTGGATATAGCTCCTATTCCTACCAACCGTCAAGTGGATACAGTTCTAATTCCTACCAACCATCAAGTGGATACAGCTCAAATTCCTACCAGCCATCAAGAGGATACAGCTCCTATTCCTACCAACCATCAAGTGGATACAGCTCAAATTCCTACCAGCCATCAAGTGGATACAGCTCCTATTCCTACCAACCATCAAGTGGATACAGCTCAAATTCCTACCAACCATCAAGTGGATACAGCTCAAATTCCTACCAACCATCAAGTGGATACAGCTCAAATTCATACCAACCATCAAGTGGATACAGCTCAAATTCATACCAACCATCAAGTGGATACAGCTTAAATTCCTACCAACCATCAAGTGGATACAGCTCAAATTCCTACCAGCCATCAAGTGGATACAGCTCTTATTCCTACCAACCATCAAGTGGATACAGCTCAAATTCCTACCAGCCGTCAAGTGGATACAGCTCAAATTCATACCAACCATCAAGTGGATACAGCTCAAATTCCTACCAGCCATCAAGTGGATACAGCTCAAATTCCTACCAACCATCAAGTGGATACAGCTCAAATGCCTACCAGCCATCAAGTGGATACAGCTCAAATGCCTACCAGCCATCAAGTGGATACAGCTCAAATTCCTACCAACCATCAAGTGGATACAGCTCAAATTCCTACCAGCCATCAAGTGGATACAGCTCAAATTCCTACCAGCCATCAAGTGGATACAGCTCCTATTCCTACCAACCATCAAGTGGATACAGCTCAAATTCCTACCAGCCGTCAAGTGGCTACAGTTCAAATTCCTACCAACCATCAAGTGGATACAGCTCAAATTCCTACCAGGCGTCAAGTGGATACAGCTCAAACTCCTACCAACCATCAAGTGGATACAGCTCCTATTCCTACCAACCATCAAGTGGATACAGCTCCTATTCCTACCAACCATCAAGTGGATACAGCTCAAATTCCTACCAACCAGCAAGTGGATACAGCTCCTATTCCTACCAACCATCAAGTGGATACAGCTCAAATTCCTACCAACCATCAAGTGGATATAGCTCCTATTCCTACCAACCATCAAGTGGATACAGCTCAAATTCCTACCAGGCGTCAAGTGGATACAGCTCAAATTCCTACCAGCCATCAAGTGGTTACAGCTCAAATTCCTACCAACCATCAAGTGGATATAGCTCCTATTCATACCAACCGTCAAGTGGAAACAGCTCTTATTCCTACCAGCCATCAAGTGGATACAGCTCAAATTCCTATCAGCCATCAAGTGGATACAGCTCCTATTCATACCAACCATCAAGAGGATACAGCTCCTATTCCTACCAACCATCAAGTGGATATAGCTCCTATTCCTACCAACCATCAAGAGGATACAGCTCCTATTCCTACCAACCATCAAGTGGATACAGTTCCTATTCCTATCAACCATCAAGTGGATACAGCTCAAATTCCTACCAGGCGTCAAGTGGTTACAGCTCAAATTCCTACCAACCATCAAGTGGATATAGCTCCTATTCCTACCAACCATCAAGTGGATACAGTTCCTATTCCTATCAACCATCAAGTGGATACAGCTCAAATTCCTACCAACCATCAAGAGGATATAGCTCCTATTCCTACCAACCATCAAGTGGATACAGTTCCTATTCCTATCAACCATCAAGTGGATATAGCTCCTATTCCTACCAACCATCAAGAGGATATAGCTCCTATTCCTACCAACCATCAAGTGGATACAGTTCCTATTCCTATCAACCATCAAGTGGATACAGCTCAAATTCCTACCAGGCGTCAAGTGGTTACAGCTCAAATTCCTACCAACCATCAAGTGGATATAGCTCCTATTCCTACCAACCATCAAGTAGATACAGCTCTAATTCCTACCAACCATCAAGTGGATACAGCTCAAATTCCTACCAGGCGTCAAGTGGATACAGCTCAAATTCCTACCAACCATCAAGTGGATATAGCTCCTATTCATACCAACCATCAAGTGGATATAGCTCCTATTCCTACCAACCATCAAGTGGATACAGTGCCTATTCCTACCAACCATCAAGTGGATACAGTTCCTATTCCTACCAACCATCAAGTGGATACAGCTCCTATTCATACCAACCATCAAGTGGATACAGTTCAAATTCCTACCAGCCATCAAGTGGATACAGTTCCTATTCCTACCAACCATCAAGTGGATACAGTTCCTATTCCTACCAACCATCAAGTGGATACAGCTCTAATTCCTACCAACCATCAAGTGGATACAGTTCCTATTCCTACCAGCCATCAAGTGGATACAGTTCCTATTCCTACCAACCATCAAGTGGATACAGTTCCTATTCCTACCAACCATCAAGTGGATACAGCTCAAATTCCTACCAACCATCAAGTGGATACAGCTCAAATTCCTACCAGGCGTCAAGTGGATACAGCTCAAATTCCTACCAACCATCAAGTGGATACAGCTCAAATTCCTACCAACCATCAAGTGGATACAGCTCTAATTCCTACCAACCATCAAGTGGATACAGTTCCTATTCCTACCAGCCATCAAGTGGATACAGTTCCTATTCCTACCAACCATCAAGTGGATACAGTTCCTATTCCTACCAACCATCAAGTGGATACAGCTCAAATTCCTACCAACCATCAAGTGGATACAGCTCAAATTCCTACCAGGCGTCAAGTGGATACAGCTCAAATTCCTACCAACCATCAAGTGGATACAGCTCAAATTCCTACCAACCATCAAGTGGATACAGCTCAAATTCCTACCAGGCGTCAAGTGGATACAGCTCAAATTCCTACCAACCATCAGGTGGATACAGTTCCTATTCATACCAACCATCAAGTGGATATAGCTCCTATTCATACCAACCATCAAGTGGATATAGCTCCTATTCATACCAACGATCAAGTGGTTACAGTTCAAATTCCTACCAACCATCAGGTGGATACAGTTCCTATTCATACCAACCATCAAGTGGATATAGCTCCTATTCATACCAACCATCAAGTGGATATAGCTCCTATTCATACCAACCATCAAGTGGTTACAGTTCAAATTCCTACCAGCCATCAAGTGGATACAGTTCAAACTCCTACCAACCGTCAAGTGGATATAGCTCCTATTCATACCAACCATTAAGTGGATACAGCTCAAATTCATACCAACCGTCAAGTGGATACATTTCAAACTCCTACCAGCCGTCAAGTGGATACAGTTCTAATTCCTACCAACCATCAAGTGGATATAGCTCCTATTCATACCAACCGTCAAGTGGATACAGTTCAAATTCCTACCAACAATCAAGTGGATACAGTTCTAATTCCTACCAGCCGTCAAGTGGATATAGCTCCTATTCATACCAACCATCAAGTGGATACAGTTCAAATTCCTACCAACCATCAAGTGGATACAGCTCCAATTCCTACCAACCGTCAAGTGGATACAGTTCTAATTCCTACCAACCGTCAAGTGGATACAGTTCCAATTCCTACCAGCCATCAAGTGGATACAGCTCATCCAGCTACCAAGCATCAAGTGGATATAGCTCATCCAGCTACCAACCATCCAGTGGATATAGCTCATCCAGCTACCAACCATCAAGTGGATACAGCTCATCCAGCTACCAAGCATCAAGTGGATATAGCTCATCCAGCTACCAACCATCCAGTGGATATAGCTCATCCAGCTACCAACCATCCAGTGGATATAGCTCATCCAGCTACCAACCATCAAGCGGATATAGCTCATCCAGCTACCAACCATCAAGTGGATATAGCTCATCCAGCTACCAAGCATCAAGTGGATATAGCTCATCCAGCTACCAACCCTCAAATGGATATAGCTCATCCACATACCAACCCTCAAGTGGATATAGTTCAAATTCCTACTCTTCAAGTGGATACAGTTCAACTTCCTACTCCCCAAGTTCGTCTTCCTACCAATCCTCAAGTGGATATAGTACATCTAATTCACCATCTTCTAGTGGATCAAGTGGCTACAGTTCAACTTCCTACTCTCCAAGTTCATCTTCCTACCAATCCTCAAGTGGATATAGTTCTTCCACTTCCCAATCGTCTAGCGTGTATAGTTCATCATCTATTACTGTATCCAGTGTTTCCACTGTGCAAACCACTACGACATCTATGCCTACCACAACTACTGGGTCTGTTTGCATTCCTGGTACAGGCTTCTGTCTCATGTCTGCTGATGAACTTGGATCTAATGGTTTGTTTGTTTGTTTATTCTCCGAATTTCTTAAATGTTTCAATCAATGTGATACTAGTACTACTTTTTGCGGTGAATTGTCGTTAAATATCAAGTATTATTAGAGGGGGATTAGACGTAAATGACACTCGATACAAACGAGTTGTCGGCAATACGAGAAAAAAAAACTCGCCCGATACTTTTTGTTAAAAAATCGATACCATATTGAATTATGAATATGGGCAGTTCATTGGTTGTTGAAACTCGCCCCAATACGAATGAAGATATATTATCAATAAAACACTCAATGATTAGTGAAATTCACAGTAGCCGAGTTATTTGTCCTCCGTCTGCAGGCCAATACGGCGAAGCCCTGACAAATAACTCGGCAAATATGAATTTCACCAATCAATAACATTAAAGTATGCCAGTATTCCTTATACGTTGATATCTGTCAGACTGTATGATGTTTTCAATATGTGTCATAAGGGGCCACAACACAATTTAATTTCAGTGGTCCATCAATGCAAATTGTATTGAGAATATGTGTATGCATTGTCATTTATTTCGATGGTTACATTGTTTAAGACAAACGAAGTCGTACGGCGATGAAATTAAGTATTGTCTTAATTTGAAGCCAATGGTCAAATTTAACATGGCAAATAAATTGAGATGTTTTATCAGAAACTAAGACTTATGAGTTAAATAAAGTGATTATCGTGTGTTCTGATTAATATCTGTGTAAATTATCGAGCGTTTTTGGTATCATTGTAGGGTGCTTCATCCGACCATCCATGACGTTACTGTGTGGCGTCCTTTTACTCATGCGAGTGGCGATGCGTTTTGTCAATTGAATGGACTAGATCAGCCGATCATGGAGACGCACTAAAATAGCCAATAGACAAAACATAACACTCTCAATCAAAATGTGGACTGATCAGAATGTATGACAAAATAGATTTCGACATTTTCTGACAGCCATTCCAATGATGTGGGCATAAACAGAAGCTATTCACGTCATCAAAGCGAAGAAAACCTTTATTGTGATCTTCTGCAGGAATTAACGAGTAGAGCTTTTCGATATACTTGTATTTAGGATATTCAGGGGGAAAAGATACATAATTAAAAAGGACAATTTAAATGTGCAATGTCTACCTAAAAGAAATAAATTTGTGATCCGATTTTTAATACAGAGTAAGCCACAAACATACTGAACAATACTCAAACAATATATTTTTCTATTTAGTATACATAAACCTGTGTTAGTGACCATCTGTGAACAAAGGCCTCCCTGTGAATAAATGTCATTCTGTAAAAAAATGATTGTTTAGAACGAAATGACCTCCAAATAAAGGCCACCTTTCAATAAAGGCCCCATTATGTATTTCCCTAGGGCGACCTTTGTTCACAGACTTGATTGTACATCTCAATAATGATGAATTAGTTAAAATAGTTAATGGTAATTCATGTTTATCATATTCTTTTTTTTCGGGAGGGTGTAATGGACATGTTTTAATTTAAAAACACGATACTTTCCTGCGACATATTTCTAATTTGTATTGTTTCTTCTGTTACTATTTTTATACTTTCGTTTTCGTTGTTAATAAACTCTGTTGACTATACTATTTATTTTTAAGTCGTGTTTTTGTTTAGTTTTTATTGGTATACGTATAATAGTGTTTCGTAGTATTTGCATAAGTTGGCTGGCCCAAACCAAAGTGAATGGATATCTCTTCGATGAATAATGTGCTTTAACATACTGTATTTTCATTTATTTTCGTTGGGCTCAATTTTCGTGATGGTTGTTACTTAAATGGCTATTTCGTTGGGACATAAAATTCGTGGATTTTGAGTTTTGAAAACAAATGCCTTATCTCTGCATTTAAATTCGTGGAAATTTCATTTCGTGCATGAGCCGACCCACGAAATTAAATCCCCAACGAAAATTAATGGTTCCACTGTATTTAAAGAACTGGTATAATTATACAACCAGCAAGCCTTAGGACACTATGTATTACAATCTAGATTCCCTGAAACTAGCGAGGAACATTTGATGGCATGAGAGAGCCTAATTATATATTGCATACTTCTCTTTAACACAAATATAATCTACCATTATTGTTGGGAGTTGTTCACCTCCCATACACAGGCAGTAGTAGTGGTCAGTCCAATAAAAACACCATGACCTTAAATGAAAATGAATTGTCAGAATTTGACCAGTTTAACAGGGTCGTATTCTGTGACAATTTTTTAATTTTGAATAAGGTAATTTGGGGTTAAATCAATTAGGAATTTTCATATAGAATTCACTAGACTTTTAACATCACATGACCGTCACTAATTAATGTCTGAGCTCCCATACTATTTATCAATCGTTTTTTTGCGACCATTGTGTAATATGTTTAACCTTCACATTATTAAACGTCCATAACGAATGTGTTAAGGATATCAACTTGTTAAAATTCCAATGAATTCATAACCGTTTTGTAAATGCTTTAATTACAATGTCTTTTTAAGTCAGATACTTTTTCTTATTTTCTGCAATATCATTGAAAAATACGGTGCTGCATTTCTATATGACATTGTACTACGTGATTAAAAAAAGAAAATTTCGGATTTTCTTATCGCAAGTAAAAGTCAGTTTCACTGCAAAAACATTTTTCTAGGTAAAATAAGACTTACTTTAATTTCAACCTTAACAAAAAAAGAAAAACGGTTTAAGAAAAGGTACCAATGAATGGATGACTCGTAGCGTCTTCTTTCCAATGGTACCATTTTAATTAATGTACGATTTAAAACAAACAAGATTTTGTATTTTTTAGACCGGACAAAATTTAAATTGCCCGAACTTGTATTATAAACTAGTATATATTTGAACATAGGTATATCATGTCACTCCTGTCTCTTATTACTAAGTATATTTTTATCAATGCTTTAAAAGTTTATTTAAAAGTATACGCCCGGGTGTTAGAAGTTATGATTTGTACATAAATTAAGACATAAAGATTCACACATGGGATATTTTGGGCCGGGTTTTTTTTTCAATGCATATCCCAGCCAGACGTATCTACAATTTGGATCAAAAGATTAACACTTAGGTCAAAGGAATTGTAAGAACTCAGATTTATCAAATAGTTGTCAATATTTGGTCAATTAGTAAAGTCATCTGGATGTTTATATAAGTACATGCGAATTAAAAACATGCTATTGTGCCATGTTAATATGACTTTTAGATTTTTTCAATCTAGGACAACTTTCTTTATAAACGCAGTTAATTAGTAATGTCAACATGTGGAAATTGGAGAGTTGATACTTTTTGATACTTTCCAAAGATATACATTTTGAACAAACACACGTATGATTCAAGTTTTAAAGTGGTTAAATTGAGGATATCTAATACAAGTAGCTAACATCTTGACCTAAAAATGATAATTGCTATATGGCTATAATCAAATACCAAAACCAATAAATTCGAATGCCAAATACGTCATGGCACATACTTGAATACTGTAAAATTTGACCAAATTTACCTGACTTCAATTTTCACAAATATGTTCTAGTTCAGTCAAATTTATTTGACCATGGAATCGAATATGCAACTTTCAAACAACATAATTTTTTGCGATGTCATTTGACTATATCAATGAAATTCATATCATTATTTCAAATTTAGTAAACATTTCAAATTAGCGAAACGAAATCAGTTGTATTGAATTGGTGAACATTAAAATCTTACATATTGTTAGTGTTCAATGTTAACCGTAAGGTCATTTTGACAGCTTTTACACCAACAATATAAGAAAAGGATTTCAGAAAACTGACAATGGAAGTCACAAACCTAGGAGGGCTGGAATAGTCTCAAATACAAACATTAACATGCGAGTATATCAGTCCAGTAAACATACAACACAATGCAATGTAAACCGCAAAGACGTAAAATAACTGGACCATGTTTCGCCATACTGATCTGGCCTTTAAACATACGATTTAAACGTACATATTAGTTTCACCTACTTGAAATTAACCTGGTGGGGGCTGAGGTAATACCAGTATTATAGCCAAAGTTGTAATATTCCCAGACATTTTTGTTTAATCATCTAAAATATGTTAAGTCAATATATTGTACCATTTATTCGTAAGACACTTTTCTTTGTCACTGAATACCCGGTGAGTTTTAATACTATTTTGCAAGGTTTTAATAAACTACTTCAAATTACTGACAAAACTAAATTCAATCATAAAGAATCTCCGAGAAGCATTCAACCTACACAATCAATAGAGTTGGGAAAAAAGTTTTCTTGAATGTACACTTTTAAAGCCTAAGTTGTATTGTCTTCATCGATATGCTTGCAGACGAATACGAACCTGTACTAGTCTTAAATTGTTCTAAAACCAGAGTTAACCCGAATGCCATATTTATCAACAAAGTTGAAATGACAGCTTACTTCAAAACCAAA